>CM063288.1:37575953-38175953 GCA_032173965.1 Sitta carolinensis
TTTCCGTGGATTATGATTTTCTGCAGATTGCTCCAAAAGCTGCTAATTGTGCACACAGCTATTTATAGCATCCTGGAGAGGGAGTCAGAAGGTTCTGATAGCATGCGAGGTTACCTGCACACCCAGCCACGGAGCTGACACTTCAGGATTTTCTTTGAAGTGATGGCAAGAGGCATTTCAAAGGAGACATTTTCTGCTTGCTTTGAAAGGCCTCTGAATTTTCCCACCTCCTTTCAAAAGGAAAGGCCTCATTTGCGGCTGACCTTCTGACCTGGAATTCCTTGCTCTGTGCTTAGGGGGCTGGGGGTTGAAGGATAATTTGGGGTCAGGCCTGCTCCTGGCTGGGGTTCAAGACACCACCTGTTCAGTCCCTCTCCTCATCATGAGCAGATAGGAGAAGGTGTCAGGTCTGAAAGGGGAGGTTTGGCAGCTGCTGTGTGACCAATCCCACCCTCCTGCATCCCCATCCTGGCTTTGGGACATCTGTGTCTGCGGAAGGTGGCAAAGCAGTGGGGATCAATGCAGAGAGCACTGGACGTGATGCCCATGCAGCCTGGGTTCATTTGGTGGCACAGCGGTGGCCTCACCATCTCTGCTGCCTCCCAGAACTGGGGCTGGAACGCAGGTGCTAAACCAACCAGCTAAAGCTGCATCTTCTGCTAAAAAAGCTATTTGTGCCTCTGCATTTGTGCCTTGCTTGTCCTGTGTGGGGCCATTTGTCTCCTGGACTTTGCTGGGAGAGGAACTCAGTGATTTTAGCTGCCTGGAAAAATAAAAATCAGTGTTTATTGGAGCTATTGCCGCAGGATTCTGCACCTCCCCACTCTGGCCCTGGCTGCCTCTGAGCTATTTGTTCCTTTCCTGGCTCTTTTTCTGCCTCTGCTGCAGGTGAAATTAAAAAGAAGCATCATCACTGGACTGATTCAGTGTAATCCTGAACTGTGCAGTGTCAGTGGATGTTGTTCCAGCAGCACCAATGCCTTGTGGTGAGCCCCCTCACTCCCCAGCCTGAGTGCTGGGCAGGATCAGCTCCTGCCTCATCATGGATGCAGCCCACTGACTCCTTCAGTGAAAAGAGAGATTTATTTTTTTTTCCCCATGCATTGTACTAAGTGCTTGCTTGCAACAGCCTGGAGCAGTCATTCAGAATATTTTAAGAGTGTCTTTCATGCTGTCTGAAATACCTGGCAGTGCACAAAGGCCGAAAGTGGGAGTAATTGACTACAGGATTATTCTCTGCTGCCTGAAATAAAAGTACAGTGTCTGTGAGTGTGACACGGAGTCAGAGCCACACCGAGAGGTTCGTGGAGGCTTTTGGTGTAATTAGACACAATTATCCCGGTGCCATGATGCGCTGCTTCCAGAAATCCCACGTTGGCTGGGACATCAGAGACTAGCAGGCAGCAATCAAGATCTCTGGGAGCTTGGGATATTCATAGGAGCATGGCATTTGTCCTTGGGCAGAGACCTTGGGAGATGGATCTTGACAGGGAAAACCTCCTGGGAGGAGCTATGGGGAGTTCCCATGAACTTCAAAGGCTGTTCTGCCTGCGCCACTCCGATGGCTGCTTGCATTTCATCATAACCAACATCCTTAGGGACAGTCACCTGGGAACTTGCTGTCCCTTGGAATATGGAACCCCAGAGCCCTGATGGTGTGTCAGGCCATACCTGTGTCTTGAGGATACTCAGCCCAGCTTCTCAAACAGCTAGAGTTGTTTTACAGGACATTTTCCTCTCCTAGCCAGATGCCTCTCTCCATCCCTCAGTCATCTCTGAGAATCCTGTTAAATCAGCCCAGGCTCATAAAGGATTACAAAACCCCGCTGAAGGCCAGAACTCCTTGTAAAATGGGGAAAGGTGTGTGAGAAGAAATGGGGTGGGTGTGGTGAGAAAATGAAAAGAGGAGTGTCTGGGCTAGGAGGGGAGAAACCAACACCTCCTCATCAGCAGAGCTGTAGCCTTAACAAGGAACCATGGACTACTTCGGGTTGGAAGAGACAAAAAAAAGCTCATCTTGCTCCACCTCCTGCCATGGGCAGGGACACCTTCCAGTGGGCCAGGTTGTTCCAAGGCCTGTCCAGTGTGACCTTTTCTCAGCAAAGGATGTCTTTGAATAGTAAAGGGTCAGACCTGGAGCTGGTGTAGCTGGACCTCCATAAACTCTGCCATTTCACAGCCTCCCAGCTGTGTTTTTCAGGCTCTTCCAGGTTAATGGACAGATCCAAAGCTCCCCAGGAATAATATCCACCAGCACTAATGCAACTGGGACAAGTAAAGGGTGGAATGAGGGGTAAAGAGGGGGGACAACATGGAAGCAGGCATGCAAACCATCCATGGAGATATTTTCCTGAAAGGACAATTCCTTGGGAACAATCACCACAAGGCACTCTGGGGTTAAAAGTGTATCTGTCAGGTAGCACGGCTTTCAGTTTAAGATCTTTCTCTTCTTTTCAAGATTATGTTTTTATTACATGACTTTAAGGGAGGAAAAATATGCAAATAAGCCAGATGTGACTTCTGTAGCTTGGAAGGAGCCAATACTTGACCCTGTCACTTAATCAAAATGCTTTCACCGATTTTTATTCTGTTCTAGAGGTAGGCACTGATTGGTGCTGCTGACAGATGTACACAGAAACTTTCAGCTTTCCTCAGAGCTCCAAGCTCTCCTGAAAGCAGCCCATGAATTATTAAGGCAGGAGATTACCTTAACTGGAATGGATGTTGCTTCTTCTCCACAGTGAAGTTGGGGCTCACTCCGAGGGGTGGGCGGGCTCCCCTTGGAGGGTTAGAAACCCAAAGTGGGAAAGGCTCTCCTTGCTTTTATGGGAAGTTTGTAGTAGCTTTCTGAAGTTTTGGCTCCAGAGTGGATATGGAGCCTTCAAGTTGTATGTTTCCATTTCTGTGCTTTAAAAAAAATTCCTCATTGGTGCTGCTTTTACTTATTTATTGATTTCTTTTACCTTTCTTTTTGGCTCAGAGATATAAGTTTCTGGGGTGCCTGTTGATGGCATTCCTCCTGGCCATGGCTTTGGGGTTCTTACGGCAGCACAGCCTTGAGCACAGCTCTTCCTTACTCTCCCTGAGTCACAAATTCCTCATCAGAACAGGGCCACCTGCCCCTTTCCCAGCCTTCCCCTGGCCATTCACTGCCCCATCAGCTGGACAGCTGCATTTTGGGGCAGACAGAACCTGGCAGCCCTGAGGCTGCTGTGTGCTCCCCTTAGAGGTCTCAGGCTCCTCGCTCACCTTCCAAATCCATCACTGAGACAAACATCCGACTCTGCATTGAGGCAAAGCTGTCCCCTGGGCCTCGTAGGTGGTGATAAGAACATCTCAGCTCCGAGTTTATATTCTCATAAATCTTGAAGAAGGTGATTTTTCCTTTTTCCTTTTTTTTTTTTTTTTTTTTAATCTTCTCTCTCATTCCCTGCTTTAATTACCACCCGCAGGCACTGAGCTAAGAACAGGGCACACTCTCCTTGCCATGAGCTGCCAGCAGAGCCCACGCTTTGGGGATTGCTGAAATTCCACTGCATAGGTTCCTGAAGGCCCTGGCTCTAAGCTGCAGGGAGAGCTGAGGGGATGCTGGGTTACACCCGGGTGTTGTGTTTTCTGGGCTGCCTTTTTCTGGGCTGCTCCCTTGCTGGTCATTCACAGAGGATCCTTGGGATGTGCAGGGCCAGGAGCTGGGCTCGATGATCCCTGTGGGGCCCTTCCAGCCCAGGATATTCTGTGATTCTGTGGTTTTACCTCCCCTGCTGCAGGTGCCTCCTGGGAACTCAGCCTCTGGATGCTCCCAGGGATGCAGCTGCTGCCCAAACCCTGCTGAGAATTCTCCCTGCTTAAGGAGCACTGACAGGCTGAGAAGCACTCTGTGCTGCTTTGCTCTCCACCCCGCACAGGTCCATTTAGAGAGGGAGATGTTTGGTTGCAAACCCATTTAGGATTTGTTTTCATGGTTTCAGGCTCTTCCTTTGCATGAAAGTACTCCAAGACTGCAGCCAACTGCTAAAATGCAAAACCACCCATAAGAAAATATACATTAAATGGAGCAAAACAAAAAACCCTAAACCCACGACTCAGATAAATTAAGTGAAACACACCATAAAACAATAGGAACTATTATAAATCACACCTAACCAACAGAATCAACATACCAATATCTGGTTTGCCAGCACATACTTCTCTGATAAAAATAAACTGTTCTTGGAATGAATCCCTGCTTTGATTTATATCTCACAGTCCAAGTACACAAGAGGAGGATGTAAAATCTGCTAATATAAATACCACTGGTCTCAGGCTTTTATCAGGTGCCTTCTACCAGGAAAGAAAAGGCTCTTTTTTTTCCTGCTCAGGTAATTAGTGTGTTCCTTTGAGCCAAGCTCCCGTGTTTCCTCCCTTTTCAAAGTCATAATCCTGGGTGTGGGCCCCACTGAAAATTGCCCCAGCACTCTGTGCCAGGGAACATCTCTGAGCCTTGAGCCCAGCCAGGCTCACTGAAAGGGTGGGCAGCTCCTGGGGAAATGAAACACCACCACAGCCAAAGGCACAAAGCAGCTGCAGAGGCCCCAGAGTGGGCTTAGGGCCCCCCTCTTGCACAGGCTGAACCCTCCCCAGGGCCATGCTCAGGGTGTGCCAGCTGGGATTTTTGGGAGATTCTTGGGAGGCACCTGCTCTCTCCATAGCCATGGTATGACTGTGTTTGTCATCATGGAATGGTTTGAGTGGGAAGGGACACCAAAGCCCATCCAATTCCACCCCTGCCACGGGCAGGGACACCTTCCACTATCCCAGGCTGCTTCAAACCCCAGTGTCCAACTTGGACACTTTCAGGGATCCAGGGGCAGCCACAGCTTCTCTGGACACCCTGTGCCAGGGCCTCAACACCCTCACAGGGAAGGATTTCTTCCCAAAATCCAACTTTAGCCTCCCTTCAGCTTAAAGCCATTCCCCTGGTCCTGTCACTCCATCCCTTGTCATCCAGGCATGTGAACACATGTGACATCTCCCAGTTTGAACCCAGGGAGCAGGGCAGGGAATTAGGAAAACATCCTGGAGCTGGGGGTGCCTGTGCTTGCACCTCACCTTTCGGGGATGCAGCACAAATGCTGCCTCTTGCAGCTTTCAGAATGCTCCCTCCTTTCTCACTTGATCCAGGGCAAGCAACATGTGATTAATAATTTATTCTACGAGTTTCACCTCTGTGACTGAAATCCAATTATCCCAGTTGCAGACCGGCCAGGCTTTGGAAATGGCATGTGGAATAAGTGGGGGTTTATCCCAGAGTTGCCATTTACCCTTTTCCATTTGTGTTTCCCTTGGAGAGGCAGTTGGGGTGATGGGGCTTTTACCTGCACTTCACCTAGCTGTGCTCAAGCTTCCATCCTCTCTCCGTGTTCACAGCCCTGAACTGTTTGTGGAGGGGCCTCAGGGAATAATTGGTGTCTGTGGTCCCATATGGCAGTTTAGTGGTCAGAAAGGGCTTTGGGCTGGTGCAGGGCTGGAGAGCGGGGAGCATCGTCCCACAGACAACTCCTGGGTGGGATAACTTGGTCTGCTGGGGTTTGAAGAGGGCTACAGTCAGCAGGGGATCGTGCATCTGGCAAATGACACAACTGAAGTGCAGTGAAAACCACAGCCCAGAATTTGGGGAGCTGATAAAAAATCCAGCTTTGCCTTCCTCTGTCTGATTTTCCCTTTGAAGGTTGCACTGCCAGGACATTTGGCATTCCTGTGTCTCCTGCCCCCTGAGCTTTCCTCATCCTTCTTCAACCTTGCTGGAGGTGTAGCTTTCCTCTGAAACACACCAAAAATATTAATTTTATTCTCTTCCAGTGACTATATTTATTATTCTTTTCCATTCTAAAGAACATAGGCAACTCGGTGTACACAGGATTAATTTCTCTTTTGCCCCTTTGTACCTTGCTTACTTTCACTATTTTTTCCTTGGATTTATGACCACAACCCAGCTGTTACTGGAGCCAGGGGAAGGGCTACGTTACCTCAGGATTTACAGCCACGGGAGTGATGCTTCAGTGCTGGCGCCGGGAGGACAAACTCGGGTGCAGCAGGGCGTGACCAGCCCTGCCGGAGGAGGATCTCTGCGGGGCGAGGGGAGTGATGCCTGGCTCGGGTCAGGTTGTTCTGACATTCCCGGGGCAGTGCTCGCATCCCGCCGCTCCTGGGATTTGCTGCAAGCCGCCCGTGCCTCGGTAATGGGCTGAGGAGACGTAGATCTCCCTTTCCCCAGATTTTAATCGCTGGACAATGCGCAGGCAGCGATGTCCCGGGAGAGACGTCTATTTGTTTATTTGTTCTGCTGATTTTTTGGGTGACTCCCCCGTTTTGGGTTTATTCTGGAGTCCCGTGGTTTTCTGTTGGAAGGGAGCTCAAGCTGTACCTCCCGTGCCTGGGTTTGTTGGTGCCAGAGGAGAGGCAAACCACTGTGGGTCCGTGTCCAAAACGAAGAGCTGCAAGCACACCAACCCAAACTTCCTGCCACTGCAAAGCTATCAAGAGCCCTTGACTGCTTTGAATCCTGTCCTGATTAGTAATGATTATTTTAATTGAAATTTCAAGGTTCATTACTGAATGCAGAAATGCTCCCTTTGGAGCCATAAAGGAGCACACGTGTCCTAGCAGGCCTTCCCCAGCCCGACCTGCTGCCCATCTCCCCAGAGAACCTCTCCCAGGGTGGAGCTGTCATGGAAAGAGGGGCTGCATCCCCCCGGGTGGATCACAGCCCCACTGAGCACCAGGCACGGAATGAGCTTGGCACCATCTGAAATCAGGCCAGCAGCAGTTGTAAGTCAGATTTGCCAGGCTTTTTCTCAGTCCCTGCTTGGGGAGAAGCTGGAAACCTCTGTGTTTCCCTGTGGGAAAGGTTAATTGAAAGCTGAGGCTGGGAGATTTCCCGTTCTGGTGTCAAGGGACTGATGTTCTGGGCTGACTGGGATGTCTCCAGGCTGGTGCCACCCTCCTGCACACCCACAGTGGGCCAGGAGGGCAGTGAGTGTCCCCGTGGCTCCACTCCCTCCTCACAAAGCCACCTCTGTATCCTCAGCCAGCTGTGGGCTCAAAGTGAGTTGGGCGGGGGTTGTTTTGGGGTTTTTAGCCAGCCCTTCCTGCCCTGAGGCAAACCCCTCCCTGGTGTACCATACCTCTGGGAAGGAGCTGATAGCAAACACCTCCCAGACATTTGCCTGTCTGTCCCTGCTAGAGAGCTCAAATGTGCTGGGATGGGTGTTCAGAAAACCTGTGGGAACCAGGACTGTGGCTGCTTGGAATCCTGAAGTCACAGGGGAGGTGACTGTGCCCCTGATCCCATGGAAGGGGCTTTCTTTTGGGGTTTTCCCTTTTGCCCCCTTGGTGAAAAAAATCTTGGAAAGCCCTGCTGGGCCTTGGAGAGCTGGATGTCCGTAGTGTGCCTGCTTTCTCAGCCCCCAAAATTCCAGCCAAACAAGGTCAATCCCCCCATCCCTACCCTGCAAACCTGGCAGGACAGGTCTGCTGTCCCTCCTAAAGAACTACAGACAGCTGACAAATTTCTTGCAGATGTTTGATGGTCTGGTGGACACCTCCGTGCTCCTGAGGGCAATGTGGGACCCGGAATAAACCCCGGTGTGTGGCACAGCAAATCACAGCCAGGCTTGTCACTGTCCCCAGAGGAGGGAGTGAGCACCAATGCAGCCTCCACAAGGTCTCCGTGACTTCTGTACACCACATATTTTCTGGAGAGATCTGTGAAAATTAGAAAGCTTTGATTGGCCTCATCTGTGCCCTGGTAAAATCTCTCCCAACTATGGGATGGTGGAGCAGATAAAACAGCACTGAAGATATTATTTCCTGGAAGCTTTTCTATTTCTGTCAGCTCTTACTTGCTAGCTCTGCCCTCCCTGGGGGATGAGCTCTGCTTTCATACACTAGTGGGTTTTTATTTTGGCAAAAAAAAAAAAAAACACTGTGGGTTTTGGCAGAAAAAAGAGACAGTACATCAATGAAGAGGGAAAACCAATTTTCCCCCAAATGCTTCAAAGCCACCAGTTAAGGGTTTCCAAAAAGCTTTGGCGTGAAGAGTAAGTGGATGCTAAAAGAGATGGGAATTGGCTCATATCCTGCACAACTTTCATGATTGCTTGAAAAAGCACCCAAATTTTGTCAGTGTGCTTGTGTAGACCACTGTGCTGGAGACTCCCTGCTGAGGGACAGGACTGTTTTAACCAGATTTTAATCCAGCAGCTCCTGAGCATCCCTGGGTTCTGCTGGGAGCAGATTTTGGGGGAAAAAGGCAGGAATTGGTGTGTTTTTGGGTGGGTGAGCAGCAGGGTGACCCCATCAGGCCCACAGGCTTTAGGGGAGCTCCACACCCAGCCAAAAAGACTTCCCTCCTTCATTCTACTTCTTCATCTATTTTCCAGCAGGCTGACTGAGCTTGGGATTTCCATTGTGTCCAGGCAAACCAGGGATGCTGCTGCACCTTCTGCCTGTAGGGCCAGCAGGGAGAAACCAACCCCCCCCCCCCCCCAGCAACTGAGGCGGGAAAACAAAAATCCTGATGTTTCCCAGGTTTTTTCAGCCCCCACCAAGCAGCATTTCCTACTTTGCTGGGCTCTGCAGCTTGTTAGTCAATATTCCAGTGGGAGGGGAATCGGGCAGGGCTGGGCTTTGCCAGCCTGGACGGAGAGGCTGATGCCTGCCCTGGGAAATCTGTAAGGCTCCACTGCCCCATCCAGAAGGAAATTAGGATGGAGCTGTGGCCCAGAAAAGCCCCTCCCAAACCTAGCCTGGGAATAAATTACTGCATAGGTGTCACTGCCCACCGCCACTGGGAAAAAAAGCCCAGAAGCACCTGGAGTAGAGAAGCCAAGACACTTTTTTTTTTCTGTGTGTTGCCTGAAAAGCTGCAGAGCACCCCTGAATCCTGGGGTGCTGCTGAAGATCCTGGAAGTAGGATGCAGCAGGAGCACACTCTGGACTTTGCAAACAGTCCATAACATTTAAGCTGAATGGGAGACTAAATAAAAATGAAATGGAGACTGATGTGCCCATTTGCACTGGGGAGAGGTCTTGAGTCTCTTTTAGCTGCCTCGTCCAGGATAAATCCTGCATGAAGGAGCTGCCTCACCAAGCCCTGCACAATTTTTATCCCCAAGTTTGCCTTGTTACCAGTAGACCTCTTAATTACAGGGAATTAAAAATTAAACAAGAGGATGGCAGCGAGCAGTGGTTGGATTTGTCAACAACTGGCCATGATGTGGGCTACAGGATCCAGGGCACCACTCCAGAAATCCAGTTTACACCAAAATAAGGACAAGGATAAACTGGGGATAGGGCAGAGCCCCATCTAGCTTGTTTGTGTATCCTGAACCCCAAATTTTCCGGCCAAGTCTCTTGCTGTTTAGCCAAAGTGGAGTCTTTTCCTAGGGAGGTATTATTGGGCTGAAATCCTCCTTTATGGGCAAACAGAGTGAAACGCCACAGTTCTTCCTTCCACGGGAATTTGGGGGTTTGCTTTCTTTAGAAACCCCTGACCTAAATGGTAATTACAGAATTTTGAGAATGGCTGGAAGAGAAAAAAAAAAAAAAAAAAAAAAAAAAAAAAAAAAAAAAAGGAAAAAAAAATGTTCTTGCTTGTCCCAGCACTTTTTATTTTCCTTGTGAATGCAAGGAAAATGAATGTGGAAAGCTCAAGTCTGGGTTTTGCCTTTTCCCTGTGCCAACATCTGGTATGTGATGCAAATGCACATAAAGAATCGATCTCCAAAACCCACAAAATCAGGGCAAATCCCTCTCAAATCCACACAGAACTTCCCCAGCCTCTGAGAGGAGGGGTTTGGCTCTGAGGAGAGACCCACCCAGTTTCTTTGCAAACCCTTTTCTTCCCCCTCTGCCCATGGAAAAGCACCAGCCCAGGGAGATGTGCATAAATGGAGAGAGCAGAGTGACTGCCAATTAAATGCTCTTTAAAATTTAATCTGAACATTAAACCTAGTAGAGAGCTGCACTTAGGGCTCTCCCGCTGTCTGTGGGGTGCAGAGGGTGCCAGGGGCGCTGTCTCTGGTTTGTAGGGAGCACAGCTGGCTGGGAAAAGGGGTCCATGAACAGATATTGGGGGGAAATCATTCCCTGGGAGGGTGGGCAGGCCCTGGCACAGGGTGCCCAGAGCAGCTGTGGCTGCCCCTGGATCCCTGGCAGTGCCCAGGCCAGGCTGGACACTGGGGCTGGGAGCAGCCTGGGACAGTGGAAGGTGTCCCTGCCTATGGCAGGGGTGGGATGGGATGGTTTTTAAGTTCCTTTCCAACCCAAACAATCCCTGTGATTCCATGGTTCTGTGGAAGCTGATTTGTGATAACCCAAACACACCTGGAGATTCGAGCTGGCAGGGGATAGCTGTGGATTATAAAAATAAAAGCTTTTTGGAAGCAACAAATCGTCCTTTCCATGAAGGTTTGGGGCAGCAACATCTCATTCCACAACCACTCCCAGGACATGGGAGTTGGAAGGGTGTGGGCAGGGACACTGTCCCAGCTCAAGGCTGGGAATTTGCGGTTTCCACCCAATTTTTTCGCTGCTGCTGCTGTGATTTTTAAGCCGCGTCGTTCGCAGTGTTGTTCTCCTGCCATTAGATGTCCCTGTGTCCTACACGGAGCTCAGGCGGGAGGTCACTCCTGGCAGACAAAGGTCACCGGGCCGGAGCAAGGCAGAGATGTGTTTTAATCGGGGTTCGCAGCTTTTTTGCCTGCGAGAAAATGCCTTTTCAGTGGGAGAGGCTGTGGAGCAGCCGGTGCACGGATGCGCTCGGGTGGTTCTGCATCCCTGGCACATCCAGAGGCAGGAAGGATAGATATTCCCAGCTGCCTGCCCTCCGAGAGACAGGGCCGTGCTCGACAGCTCTCCAGGGAACACTGGGATCAGCGCACGCCTGTCTGTAACCGAGCAGGGCTTTTTTTCCACGTTTGTAATTGCAGCTTTTTCCCCTTTTGGTTGTTATTAATGTTGTTCGTTTCCTCAAAAATTGCATCTGTTTAGATGTTAATTGAGTTAATTGTTACCATTCAGCAGCTGGAGCGGCAATTTAGCACCTGCTAATAAAGATGCTGGGTTCGGAGTTGGGTGACAATGACCACGTTGGAGGGTGGCTACTGTGTCAAAAGCGAGGGGTGGGGTGGAGGGATGCGCCGGGTGCGGCTGCTGGGAGCGCAGTGTCAGCTTTGTGGGTCAGGGATGGGGTGGAATCCTGAGGAAAACCCACTGAAGAGAAAATAAAGGTGGCTAGCACCGAGTCGACAACAAACACTGTCCCTCTCTTAGGGGAGACAACGCAGCAGCTTCCCTGGGAAGGGCCGGTTGGGTGGAATCAAACGACGGCAGAAATGGGATACAGATGGACTGACCGCACATGTGGGGAGAGCTTTCCCCGAGGGTTTTCATGCGAGGACCTTTCCACGGGTAAAATTCCCAGGGAATGGAGAGCATGGTGCTGGAGCAGTTCAGGGATTAGTGGTGGTGACCACAGTGAGTAGCAGATTCACAGATGCTTTTTCCGTCTTTTCACTCAAAAAATCGTGGCACGCCATGGGGCATGTGGGCTCTGACAGTTGTGGCACCACTCCCTGGTGTCCTGCAGCCCATCCCATCAAGTCTGGTGGCCCGGGAGCCATCCACAGCTGCCAGAGCACAGCCCCATCCCTCCACGGTGGGGCCGCCTTGTTGGCAGAGGTGGATTTACAAGAGGGCAGGAGGGTGAGCACCTCCCACCTCGCTCCCGTCTGGAAGGGGTTAATTAGGTTGCTCATTGCTGCCCCAGGCTGGAATCAAGTGCCAATGAAAATCTGTTGAATAAAGGCTTAAAAGGAAGGGCAGGGCCGCAGCAAGGCTTTGGGGAGGATTTGGTGGGGCTGTGGTGTCAGCAGGGTCTATTAATGCTCCTAGAGCTGCATGAGCCAGAGGCGAGGAGTCCTGCTGGGGTTTTTAGGATGGCAGGAGGAGAACAGCTACCTGGGAAAGATGGGACCTGCTGAGGGGGGAGGTGTCGATGGCTTGATCCATGGGCTCGCTGGGAGAGCGAGGTTTGGGGAGTGTTTGCTGCTCAGTGTCTTGGAGGGACTTTGCCTGGATCTTGTAACTGGGAATATCCCACAGGGCTTTTTATTTTTAGAATTTTTAATTCTTTTGCATTCCAATTAGCATGCTTCTTGGGGATCTGGACTCTGGATCCCTGTACTGTTGCCTGCTGACATGTGTGGATGAAGCATGGCTTACTTGAGACTTCCAGGAGGCCAAGGAGAGGGAAAGAGCAAGCCCTGGGCCACCATGGTACAACCTCAGCAGGCTTAGGGTTTTTTTGGTGTCAAAGAGGTGGCCCTACAGCCCAATGCCACGATGGTAGATTTTGCTTCCAGGAGTTGGCTGACCTGCCATGTCTGTATTTTCCCACCGAGGGGGAGGTGCTGGGCTCCATCTCCAAGCTGGAAGGCTGACTGTTCCTCCATGGTTCTGCTTCTGGGTGTTGAGACTGGGCATGCTGAGGATAAGATGGTGGATTTTAATGTTCTCCAGCCCCTGGCATTCTGAAACCCGGCATGAAATCCCTGTTTATGTTTAAATAATCCTAGTATGTTTGAGGAAAGGGTTATGAGTCAGTGGAGGAGGCAGTGCTTTCTGTGTTTCCTGCAGGGAGATGCAGAAAGGAGTCCTTGGGAAAAGGAGCTTATTGGAGAGCAGGAAGGGCAATCCAGGGATGCTCCCAGCCAAGCTCCAAATGTGAGAGAGAGCCAGGAGACAGCTGCTCACAGAGGCGGGGGAAGCAATAATAGCAAGAAATAACATTTAATTACTTCTCATTCCCACCAGTCTGGAAGAGGAGAGCTCTGATGCCTGGTGGAAAGGGACCGTGCTCTGGCTGTGGCTGGGAATTCTTGCCCAGGTGCAGAACCAGCCTGAGGAATGAGGGCTGGAGCATCCCTGGGGCTACAGGATGGTTACTCGGGTCCTGCCCTCCCTGCGGTGGGTGCCGGCACCAGGGGGCTGTGGCTCTGTAGCCGGGCACCTCCCTGGTGTCAGCTCCGCTGTGTCACCTTCCTCTTTCCCAGATGGAAGTTTACGGTGTAATTTACCGCGCGGTAATCGCTCTGTCATCAAGTGGTCAGCAGGCACCGCCTAAACAAAGAGGACTGAAGCGACATCCCTGTCCTGAGGGTTAAAATATTCCGGTGCGATGAAGGCGGGGAGGGGGGAAACGGAGACGGGATGGAAGTGTGGCGGGTGCACCAACTCTGGCTCCCCTGGGCGAGAGGAGCGAACGTCCGGTTTGTTGGTGGCACCCTGGAGAGCAAAGCGGCCGGTGCTCAGCGCAGAAGCAGAGATGATAACCTCGGCGCAGAAACAGAGATTATAAACTCAGAGGAGGCTGGATTGACGTGGGATAACAAGGAACACGGGCGGGACGTGCCCGTCCCTTGTCCCTGCTCACAGAGGTCCATTAGCGTGTGGATGCTCTTTCTCGGGCATCTCGCACTCCTCAGCCCTAATTCCCAACCTGTCCCTGCTCGGAGGCTGCGGAGGAGCCTTTGGAAAGCCTCTTCTCTTAGAAAGCTCCTTCTGGTGCTCCCCGCTCTGTGCCTTGTCCTTGCCTGACTCCTGCTCCAGCTAATTAGCACCTTGACATTTGCGCAGCGAGCGAGGCAGCCTCGATGTTTGCGAGGGAACAGAAGGCACATCTGTCTGCGTGCGACGCTCCGAGGGGAGGAACGCGGCTCCGCGCTGCTTGGAGCAGGCACTTGGGGGAGGAATTAATTTACAAAATTTTTTGAATGAAAAACAATTCCCAATAGCTCGAGTGCCCTCGCCCTCCCACGTCAGCTGTTTACAAACTGTCGAATGGATTCTGTCCCACATGTCCATTGAACCTACTCAGTAACGCGGGGAAAGAGAATTGAAACGCAGCATGAAAAACTAATTTTGAAAGGGGAGGGGGTATGGGCCGGGGGGAAGAAAAAAGAGAAATAATCCTGCCCACGGAGTTCAAACAACTTGGTTAAGTTTATACCAATTTTCATGTACTTAGACAAATGTCACCAGTGGCAGACTTAACTGACTTCATTTTGATCTTTATTCTCATTAAAGAGGAACACCGTTGTCCCTCACTGTCTCTGTACCCGCCCAGTGAAAGTGCTCTGTGTGAGGCAGGGATTAACTCGATTTGTTAAAGACCTGCGGAGTCTGAGGGCATATGTGTGCCACGGTGGGGATGGGGAAACTCCTCCTTCCCAGGGCAGCGCACTTGGGATCGTGGAATGGTTTGGGTTGGAAGGGACCTCACAGCTCATCCAGGGTGGCAGCTCCACCCCCTGCCATGGACAGTGACACCTTCCACTAGCCCAGGGCGCTCCAAGCCCCGTCCAGCTGCTGTGGAACACCTGCTTCCTTAGGCTTGCCTGGAATTTCTGATCTCTCATTCCTGCTTTTAAACGGAGGGAAACTAATTGAAGAGAAAGGGCTGCAATTAACATGGTTTCTTGTAATTGTTTTGTTTTTTTTTTTCCTTTTCTTGAGGACATCTCTGGCTCATTAGGGTTGTGTAAGTGTCTCTTGCACGATGTCCCATGAAGCTTTCCAGACTCTAGAGTTAACTCTACCCTCTGGTATTTGGAGATCTGCTGTAGCCAAGCCACATGGTGAAGCATAGGGAAAAAATTGTCTTCCCCAGCCCTCTGTGCAAGGAGGACAAAGGAAAGGCAAACCACTGTCCCTGCCCAAAAAATAAATGGGCCAACTTAATGGGGAACCTTTTTTAATGGGGAGCTGAAGGCTTTGACTTGGGGTCCCTGCCTGCATGTGATGAGCACAATCCCTTCTGAATGTGGCAGGGGGTACCTGTAATATTCAATTTTAGTATGCTGGACAACCTTGAAGAGCCTTTGATGGATTTTGAAAGTGTTTGAGGTGGAACCCATGAAGGTCTTGTGATAGTGACAGGTAAAGGCCACCCCAGATGCAGAACATGCTTTCTCTGAAAGCAGATCCTGGGTGACTAAGCTGCTCCCTTGTCACTGAGGTGCAGCCCAGCAGCCCAGGTCAGCCTCCTGTGTCACTGGGGGAAATTCAAAGGCCCTTGGCACCCCAAGCTGTTCTGGGATCACGGGGAAAATCAGCCAGCCCTGGTTGTCTCCCCTGCATCCTGTCAGATGTGGCACCCAGGGATCAATCAGTGATCGATTCCGAGCTTTTCTCTCGGAAAAAGGGAGTCTGGGCACTCCGCTAACACACCTGCCAGCAGGGCTTTGGCTGAGGGGAAGGCTTTGGTCTCTGCTGGAAGGTGCCTTGGGACGTGCAGGAGGAGCAGAGCAGAGGGGAGGAACGCGCGCGGCACAGCGAGGAGCGGGATGTGGAAGCCTCCGGGATGGTTCCTCTCTGCTCTTCCCCCTCTCGGCCGCTCCCAGGCAGCCGCTCCCGGGCTGGAGGGGTCCCGCGGGCATCCCCGCCGTGCCAGGGACCAGCTCCGAGCTGCTGCCTGCTGCTGCTTCCCCCGAAAGCTGTCTGAGCAGTGCCCGTGCCGAGCACGCTGTGCCGGGAGGAGGTGAGGGAACTTCCATCCATCGGGGATGCTGAATGAGAGCCACACCTCTCCCGCCTGTGAGCGCAGCAGATTTACAAACCTTCCCCCTTTTTCTATCAGCAGCTTCTCCCCATGTAACCATGTTCCTGTGGGCCGGGGTTGAATGAAGAGAAGCTCCTGTTTTAATTTTTGCTGTCAGGAGTAACGGGTAAGTGTAGGAGGAGGAATATTAATCATCCCCAGCAGGCATTCTTCAAACTTAGAAACAGCATAAGGAAGGAGCCCAAATGGTTTAAACATTGCGGGGACCATTTGTATGGGAGTCTCATGCTTGGAAACGTGCAGGGCACTCTTTTCATTTTTTGCATTCACCCTGATTTAGTTTGAAGGGGAGGTTGTTGCTCTCCCACCTGCTTCCTGCAGCAGGGACCAGGGCCTGATGTGCCTGCAGAGACCAGGGAGGCATGCAGGGGTCATCAGTGCTGCTGTTAAATTCTCTGTGGCATCAATTAGCTGCTGCTGTTCCAAATTAATTCACTATCTGGATGCAAAAGAAAAGGAGAGGGAGTATTTTGGGTTTTGCTGTTCCAAATTTTTGCAGTGGTGTTATAGCACATGTAGCACTGCCATAGGCAAATGGAGATTTTTACTTCTTTGGGGTAATTTGAGGCAACACTGGAGTTTCAGAAGGGACCTGAGTTGTGAGCCATGTGTTTTTATGGATCCACTGTGTGAAGACAGGGTGGCTTTAATCCTGTTCTAGGGCTTTGGGAGGCTCCCAAACCTCAACCCCTGCCCCACAGGTGCACAGGCTTGCTCACATCTTACCTGTAACTGGGGAACTGGTCCTCACCGGGAGAACTGCAACATCCTTATGGGCCTCTTTCCCTTTCCTTTTTGCTTTTCTCTACTCTATTTTGGCTGTTTTTGTGGTTTTTTTTGTTTTTGTTTTTTTTTAATACAAGAAGCCCCTGGGGAAAGGTATGGGGTAAGTTTTTGCTTTCCTGAAGGCTGCAGGAATGTTCCTGCACCACTGTGTGAAATTGCTCCCCTCTTGCACTGAAATTGGTTAAGAGCTTCTGACTCGGAACCGAATTTCCTCTCCATCTCCTTGAGCACACAGGAAAGGTTGCCTGTTAGTGTCTAGCGTGCCTCAAACATGGGTACAGAAATGAGAGATGAGCTGCTCATCGCAGATGCTGTGATGAATTTTCCTGAACAAAGCACAGTGGTGCTGGCGCTGAGTGAGTTTTTCTCACTGGGCACCCCCAAGGGCAGACCTCAGGATGCTGGGCTTTCCCAGCAAGCGCATTCCTGCTTTTGGTCATCCAAACAGATGTGGTTTTGGGGCAAATCTGCATTCTCCCAGCCTAACCAGCCTCCCTGCAGCACTCCCAGCTCCTTCTGGTAAGACATTCCGAGCGTGGCGCCTGCAGGAGGCTGCAGCATTCCTCGCTCACAGAGGTTTGGGGCCTTGTTCCATGTGTGCAAAATGGGTTTATTCTTCTGCAGCAGCCTGTGTTCCCTTCCAGCCACACAGGGTTTGTTCGGGTAGGGAGCACGTCCACCAAAGGTGCCAGAGTTGGAGAGCAGGGCAAAGGGAAGAAAAAACCCTTGTGTGACTGTGGTCAGCCATGGCTGGGCACTGAGAGCTGAAAGAATTGTGGCACCTGGAGCTGGCAAAACTCCCAGATCCTGTTGTCTTGCCCCAAACTGCTCTGCAGGGACTCATGGGCCCCCCTGCCCCACGTTTGGTCCCCCCCTGACAGCATCATTCAGTGCAGCAGCACGAGGAGCAGCAAGCTGTAATTTGCCAATGGGGCCATGTCCCTCAATGAAAGCTTCCTACGTGTCTCCTGGAAGATTATCCTATCAAATCCCCTCCTGCTCTGAAAGGTATGCATTTAAAGCATGACTAACACCGAGAGATGCGATTATTCCATTTTCTTCCGCAGCTTGTGAGTAATGTCTCATTATGGATGGGGATGCATTCAGAAAAACATCATCTGCCTGCCGGAGCGTGGGATGCGCGGCACGGGCACCTCGTGGCACGTGGATGACTACGGGAGGGCTGGCAGCACCCTGGGAGCCCTGAGCCAGCCTCGGGCTCTGCCTGCTGCCCAGCCTGGGCTGGGGCTTTGCTTGGAGCCCACAGCATCCCAGTTCCAGCAGGGACAGCAAGCCATGGGCCCAGGCTGCTGGACAATGAGGGGCGGGGCAAAGCCAGCAGAGCCCTGCTGTGGAGGGGTTTTACAACCTCCCTGAGGTCTGTGCTTCCCTGCTGAGTGCTGTTCTCAAAGCACAGCATTTCCCGTGGCTGAATATCCCCACATTCTGGGGAAGTTCATCCTAATGGGATGAACGGGCTCCTGCCAGCCCTCCTGACTCCCCATCTGGGGAGGTGGGTCTGTTCAGTCTGTGCTACTCCTTGTTTAGGGATGGTCACCAGTATCCCGCTCTAAAGGAATCCTGCGCATGCAGGAGCCGGCATCCTCTCCCCCATCCCATGGGAAACATCTGCTGTCCTCTACTCCCTGATTCCTTCTCCTGCACACCACTGTCATTTTGGGATGTTCCCAACAAGGTCAGCGGCTGTTTCCACTGTTGGTTGTTTTTGTGTGGCACACATGTGGAGCATGGGAGCACTGGCCTTCCCCCAGAACTGGTGCAGCTCAATTCCCTTTTCCTGTGCTCTGCTCAACATCCCTGCTCCAGCATCCTCACCATCAACCATGCATCCTTAATAATTCTCTTTTTTTAGGAAGAAATCCTTCCCTGTGAGGGTGTGAGGCCCTTGCACAGGTTGCCAATGGATCCCTGGCAGTGTCCCAGGCCAAGCTGGATGGGGTTTGGAGCAGCCTGGGACAGTGGAAGGTGCCCCTGGCAGGGGGTAGAACTGGATGAACTTTCAGATCCCTCCCAATCCAAACCATTCTGAGATTTATCTTCCTTGTGCCAAAGAAAATGAGATTCAATTATTTATTGGTGCATTTTTTCCAGGTGTTGTTTGTTCCTTCACCTCCTGCTGCGGAGGTTTTGGGGTGGGGTTTGTTGTTTGTTTTTTTTCCCCCTTCCTTTTCGGTCTGTATTGATGGATCATTCATTTCCCCTACTGTTTTTCTCTGTGCCCTCTGAGATGTTATTAAGCTGAAAGGCTGGAGTTTGACTGAGGCACGATTGCACCTCCCACACCCATGCAGCCCGTGACGCATGCCCATCCATGGAGAGGGGATGAATAAACCCAGCTCTGCCATCCCCAGGAAGAAGGGGGTGGAGGAGAGAAGGAAAGCTGCTCTGGGCATGCTGTTTTCAGAGCTGTCTTCTCTACAGCCACCAAAGCACACCCATCCCTTCAGAGGTTCTCTGGCTCCTGGGGCTGCTGCAGGTGTGACTTTGGTGTCCCTCATGCCACCATGCTTGGACTCCAAGCTGTGCTGGACTCATCCAGGTGGATTGTGGCTCTCCTCCACTCCTTGCACATGCTGGAAGAATGGGAAAGAGCCTTCCACCTGCTGCACTGACTCCTGGTGGCTCCAGTTGAAGATGTTGAGTTGAAGAACTAATTTTTTGGCTGTAGCGGTCCTCAACAGCATATCCCAGACTGGAGGATTCCTCCTTCCCCCAATGGCATGCCAGGCTTGGGGCCCTTGAGGGTGGAAGTGTAGGATCCTGCCTGTGGAATATGGATGTGCTTAGGCTGGACAGGGTGCAGGTCCCACTGACCTGAGGGACAGGAGCTAGGGAATGTTGAACTCCAGGGTTTGTGCATCTCCTGCCCACCTGAAAGCAGCCCCTAAAAACAGAACAGGGGACAGAGACCCACCTGGGACCCTCCATGCCTTGAAAGGTTTAATCTGGAATCAGATGCTGGGCTCCAGAGGCTTCCCAGAGCACTGAGAGGATCAGGCCCTCCTCCTGCTCCTTGGAGTGCTCTCCAGCCTCAGGAATTCCTCTTTTCTGATGGGAAAATAGCTGAAACACTGAACAATTAATCACTGCCACTTGGTGTTCTTTTAAAGTATTTTTTTCCTTTTTGTGTTTTAATTCTTTTTCTGTCCTGCTCTTGCCTTCCTGCATGTGCATCATTTCTCTGTGTGACCTTGAGCTGTTCCCTGTGGTGCTGGAAGCGATGTCCTACAGAGTTATGGGCCTGGAGAGGGATGAGAGGTCAGGAGATCCTCTCCTTCTGGTTCAGATCATGCAATCCACCCTTCAACAGGGCAGCCCTTCCCTTTGAAAGGCATTTGCCCTTGTTTCTCTTCTCGAAGTCATGGGGATCTGGCCCTAAGGAGGGCAGGGTGGATCATGTGAAGGCCTGGAGCCATTCCCCGAGTTGGGGAGATGAAAGGGGTTTCTCTCACAGGATATCCTGTTCTGTACCCCTGTGAGCCCCCTCCCTATCCCTGTGTCACTCAGTCAGTCCCCCCCTATTTCCCCACTGTCCTCCACACCCTCACCTCCCTTTGCACTGCCCCCATGCCCCCTAACAATTGGCCCCCCATGTCCTCTCCACCTGACCATCCCTATACTTGAATCTGGACCCGCTCCTCAAGCCTCACCTTTCACCCTGTATGATCAGCAGGTGTGGCTGAAATAAAATATCTCTGTAGAACCCACACCTGTCTGCAACAGGATCATTCTCCATCAGCCCTGGATCATGGGCAGGAGACACAAGAGATCTCCATTTGCAGCAATTCTACCCCAAAGCCAACATTTTCAAAGGAACTGTTGCATTTTCAGGATTAACCTTGAGTGTTTGTGTCTTGCTAGCCCCTTTTCCACCACAGGCCTGGTAAACCCCTGCAGCTCACTCCAGGTTGTTTTTAGCATGTTGGCTGCTTCAGATGTATAATCATAATTCTGGTAACAGCATCCCTTCTCAGCCTGTTCCCTTCAGAAAATCCTGCTTTTCCACCCTTCTCCTGCTTGTAGCCAGTCCTGTGTCTACTTCATGCTCACACCCTTTTGCAGCAAGAGCTTCTGTGGGAATTCTGTGGTGCTGGGGAGGTGGGCTCTCTCTGCTGCTCTTTTCTTCTGGTCCTTTAGCCCACAGAATTTATAGGTGTGGAAAAGAGAAGCAGAAACTTCATAGGCCACTTTTTGTAGAAGCAAAGAATCCTTGAGGCTGGAAAAGGCTCCTGGGACTGAGACCAACCATTAAAAACCTGTGTGTTTTTACAGCTAGAACTGGTGTGCTCTTGGAGGGAAGAGCATCCTGAAAATCTGTCTGGGACAGGGGTGTCTGCAGAAACCTGTGGACATAACCTCTGCTCAATCACCTTGTGAGAAACTCTGCAGGTAATTCTGATGGGGCTAGGGGGAGCCCTCTTGTGCTGATACGGAAATGTTTTGTGGGCTCAGTTTGGCTTCAAGGAACCCAAGGAGCTTTCCCTGAATGCCCACCTGCTTTCTCCCTGCTTTTCTTCTCTTGTCTGCCTTCTGGGCAGAGAGGAGGGAATGGTCCCAGTGTGATCTGATCATCCACAAAGACCCCATTTCTACCATCTAGTTACAAAAATCACCATTACCTGCTGGAAGGCGCTGTGACTTCCAGTGATCTGATTGACTGAACTTGTTTTAAGCCATTACAGATGGTTTAACCCCATGTGGTGTCCTAATACACCCTGAAATGTCAGCATCACCGATGGCAGCTCCCATCTCCAGGATGGCTTCATGGCAGCTTCCTGGATATGTTATTTTTCCAAGTGGTTTCAGGTAATAACAGGGTAAGAAGTGTTCTGCTGTCAGTGAAACATCCACACAGGCAGCTCTCAGCAGGTAGCTGGTAATAAAAGAATCAATTGCTGGTGGTTTTAACAACCTACAGATTCACTGCTGAACTACTAAAACCAAAATGCTAATGTGAAATCTGAATTTTTTTTCCTCACATATTTTTAGATAGCAGTGTATCTTGCTGTAGTTTTAATTAATTTTTGCGAGGAGGGAATTTTCAGCAGTAAATTAAATCTTAGCAAATTCACCTCTTTGTCCTTAAGAAGGAAGTCCAGGTCACCAGTTTTTGTGGCCAGAAGCTCTGGTAAAAATAGTCAGGCTGGTGGCTACAGGTTGAACAACTTGGCTGAGTGGGGAGGACAACGCTCCCACATGAACCCCCTGATTTATCCCTCAGTTCTTCCCAACTCCTATGGCCAAGCTGGCTGCCTGAGGAAGGAGTTCAGCAGCCCCCAGCCCTCTCCTGTAATTAACTTGCCAGGGAAAGGCTGTTTCTCACCTGGGACTGCTGCAGGAGCCCGATTTCCTACGGAAAGTGGGAAACTGTCAAGGAATAACTGATCACAGGAGAATCCCTCTTAAAAATTAAAAAAAAAAAACAAACTGGCAATGAATTATATGGAGGGAAGTGCTGCTCTGCAGCTTTCAACTTCTAAAGAGGTTTCTCTGCCTCGGAGCTCCTGGTAACAACTGAGATTTCTGCAGCTCTGAGCAGGGGGTTATTTTCCAGCCTGGCCTTGGACACTCCCAGGGATCCAGGGGCAGCCTCAGCTTCTCTGGGAATTCCATCCCAGCCCCTCCCCACCCTCATGGGGAACAACTCCTTCCTAATATCCTATATAACTCTGCCCTCTGGCAGTGGGAAGCCATTCCCTGTGTCCTGTCCCTCCGTGCCTTTTCCCAAGTCCCTCTCCAGCTCTCCTGGAGCCCCTTTAGTCCCTGGAAAGGGTTCTGAGCTCTCCCTGGTACTTTCTCTTCTCCAGGTGAACACCCCCAGCTTTCCCAGCCTGCCAAGTGAAAGTCTTGCAGCTTCGGTCTTGCAGGTTTGGTCTCAATCCCATACAAGGGATTGATTTGACTCCTTGTCCCCAGATTCTCAAGCTCTTCTTCCTTCCAGCATAGTTTCCTGAATTCCCACGGGCAGTCAGGGCAGTCAGCTGCAGGCACTCTGTGAGGGAATCCTGACTTGAATTAAATTTGGTTTGCTATCTTGTCGAGGAGAGAAAGGAGCAATTCTCTCAAGGGTAGACAGCCTTATTTTTAATTTCTTGGCTCCTGTGGTTTGTACAACAGCACCTCATCCTGTGGACAGGGATCACAGGGCTCCCTGACAATAGCAATCATCCCATCAGAGGAAAAGGGTTTGTCTTTGGTGTTGGTGTGATGGTATCACCTTTCCATCACAATGAAATACAGTCCTGGGATTCCTAACAGAGCCTGCAATAACTCAATTCCTAACAGTTGGCAATAACTCAGCTGAGTGCAAACAAATCTATGTAATGCTCCCCAACACGAGTCAGCTCTTTAAACAGAACCCAAGGCGCAGCAGCACATTGCCAAAATATATTGCCGGCATTAGAGCAGCTCCTCACAGGCCTGAAATGACCTTTCAGGGGCATTTGGCTCTCTTCAGTTCTTCAGGGAAGTGTTTTCCTAGCTGAGATAATTCCAGCTCTCTGGCCACTGCAGACAAATGGAGAAATTGGGTTGTGTGGTAAAACATGGAAAGAAGGTAATCCCGACATTATCCTCTAAGGGGGAGAATCTGATCTCACTCCAGGAAGCCATGATTCTCCAAAAAGGTTTTTTAGGCAATGACTTAACCTCTGATCCCGTGGCACCTCAGAGCCCCCAGTGAAAAAGACTGGAAATGTTTTGGGAAGTCCAGGAAGATCAGAACAACTGAGCCAGGTGTCGACTCCCTCACAGAACCACCATGGTTTGGAGAGGCATAACCTCTCTTTACAAGAATGATGCTTGTTCTTCAGGGCTGTGTCCCTGTTCTTCCATGTGCCCATCCTTTTTAAATGAAAAAAATTGGGAAGAAGAACCAGGCTTCGGCTGACAAGTTCAATAAATTCATCTTTAATTTCCTTTACAAGGCACAAATTAGTTTGTTAATGAGAAGTAATTCATTCCAGTGACTCTAATGTTTTTTTTATTTGTCTAAACTCTTTTCCAGAACACTTTAACACACAGGGTTCTCTCCCTGATTGTTGTCCAGCAAGAAAGTTGTGGGGGAAAAAAAAAAATCCCCTTTCTCCAAAGACCCCTTTTCCCTACCCCAGCAGCATGCCTTGGAAGTTACATCCATGTGAGACCCTCTTGCCATCAGGGTGTTTTTGGGAGCTCGGTTTGGAGCCCTGGCTGCATTAGGGACACATGCTGGACATTCTCTGCCAGCCTCCTGTCCAAGATTCTTTTTCTGCACCAACTGGGGCCAGATCCAGAGTTAACCTGTGAAGACCCAAGCAGCTGGCTGTGGCTCTGCTCCCTGACACTGCCTGGAAGGGAAGCTGGAGGAAAGAGAATGTTTAATGGAATAAAAACCAGCATCATGCTGGCTCGTGCTGCAGCTTCACAGCTTTTCTTTTAACTGGGCTTTTCCCCTTTATTTTTGTTTTCTAGACATTTTTGTTCAGTTCGCCTTCCATTATTCTCACTGCCTTTGGAGAGTGCTCACTTTTCTGGCTTCCAGAGGTACCCATGGAAGCAAAGTCAACAATCTGCATAGGAAAAGGGCCTTTTTTTGGTTTTTAACCTGCATCAGTTCAGTAATGTGCAATGGAAGTGCTGTGGTACTGTGAGAAGGAGCCACCATCACACACTTCCTGATCCCCAAGGGACACAGGGACAGGACACAGGGAATGGCTTCCCACTGCCAGAGGGCAGGGGGCTAGATGGGATATTGGGGAGGAATCCTCCCTGTGAGGCCCTGGCACAGGTGCCCAGAGAAGCTGTGGCTGCCCCTGGATCCCTGGAAGTGTCCAAGGCCAGGTTGGATGGGGCTTGGAGCAACCTGGGACAGTGGAAGGTGTCCCTGGAATGGCCAAACCATCCAGGGGTGGCACTGGATGATTTTAGGGTCCCTTCCGGCCCAAAGCATTCCAAAATTCCACGAATTCCTTGCGCTGTCCATTCCTCTGCTCACTGTTTGGGAGTGAAGTGAGGGTTTCTTTGGATTCTCTCTTTGCTGCGTGGCAATAATAAAGAGAGGGGCTCTGCTGAGCTTAGCCTGGTTTAGCATTACTGTACCTGGGGCCCTCTTTTATTGCCATGTCCCACAGTCTTTTGAAGTTTTTTTTCTAATTCTCACTAAGTTATGCTACTTTAAGTCATTATTTTTTTCTTTATCTCCTATAAATTGCTCCAAATACCCCTTTTCCAGATCCTTTAGGCTCTGAGAACAACACATGCCACAGCCCAAATTGCTTGGGGATTCCACTGGGAGATTCCCTCTGCTGTGCAAAATTACCATTTTATCCCTACCTGTTCCTTCCTACCAGTTTTGAATTCACTCGAGAACCTTTCTTCTAATCCCAGGGGAGATTAATTTCCAAGGCTCCCCCCTGGTGAGGGAGCTTTTGAGGAACAAGAGTACATGGTACCAAGTAAATTGCCCCTATTCTGCATGCATTGATGGCCACAAAGGATTCCCTAGGAGCCACGATTCTAGTTACCAAAAGGATGGTTTCCTTCCATCCCAGTTTTCTAATTATCTGTAATGTTGTTACACAGCCTCCACTGCTTTGCTCGGTGTTAAACTCAGTGACAAGTAGCTCAGTTAATTTCTCTTTGTTATTTTTTTTATTATTTTTTTTTATTTGTTTCTTTTATTGTTGTTTGGTTTTTTTTTTTAATTTTATTTTTAAACTGGCCGCTTCCCTCATTCTGAGGCTGACAGCCCCAGAGCTGATGACTCCTTTTTCCTGGCTTATCCTTCATTTACCATGGTAAATGAAAAGGTGCCACTTGGATGTGAAATTATGCTTTCTGCAATACTGAAGGAGAACACTTGACCTGTGAATGCTTAAGGTTTATGAGAATCACACAAAATAAGTGCTGCAGACACTTTGTGGCCCTCCAGTTTTTGGTGTGAGGTGCTGAGGGTGAGCATCCGATACCCTGTCCCTCCCTGTGTGCCAGATAATAAATAATAATTTTTGATTTTTAGGGCTACCTTTGCAGAACAGCTGACACCACTGAGACTAAAGCTGGCTTTGCAGGCTCCAGGAGCTGCACAAAGGTGTTATCCCAGGATCCTTCCTGCTGCAGCCTGGGACCCTGCTCCCCTCCCATCAGGAATGGCTTTTCAGAGTACTTTCTGGCCTGTCTCTGCAAACTCAAATAAAATGGCCCTATTTAGAGGTGATTTTTTCCCCAAGGCAGTGTAGGAATGCTGTTAAGGTCACAGAGCTATCTCAGCTGGAGGAGCTGAGTTCTCCTTCAGTCTGCCATGGGCAGACCGCCAGGCATTTTTCTTATAAATATTTTCAGCGTTTCTTTGAAGCCACATATTTTTTTGGGGCAGTTTCCGCCCTCCTCTCCTCATTCCCATTGTGTCCCCCCCTCCGCCCTTTTTTTTTTTTCCCTCCCCATGGAGGACATTTTATGGTTTCAGGAGAGATCCCACTGATGGCTACAGCCCAGCGTGGAATTCCTGCAAATCCTGAACCACTCTCTGAGTGTTCCCAGAGCTGGATTCAATTGACAAGAGGCTCTGCAGCCAACCCCCTTGGACTGCACGTGTTTATTTAAATGTCAGTGGCCCACACAAGCTGAATACCTATTAGATGCAACATGCCTCAAATCCAAATCAGAGCTCCACTTCATATTTATTGTTCAAAGTACCGATCCCTTTATTGTTGTCATTTCAGTCCCCTCGTATTTATGGAATTATTCAGGCAGCTCTGAGAAGTTAACTAGCACTTTGCAATGTTTCTTTACTGCCAGGGTATAATATCTGTCTGTAATAAATATATAGGTAAGGGATCTCAGAAACAAAACAAAACAGCAACAACATATTGCATGTGAAAACTTTACTAAGCAAATAAAACATTCCCTGCCAGAGAGGCAGGAAAAACACGAGCAAGCTGGTACCATCTGAAGTCAGTTAATGAGCAGGAGATGGGTAATTCCACTCTATTCTTTTAACTCTGTTGTTTTCTGTCACTCTCCGGGGTTTCTCTGCAAAACACCCAGGTAGGATGGAAATAAATTGCTAAGGGTTGTAACAAGAGGTGTTTTAAGGAGCCAAGGATTCTACAAATCCCTGACAGGAGGGAGCAGCCAGGAGGAAGTCAGGTTACAGGAGACAGGACAAGTGGGAATGGTCTCAGGTTGTGCCAGGGGAGGTTTAGACTGGATGTAAGGAACTGTTTCTTCATTGGAAGGGTTGCAAAGAGTTGGCAAAGGCTGCTCAGGGCAGTGGTGGAGTCACCACTCCTGGAAGTGTTGGGCAGCTGTGTGGATGTGGTTTAGTGGAGAAGGTGGTGCTGGTGCTGGGTTGACAGATGAACTCAAATACCCATGATGTGATCCCAAATGTCTCTTACAACCTAAATGCTTCTTTTGTGACCTCAAGGCAGCCAGAGGGTGTAAGGGCTGCTATTCTGCTTTTGGGAGTAACATTGGAAATGCCACTACCTGGTATGAGCAAAGCAGCAGTGACAGGGAGGGTTTGTTTCTGCCAGCAAAGGTCATGGTGGCCCTGGGAACAAAAAGAGCATCTGTGGATAATGGGTGTGTTTTAGGCATGATCAGCCCTCCTGATATAAGGAGCTGCAGTCTCCTCATTTCTCTAGGTTTAGTTTATCTCTTCTGAAGGAGGAATGCAGACAGAAAACATCTTTTGCACTTGATAGCCTAAAAACCTGCCCCACTTCAGTTCTAACAGTTGGCTCAGTGAAGAGGCATCCAGCAAAAATAAAAAAACAAACCAAAAAAAACCCCCACCAAAAAGAAAAGATACTTTCTGCTAAAAGCAAAGCTGTCTCAAGCCAGTTTTTAATTTCACTGGCAGCGTTCACCTGTGATCTTTCTTAGTTTGGAATGAGGAGAATGCTTATATTTGATTTGAGAGAATAACAGTTTAATTAAGGGGGGAGGGAAAAAAAACCAAAACAACTTTCTGTTTGGCTGGGGTAGTTCTGCTGACGTGAATGTGAGTTACTCCAAGCAGGATTTTGGGCTCAAGTCCAGAAGACCAAAAATGCTTCTTTAAACCCAACTCTAAGGCTGCTGTTCTGGAAGGGGGGCTGTCCTGGTGGCTCATTAAAACCCATGGAAGATGGGGTGCCCGGGGAGCAGGGATCAGTTCCCTGCTGGTCTGAGTCCCGTCCAGGCTGGCATCTAGGGGAAGCTGCAAAGCTCCCGTGGTTCCCCGGTGCTCAGGTGTGTGCATCCCCAGAGCAGCACCTCACCCAGCATCCTCGTCACCAGCCCCAGCACACAGAGCCCACTGGCTCCATGGAACAGCCCAACAGTTTTGGGACTAAGTCTTTAGGGCTGCTGCTGAGAAGGGCTGACGAGGAGGCAGGCTGCAGCAGACGGGTTTGCCCCATGAGGCAGCAGAGGAAATCCAATACCCCGGGCTCTCGGCTTGCTATCTTGGATGAATGAGGGATTCACGGCTTGGAAAGTTGATTTCCAGGGGTAAGTTGCCTTGCAGACGTGAGGAAGTGGTGGGGCCACTGTCCCTGGAAGAGCTAAAACAATGTGCAGGTGTGGCACTTGTGGGTTAGTCGTGAGCTTGGCAGTGCTGGGTTTAGGGTCGGACTTGATGATCCTGGAGGTCTTCTCCAACCTTCATGATTCCATCATTCCAGGAGCTGCAGGTATGTATCCTGCCAAAGGTGCGACCTCACACTCTGCACAGTTGCATGCTGAAGACTGAGGATGCCTTTGAAGAAGTTTCCAGGTCTGACTTTTGTTTCTGCATGAGGAGAAACCTCAGGAGAGGTTTTTGGGGTGTAACTTCAGAGATGGATTTGCAGACAGTCGGTAATTGAGGCACCCCAAACTGATGGATGCTCTGGGAATTCAGCTTGGAAATATGTAAGAGATCTTCAGAGAACTTCTTTCATGATGGCACAGGAGTCCATCTTCCAAAATCTTCAGTCTTGTGGCAAGATCCCTATGGCCAAGCATGGGAGAAGGTACCACTGAAGATCCCTGTCACATCCAAACAATATTCTTGTACCTGTTTTGGACACAACTCCTTCCTCTGGTCTGATACTTGTGGTTCCATTAGTTTTCCAATTGTTCCTTTGTCATCTTAAGGCTATCCAGCTGCATTTTATTTTTGGCAGCCTCCAAGCCAAAACTCGATGGTAAATCTGTGACAGTCCCTATCAGGAGAAAGGATAATGATGGCACCCAGGAGTTTTATCAGCCACAGCTGTTGCACTGTTTGCTGGAGAAACTGTTCTTTGAAATATACGACCAAAATAAAGAGTCGAGCATCTGCAGCACTGTGGATAATTTAACAAGTAATCTCCCCTGAAAGAGGTGTCTGGCTTTACCAACAGCAAGGAGATAAAAAGTGTTCTTTCCTATGGAGACAGGCTGGGAGTTTTAACCCTGGAGAGAAGGGAGGAGGCTCTGGAGAGAGCTTAGAGCCCATTTTAGCCTAAAGAGGCTTCAGGAGAGCTGAAGAGGGACTTGGGACAAGAGTCTGCAGTGCCAGGACAAGGGGAATGGCTTCCCACTGAATTAGGATAGATTTTGATTAGACATGAGGAATAAATTGTTCCCTGTGAGGGTGGGCAGGCCCTGGCACAGGGTGCCCAGAGAAGCTGGGGGTGCCCCTGGATCCCTGGAAGTGCCAAGGCCAGGCTTGGAGCAACTGGGATAGTGGAAAGTGTCCCTGTCCATGGCAGGGTGTGGGAATGGGATTCTATGATTCCTTTGACCAGCAGGGAAAAAAAGCCCCAACACCTTCTGTCTCCTCCCCAGTTACACCCAAGCACATCCCAGTTCTGGATCACACACTTGGCACCAGATGATGGCTGCTCCTTGGTCTTTGTGTATGAGCGGAACATATCCTGCCCCTCGTCCTCATACAAGACAAAGGCTCTGCTGATAACTCAGTCTTTAATGTGCAACAGACCACCCGATAAGCAGCTCTAGATAAGGATGAATCAAGATCCATGTTCCTCATCTCCTTAGATCACAGTGTGAATATCCTAAACCAATCCCACTGCAAGGCTGCACACACGTCCCATTGCAGCATCACCTCTGGAGGAGCCCATGGAAACCCTTCCTTTCCCAAAAGGAGGGATACACAGCCCTCATTCTGCAGTGTGGCTGATATGGTTCTGTGTGGCAGCTCCTCACATTCCAGCTCTGGGCTGGTCCCCATGGCCTCACAGCTTTTTTAAAAAGAGCTCTTCCATTTGGGTCTCCATCCTATCACATTCAGTCCTGTCCTTGGATCTAGTTCAGGACACCACAGAGGTTCTGTGATCTGCTCTTTTCCAGAATGAGAAGTGTGCCTTTTTTCCTTTCTTTTTTTTATCTTGTGGAAGAAAGCTAGAGGGACATCCTGGTCTTTTACAGGCCTGATCTTGTCTAGTGATCCTGGAAGAGGGAAGTAGCTCTCCTTTCAACCCATGTTTTATAGTCACACAGACATTTCTAGGGCTGCAGAGGTTTTTGACTCCTCTGACCTCTCATCCTCAGTCTAAACTTTATTTTTATCATTAATGGGCCAGCAAGTCACTTCTTGCATTTCTGTTAAACAATGTATCTGCGAGAGTGGGCCGGATTCCAGAGCCCCACCCAGCTATTTAACAGGGTCTGAGTATAACCCTTCAGACTTCTCAGACATTCCTCTCATGATTTCGATGCCACTGTTGCTATTCCAGACACTTCTGCTGGCACATCTTGCTCTGCTCTGATACTTTTTAAGAACTCGGTGAAGGTGCTCGTAGGAACATGAGATTTTAAGATATCACATTCAAGGAGCTTACATTAGGAAAAACCTACTTGCTCCTTGGTAAGAAGATAGAGAAAATTTGAGGGATTTTAGTGCTTTCTAGTGGATTCCAATCCAAAACTGGCTGTGGTTTTGGTTTTGCCATAGGAAAGGGAAAACAGGTCGACTGAGGTTTCACCAAATGCAAAGCACAGGTGCCTTTCAGTAAATACTGGTATTCAGGAAATGCTGTGACCCACATGAAATGGTACTAAACATCCTTAGAGCAGAAAAACAGAGAAGGGAAAAACTGGGAGTTTGAATGGTCCACGCACTTTTGTTCTCACACATCACCTATCAGTGCTGCTTTAGAGTCAAGTGCTTAAAACCGTGAGATCATATTGGTACCTTATTATGAAGGCAGCAATTAAGTGGCTTTTGGACTGCAAAGCTCTAAAAAAGCTCACTCCCTGTGCTAGCCATGGTGGATTCCATCCTGCCACATCCTGAACGTGTTTACATGCTCTCCCAGAGAGCTCCGGGTTCCCTTCTGGGGGCCGCAATTGTCGGCTTGGCTCTTTATTCCAAATTTGTCCCAAAGTAGATTGGATCCACGACAGGAAAGACTCCAAGCATGAGCTCTGCCAGCTGCTCCTCATCTGCAAAATCTAAAAAGTTGCTGCTCCTGAAGCCAGGCTTTTTTATTTGCATGAGAAAGCTGTAGCTGACTGTAAGATAGCCTGTGATCTGATTTTAAAAGAAAGGGATAAAAATAAGTCTAATTGTGTTCTCATTCTGCCTCAACTTAGCTGCTGGCTGTTCTCTTCTGTGCTCCCCACATTTCTGGAGAGCTGGTAACACTTATTTAGGTTGGCACAAACCAAATATAACCAAGTGTGTGTGAAAGAGCACGGACTGGGTCACAGCTTACAGAACAGCAGAAAGAAGCATTTTGCCTTAAAATATGGAAATCCAGCTCTTTCTGAGACAGCTCAATGAAACACGCACAACCTGAACAAAAAGTGAGTGCTCCATTCAGCTTCTGAATGATGCTGAAATTTTTATTTTATTTTTTTTTTTGCCAGCTTTTACAGTCCACAGCCTTCTCATTCAATCCTGAATAATAGCTTTGAATCGAGATGTAAAAGCTTCCGAAGTTTGAAGTCTTTTGACAAGTTAATTTAGCTGTATGGTAAAAAGTTTTTCCCCCAGATAGAATAAAGCCATCATCTCATGAATGTAGTAGTCAGCCAAGGGAAAGAAAACACCATTAGGATTAGAAATGATGGGCTTTCTGGAGATAGTTTGTGGTTTAGTGTAATCTACTATCAATATTTCAGTACAAAAATATCCTACTCGTCATTCAGCTGCAAGTCAGTCTCTTCACATAAAGCCAACACCCAGGGGCCAGGCTGCAAGGTTTTTTATTTCTATTTTTCTTTCCATCACATTTTTTTTACATTTATTTAGATTTTAGTTGTTTTTCACCCTGGACAAAGTGATTTTTTTTTTTTTTTCATTTTTCTGGTTGAAAGAGACAGAATAGAAAAATGGATCAATACTTCCTCGAAGGTTCCCACTATAGAGAGACACACCCCATATTTGTCTCCTAGCAGCTGCTGGATGAAAATAAATACGATAAATTTATCCCCATTTCCCATATTTTTAATATTAGAATTGGAAAATAAGCAAGATAAACTAAGAGTATCCAACAGTTATTCTAGTCTCGACATCACAAAGATTCCATATTCATTTTAGACTTAAAAATGTAAGTCTAAATTTAAGCCTTAGTGTCCTACTAAAATTGACTGAACCAAAAAAAAAATCCAGTTGAGGGGGAAAAAAGATTTCTTTCATACTCTTAATTCTTCAGTTTAATTTGGGGGGATGATGACACTGTAAGAACTTTTGGGCAGTGGTTTGTAATGGCTACAGAATCATTTTTGTCTCTGCAGTAGGAATGATGTTCCTTGTGGATCCCTTCCAAGTCAGGATAATCCATAACATAGTTGAGAGCATAGCTGCTAAATAAATACGAAGTTTATAGAAATCCAGAAAAATATTGGAAACAAACTTCAGCAGGCAGTTTTATTTTAGAAGTGTATTGTATTTAGTCCTTGTAAAATGACTGCCATAACAATCCAAAATAAAAGCAAATAAAGCAAAAATAAAGTGTAGATATGGAGAAGAAAGCAAACATCACATTGTGACCTCCACTTTGAACTTCACTTGCTTGTTTTTCCCCCAGAGTGAGGGACGGGGACTTGATTTTGCCCAAAGCAACAGCAATAGCTTGTTTCCAAGACTCTGGCTCTTACTGCTTCAGGATTTCAGCTCTTCAGGCCCTGAGTGCTGCAGACTTGATGAAGTGTTGGGAGTGCAGACAAGCTGCGAAGCAGCTCCTGCAGCCAAACATGGGCTTGAGGGGCTCAGAGGTGGAGGAGAACCACCTTGCTTTGGCTTAGAGAGAGCTGTGAGGCAAGGAGAGAATGAGGAGTTCCTGCTGAGGCAAAACTCACCAGGATTAAAAAAACCCCCAACAATAACAACAAAACTCCGCAGTAAAAAGGTCTGGTGGAGGAAAATACAGGAGGGGCAATGTAAATTTAACATTCCCTGTCCCATCAGAGCTGTGCTGTAAGTCAGGTGGGTTTGAGAGGTTTTCCTTTTGATGGAAAAAAGAATAAACCAGTGTGCTGTGGGAAAGATGGGGAACAGGGAATGGGGAATACAGCACAGAGGGTGACAGGTGTGGCAGGAAAATCAAGGGAGGTCAGTGATGGTGTTTGAATGATCAGGAGGAAGAAGAGGGAGCCATCAGCAGGTTGGAAAATGTGTCTAGGCTTGACGTTATCCAGGAAGCCAAGTGGTACCAGCACTGGTGTCTAGGCTCCGAAGTTCCTGCTGGCTCTCTTCCTAACTCTATCCTCTTTTTTAGGCTGTGGAGTGGCAGGATTGGAGTGGAAAGCTGAAGCACCCTCTTTTACTTTCACCAGCTCCCTGTGACTAGCAAGGGAAATTAGCTGGAGTGTTGTGATGGCTGTTTCCTGCTTGAGAACATAAAAAATGGAATAATTCCTGACAAACAAGGAGTTCAGCTAAAGATGAGGTGGAGGTAGGCGGGAAGTTCTGTAATTGCTTTTTATTTAAATCTTTATGAATTAGCTCTGCCAGGGTGTTGGGTTTTATTTTAGATTTTTATTTTTTGCTCCAACTGGCTTCTGAATAAGTTTTTCAGCTGCAAATACAGTAAAAACAAACTATATACAGCTATAGCCAATATGTTGGATTTAACATACAGCAAGAAGCCTTTCCCTTGTGAATCTCTGAGGTCTGATTTCCATGAGCATTGACAAAAGTTTAATTTTCTGCCATTATGCACAGGTTAGCCTAGACTGGGTATTAATAGAGACACGTACTCACACCCACAGCCACAGGTACGAGATCAATCAAAACCTGAAGGCATAACTCACACTCCATGGCAACTTCCAGGGCACAGCTCTCTCCTCTCGTTTCCTGTTTCCAAACTGCTCCAGCAGCGCAGAGGGGGAAGGCAGCTGGCTTGGCAGTAACCTGTTTTCAAAGGGTTTGGGACCAAACGCCGCCTGGCAGGAGCAGAAATGGGGAGCACAGGGGAAGGCAGGTACTCACCTGGCTGCCACAGCCATGCCCTGCACCAACCACCTGCAGCAGATCAGCTTCCTTAGCAAATACTGCCCTGCCTTGGCAACCTTCTGGCCCTGAAGGCCTTCCACCCGCAGGTCTCTCGGCACCCAAAAATAATTTGGGAAGTTATTTATACACGCGTTCACCCATCCATCCAAGCTGGCCCTGAATAAAGAGGGCAGGACAGCTCTGCAAAACCTCACCAGCCAAAGAACAACAAACAAGCCCACGAGCCCAAAGAAGCTGCAAATGAATCAAAAAGGGCTTTGGCTTTAGGCAGAAGCGGTGTTCTTAGTGCTTAATGCCAGAGGTGCTCTCAGGTGCATATTCCAGGGAAATGTGACCATTTCCTGGAAGCCTGTTGACAACGCGGAAGAAAAACCTCTTAAGTTTTGGACCAATACGCCAAGGATTTTTGTAAGGGCGGCCCTTTCAAATGAAAATGTAGGTGGTAAATATCTCCAAAAAGGTAAAAGAGAAAAGGAGCAGTGTTTGTATACTACTACCATATATATGCAGAATCTGAGAGAGGGACAAAGTTGTTAGCAATTCCCATCAGGGCCCAGAATTTATGTAAATCCAGATGGCTGAACGACACAAGTGTTGGGTTTTTTTACTGTGGGTTTTTTTTTTTTTTTTTTTTTTTTTTTTTTTTTTTTGCTTTAAGGGAAATCTGGAAGTTTTAAAAACAATTTAGCAAGAGCCAATTAATCAAACCCACCAGAAGCTGGCTGGGATGGCTGCCTGCGAATAAGGAATGTCATGTTTCAGCTTGCCTTAGGCAAGGATGGGAAGAAACTCCTTGTCAGCTTAGCAGGAAATCTTTCCACTATCCCAGGGTGCTCCAAGCCTTATCCAACCTGGCCTTGGACACTTCCAGGGATCCAGGGGCAGCCCAGCTTCTCTGGGAAACAGAAATAATGAAATAACACATCACTGGTGGGATGCTCCTATCTGATTATGTCCCATAGGATGAGCTTCCTTGCACCCAATACTGCAATATTTTCCTTCCCATCATCTGGAATGTTTGAGGACCACGACTTGGGGAGTTTTTGGGCACTGGGTGAATCAACAAAATATGAGCGAAAGGAGATGTGTCGGTTCAACGGGGTAACTCCACGTACAACTGAAAAATCAATTAAATGTCGAATGGTCGCTGTGAAAAGGGGGGTAGAGGGAAGCATGCAAGACAACTCATTTATATTTATTTCCTCTCGGTAATTCAGGCAGATATGCTGATGCGTGCCCTGCCCTTTCTGCCGTTCGCCCCTCGCTCCGGCCGTTTGCGGCTAAAGGCGATACCTGACGGGTAACACAAAACGGCCCAGGAGGGAGCGGGACCGCGGCTGCGGAAAACCAGGGGGCAAAAAACCCCAGAGTCCCACGCTCCATCGCCACCCGTCTATAGCATGTGGCTCGCAGCTACTTGTGGCCACGGAGCGGGGGGGTTCAGGACCCCCCGATCCCCGGCGGGGCCGCGGGCTCGCCGCCAACATGGCAGCGGCCGCCGCCCCGCCCCCCGGTCGCCATGGAGACGGGCCGCGCGCCACGGGGCGTGGCCGAGAGCGCGCGGGGCGGGGCCCGATTGGCCCCCTTCCCCCGCGCGGCTATAAATAATCCGCGCCCGCTGATTGGCTGCGAGGCAAAAATGGTCGCACCACGTGATTCCCCCATCTAAAAAGAATTTCCAAGATGGCGGAACCCGTCACGGGCTAAGTCCGTCGGTGGCGCGGTCCGCTCCGGGGGGGGGGCAATCGCCGCGCAGCGTCCCCGCCTCGCCCGCCTTCCAGGTCAGTACGTGGCGCTCCGCCGCCGCCGAGCCGCGCCGCCTCTGCCTCCGCGCCCCGGGGCTGCCCGCGGCGCGGGCCCTTTAAGGCCGCTCGCCTCCCCGCCCGGCGGGGTCGCGGCGCGGCGGGGCCGCTCCCGGGGGCCGCTGGTCGGCCGCTGCGCCGCGGCCGTGGAAGGGGGCGGTGACGGGCAGCTGGCGCGGCCAATCGGAGGCGGTGGCGCGGCGGTGGCGGGCGGATTTGAGCCGCGCGGCGCCTCAAGCTGCGCGCTGATTGGGCGGCGCGTCGGGCGGGGCGGGGCCGCCGGGTGCGGCGGGTGGGGTGGGCGTGGCGCGGGGGGGCGTGACGGGCAGCGCCACCGCCCACTCAGCGCGCGGGGCCCGGTTTTTTTGTGAATGGGGCGGGCGGGGCCGCCACCGCCTCCGGCCACGCCCCTCGCCCCGCCCCTCCCGGCCGGCCGCGGCTCCGCCTCGTCCCTCCCGGCGGCGGCAGCGGCGGCGGCGCTCGGCGGGGCGATGCGGGCGGCGGTGAGTGACCGGCGGGCCGAGCAGGAGGCGGGCGACGGGCAGGGCCGCGCGGGGCTCGGCCCCGCGGCTCGGCGGGGCGGGCGCAGCCCTGCGGCGGGGGCGACGCTCGCAGCGGGGCCCTGCGGCGCCGGGCGGGCCGCGGCCCGGGGGTCGGTTCTTTCATCCTGTCCCCCCGTTCCTCCTTCCCTTGTCCTTCTCCTGGGAATAACGCAGGACTTGGTGAAAGTTTGCGTCCTCTCGGCCCGCTCTCCGCAGCTGCCGGGCTCGGCCGAGGGCCCCGCGGCACCCACCTCCTCCTGGAAAAAAAAAGCCCCAAAATGGCTTTTTTCGTGCCCGGGAGGAGAAAACGGGGAGTGCTGCTCTCGGCAGCGCGGCGCTCTCGGGGAGCGCGGCGGTGGCAATGACAGCTCCGAGGCCCAGGGCTGCAGCCTGGCCGCCAGAACTCGGCTTTGGGGGGCTCGATGGGGGGACAAATCACGTGTGCCGCTGTGAAAGCTCCAGCCTTGGCTTGCGCGGGGCGAAACGGAGCAGAAACCGCCGGAGTTCGGGGTCGGCGGAGCAGCGAGGGGAGAGAGGGAGGTGTTGCCCGGCAGCCGCGTGTGGGTTTTGCTGCAGGGATTTATCAGGGGAAGATGCTGCTCGATCCCGGCGCTCCCCCCCAGAATGCTGCCCGCTGCCCCCGAGGTGCTCTTCGCGGTGTTTGTGACAGCTCGGCGCAGCAGATGGATTTACATAACAATAATTTGACGCTGTCAGTGCTCTGCGCTGGGCAGCGGCTGGAGGGGAAGGGAACCTGCCCCTTCGCTCCAAGCACTTGCGTAATTGTGTTGTGCGCTCACTCCGCCGCAGGTACTCACTCCGGGTAGGTGCGGGTTTTGGTGGGTTTTTTTGCCTGTCGATAGGCTGTTTTGGCAGATTTGCATAAATCAGCCTTGTCGCCGCTAACGCCCGTACGAGCGGATTTCGTGTTCCAGCCTTGCCTCATATTCCGGGCTGGATTACAGCTCTGAAAACGCTCCCGGGGAGTGGGGATCTGTGTCGGCAAGGTGTGGGTGGATTCAGGGTGTGAAAATGCCTTGTAAAAACCCTGGGATGAGGCGTGCGGCGAGGCTTTGGCTCTCTCCCGTCTTGCCGCTTCTCTCCCACCAGGCAGCTCGGTGCCGTGCTCGTTTCCCACAGCTGCATCCCCTTGTCCTCACAGCGCTGCTTTGAGGCCGAGGAGATGGAGCAAGCGTTGTTTTGGCCCCGGGAGCCACGGTGAGTGAATAATGCCCTGGCCAAGGCGTTTTGATTTACTGGTATTATGCCCTGTCAATAAATGGGACTCGTGCTGCATTTATTCCCCGCCCTCAAAGTGCTTTGCTCGTTGCCAAATCTACCTGGAGTTAATTATCTGAATTGTGCTTTTTTTTCTTGTTTGTTGTTGTTGCTGTTGTAACGGCAGCGTTTTTAAAAGCTAAGAAGCTCCGAAGTTTATAGAATAATCTTGTTCTTGGCAGGGTTTCGTGGTGGGTTTTTTTTTTTTTCTCTGCGTGTGTGTAATGCGGTCGGTCGCAGCACTAAGTTTTAATCGTTTCTGATGTTTCCAGCACCGCTGTTCGGAGTTCTCAGCCTAAAAAGCTGCCGCCGTCACTCCGCAGCCTCGCTGAGGAGTTGAAGGCGTTGAATTAAAGAAAGCTCAGCTGCTTGTATACAAATATACAGCAATTACAAGGCAACAAAGTTATTGCAGAACCCTGCTGTCGCCATGGCAACACGCTCACTCAATTACATTTGGAAATGTAAAATGCCACCCAGTTAGAAGGAGTAAGTTTTAGCGAATGCAGATTTTCTGGGTAAAGTGAAATGGGGAAGATGCAGCTTTCCAGGATTCTCTGCCTTTTCCCTGCGTCCTTGGATGGCATGTTTTAGCATGTGCATCTGACAGATTCCCAGTGTTGATATTGAGCTGTGCCCTTGGTCTCTAAACATAGAGAGAAATATCTTTAAATCTTCACAATTTTAACTTTGCCGCCCTGTGTTTTTTTTTTCTTTTTTTTTTTTTTTTTTTTTGGTGGTTTTTTTTTTGTTTGTTTGTTTTGTTTGTTTGCTTGTTTTGCGTCTGGACTTAGCTTTAGAAAGGAAACAGATTAGAGAAAGCATTTTGAAAATCAGCTCAGAACACCAGAAGAATTTTTTATTTTCTCAACAGGAAGGAAGGTACAAGTATGGCATGAAGAACTTGTATTCCCTTGGGAGGAGACGTCTTGGGCAGCCGTCTGTGTGCTACCATCTCCTAAACAGACTCTCCTAAAGTAGAGAGAACTGCCAGGTGTGAATTACCAAGTTCTTGAGAAGCCTAGGGAGTATCCAGGGTGGGAGATAACAGGTGAAGGAGACCCAGGTCCTTGTGTGGGATGCAGGTGATCTCCGAAGAAGAAATTAGTTTCACTTTCTTGCTTGCCTTTTGGTGATGAATCACCAGGAAAATAAAGAAAGGCCAGGTTGGAGAGGGCTTGGAGCAACCAAGGGAAGGTGTCCCTGCCCATGGCAGGGGTGTGGGACTGGATGGGCTTTAAGATCCCTTTTCACCCAAACCATTCCAAGAGTAGATTAAAACAGTAAGAGTAGTTTCTTGCATAATCTTTGAGCTGTTGAAGACGCAGCTCTCTGCCGTGCTTATGTTTCACAGGCAGTGTCCCATTAATGCAGAAAAGATACAAAACAGCAGTGCAGTAACAGCAGGGAAAGGTAAATACAAGAATGAGGGTTTTTTCTTAGACTAGTAGTGATGTGTTTACAGACACCTGGAGGTTGGTGACCTCCTGATGAAGTTACCTGGTAGCAGGAGCTGATAGGAGATATTTAGGTAGGGTGCAGATGGCAGTGGGTTGTCTTGAAGAAACAACTCTCAAAGTTTTGCCCAAACCTTTAAGAGCTTGACCTCCAGACTGCCTCCTGAGCCCTTGGAGCATCTGGACTGGGGAGGTTTGCAAGTCCCATGGGCCTGTGTTAGCTAAGGGATGGTTTTGCGTGGAGGCTTTACCCAACTTGTCGGGTTGTTCTGCTTTCAGCACCAGCCTCTGACATGCCAGCCTTGTGGTTTGCCCAGTCCTGGAGAGCAGCAGCTTGAGCAGAGTTACTGCAGCCCCTGTGGTCAGTGCCCGTTCTTCTCTTGGCCATACAATCTTGGAATGGTTGGGGTTGGGAGAGACCTCAAAGCCCATCCAGTGTCACCCCTGCCATGGGCAGGGACACCTTCCACTGTCCCAGGCTGCTCCCAGCTCCAGTGTCCAGCCTGGCCTGGGTACTGCCAGGGATCCAGGGGCAGCCACAGCTGCTCTGGGCACCCTGTGCCAGGGCCTGCCCACCCTCAATCCTTTGAGGATTTCTTTTTCCCCTGGCCAGAGGTGGAAGCACATGAGCTGCCTGTTCATAGCCTGCTGAAAAGCTGAAGTTGAGTCTTCAACCTTAACTTGTCTGTGGGACCGAAGGGGTGAGGAGCAGGACTTGTTCAAAAGAAAGGTTGAAATTGCCCCTGGGCTTAGCTTCAGTTTTCCGTCTATCTCTCTTTCAAATGCTTTGTGCTTTCTGGGCAATAGACCTTTTAAAGCCAGCTTAAGGTGTATCTGTGATCCAGAAACTTGCTGCAGTGCCTGAAAATTGTCCTCAAGGCTCATTTGCAGTTCCAAATCAGGGGAAGCTACAGTCTTTCTGTACATGAAGTGCCCAGACACATTGCAAACGAAGTGTTGAGACTAAAACTTGCCCATAAATACGTAAAATGGGATAAATCAAATATTTCAGGAGAGTTTTCCTTCATCTTCTATCGTCCCCCTCATGTTGGTATGCCAGGCGGTGCCTTTGCAGGGTCACTGTAACCAGCTGTCGAGGTTACCCTGGGTTTGTGTGGGTGACCTGATGCTCCCTTCAGGGTTTGAGAACCTGGGTGCTCACTGCACAGCTGTGCCAGTTTAATCTTGGGGTTAAAATGCTTCTTTGGTGTCCTCCTCCAGCTAAAGAAGTGTTTGTGCAATCCCTGGCATTATGTATTTATACATTAAAAAATATGAACCCCACCTCTTGGGAGTGTGTTTCACTCCTCTTGTACCCATTCATGGTTGAGTATACACAGAGGAGTTTATTTGCTCAGTGTGATCTGTTGCTGGCCTGTTCCAAATGACAGAGCTTGTCCCAAACCACAAGGAAATACTAATTGAACATGTTATTGGGCCACTGGTAATGACATTTGTTAAATATTTGCCAAGTATTCTTCTTGCTGGCTTCTTCAGTGGTGTCACATTCTACTTCATTGCTCTGCCAGTTCACCTTTAGCTTGTTTCCAGTTATCCCAGCACTTTTCCATCCTCTTTTTCAATCCTGCTACGGAGTCTATGTGGGTTTTGATTTTATCAGAGTCCTGCTGGCACCCCTTGAGTTTCTGCTTTTGTAGGGGTGTGTTTTACTGGACAGAGAAGCCAATGGGATGTGTCTTGTCACTGAATTCAATTGCTTTTCAGTTTTGAGCTCCCTTCTCTCATGGATAGCTTCTCCCTTCCATTTACCTTTCCTTCCAGCTTCCCCAGGTCCAAGCATGCCAATGCTCCAGAGCAGTGCAAGGTTCCCCTCACTTGCTGAGCTTAGAGGTCTGGCTTGGGGGAAAAAAACCCCATGAAAATATGTGTGTTTTGCCTCAAGTAGCTGAAGCTGACAAACAGCAGAAACACTAAAGCTGTCTGCTTTAATAATTAGAAATGTGGCAATATTGGAAACCAGTAAAAGGGGTAAATAGTCTTTTAAAATATTAAAGTAAAAGCTGTGTGTGGTGGGGGACGAAATGGCTCTTAGCATTTTGGTTCCATTTGAATTGCCTCAAATAAATATATTTATATATATAAATGTATATATAGCCTATATTGAATCCTTGGATGAGGGAATTCCTCAGAGCCCTCCTGTAATTAATGCCACTTGCATTTTGATTGTGTTATGCACAAGCCCAAAGTGGGCCAGGTTTACTTTCTCCTGCAGTGGACCGTGTTGATAAGGCAATATATAACAGATGATTCATGAAGTGCTGCTTGTCATTGCCAGGGATGCTTGAATCGCGAGCAGATTTTGGGCAATGCTTCTTCACCGGAAAGATTTGGGCAGTTTAAACTGAGAGGAGGAGGAGGAGAGAAAAAATCTGCACTGTATTTCTGGCTGTCTTAAAGGAGCTGCTTCACAGCATTTGGAAGAAGTTGGTGGGGGGAGAATGGGTGAAATAAAGAGGGGTAGAGAAGCAGGAAAGCACACGGAGGTTGCATAATGATGTTGAAAAGGGGAACAATTAGAAAAAGACTGTAAAATGTCTTGGAAGTCTTCTGTGGTTTTCCCTTTGCAAGGAATTACAGCTTGGCCTTCCCCGCTGAAAATTCAGGCCTTTTCTGTGGCATTCATTAACTGGGCACATCTTGGTGAGCTTCATTTTTTTAGCTCATTTTTGTATCGGATATTACCTCAGAGAAGTTTGGTTGAAATGTGCCTGCCTCAAAGAGCCATCTCCCAGTGCAGAGGAATGTGTGTTGGTTTGTTGTCCTGGGCACACTTGGCTCTCTGCCCCTCATCAGTGGCTGAACCTTTGTTCCTCACATAAGAAGCATTAAACCCCCAAAAAGTTGCAATTTGAAAACTGGATCTTTGGGTCATGAGAATCCTTTTTTTTTTAGTTTGGCCAAAGTTAGGTTATATTAATTTAGTTTGGTTTTCTAACAACAAGCCAGTTGTTTCATCTATGTATGTATCTATCTGTCTGTATCTGCTGGAAGAAGAATTGTATTTTAGGGGTTTTATTTTCTGCCATCACAGGATAAAATAACATGCAGGGCCTGAGCTTCTCAGCCTGGGTTTTGGCAGCACAGCAATGTGTTGTTTTAAATGTCTTTTTAAGCATGTCACTCCTTCATTCCGGGGAGCACTGACATCCAGCTGAACTGAACTCCATGTATCTTTCATGAGCAGTGAAAACCCTGATATTTCACACGCAGGAAATAATTCACTTTATTAATTTTTCTGGAGAAGTGGTGCTTTAATGAGGTGTCTGTCAGTGAGACTTAATTACAGTTAAATTCTGGGAGCATTAGTACACCGTGTCTTGTTCCATGTAAAATGAACTTCCATTTGTCACGTGTGTGCGGGAGCATTGGTTTGTATTTGTGTTAACTCCACTTTGAGGAATAGCAGTTACTCATAACTGGGCTGTCACCAGCCACTTCACATCCTTCTCCTGCCTGGATTTCCTGATGTGCTCCAACAGCTTACGTTGCATTTGCTCAGGGAAAATAATGCTTGGGTTAGTTTTGGCATTGCATTGACAAAGTTTCATCTCCAAGGAAAGGGTTCTCAATGTGAGCCTGAAATAAGGAATTCATCCTGGTGTGTGCTGTTCCCAAGAAATTCTCAGAAAAGGAGAGTATTCCAAAGCATTTGGAAGGTTACATTTTCCCTCATGGGAGCTACAGTTACCTAGTTCTTGTTACTGTTTGTGGTGGATTCTGGTAAAATCCTCAGTACAGGTGGTTCTCCTGGAGGGCCAAAAAAATGAGTTGCCTTTTGCTGCAGGTCCAGGTGTATGTGGAGTGGTGAGATTTGCTTCTCTGCTCAAATAATGCGCACAAAAGTGAAGAAAAATTGCCTTTTCCACACCTTTATAACAACGAGGATTGCGCAAACTGGAACAGCCTGAGCTTTAGCCTGAGGAGCTCAGGGCAGGGAGAAGGGGACAGGTAATTGTGGACACTGGTTTGGAAGGAGGTGGGGTGAGATGGAAAATGCTGGCCTTGACTTTGGATGCAGTGGCTCCAACTGCAGACAGATAGCGATGCAGATGTCACGGAATTCCCAGGGAGCGTTGGAAAGGCAAGAGCTGTGTGCCCGTCAGGATAGTTCTGAAGGAAGAATTCATGGGTAAAACTGAGCTTTCCTGCAGGCTGGGTTATGTTTTACAGCACTGCATTTGTGGGACTCGTCTCTTCAAGTGAGGACATTCATTTCTCCAGCCAGCAGAGACTTGCAGTAAAAGGAAACTGCTGTCCCCAGTGCTGTGGGTGAGTCAGGAGAGGGGACCTGTCCAAGTCACAGCAGGAATGAGGTTGCCCGGACAGTGACACCGAGCTCAGCCCCGTGCAGCACGGCGGGGTGTGTGTCCTGCTGGGAAGCCTGGCTTATTTCTTCAGCCTGCTCGGGGAAGAAGGGAGCACAGAACACTTGGGAATAACTCAGAGGGTACTGGATTGTTTTTCTTGTGGCGGTCTTGCTGAAGGAGATGAAGGCTGGCACCTTTTTAAAGCTGGAGAGGGAAGCTTCCTGCTGCCTTCCCAGGGAGATGGTGCAGTGTGAGTGTGGTTTGTGCTGCTGGAGCATCTTCAGGGGCAGGGGAAGAAACAGACCTGGCTGAGTTAATGGTTGGACTTGATAGTCCTAGAGGTCTTTTCCAACCTTCATCAATCCATGAATGTGAGTAGGATGTCTGTTGGGTTGTTGCAAAGCTCAGCCCTTCTTTGCTCCCGTGCAAAGCAGAAAGCCTGTTCTGACACGGCTCTTTCTGCTGTTGGTCCGCAAACCAGCCCTTGCACTGTGTGCCCCTGAGCCCTGTTGTGAGTGGGAATTGCTGCATGGAACATCCCAGTTCTCCAGTTTTGGTGCTGCTGCTGCTTTTACTCAGGAGGACAATGAGGGCCAGGGTGTGTTGGATGGTGAGAACTCTCAAACTTTGTGTCTTGTCCTTACTTTGTGCTGAAGAGGAAGGGAAGGCAAAGAGGCCACAAAGAGTTGGGTGTGTTGGGATCTGGTGCTGGATGTCTTGTTGAGTGACCAGTCCTTCCAGTGGGCCGGGACAAGCACTGGCTACTGTGATTTGCATTTGCATTTCAGTTCTTCCTCACTGCTTGATGCATGTGAACCTCCCCAAAAAAAATTACTCTCCATGTGGATTCTGCTGTGCATTTCTTCCACCCAAGACAGATTTCCTATTTGAGTCAAATAGCAGTGCTTTGGTTGGGAGGAGAAACTTAATAAATAAGTGCTTTACTTATTTATTTCCACAACTGATACCTGCTGTCAGATCCTGGTGGAGGCTGAAGGATGCACTTGAGTCAGGACTGCCTCTCACAAGATATTGACCTGGAAGCATGATCAAAGGAGGAGGTAGAGGACTAGAAAGGAGTATTTATTCTAGTTGTACATGATAGGTACCTAATGCTTCCTCGGGGACTGTGTTGGCCTCTCCTTGTCAGGCTTTTCTTCATCCCCTCGCTCATCTGTGCTGCCTTGTCTGCTCCCTGTGCCTTGGATGGAGCCTCTGAGGATGGGCCTAATCATAACAGTGAATCAAATATTTAACATTAGGAAAAATACTTCCTGCTTGATGCTTTGCAAAAACCACCAGCTTGTGACAGGGAAAAATGATCTGAGGTTTTGTGTTATAAATTATCGAACCTGCAAAAAAGCTGGAGACTTCTGGGTCAGTGGGCAAAAAGTCTTGATGTGATTTCAGGGCAAAGTGTGGCTCTGTCACTGGCTGCTTTATGCCTTGGAGAAGACAGCCTTGTCATTGCAATCTTGTTCAGGAGGACATTCTGTGAGCTATTGAGAGCAGAAAAGACTTTTACTGAGCAATTTTCTGAGCCATCCCTGCAGATTTTGGGTGAATTTACACAGATTACATGGCCTTGTTCATCTCAGTTGCTGTGTCTGGGTGTCTCTTGCTGCTGTTGCCTCTACTAGGTTGTGTTCTGTCAATGGAAAAAGGTGGTGGTGGTACCTGCTGGACCTGATTCTATTCTATAATTGCACTGAAACAAGCCATAGTCAAAAGAAGGCAAGTATTAGTATTTAGAACTTGAAAACCACCTCTGACTCCAGAAAGCTGATGACACAGCTGGGGAGGAGACTCACTTTGTATATTGGGGCACTTCTCCTTGTCTGTATTGGTGGTTAAGGGCTTGATCCAGCACCTGGTAAAGCCAGCAGGGATCTCCCCTTTGCCTTGAGCTGGCTAGGAGTGGCGACCCCAAATTGCAAACATTCATGTGGACCCAAGAGGGAAGCTTTTTTTTCCTTGAAAAGAGTGGTCAGGCTTCGGAAGGAGCTGCCCAGGGAGTGGCAGAGTCACCATCCCTTGTGGTAGCCCAGGGCCAGTGATGTGTGCATCTGGGAGAGCCCAGGAGCCAGCAGTGGCAGCCATGGAGTCACACCAGTGTTGTGTGACCACCAAACCCCAATGTCCTCCTGTCAGCTGACAGCTTTAGAGTCACAGCTGAATGCTGTTTGGCACTTAAAGTGTGCTGCTTCTGGGCTTCGCTCTAAAAATGCTGCTCTAAAAATAAACTGCTGTGCAGGGATGCTGGAAGCAGGGGAGAAAGCGGAGAACTTGAGCACAGAACATAAGGCTTGGCTGAGTGCAGGGATGGGTTCGTGGAGCTGCACCAGCCCTGGCAGCAGCCAGAGTCCTTCCCAAGGGAATAATTCCCTGGGAAGAGCAGGAGGAAGTAAGGGAATGGAGAGTGGCAGGTAGACGTTGAACTCTTCCGTGGGCCTGCCGGTGGCTGGGCTGCCCCACTTCAAAGGGAGCGGGCCATAAAAGCCCCAACAGCAGTTGGGTGAGGAAAACTGCACCTCAGATTTGAAATCCTGCCATGCAACAGCTCAGCCAGGCTGGCCTCGCGTTGGTCCTTTCAGAAATGGGAGTTTGGACTGCATAGGCAGCGCAGCAAAATAAAGCACTCCTGTTTAATGAGGTGTTCAGCCCGTTTAAAGTGGCAGCAGACCCGAGCAGCCCGAGCTGTGCAACAGTGAGAGCATCTCCTTGCACCAGGCTGATCACCCTCCTCGGGACAGGGATGTCCAGGCCCTGTACACTGCCCTTTCCTTCCCAAGTGCCAGTATGAATTACATTCCCCACATTCTTTCCTTAGCTGAAGGAGCTGATCAGGCCCGGAAGTTGGGAGTCAGAGATAGCTCAGGCTTTTGCTGTTGGGCTGTCTCTTCCTGCTTCCCCAGGGTATTCCTGGTGTGGGATGCCCCAGTCCAAGGAGCTGGATGTGGACATCTGATCCTCCTTGCTGCCTTTTTGCTCCAGTAGAAAAATCTTCAGTGTCTGCATTTGCTGGAGGAATGTCTAAGAGGAGCAACTTAGACTATATTTAAATAAATAGATAAAAAAGCAGCATATTTTTTGGCAATAATTTAGGCTTTTGCTGTAAACTGTCTACATTCCCTGGGGGATGAGGTCTCCTTTTGAGAAAATCTGTTCTGGATTCAGCATGTTTGACAATTTCTCTGTGTGACTACCTTCAGGGTTTTGTTTTGGTGGGGTAAATGACTACAATAATGTGTGTGCCTGCTTCTAAGTGCTCAGTTTGGGGGTTTATTTCTAATTTTTTTCTTTAAAATATCAAAACCTTCTCTTCAGGATACCAGGACTGACAAGGTTTGCGTTCCAGTATTGCAACACAAGGTGTTCTCTGTTTCAGACTGTAAATATTTATCTCTTGTCAAAGCAGAGCAGTTACTATTGGGAACTGATCTGGCATGTGAAAAGGTTTTCCTTAAGGAATTTGTTTCCTTTTATTTACAGTGTTATCGTATATTTAAATTCCAGGGCCTCAGCATATACCTCTGAGGCTCCTTCCTAGTACTGGCAGTGAAAATGGGAATTGTGGCAGCCTCAGGATAGGGATAAGGGAATTCTGAGCATCTGCTGCAGCCAGCCAGTGAGCATGGCTGTGCAATGCAGGCAAACACAGGCAGGTCCTGGTGTTCTCCTGCCAGGGCAGTGCTGGGGCTGGCTGCTGTGGAGCACAGGTGTTCCCTGGGCTGGCATTTCCCAGCTGCTGGGCTATCCCTCCTCTCTCCTGGAGTGAGCCCTCACAGCCCTGTCCTCATCTCTGGTTCTCCTCCCTGCCAGCACACTGCTTTGTCAGAGCCTTCCTGCAGCACTGGGAGCCCTCCCCGGCCACCTCCTGTTGGATTGCTCTCTGCTGTGTTTGCCACAGGTCTGGGGCTGGGTTCCTGACCCTGGGAATTCCTGAGGTCTCCCTGCAGGTCCTGCTCTGGAAAGCTGGAGCCTACTTTCATCTCCGTGCACCGCCTGGCATTGCTGGGCAAATTGTTCCTGTTGTATTGTGCCACATGTGGGAGGCTTCTTCAGCCTGCAAAGGTCTGGGGTTTATTTTTCACATATCCCTAGCTTCTGTATGTGCTTTTTGGTTTTTATGCTGGTGGTATCCTGAAGTTCTGGATGCTCTTGCCTGTGTGCTGAAGCCTTAGAAGAGCAGCCAAGGGCTGCCAAGGAGGAGTGCAGGTTGTAATATTTTCCCTCTGTTAGGGAACAGCCTCATTGTTCGGAATTAGATATTGAAGCTGAGTTCAGCCCCTGCCACGGCAGGGCAGAGCTGTTTTTTCACTTGCTTAGCAATGTGCAAAAAGTGTCTCTCAGACTAGAGCTAGCAGTGGCTTTTGAGCTCATCTAGCTGATTCAGAGCTGGTAGGCAGATAAAATGGAGTGAAAATAAGAAATGCTTTCTTTGCCTCGGTGTTTGAATATACATCTGTTTATTTCACATATATCTACTTCATAGATATGAAAACAATTCATGTCTGTATTTAATATTTTCCTGCATCCATATTTCTGCCTGGTGTGTCTGTCCAAACCCCAAAGACAACATATGGATGTCCAGGAAATGCCTTTATCATCTCCTGAGTTGATCATTGCTATCAGGTCACATCAACTTCAGTTCTTGCTCTGTAATCTCTGTCTCCAAGGATGCACATTCAATGCACCCTTTCTTTTCTCCTCTCTGGCATCTCTTGTGAAATTTGCTGTTTGTGGCTTCAGGGCAGCAAGCCCTGTCCTGGTTTGGGGAAGGGTTTGTGACTGGCACTGGAGGGATGCAGCATTTCCAGGGTGGTTTGTGGCTTTATGGAGAGTTTTTAATAGCACTTGAGAATCAGACTACTAAAATGTAAATGGCCGAAGTTATTCATAAACACTGTGATAGTCAGAGTGGTGACTCTGAATAGAAAGCTTTCTTCAGGATTTCCTGGAGTGAGAAGTAAAGCTGTCTTGGTCAAAGGGAGCTGCTCTGTGTGGATTCAGTGCTGGCCTTATCTCCCTTGTTTAATGCGATATATTTTAGCAGAATCAAAGTTGGTTTTGAGTGTTACTGGCAGAAATGGCAGCCCATTTGCATTTTTACTGGCTTCTGGGAGTCTAGATTTGTCAGCAGCCTCTGCTCCTTTTTATTTGATCTTATCTCCCCATTCCATTTCAGGAAAAAAATCCTGCAATCTCCTTCCCCCTGCCCCAGCCTTGGAGTGTGCTTTGCATGCTGAGTGCTCTGAGGTAATGAGACTTATGTTTGCTTTGCAGTGGCCTGAATGTAAAACTGGTGCTGAAATGTAAATTTTCAGCTGCCTGACATCCTGAGGAGGTGTTTGTCTGTCAGTGTGCTGAGGCTGTGCACGGTTTCCCTCCGGAAGGGGCTGCCCTTGGCTGGAGGTGGCTGAAGGCCTTACCTGTCAGGCCATTTTTTCCCCCTCTGCCATAATGTTATTAATTGTTGTGTTCATAGAAACGCAGAATCATTTAGGTTGGAAAAGTTCTGTAAGATCATCTAATCTTAACAGGTCCCCCAGCACTGCCACTAACCCATGTCCCCGGTGCCACATCCACATAGCTTTTAAATCCCTCCAGGGATGGGGACTCCACTGCTGCCCAGGGACTGACAATTCTCTCCACGCAGAAATTTTTCTAAATATCCAACATTAACCTCCCCTGGCACAACCTGAGGCTGTTTCCTCCTGTCCTGTCACTTGTTACCAGGGGAAAAAGACCAACCCCACCTCAGTACAACCTCCTGTCAGGTACACAGGATGGATCCCGATTAATGCTTACACTCAGAGTCTTTGGATTTGTTTTGTTTTCACCTTGTACTCTTTCCTGTTCATTTATTTCAGAGTATCCCAAGCAGCAGGTGATAAGGTGAGAGGAGATCCTGCAGAGCAGAGCTTTGGTGTCTAATGGCCGCTTATCTTGAAAGCGGAGCAATTCCTCCTGCTGCAGAAGCTGGAGCTCTTAGCCAGAAGTTACAGGAGCAGATTTAGGAGCACGCAAAGGTGCAAAATCCCAAGCTCCAGGATAATGAAAAAAAGACCCCCAGAAAGTTGGGCTTTGATGTTTTAAAAGGCTGAAGAGGAACAAAAGCAGGTGTAAATTACTTGGCTTCATTCCCACCCTGAAAAGAGGAGTGAGTTGCATTCTGTCTGTGCTGTTTGGTGTGAAAAGCCATAAAGGGCTTGGAGGTGTTGGTGGATGAGAAGCTCAGCATGACCCAGCGAAGCACTCTGCAGCCCAGAAATCCCAAAGCCCCAAGTTCTGGGCTGCATCTAAAGAACTGTGACCAGCAGGGAAGGGGGATTCTGCCCCACTCAGGTGAGACCCCACCTGCAGAGCTGCCCCTGCCCTGGGGCCCAGCACAGGAGGGACCTAGAGCTGCTGGAGAGAGTCCAGAGGAGGCCATGGAGATGCTACAAGGGCTGGAGCCCCTGTTCTGGAGCCAGACTGGGAGAGCTGGGGGTGCTCACCTGGAGAAGAGAAGGCTCCAGGGAGACCTCAGAGCCCCTTGCAGGGCCTGAAGGAGCTCCAGGAGACCTGGAGAGGGACTGAGAACAAGGGATGGAAGGACAGCACACAGGGAATGGTTCTAAACTGCCAGAGGGCAGGAAGAGTTGGAATATTGGGCAGGAATTGTTCCCTGTGAGGGTGGGGAGGCCCTGGCACAGGGTTCCCAGAGAAGCTGTGGCTGCCCCCTTGGATCCCTGGGAGTGTCCAAGGCCAGGTTGGACACTGGGGCTTGGAGCAGCCTGGGGTAGTGGGAGGTGTTCCTGCCCACGACAGGTGGTGGAATGGGATGAACTTTGAGGTCCCTTCCAACCCAAACTCCAAGACGTCCTTGAGGACCCAGAGTTGAAATCCCTTTCTGAACGATGACTGACAGTATTGTAAAACTTACCTGAACTAGCCTCCATGGCAGGTACTGTGTCAGTCCTTGAAATATGTCCAGTGTTTTGTCTGACTTTACAGTCCAGTTTTCTTACTTCCAAGAACAATTTAGTTTTCCTTGCTGTATTCACATTGTGCACACAGGCAAAATGGGCCATATAAACTGTAAATCCTAAAATAAATGGAGCAGCCCTTCCTTCACACTGGGTTTAAGAACCACTGTTATGTTGGCAGCAACACCTGGAAAGTAAGTTCCCTAAAGTTTGCTGAGCTTTGTCTGTCAAGGTAACCTGCAGGTACTTCTTTAAAGGGTTTTTACGGTGTTATAAAACAGATAAATATATAATAAACAACCTGATGCCTCCTGGAGTCTGAGAAGTGCCAGTTGTTCCTTCTTTGCTTTTCTTGCTTGTCAACTTTTAAGACTGAAATATTTGCCTGAAGATTCTAGTTTTCATTAAAGGGTGATGCTGGTCATGAAAAACGTAACCCTGCCTGGAGGGGTACAACAGAGGAACTTACAGGTTTGTGGTGACTGACTTGGTTTTCTCTCCTGGTGGATGTGGCTGGAAAATGTTAATTGTGATTTAAAACTGGATATTGTGGAACCCCCATGAATATAAAGCCCTGTATTTATTTCAGCTTCCTGCGGGGATTCCTGCCTGTTCAATTTTCAGCAGTCTGGGGCATGGAGTCTCAGCAGCTTTGGCAGAGGAGCCAGGGACAGAGCAGAGTGCCCAGGACTGCCCTGTGTCCTGAGGGATGATCCTGTCAGCAGAGGGTTGCTGTGAGTGGGAACAGGTTTTCCCAACAAATAAAAGCAAATTATATTGCACTTTAAAGGAAAAGTTGTGAGTTCTTGCTTTCTGTTTGGTATGTTATCCTTCACGGTCATATGCACAATCTGATTTAGGTAAAGATCCTTTGAGTCAGATACACAAGTGCACAATGCACTCATAGGCTGTAAGACAGTTTTATTTGCTGTAGGGAAGCAGGCCCTTTAAAAGGAGAAGTGGCAGAGTGGCACCACACGTTGGGGTTGGGATGAGATACTCTTTCAGTCCCTTCCAACCCAAACCATTGTGGGATTCCATGATCCCGTGCGGTTCATTGGGGCTGTGGGAAGGGCAACATTTTGGTATCATTATTGGCATGCAGTTCCAGACAGGAGGAATAAAACATGCAGAAATGTACACTTTAGGGTCTGTGCTGGGATCTCAGAGCTTTTGTGGGTGAGGGTGTGCTGTGCCCTATGAGCTGGCCATCAGCCAAGGGTGAGGGTGCTCACCTGAGCTCCACACTCATTCCTGTAGTGTGGGTTGGCACAGCCTGGCTCTGGAGGTCAGAGCTAGGGCATACTTGGGGACAGGAGTGACACCCAATGTCATCAAACAGAATAGCTTTTTGGAGGCAGACAGTGTTGGAGGCAGGAACTGAGGCATGAGAAAACGTAAAAACGCTGAGTTAAAGTGGCTTCTCCAGAGAGAGTGGCTGGACAAGGTTCTGTGGGCAGGTGTGGAAAGGGACCCCTCTGCCTGGAAGGAAGGTGAGCTCATGCTGGGGACATGGGGCAATGTCTGGAGCAGGGGGGCTGTCCAGGGGGAGCTTTGCTTGGCACTGGTGACTTCTGGCTGTTTGGTGGTTCTGCTGCAGATGAGGGTGCACAGACTGCTGTGATCTGTGCTGTGTCACTGTTTTCAGCTGGCAGCAGAGGGCTGCATGTCCACTCCACAGTGATGCAATGTATTTGTGGAGACCTTGGGGCATGCTTCTTTCCCAGAGCATGCCAAAGGTCAGGACTGCCAAAGCCACGGGGGCAGTAGGTGGGAATGGCAGTGAGGTTAGCACAGGGCACTGGAGTGCAGCATGAAGCTTCTGGATCAAACTGGCCCTTCCAGAAAAAGACTGGAGGAAATGTCTCACCAGACAAAAGAACTGCATGAGTTGTGTAGCAGGCTTGCTTGGGTGTTCAGACCAAATTATTGTCTCTTGGTAATCAGATAGCATTCAATTAAAAAAAAAAAAAAAACAAAACAAAAAAAACCCCAAACAAACAAAAAAAAAACCAAAAACCTACAACTAGGCTGACCTTAATGTTTGTTCTTTCAAAAAAGTCAATATTCTTTTTCCAAGTTAATGAAGTAATTAACAGTGATTGATGACACATGTACTCAGCTATTTTATGCTGGGAGACCAGATGGGTTAGGCACAGCTAGTGACCAGTAATTCTGTTTCTTTGTCAGAAGGAACAAGAAGTTCAGATGTGGCTGGAACAGCTCAAGTACGTGAAGAGAAAAGGTAAATGTTTTTCCTTCTGCCTTTGCCTACCTGAGGAGCTGAAAAAACAACCCCAGGTAAAGAATTGCTTTCAGCCAGTGAGGTCAGCTCCCTATTTGCTGGCCACACAGCCTCTTCCTGGCACCAAAAATGTTGTTGTTGGGGGATTCCCGATAAAAATAATACTGAATTATGGAATTACAGAAGGATTTGGGTCAGAAGGGACCTGAAAGTCCATCTAGTTCCACCCCCCTGACATGAGCAGGGCTGCCCCTCACTGGTTCATGTTCCAGCCTGGCCTGGAATATTCCATTTTTAATCACTTCTTGGTCAAGAGTTTAAAAGGAGTTTTGATTTTCCTGCTCTGGAGTGTGTGTAGTGAGGGTGATGTGCAAGGCAGGAACGAAGAAATGGGATAAACTCCCAGTCTGCATTCACCTTCTGTCAAACACTACTTTCAGCTATCTGATTTGGACTCCTTTAAACATGGAAATAGTAGGATGGAGGAAAAACATGGAATTGGGAAAGAAGAGGGCCTCAGAAAAAGCCAAGACAGTAGATTTTTATAGGTAGCTCTGCCCAATTTGTGCCGACTCCTGCAAAGCTCCGGTAGCAGCTGGAACAGGCTCCCGAGGCAGACTTTTATCCTTTCTCCCTCCCACGCGGATCCATCTGTGAGACTGCTTGTTCTTGCTGCTTGCTGAGAAACTGGATCGAGCTCAGAAGCATCCTGCTCTTTCAGACCCTCTGCCAGAGTCTTGCTAGTCAAGGAGGGCTCTGTATTCCTGCAGATTCGCACAGTCCCAGGTTCCAAACAGTCACTTGCGTTTCTGTATCTGCAGCTCTTCCTGCTTGACTCCAAAAAAAAATAATTTCCAAGCTGTTGGCCACTTTAAATTGGAGCTCCCGTGGAGTGAACATGAGGTGGTATTTCCAGATTTCCTTGGGAGCTTTTGTTCAGAGTCTTGGGTGACACTTGGGATAATTTAGGTTCACTCCTCATGCACTTGGTTGTTCCCAAAGTGGTTTTGCTTCTCTGTGTATTTGGGATACCTGCAGTGGTTTCCACATCAATACTTGTTGAGGTCTAAAAATGGATGAGAGATCTATCCAGTGGTATTGCTGTGAAATCTGTGGAAGTAGAAATTGTGTGGATACTCCTATGTGTTCCTAGCAAGGAAGGAGAAGGGGCACGAAACTTTTGTGGTTTTGGGTGTCCGCCAGAAGATTTTACTTTCTAAGCTGTGGTTTTCAAAGCATCTCTACATGCTGGTCAGGGTGGTGATTTGCAAAAGTGTCTGTACAAGGTACCATGAGGGATTTTCTCAGTTTGAAACTTAGTGAGGAAAATATTGCCAGGAGCAAGCTCAATAATGTCAGTTTTGTGTTATTTAAAAAAAAAAAAAAAAAAAAAATGGGCGAAGAGTGTCTTCACTCCCTTGAGATACCATGTTTTCAGTTCGTGAGCTGGTGTCTCAGCACTTGGATTTCCAGAGGTGAAGTGCAGCACTGCCACCAGAGATCAGTCTGAGCACTTGACTTTGAGACAAAACTGCAAAGTGCCTGGGGAAAGCAGCTTTGCTCACGGAATCTGTGTGCCCTGGAAATCAGTTGTGAAGCATTCCTTGACAATAAGAAGCAAAAGGATAGGAATCTGTAGAAAGTGTTTTCCTTGATTATTTTTGCAGAGAATTACATGTAATTAAATTAATTATTTCCACCCAGGTTTTCCACCCTTCCATAGCTGCAGACTAGTTTGGCGTTAATAAACCAGCTCATAATTAGGTAATAGTGTCCTGCCATTTGTGGCATATATAGTATATAATATACTGCTTCTCCTGCAGGGACTTGCTTATGGAATAATGGCAGGATTGCTCCCAAGGGACTGTTCAGGAAGGATGGCAGCTCCTGGATGAGCTGGAGAAGTTCAGAGCAGGTGTTGGTTAATCCTGGACTCTTGGTGCACACATGCACACATATAATTTAATTTAATGTGTAGGACAAACGTGCTACAGAGATGTCGCACACACAGCCTGTCAGAGGTCACGGTGTTCGGTGTGAGCACACAAGCAGCAAATCTTCCTGGTGTGTGTGCGCTGGAGAGTTGGTGGAAGTTCCAGGGAGAGGCGGGAGCACAGTGTTTGCTCAGCTCTGGGCTGTCATGTGAGAGCCTCTTGTGATGGTTGGTGGGGAAATGTCAGCATTTGCTAACCAAATGCACCAGGGGCTGATTCCTGGAAGTGCTGCTGTGTTTCTGAGGTGCTCTGTGTGTTGGAATCACCGTGCTGAGCCTTCGATCTCAAAGGCAGGCACCGCTGGTGCTACGGGGAAACAACGCGCTTGGCAAAGGTGGGATGTCCTGGTCAGTCTGGATCCTCCTTGCCAGGGTGTGTTTGTACCTGGTGTTCCCTTGGAGAGGGGCTGTTGGTAACAGCTGGACTGGACTGGGTGTCCTGTTTAATTGTCACTTACACAGTTCTAACTGTAGGGAAGGCTTCAGTGCTCATGCTGCTTGTGCTCCCTGACCCTCTTCCATGAGAATTTCTGAGTTTAGTGTCAACACTTCCACTTGCCAGTATTTCCCTTAACTTGCTGAGTGCAGGTGTGGAAACTGGAAAGCATCTGATAGTGATTTCAGTGCAATATAGAAAGTTTTACAGAGCAAAATTTATATTTTGTAAGGTGGGGCTGTCATGTCTGTGTGGCACAACGCAGAGCTGAGTTGATAATGGTGACTGTAGCTTGGTGTCCAGGTGAGATTTTAAGGTTTTTTAAGGTCTTTAAAAGTACTTGATTGCCACATTCTCCAGCAGCATCCAAGAGGATGTATCTTGGGAGGCCTTTCACAACAGGACATGCATGTGGTGACACTTCTCAGTGACTTGTATCAGGGGTTTCCTGGCCTCGTGCACTTGGTGTTTGTTCTCTTTCATAAGAAATTTGTCCATTTGCTTTTGGAATTCAGGAGAACTTCTGCTTTTTCCAGCATCTCAAGTCAGAGTTTCTCAGTGCAGCTAAGGAGGAGCAGGCAATGCAGAGAACATGGCTTCAAATTGTGCTTTTTCCAAATTGTAAACCCTTCCCTTCCTTCTGGGTCCACTCAGCTTCTCACCCAGCAGAAGTAGGGGAAAAAGTTATAGCTCTGACAGAGATAGATGGAAAGCTGAGTGATCGGTGATTTGTCTGTGTTAATCATGATTCTGCATCACTGCAGTATCTTTATGTCACCTCTGTCTGGGCTGCAGGTTTATTATGATCTGCTTCACCTGCATGAGGAATTTGTACCATACCTCTGATGGTGTTTTTCTTGCCCTTTTGAAACTCTGACACTGCTTACTTGGAAAAGGAGGGAGAATTTCCAGATCTGCACAAAATACATGTGGTTTTGGAGGAACTGGGCTAACACAGCAGCAAATTCGCTTCTATATTTTTATTTTTCATTATTCCATGGTAATCCAGTTGCTCTTCTGGCCACAGCTGAGCACTAAGCTGATAGTAGATTTTACAGTGTTACCTGGTATTCTCGCAAAGAATTCTTTCAGAGACAGAAAACTGCTAAGAGACTCCAAACTCTTTGGTGGGGTGTCTGATGGTGTTTGAGGACTGCAAATACATTTTCTGCAAGAAGTCTGAGTATTTCTGGAACTGTAGGAAAAGCAGCACTTCTGGGCAGTGGGCAGTGCTTGTGAAACCTGCTCTCCTGAGCCAGATCTGGTGCAGCTGTATTCTGCTGGAGAAACAGGAGTTGAGGGGATGTTTTCATTGGGCAATGGGGTCCTGGGGACTGCTGTCACTGGTTTTGTCACTTTGCAAAGTGGTGGCTGGAAATGTGGTCCCTGGAGGGGAGGTGAGCTTGGGAGCTGTTTAACACTGTCTGCTCTAAATAAATGTTTCACACTGGCTCTGCTCTAAATAAAGCAGCCTGGCCCAGTGGAAGGTGTCCCTGCCCATGCCAGGGGTTTGGAGTGAGGTCCCTTCCAGCCCAAGCTGTTCCATCATCCTAAATAAAGATGCAGTAAATCTTCCTGTGGTCACAGTGAATTGTTTACAGGCACCTCTAAGCCTCCTCCTTTCCTCCTCTTTTCATGTGTGGATCCTGTATTGGCAGTATTTTATAAGCAAACCCTGAGAAGCAAAGGCAGCTTTCCTCCACTCTGGTTAAAGCACAGGATCTGTTGTCAAAGGAGAGATTTAATCAATAAGGCTCTGAGAGAGGCTGTGCCTCCCTTCAGGTTGGTATGTTTGTGTAAACTCAGGGCTGTTTGCTTCTAAATGCAGCGAGGAAGGTAATTTTAGGAGAAAAAAATAACAATCTCCTTGTAATTGATCTGTGCCAGGCAGAAGGATCAGTGGTGACGCTTTTTGGAAGGTGGTGATGGTGTTTCCATGGCTTTGGAGAGCAAACCCCATGATGCTGGATTGCTGCTAGAGGAGTCCAGGGTGTGGAAGGTCTTTAGCATCCCTGTGTTCTGCTGAGGGCTCCAAGGGATGCTGGCAGCAGTGCTGCTGCTGTGGCAGAGAGAGCCAGGTCACCAGAGCTCCTGGTCCTGGAGTAACCCAGCTGACTCAGCTCTGAATCCCCAGCGCCATGCCAAGATTCTTATCGGGGCTGAAGAGCAATTAATGCTCTGAAAAATCAGCTCTGTAAATAAAGTTCTGCGGTGACTGTCATTAGTGGTTGCATGCTGCACATCTGGACTTGTGAGGCACAGAGGCACATCTGGAAGGGGCTGGAAGGAGGAAGGTGAACACAGAATAACAGAACCATAAGGGCTTGGAAGGGACCTTAAAGCCCATCCAGTTCTACCACCCTGCACCTTCCACTATCCCAGGTTGCTCCAAGCCCTGTCCAGCCTGGTCTTGAGCAGTGCCAGGGATGCATCCACAAGCTCCCTGGGCAACCTGTGCCAGTGGCTCTCCACCCTCCCAGTAAAACAATTCTTCCTAATAGCTAAACTTCCACTCTATTCAGTTTGAACGCATTATTCCTTGTCCCTTCACTGCAGTTCTTGATGAAGAGTCTCTCTTCAGCTCCCTCACAGCCCCTTCAGATAATGGAATGTTGCTGTGAGGACTCCAGCAACATTCTTCTTCTCTTCTCCAGGCTGGACAGCCCCAGCTTTCTCAGCCTGTCTTTTGTAGGGGACCTGATCCAGGCCTCCTATCAACAAATCATTCTTTTGGCAGAACTGTCAGATTCTTAGGTTAAAAAAAAAACCCAAAAAAAACTTTCTGCTGGGGTAAGAGAAGATCTGGAGTTACTTCAAACCCAAGGAAGGCACCTTGCCAGGGTTGATGGTTTGCTGTGGCACCCAACCAGGGAGAAACGAGGTGCTTTGGCAGGGGCTGCAGCCCCTCAGCATGTCCTGCAGGAACAGAGGCTCGTTTGGGGCTGTGACAGGGGAGTGATGGCACTCTCAGACCATGACACACCTCTTTATCCAGGGATGTGATGAGGATACAGCTGCTGATACACCAGCCCCCATGGTTTTAGGGATCCTGTGCTCTCAGGTGTGCCCTGCTAGAAGCAGGCTGAAATAAACAGGCGTTAAGTGGTTCCTTGTGCTCCTGTTCCTGAGATTTTTTAAAATCCAGCAGTGACCAGACTCTGACACTTCTCCTGTGAGGCAGGAAGCTTGACGATCCCAGTCCCGAGTCAATGATGTGTGACAAACCTGCTGGCGTGAGTCTGCAGTTCTCCTGGGCGCTTCCCACAGTGCCACCCACCGCCCTGTCTGTGGCTGGTCTCCCGAGCCCTTTCCTTACTCTGTGCCCAGAGGTGTGCCAAGCCTGGCATGGTCCCCGTGGCCCTGCTTGCTGTCTGCCAGGCCAGTTCCCGTGGCCAGCAGCTCATCATTGGGCTCGCGGCACACTCTGCCTGCCTGTGGAGCCGGAGGTGCCCCTGGCCTGCAAGAGCCAGGGCTGAGCCTTGCTGTGACCCTCCTGGCCACGGCAGCGGGGTCTGGACTTCCTCCTGCCTGCGGGGTGCCAGTGGGCAGGCGGCCCTGAGCCCCTCCCTGCCCGTGCAGGACTGGGACAGGGAATGTGCCTCTGGGATGATGCTCGGGGTGGACTTGATGTTCCTCGGGCCAGAGGTGATCGCCCTTGTCCTGGGAGGCACTGGAGCAGAAGTTAAACAAACTCGGGGTTGTTTTTCTTTTTTAATCTTTTTTTTTTTTTTTTTTTCAAATGAGATAATTTGCTTGGAAAACCCTCCAGACCTCCCTATCTGAGGCACAGGAATAGACAGCTTTTCACTTCTTTTAATTTGAGGAGTGTTTTCCTTGAGATAGTGGCAAAAGGACAAATTGACAGAAGAATTGTTGCAGGTGGAGACCTGGCAGCAGCTCATTGGTCTGTGTGGAGATCAGTGCAAGGGCTACCTGAAAATTACTGTTGGGTGGTGGTGATTTGAGACATGACTGCTGTGTCCTGGAGAGAATCATGTTATCACAGAGTCATTGTAAGGGACCTTAAAACCCATCCCATTCCACCCCATGCAGGAACACCTCCCACCATCCCAGGCTGCTCCAAGCCCCTGGCCTTCAACACTTCCAGGCAGAAATAGGAATAGATTAAACTGGCAGTGCTGTTGAATGGGTTTGGTGCTATTCATTCAGTCCGGTTTCTTGGGAAAGTTTGCACTGTTCATGCTCGCATTTTCATTCTTGTGCTGGGAAAATGAGGACACGGAGATCTGGTAACTCTATTCCAAATCCTTCTGTCTACAGCTGAGATGGCTTATGTTTACAACAGTACCTGCTGGTTTTAATGGAAATAAATTATGTTAGTGTCTTGCTAATGCCTGGTCTAAGCTGACCCAGCTCTGTTTAACAGGATGTGCTGATTAATGGGACTGGAACATCTTGAACATTCAGGATGGCAGAGACCTGCAGGGGTTAGAAATGACATTTAAGTGATTTTCTCTCAAATTTGACATGTAACATGGAATGCGTTCCAGGTCTCTAAGAATGCAAGATGGGCAGAGAGGAACTTGGAGAGTGGTGATGCTGAGACACTTGGGCTGCAGAGAAACAGCTAATTAAAGAGGGTTTTTTTTGAAGCACAGCAAGGAAGTGACTGTGTTCAGCAGTGCCTGCTGGGGCATTTTCCTGCTTATCGTGGAAGTAACTTTAGGAAGCCCATCCTGAGCCACCGTGCTGGTGCTGGAAGTCTCAGACCTGGTTTTGCTTCTTGGAAAGGAACACTCCAATTGGAGTGTGCTGAGTAGGCTCTTCCAGGAATAGCCAGCCTTACCTGAAATGCCGTGGCACAGGCACACTGTGGGCAGATGCTCCTTGTGCAAGGCAGGAGCAGCTCCTATTGCAGCTGCCTTGGCGGCCATCACCCGCCCCAGCGCTGCTGCAGGGCACCACTCCTTGGGAGCTGCTGCTGCCCGAGCAGTTTGGGGTGAGCAGAGTCAGCTGGATCCACGGGGATGGGCTGGAGTGGCTGCTGCCAGCAGGGTGACCTCACCCCAGCGCTGGGTGATGCCTGGCCGGGCAGCAGGAGCTCCCCTGGGTACCCAGGAGGGCTGGGCTGCTGTTTTTATGGTGCAGAGAAGGGAAGTCACCTGTGGCTATGGGATACTCTGCATAAAGGACACAGCTGGGTTCAGTCTGGATCAGCAGCTGGGAGCTTGTGCCAGTGGCAGAGCAGAATCCCTGAGACAGACTGCCTGTAAAAAACAGGGATGTTCAGGAATCCCAGAATGGTTTGGGTGGAAAGGAATCTCAAAGCCCAGCCCATTCCACCCCCTGCCATGGGCAGAGACACCTTCCATTATCCCAGGCTGCTCCAAGCCCCATCCAACCTGGTCTTGGACACTTCCAAGGATGGGAAATACTGGGTGTCACTTGGTATAGTGCCAAAAAACCCTCACCCCTGCCAAACTGAACTCAAGCAAGTTCTTTCAGTGTAAGGCTTTCTGGTTAGGTCAGCATGGGTCTCAGGTGGTGTTTCTCCAAGCCAGGGTATCTACTGCTTCTACACTTCCATTTTTGGGAGCGCAGGGCTTGCTGACTCTGTGTGTTAACCCCTCTCTTCTCTCTCCCTCCCTCTTAATACACAGCTTCAAAATAATTGGGAATGGTGGATTTTTTTTCCCCTGGGGTGTTATGGAGCTGCTTCTTAGTAATCTGGTGGAGGCTTGGGTAGAGTGGGAGTGGAATTGATTGTGTGGGTTTTTTTCCTTCCTGCTCCAAGACCACTTCTTGGCACTGAGGAATTTTTCTTTAGACTTCTTTGGGGAACAGATGCGTGAAGTACAGTTACCACTCATACATATGGCTTTTAAAATATGGAAGCTGTTGGACTGAAGTGGCTTCATATGGTGCTGTTGGAGGATGAGAATTAACACGGAATTTTGGGTTTCTGAGGCTTGAATGTGTCATTGGAAAGTTGTTTTATTTCACTGTTTTTTTTTTTTTTTAAATAATGCTAAGTATTAATCTGCATCTTTATGGTTATTAATCAAAGTAACATTTACAACTCTGAAAATTACTGTCTGCAGCCCTTAATGCCTAAAATAGCACTGTAGTTTAATCTTGGGGATAAATAGTTATATAATGTACAATTTAAATGGCTCTTAATCTTAATTCGCTAACGCAGACATCTTTTTCTTTAATTGCAGGTTCCTATTTTAAAAGCCATTGGAAGACACTCTGCCACCCTATTGGATTACTTCCCACACAACTCAGCATGTCACTGTGCCCTGGATTTTACAAGGTGGCCATGATTTAAGCCCCACTTCCCACTCCTATGTATTGGTGAAGCACTGGAGCTCTTTTGAGCTGCTGCTCCTCCCGTGGGAACTGATCTGTCTTGAATCCCTTCTCCCAAGGACTAGACATTGCCAGCAATGAGCTCCCAAAGCCATCCAGGTAAGGGCAAGGCCACTTGGAGTGCCAGCAGTCACCACAAAATACAGTTTGTTGCATGAACACACGTTTTAATCGTGCTGAAATGATCACCCAGGCCCCCTCCCTTTCCTGCTTCCTCTAAAACTTTGTGTGAAGGTGGAAAGTGCTGCTGCTGTTACCAAGAGTTACAAGGTTTACCCTTTCATGTTTCTGATTGTTCCAAAATGTGGGTTTCTAATCGTTGCATCAGTGAAAATCGGTATTTTCTGAGTCGTTAAGCAGATGTTTAATTTGTTAAATCTGTGCTGATGAGCCTTAATGATATGGAGTGTACCTCCAAGGAAAGGGCATGGTTCTGCTGGTGCCTTTATTGATATTTAAGAGAACTCTTGGACTTCTAAAGTACTTTTTAATAGGAAGGAATAGTTTTGCTGGAACAAAAGTCAATTGATCCACCTCAATGCTGTTTGGGGGATTATGCCTAATGTGTCTTGTAATTTGAGGCATGATTCATCACTATCAAATTGTGCATTTCTGTCTGTCAGGAGGATCTGTAGCTGCTCAGTTACCTGCTTTCCAGCTTAAAGGTGCCTCACACATTTGTTTTGAGGAAGTTTGGGGCAACTTTTGTGTTAGGCAGAGCTTTGCAAAAGGAATTTTAATTGTGCTTGGGCTGTTTCAGTTTATGGTACAGAACTGGCTGCTGGGAAGCAAATAATCCAACAACAACAAGGCACGTGGAAGGACTTATGTCACTCTGCCTCTGAGAGATTACTCTGTGACTTCAGTTTAATCAGGTTGGGGTTAACAAGTAAGGCTGAAGTGCTAAAAGCCAGAGAACAGATCCTAAGATTTAAGTAACCCCTTGTTTGTGGGGGAAGAAATCCTGCAATAAATAGGGGTGCTGGAGTCTGCAGGCACCTGACCCTTTCCTCACAACTGTAATGAGATTGAGTCTCTAAAATCATCAGAATTATCAAAAAAAAAAAAAAAAAAAAAAAAAAAAAAAATGTGGCCTCTGTTTCCATAATGTAGCAGTCTTAGATGTTGAAATTTGTTGGTGCTATGAGGAGTTGAGAAACTTTAAGTGTGTTCGTATGAGTGTAGGTGTTTACTGGAGACATAAGTGCAAAGTGATGTTTTTCAGGAGCTCTGTTCTTCAGATAACAGATAATTGTTGTTTCAGTGTTCTCATGACTCAGGAGAGAGGCTGGGCAGCTATGCGTGCCTGCTTTTCTCTTGTTATGGTGGTGATGGGACACCTTAAATGCCCACCTGCAGTCCAAACCCAGCCGTGGGTGTTTCTTGGCTCCTTAAGGAGCAGCTCTCCAGAGGTTTGGGAAGTGGTGATGTCTTTCTTGGGTGGGCTGTTATGCAGTGGAAGCCTGATGCTGGTTTTGCTTGCTTCCTTTCATAATTCATCCCTGAATCCTTGCTTCTCCTGCCTCTTTCTGCTGCTTTGACTCAGCGTTTCTGTAGATCCAAAAATCAGCTCGAGCTCTGTTTTTCTAGCAACCCTGTCTAGAATGGTGCTGAGAAGAGTGGTCTGATAAAAAACCCAGGGGTGTGGCAGCTGGGCAGGATGGTGTTGGATATCCATGTGCCCTTCCTGGCTGTTGGGCTCTTACTCTGGTTGTATTTCTGGAATTCTGCAGTGTTTCATGGTGGCTTTCCACCCCCGGCGTTCTTGTTGCTTGTTTCTCTTTCAAGAGTCAGCTGTATAATAAGGAGCAGAAACATTTCTCAAGCCTTGCCAAAGATGACATCTGGAGTTCTCATGTCAGTTATCATAGCCGTGTTGATTATACAGCTACAGGTAATTATTCCTAATGATTGGCATTGTTTAAGGGAAGGCTCTGGCTTAACTCGAGAGCCTATTAAGCCTTGCTTCAGTGGGTTCAAGCTTTCTTCTCTAATCTTCTCCAAGGCCAGCACTAATGGGATGTTTTAGGAGCCATGCCATGAAATTGTTGCAGCGTAGATGAATGGAAGTGGTTTGGGTTGGGCTTTTTTTCTGAGCTTTTTTTGAATTTTCATTTCACTCTGCAAAGCTTTTGTGCAAAGCGTTGGGCACTGAGGGCTTCTCGCTGAGCAAGGTGGAAAAACACGGAGAAGATTTAAGTTGGCTGAGAAAAGCGTGACTTCTTTCCCATTACTGCCTCTCTCTTTTGTTGTGTTTTGGAAGAAGATTCCATAGGGAGTAAGAAACAGCTTTTGGAGAAGAAGAATACCCAGGTGGGAGAAAACTTCATGGGAGGCATCACGTGGCCTTTGGCTTTTGGCAGAGGAGTCGCTGCCTCTTCCAGTGCTGGAACAAAGCTGGAAGAAAAGACGCTGAAATGGTGCTGTGAAGTATAATTAAGAAAATTAGGCTAATTAAGATAACATTTAGGATTATGACAAAGCTTGGGGGGGGTGGGGGAAAGTGTGTTCAGTTTCACTCCTTAACCTGTTCACGTTGGCCACAATTTAAACTTGCCTTATGTAACCTATGGTGCTCACCTTACCCAGGCTGACTGAGTTGTGAGTAGGCGTGGGGTTTTTTTAGTAGCTTTTAAAAAATGTTTTAAGGTTTTCTTTCCCCTCTCTTATTGACCTTAAATGATTCCTTGCTGTTGCCTTCTACCTCCCCCTTAATTTTCAGTGGCTTGAGTTTCACTATCGTTTGCTTCTTTAATCAGTAAAGATTGTTCTGCTGATACTAGTTATACATAAAGATTAGTTTTAAAAAACCAAAACACTTAAAGTTAATCACTCAACTGATTTGTATTTGTTTAAAGTTCACTTTCCTTTGTAAAAGCTGAAAATCTCCATGTTCAATGAAGCATTTTGTTTATGAAATGTTATCTTGCAGGAATTAACCAGTCTGAATGCAAATGCTCCATCCTTTCTTCAGAGCCACTCTTGCAGAGATGCAAATTGCAGCTACATTTTGCAGCGCTGAATGTTTGATGATTAGGAATATTGAAGTTTTGAGAATGAGCTGCCTGGCTGAGAGGGGAAAATCTGCAGCAGGGATCATTAGGGCTGAGAGGAGCTCCTGGAGGAAGCAGAGAGCTCCAGGATCATGTGGCACTGGGAGAATGAGTTAGGGAGTCAAGTACTGTGATTTGCTGGGCAGATAAGGACTTTTGTATGGGGCTTTATCTGCACCCAGCCACTCTCCTGCCCTGCTCCACGGCTCAGTGAGGCATGGAAAGCCATTTCATACAGCACACACAGAGGAGCTCTCCCTGTGAGCTCTCCCAACGTTTTGCGCCTCCCGATAAATATTTGATGCATTCTCTTTTTAAAGATTAAGAAGTTTCCGTGGAGATGGATTTCAAGGCGGCTTTAAATGACACTGACCTACTTTCTGGCAGCAATGAGGCTGTCTGGGAAAGTTATCTGGGGGCAAGAGCATCATTTCAAATAAACACAAAGACTGTGGGGGTAAACTCCAGCCCTCCTCTAGCAGGGCTGGGCTTTGGTGGGTACTTGGTGGCAGTGGAAGAACATCTGGACATGGTGTATCACAGAGTCATGGAATGGTTTGGGTGGGAAGGGGCCTTAAAACCCACTCCATCCATGGGCAGGGACACCTTCCACTATCCCAGGTTTCTTCAAGCCCCAGCTATCCCAGCCTGGAACGCTTCCAGGGAGCCCTGCTTCCCCTTACCAGTCTGGTGTCTGGTTTTACTGGATTATTCTGGACTGGGAATTCAGAGGCTGTTCTGTTGAGCAGCCTGCTCCCCCAGTTTTGGGGGAGGACTTTGGGGTTTGCTGTGGGGTAAACTCAGCTACAAGCTCTGATTAGAAGAGCTGAAAACTCCAGCAGATGGAACTGGCCATGTCTCCATTCATTTTATTTTTCCAGCCCACAACAGGACACCTTTTCCACCTTCATTCCTGTCCTTACCCATGTGGGAGCTGAGCCTGTCCTGGATTTCCTCTAGGAATGGTGTCATTTTGAAGTCCTTGAAAGTTTTAAGTCTGCTCCCACTAAACCTCTGAAGTTTTCACTTTCTGGAGCATCAAATAGTTGGGACTTTCTGTGCAAGGGTTTGATTGTACCCTCAAAAGAGAAGAATTGTTTTGTGCTTCAACTTGAGGTTCAAGCTGAAGTTCCTGCTAGGTCAGTGTCCCTGCCAAGTACATTCCTCTCATTTCTGCTTTTTCTTTAAATGCAGTTCTTGCACTTAAGAATTCTTTAAAAGCCTGTTTCTAAAGTAAGTTTTTAGCCTGTGATGTTTCCTGCAGTGCAAAGATGAGAAGCAGGTACTTGTGATGAGAGGCAAGAACTCTGGATTATTTTGAATGAAGTAGAGGGTAGGCAAAGGATATAAAAAAGGTCGTACTTTTAAAGGTGTGTGATTCTGTAATAATGTTTGAGATAGTCCTTGGGATCTTGTGTCTCACTTGGAAAGGAGGCAAACCTTTTTCTATGAGGTTAGCACATTTTTGTTATTCACTTTTGGTGAACCCCAGTTTGCCCTGTGTCTCATATTTCCCCAAGTTCAATTTGTTACCAGAAGAGGGGATAAACAATTGCAATGACATTTCTTCTTTTAGAGTAGTGTTTAGTATATTTTTTTCATCCTCTGACATCTGTAGAAACTGCCTTTACAGTCAGAGGATGGCCAGGAGTGAGTGAATGTGGAATAGCAGGTGCCTGATTGGAGAGTGAACAGTTGTGGAATTGGTAACTCTCCCATCCTTCTGTAAAGGCTTTGCTGGTCCCCTTCTCCCTGTAGCCTGCTATGTACCAGGAATTCCCCCACACACTTCAGTTCATTTATTTTATTATTTCTATGTAGGCCATTAAGCAGGAAAGGTCTTGACACCTGCACGGTTTGAGGTGCCAGGTGGAGTGGTCAAACCACTGAGAAATGGGGCACACAATTTATTCTTCCACTAAGAAAACTAAAATTAATACATCAGCAAGTCTTTTAAATGTTTTGTTTTCATAACCAAAATCAAAATAATATTGTTTCATCAGTACTGGAGAAAATTTAGCCGCAGTGCCCTGGTTTGCTTCGAGGTGCTCAGCAGCTCTTGGGGGTCCCCCTGGGGATTGCTGTCACCCTTCGCCTTGATGGATGGATTTGCTCAAGTGATTTTTGAAGCAGATTTTTAGCCTTTTAGAAGGATGATGCTGATATTAAACTTCACACCTATTGAAAGGTGAATTCCATATGTGAATAACCCAGGAGGGCTTTTCTGAGACCCTCCTGTCTCAGCCGGAAGCCACACCTGGTGGCAGCGGTGCTTGTGGGAGTTTCCTGGAGCCCCTGAGTGTGTTTGGGGTTTACTGGGGCGTTGCTGGTCCTGCTCTGAACCTTGGCAGCACAGGCTTTGCCAGGGAAGCCACAGGCCAGACTTAACCTTCCCCGTGTTTGTAGCTGCCCTGCTCCAATTTGATGAGGCAACAAATGTTTGGAAAGCTGGAGTTTGGAGTTGCCAAGCATGAGGAGGATCTGCCAGGATGGCTGGGCAAGGTCAGCCCAGGGAGACAGGAGCCTGACCACAGCTGCCTGTGGCTACCTGGGCAAAGGACAGTTAGGATTGTGACAGGAGCCATTAAATACATGCTCTCAACCTCTGCTCTTGTGTGATGTGGGTTTTTGGGGGGCTGATAGAGTAAATTTTACTTTTGTTTGATGTTTTGTTGGTTTTTTGGGGGTTCTTTTCTGCCATTTTTGTTGTACCAAGGGCTGAACAATCCCAGCACTAAAAACACCATCTTTTGCTGGCTTGCCTGTGAACAAGCAGAGTGCCTCTCCTCCAGGAGAAACGTCTAACTAAGGTAGAGTTGCTTGCAGTGGAGGGAACTGCTGGAAACCCCCTGTGCTATGTGGAAGGGCTGGGATCAGCATGTTGGAGAAATTGCAGCTGAATTCAAAGAAATCACTTGTTTTTTAAAAAAAGAAACCAGCCCTGACCCTTTTGCTCTTCTGGCACCCGCGTGCTCGCGCTGTTTGCAGCTGTTGTGCTGCCAAACCACATAAATAGCTGTATGGGGCAAACTGTGATGGGAGCGAGCTCTGCTCAGGGAGCTTTGAACTGCCAGCCTTGGCCTCGGGTACCTGTTTTGTCTTCCAAGCCAACTGCTGAGGTTTCAGGACCCCACGAGGATCAAAATCAGGGAGGAAGGGCTGTGGGCTCTGCTTGCCCCCCATGGCCTCTGCTTGCCCCCCGTGGCTCTGTGCTCGCTGTGCTGTGGGTTTTGAGTTTTTCTTCACCAGCTGCTGCTGTCCCTGAGCTGCTGTGTGGTGATTTTTGTTTCCCCTCATGATCAATAGCCCCGGATCAATGCGGGTGCTCGGCCGCACGGCCGCAAAATTGGGAGCAGCTGGGAGATGGGAAATGCTCCCTCGGGTGGGTGACTTGCTCAGGGATCTGAGGGCAGGTGGTTTTTTTGTCTCTGCTGGGAAGGTGGTTTCGGCAGTTCTGATCAATTGACAATTCTTCAGGCAGGAAACCCCTAAAGCCTGGTGATGTTGAAATAATCCATTGAGAATTATATTTTGCTCTTCTGTTTCAGCATTCAAAACTTGCGCTTTCTACTCAAAGAGACTTAGCCCCCTCTGTTAACTGTGACCTTTATTTTATGCTGCCTATAAAAAGAAACAGTTTTAAACGTTTTTTTCACTCCTGATCTAGAAAATGCTTGAGCTGCTCCTGTGGGAAGACATAAGAGTGAACTAGACCAACCCTTTTATCTCTGGTCATAAAATCATTCAAAACAGTAAAAAAGACCATACACCAAACTCCACAAGTCCATCCAAGTATTGAATCCTTGATGTCGTCACTTCAGGAAAAATCTCTGAAACTTCCCAGAATTTGCTTTATTCTAGCTAAGGTGCCAGTGGTCTCACAGAACCTCTGCCAGAGGAAAGCATGTGATCCTCACAGCTTACCAAATCCAGGAGAAGGGCTCTGGCATTCTTGCCAGCAGCAAGAATCTGATTGGCATTAGATGGCTTTTTCCCTTCCTTTTTTTTCCTTTCCAGCAGGTGCAAGGCCTGTTCTGCAGGCTTGTAACTCTTGACAGGTTTATTGTGATGAGTTCTTGGCAGGTAGGGCTGATGCTATTCCTTCAGCCTGCATTCAAGATCCTTTCCTTTTTCACTTTTTCCCTTCAAAGTGGAGCCCTGTGCAGTAGCTCTTTCAAAGAGGTGATGGGACTGTTGCCCCTGGTTTCCTTCTTTTTATCTGGAATTGCAGCAGGTACAGCCAACCTGGAGGGTCACTACATCTTCACCTCCACCTCCCCCAAGTAAACTTGAGACAGGTTGAACTGAGCCAACACTGCACCAGGTTGTGTTGACAGAGGTTTGGGAAAGCTCTGGTTTATTCCTCTCATGTATTTTTTTTTTTTTTTTTCACAAGGAAAGTTATGCAGGGCAGATTCTGTTCAAGCACTGCTTGATTCCTGAGTCTTTCTAAAGAAGCTGTTATGTGAAAGTTGCCCTTTTAATTTTTTTTTCTTTCCTCTCTTTTTGATGGTGTTTTTCATGGGAGACCTCAGCCTGTTGTTTTTAGCAGCTCACCAAAGCACTTAAGGAGAATTCCTTCTCCTCCACTGATTAATTTCTGGCATGAAGCACAAAATAGCTCTTGCGTCAATAAATCGTCACAGCCTTTGCTTGTCTCTGTCAGCGTAAATACAGTTGGACTCTAACATGCCCCCAAGTAGGCCAGAGGTTGCCAGCTCTGCAGCTGGAGGGTGGTCAAGTCCAAGAGTGCATGGCTGGGGTGTCAGAGCTGCTGCAGTTCTTGCCCCCCCACCTCTCCTTAACTTCCTCACTTCTGGAATTCTACTGTGTTGATAGAGATACTGTTCTGTAGCTTAGAACAGGATGGGTTTGGGTGCATCTGTTTGATTTACTGGGAAAACAGGAGTGTGGTTGTGGCTGTGAGCAAGGGTTCTGCTCAGTGACTCCTAGCCCTTGTTTCACTGCTTCACCTCCCATCACTTGGGAGGCTCCTTTTCAAGCAGCTTGCTTAGACTCCTTTTTTAATTTATTTTAATTTATTTTAAATTTTTTTTCCTGGTAGTCCTGGTGTTTGCTTTTGTTGGGGAAACCGTGGGTAGCAGTTGCACAAAAGAACGTGATGTTTTGGGAGTGATTGCCCAAATCATTGGGCAACAGGGACTTGATCTTTAGATGTCCCAGCCATCAGATGAAAGAAACTTTCTGCAAAGCCATTTGCTGGAACAACTGTTATGCAAACCGGGTGCTGAATGCTGCTGGAAATGGGGAGGGGGAGTGAGAAACCTGGAAAGTGGGTCATCCTTCTGCACTTGGGATTCTTGCAGGGAAGCTCGAGGGAGCTGCTGGAGGCTTCTGAGTCTGCGAGTGGGGTGGAAACTGCTGATTCTCTCCAGAGGTTTCTCCTTGGAGAGTGCCCCGATGGAACTGCTCATTTGGGCTTTCCCGGAGCACATTTCTCCTCCCACTGGCATGGTTGCCCTTGCAACTGCCCTGCCTCTAAAGGGAGCAGTTGAGCAGACTTGAGAATAAGAATGATTTAGAAATCTAAAATTTAGATTTTTTTTTTTTTAATTATTATTCTCTTTATCTACACCTAAATAACAAACACAAGCTGCTGGTGGAGGGGTGGGGGAAAATTCCTTGCTATCCCACCCATGGATGAAAACTCTTGGTGGGTATTTTTGCCATCTTTGAGAAACCAGCTGTAGCTGCTCTAAGCCAAACTGTTCCGTTATAAACTTCATATTCCTTCTGTCCCTTGAAAAATCAACCAGCCTGTGCATACCAGTGGATCAACACTGGAAGGGCAAGCTTTGATGAGATTTGGGTTTGGAAGAAATTCCAGAGGTAGAGCACCTATTTTGAGGAGAAGACAGTTGCTCAAATGTGACTTGCTTTGCCAGAAAGGAGAGCATGGCTTGCTCTCAGCCTCATGTGGGGATTTTCTAGGATTTCTCATCTTGTTCCCTTGGCCTTTCTCCTCCTCCCTGGAGCTGTGAACAAATATTCACTAAGAGATTTATGTATTTTGGCCAAAATGCAGAAGGTGTGCAAAGAATATCCCCCCCGCCCTTTTTCACCATTAGAGCTTGAGGCTTGAGAGTCAAAATATGAGTTTAAAAGTGTTTTCCTCACCATTTTGTTTATCCCTTGGTCTGCAATGCGCAGGCTGGTGCTGGAGAAGCCAGCAGGGGTTGAGGCTGCAGGAAAAGGCAGCCGCTGGGTGGTTGTGTCACTGGGGCTTTCTGACAGCTGCCTGCCAGGCCTGTGTGGGGGTGCAGGCTGCCTGGGCTTTTCCTGCTTTCCTCTCTCGTGGTGTTGATGCCAGGGCGATGTTTCCTCTCTGCAGTGGGCATGGAGCGGCTCCCACTCCCCTGATGTGGCTGCTGCGAGTCTGGCCAGGCTCCTTCTGTCTGAACTGGCCAGAGTCTGTTCCTTGGGGCCGTGCTGGGCTGGGGCTGGGCTTTTCCACAGCCTGGTGTTGGGTCAGGCTGTTGGAGCCTGCTGATCACAAACACACACACTCTGATTTTCCCACCTCAGGTGTCCGACCTGCCTGTGAACAGCACGTCACAGGGTGTGCTGTGGGCAGGGAGCGATGCTGGAGTGAACCTGCAGTTTGTTGAGTGAAGCTGTGGCAGCTCACGGTGTGCTTGGCTTTTCCTTCTCCCCAGGACCTGGCTGCTGGAGAGCTGTCCCCTGTCCCCACTGATCAGGCTGGGGCTGGGAGCTGTCTGGGATGCCCACCCCACATTGAGGAGTCTGAGTTCCTTTGTGCCTGAGGTCAATTTCTTTTCCTTGTAAAGCACTGGAAGAGGCTGGAGTTGCCATCCCTGGAAGTGTTCAAAAAGACATGTGGACTCTAATTATTTCCTTCCTATTTCAGTTTTTATTTCATGGCTGGGGCTGCTTTCTTCAGGAGGGGCAGGCAGGAGAGTCCCTTCAGGAGCCGCCCAGAGCTGGGTTCTACAGTCTGGGATGAGCCCTCCCTCCTGGGGAAGGTGAGCTGGGATAAAGGCGTGTGCTTGTGGTGTCTTGTTTGGCTCTTCAGGCTGCTGAAGCCAGAGAGCTCTGCAGAAGGAGCTTGTTTTTGTTCAGAAATAATGGTGCAGTAGTTGGTTTAGGCATATAAACATTTGTGGCTTGAGCAGGCAGAGGTAAGAGACACTTGTGTTGGGAGGCGAGTTCTGTCTTGCTAGAATCTCCTTTTTCCTCTTGCAAGAAACAATTGTGACACTATTTATTTTTGAACATCAGTTGATTTTTCACCTCCCCCCAAAAAAAAAAAGCTTCAACTGTTTTTAATTTGCAGGAAGAAGCAATAGGTAGTGTTTAGGAGCTGTTGGTGAGATTGTATCTGGCAAAGACACCATCTCACTTTGAAAAAGGCAGAATGCTCAGTATTTGCTCCTTTAATATTTTTTCTTACTGTTTCCCACCAAGCCTGTGTTTCCATTGTATCTGAGAGCTTCACTGGTTTTGTGACATTTGCAAGTTGTTAATAACATCTTGGTTTGTTAATATATTCTCAGTATTGGCAAATTCTACATGATTTATCAGCTTAGATCTGCGTTATTTACTGCTCTGCCTCTTCCAAGTTAATAATTTCCCTTACTAAGGATACCTTTGTGCACAAGGAAAGATGCCGGGAGGAAAAATCCGCCTGGGATGTTTCTCCTCCTCCCAAACTGGAACTGGTGGAGGCTGCTGGCCACTTTGACTGGTCATCCACTGAGTCCTTTAATTAGAATGTTTCTGACTTGGAGCTTCCACATCTCCTGGCTCAGGCCTTGGATGCAGTCAGAGGCATTTGAGCTGCGCTGTCTCTGGTCCCCAAATTGTAATTTCAGCTCGAGCCCTTTCTGAGATGCTGGGGAAATGAACTGAAGTGTGTGGGGTGTTTTAGCCCCTGGGGGACTCACGAAATGCTGCAGGGTGACAAAAGCTGCGACATCTAACAAGGGTTCACTCCGAGCATCCCATGCCTTGCTGTGTGGCTTCCTGGAGTTGCTGACCTCTTCCCAGTGCCCTTGGCCATGCCAGCCCAGCCGTGTGCTGGCAGCTGGGAGATGTTTTGTCTGGCAGCAGGGAAGACTCGGTGCTGGTGGGAAGAGCTGAGAAGGCAGAACATGTGGCGCATACCAGGTTTGGGATGGCCAGTGGTGCCTGGCACGGCTGTGGCAGCTCTTCCCCAGTTGTCAGAGATGCCACAAATGCCAAGAGCTCAGGGGGTGCAGCCCAGATGGGCCTGGGGCTCGCTGGGCGTGTGTGGCTCTGGGTTGATTGTCCTGTGCTCTAAATGAGTGGTTGTACACGGAGCATGCACGTGGCACAGCTCTCAGCAGGTGAAGCTACGGCAGGAAAACACCTCCACCTCGGCAAGACACAATAGCAGAGCACAGGGAGCTGGGGTGAGGCATGTGAGGGATGTGGGATCTTGCAATGCGGAGGCTCAAAGGCAAAAATAGCATCATTTATAATAGTACAAGAGAAGGCTCCTGCACGACGCCTTTGCATTCTGCCAGTCTGTAGTGAATGGAGGAGTAGTTTGCTTACAGATGACAAGCGGAGATGAATAAGCACTTAAAATTTTTGGTGCTGGGGAAACAGCTTTTCCATGTTGGCCCCTGAACTAGTCAGTCTTGCAGTCCTTTTCCTCAGAGTGTCACTTGCTGCGTGAAGTACGGGTGTTGGGAAGCATGGAATTAAAACTCTCTCCACAACCCTTGGCCTCCCTGTTCTGCCCTTGGCGTGCTCCAGGATGTGTTCTGACTGGGCTGTGTGCTGATTTTGGAGAAGACCCCTTTGCTGCCTGGTTTGCCCCAGCAGCAGGAGGAGATATCCGAGGCACAATCCATGAGCTCCTTCACCAGCTGGAAACATCCTATCAGCACGGACTAAATCCCTGATGTGTTTTAGTGGATGGACACCTGAGGATCTCCTGGAGGTGAAATGGAGGAATAAACACATTCATTTGGATGCCTGAAGAAGAGCAGCAAAGTGTGGGTAGGTGTAAAGTTACGTCCTGGAGTAAGGAACTGCCATCCCTTGAGGTCTCAGTGCTGGGGCTGTTGGCTACAGCAGCTCCTCCTCTGCTCCTTCCTCTTGTGCTTAATTTCCATGGGACACCTTAAATATTTTAGGTGTTGGAGTTTTGTAATGGGAGGTGACATTGTTTGGGTATTTTTTTTTCCCTTCTTTCTTCCCCTAAGTTGCTGCTTTGTGGGCTTTCTAAGGACCCAGTCCAGTGTGGAAACAGAGAGAAAAACACTTCATGGCAAGGAGTGGAATGTACCTAGTACTGTGTGTTTCTTCTAAGTCAATACTATTAATTGCTTTCTTGCTGCTTAATGATAAACTTGTTAGGCATGGCCAGAAGTGGTTCTCTGACCAGGAAAACGTACTTTCTGTGGTTGTTTTTGCCCGAGCTAGCAGTGAAGGGATACCTGTAGTACCTGAGGAACAGGCCTACTGAAAACTGGTATTTTGGAGCATTTTTCCACTTGCCTGCCCATGACTAATGCCTGCACCATTTCTGGTGTCATCCTTGCACCACGGTGTGTGGATGTGTGCAAGTTCTTGTGAGGAGAAAAGCCAGCCACCAGCCTTTGGAAACCAGCAGGCATTGCAGCAATGTCCATCAGGGTTTTTATTATTTTCATATTTGGCTCCAGCTAAAATGTCAGTGACTTCCTGCTCTGAGAGGTCCCATCTGCAGGGAGCCTTGGCAGGTGTTTCCCAAACACAGCACAGGGATCTGGTACCCTTGCATTGCAGTTCAGAGAAGGTCCCATGTCTGCTTCCTTCAAAAATAACCTATGATGGTGGGGTTGGCAAGTCCCCATGGGAATTGGTCTCCCCTGAACATATAAATCCAATCCTAGGCTGGGTTGTACCTTTGGAAGCTGAATGTTGACCTGGACCAGTGATCTGTCTGACAGTAAGATGCACAAGGTGTTTATGGCCTCTAAGAAGCAAAACAGAGAGCCCAAAATGAGAACAGACTATAGAATAATATGTGAGATGAGTTTATAATTCTGGCTATTTTGGTGCTTGCTAATCTGGTGCTTTTTGCTGGCACAAAAAGTGAAGGTAAAGAAGGCCAAGCTGACAATTAAATATGCAGCCAGAAGCTTGGGGAGAACTTAAAGTTTGGGGGCACTTGGGGATATTTTGTGAACACTTTTCCATTAATATGGGGTTTGTGAATAATTCAGGATTATTGCAGATCAAATTTCAGGGAGAAGCACCAGAGCATCATGAACTCCATGATTTTCCAGTTCTTGGTGTGTTCATTACCATGTGCCAGAGTTTTGGGGAGGGAAGGGGGATTCTCTTGGACCTGTGCTCTGCTGAGTCAGCTTTATTAGCACTGCACAACTTCCTGAATTGCTGCCGAGGAAGGATGTGCTTGACTCAGAAGAAAGACTGTGATGTCTGGGGACAGAGTCAGTGAAGTGGATGCCTGAGTTCCAGTGTGTTCTTGAGGCTGTGAATCACTGTGAGAGCAGAAGTGAGTGAAAAGTGCTATTTTCTTTTTAAAAAAACAAAACAAAACCCAAATGAGAAGGTGGAGGAAGGCCCTGGAGGTCGACCTTGATTAGATAAGAGGGCAGGGTGGAATTTGTGGTTTGCATCATTAAAATTGGCACTGGCTTCACTGAGTGTTTTGCCTGGCTGTAAACTCGTGCGTTCCCTGTGGCTCACTCCTGTAAATTCCGTCTGCACAGCTGCGGGCGTGTGCAGACCCAATTCCTGAACTGGATCGGGACAGTGGAGGATTTTCAGTAAGGAATCTTCTATTGCAAACACGCCCACACTCCCCAATCAGCATTACTTTTCCTCTGCATACTGCTCATTTGTCTCCGAGTGCTCTGTCTGCCTAGAACATGCCTGTGTGTGTGGCATAGCTTGAATTTTTATGCCAAGGAATGTAAACACCAAATCCGCACAAGACTTGCCGAAGATCTCTGGGGCTCTGGTGCATCATCTGTTTGTTATGTAACCTGATAGAATGGGAACAAAATAGAAACCAGATGTCAAGGCAGAGCAGTTACAATTTTTCATCTGCGAGTGTTACAGTAAATGCACTTTGTGTTCCTTCCCCCCTTCCCTGAATGTGGGGTTTTATTTGGGAAAGTGCTGCAGGGGACCTCGGAGCTCTCAGCATGGCTCTTGCTTAAAGGCTTTGTTATTCTGTACTTGTATTCCTTTATGTAATTAGAGTCTGTGTGCCACTCCAGGTCCACGAGCCAGTGTATTCCTAATTTGAAATGACCTGGACACAAGTGCAGAGTCCCGGGAGAGCCTCTCCGTGTGTCCGGCTCTGTGGGTTACACGGTCAAGCCGCACTAAATTTAGCATTCCAAGGGAAGCTGCTTTGCTTGTCATGTTTAAATTTGGCAAGAGAATCCCATCAGAACAGGTTTGGTGCAGGCTCTGCTGGGGATTCTGGAGCTGGAGGAACATCTGGGAGGGGAGCAGATGGGGAGCTGCAGTTAGCTTGTTTGCTCTAATGCACTGTACGACGAGGAGGATAAAAAGGAAAATGGATAATCATTGATTCTCTCTGGTGGGGAAATGGATTCTTCCACCACTAGTTTATCCCAGAAGTTTATCTCTGCTGTCTTCCATTAAATAAGGCAAGCCCTTGGTTGAGAGAGGGATCGATGCACATCTGTCTTGGTTTTCATGTGCATCTTCATGAGTTGAGGCATGTGTGTGATCTCACCAAGTGGGAGCTGACAGGAATTTTCCTCTTCCCTTCCCTTGTGTTTTTCACCCTCCTGCATTGATGTTTGTTCTTTTGCTGCTGAGGATTTATTTCCTTCTGTCCAGTTAAGCTTGGAAACCCAGCAGAACCTTGCTGGTTGAGTTTGGGCTTAGGTGAGGCCACAGGGGCTGGAGATCCAGTTTATCTGTTGGAGCAGAACCCATTTTGGGTATCCCTCTGTTATGTACAGATAACTTCAAGAAAACCTTAAATGAGTTGTACACTCCAGATGAAGGAAGAATTAAAGATTCTTGCACCTCCTAAATAGCAAGTTTCTACCCTTAAAACCAGCAAACAAGGGGAAGAGATTGGTGTGAGCACTTGCTGCCAGCCATTCCAAACAGCATCCAATCGCTGACACCTCTTCTTTCAAGGACAGCATGGAAAGAGGACTTGGCTGCATGATAGGTGGTCACTGCTGAACTCTGCCAACACCCAGCAGTGACTTCTGCAAGTTGCCTGTGGACTCTGAGCTGGAATTGAACATTTAACTGTTGGAGACACTTTCCCCCCACTTGAAGTGTTTACAGAAAACTCTACAACTGCAAGGAAGCAGCAGAGCCTCTTGCACCCCGTGAAGTCCAGAATCAGGTGTTCTTGGTTTGGAATTGCTTCCTTTCTGGCTCTCCTTCTGGAATAGAGGAGACTTGGAGTGGACTGCCTTGCTCTCTACAAGTACCTTACAAGAGGCAGGGATGAAGTGGAGGTTGGGCTCTTCTGCCGTGCCTCAAGTGAAAGGATCAGAGGAGGTGGCCTCAAGTATGCACCAGGGGAGGTTCAAATTGGATATAGAAAAAAAAAATCACTGAAAGGGTGGTCAGGCATTGCAATTAGTTGCCCAGAGAGCTAGTGCAATCTCTGGAAACATTCCAGAGGTGCCTGGATGTGGCACCTGGGGGTATCACTGGGGTGGTGCTGTGTTGGTGTTTGGACTGGTTGATCTTGAAGGCCTCTTCCAACCTTGAGGATTCTGTGATTGCTTTTTCTACACGGAGGCTGTGGAGAGCCCTGATGTCGTCACCATGGAGAGCATCCCCTCAGGCTGGTCATGGTGGGAAGCTCTTCTCATGTAGCTCTGTGCTGTAAACACCGCCGTGTTATTGACACTGGGCCTTAAAACCACGGGAATGAAGAACGGGAATGTTGGCCAATGGACAGGAACGAATCCCTCAGTGTCAGTCATGGAGGACTAGTTTTGAGAAGGAAAACAGGTCCATCAAGGAAGCGTTGGGCTCTGCCATGTTGGTGCTGAGCAGCCACCGTGAGTCGGGGGATCCCGGTGCGTGCCAGGGACGCAAATCCTGGCAGTGGCGGTCACATGCCACTGGCAGCTCTACTATAAAAACAGCAGCTCTGCCGAGAGCGACCTTCAGCATGGCTCCCAACGTTCCCCGTGTTATTTTTAACCTGTCTGGGTAAATTTCAAATACAAAGGCCAGTGCCAATCTTATGTGCTCGCTTTCCCAAATCCTTATCTTTTGCTTTCTAGTGCACTGACGCATCATATGGAACAGTAAGTTTCAGGCTTTGCCTGTATGGCCACAGCACCAGAGAAATAAATATTTCAGCTCTGTTTTACTGCTAAATACATTTATTTTCAAGAGGATTTTTTTTTTTTTTAAGATGGGTTTTAACAATATTTTTTTCTTTTTGAAGAAAAATACTTGAACCGTGGTTTAAAAATAACTGAAGGCTGTACTTTGATTAGGTTGCTGTGGCACTGACGTCAGCAGGTGACATTTATCTCTGTATGGATTTGTTGCCCTGTTGACTAAGGCTGTATTTACACAATGGGGATATTTCTGTCTGCTGTGGGGGGAACCAGCAACAGCTCTGCCCCAGTCGTGTCCTTGCCCTCTGTATTCCTGAACTCTGCCTCCTCCTTTGGTGCTTCATTCCATGCTGCAACAGGGATTTTTTGGAGGGCTGTTTTACGTATTGATGTTGCTATGAAGGTCCAGGCGTGATGATGGTGATGGCTCAGTGGAGAAGGACGCTGGCAGAGAGATGATGAACTTGACTTGGGCTTGGCAAAGCATCAGATGTGAGCCTGGGTGGGTCCTGGTTGGATGGCACCATGAATAGACCGGTAAAGGATGTTCTCCAAACAGGAATTACAGAAAATAGGTCCTTAACAAGTGAACTAAATGTGAAAAAGGAAGGAAAAGCAGTGAGCAGTTTCAGCCCAGCATGGCTTCAAGTGCAATTTATTTCTCGGTCACGTATTGAATGTTTCCATCCAGCGCAGTCTCTGTATTTCACTTTTTCTTTTTTAAGCTTTAATTATTGCTCTTGGGGTTTCCTCGGCCCCAAATCCCACTGTTCCAACAGCAGCAGAAAGCACTAAGTTTCCTATAAGCACTCTTGTCTAAGCTCCAGTTCCTGGAGCGTAAGGTTTCCCCAAAGGAATTTTCCATAGAATTCCAGAATGGTTTGGACTGGAAAGGATCTTAAAGCCCATCCAGTTCCATGGGCAGGGACACCTTCCACTATCCTAGGCTGCTCCAAGCCCCAGTGGCTGACCTGCCCTTGGACACTTCCAGGGATCCAGGGGCAGCCACGGCTTCTCTGGGCAAACACTCTCAAAGCCATGCCTCTTTTAGGGGAATGCACTTGGAATAACTTTAAATTTATCCCTGACACCGAGACAATAATAAAGGAAACCACTAGAAACTAACTTAATTAAAAGCTGATATGAATTAACTTGGAGACTTTTTATTTATCACACTATTCCAGTCTGTTTTCCAAGGAATCGTGGGTTTAGATCCGTGAGCCTTGTCAGCTCTGCGGGGAGGAGGCAGCTGATGCTGGCTGCCTTCAGGAAGGCATGAAATGTGTTTGTGTCTTTTGGAGCTGGGAATTAACTGTGGGACTCCTCCGTGATGGGCAGCCAATCACGGATTCAGCAGATTAATCACAGTGACTTGTGCAGAGCATTTACCTGGCCCTCGTCCTGTGGCAGGAGGGAAAGGAGCACTAATTAACATCCTGGACACAGAACCTGCTGGCACAGGAGTACACTTTGGTGCTGGTTTCAGGCAGCTAGTAATGCATGTGTGGAATAGATTTTCCCCAAATTTCACAGTGGATGAAACCTGTGGAGTGAAATGCCATTATCTCTGCTGCTAACCGGTCTGTATTTGGGAATTTTTTTTCCCCAAACAGCAATTCTTTGGGCTGCACTCACCTGCAGGCTTGCTGCCACTGCTGCAAAAGATGTTTTCTCTGTGAGCTGGAGCATGGCACAGAGTCAAGCTGATTGTTTCACATCTCACCCCAAGGCAGCCGCTCCTTTCTAAACCTCTGTAATTTCCCTTAAAAAGACAAGGGAGCTGGAGGAACTGCTGTCTGCTGGCATCCATGCTGGGAGGGAGGGTTTGCTTTCATCCTCTGTCACCGTCCTCCCAAATTCCAGCTTTTCCAGTGTCTTGCCTCATGAGTGTCTGGATGAAGACTATAAGGTCAGTCAGTAAGACAGGAGTTTGATAAATGGGAACTTCTACTGGCGTTAAATATGCTTGTATGTCCAAAACACATGTTGAATGTGGATATTTATGCACAAATACAGAAATATGTGCATCTCCTGTGCAGAAAGCAGCATCTGGGTGACATCCCTGTCTGTGGCAGGGGGGCCTGGAATGAGATGATCCTACAAGTCCCTTCCAAGCCACACCATTCTGTGATTCCGTTTCTGTCTCCATCCCCAGAGAGGGGCAGCAGCCAGCAGTGAGGATAGCACTGGTTAAACACAATATTTTGCATTCATGTGGCCAGGGCTGATTTGAGCTTGCCTTTTTTGTATCTAAAAGAATGGAAGAAGGTCTCCTGGGCACTTCTTGTTAAGATGTGAGGAGGAAAATCCTTCTCACCTGCTGAGGCTGCAGAAGGACGTGTGTGGAGTGTGTTAGCCTGGAGGTCGAAGGGTTTATGACTCTTTTGGAAGGCTCTTCCAGGCTTGGAGGGTGTAGTAATGGATATTTAGGCATTTCTGTTGGGGTAGCTCTGCTGTTTTGGTGCTGTCTGAGCTCCCCTGGCTTTTAAAGCAGCTGCTCAGGTGAAACCTTGGAATCCGTAATGTGATACACTGCTGCCTCAACTGGAAGAGATGAATTTCTCCAGCAATGCTCAGCATTAACTTCTGCACTTGCGACAGAGGTCAGAGCGTTGCTCAACAGCTCGGCAGCCCTTTAGGTGAATGCTGGTTTTGCAATGTACAGCCAGCAGAATTAACCTGGGTACAGCACCGGGGGAAAACAAAGGCTTGCTGGTGGTTTTCCCCCTCTTTTCCAGTGGCTTCTGCTGCAGATGAAAGTGAATTTCAGGGCCCTGAGCTCTGAGTGTACGGTAAGCAGGCTGCAAGCTGCAGCCTTGGCTCTCTCCTCCAGTTTATCATTAAATTTTAAAATGGAGAAGTGATAAGGAATCTCTGTGCAGGGAACATTCCTTATACTGTGGAGTTAAACTGCAGCTTTTGGGTCCTGCTCCAAAAATCTGATTAACCTGAAAGAGATGAGGTGTGCCCTGGATGATGCCAGATAAAGCAGAGTGCTCACACATGCGGTTATTGCTTCTCTACCTGTTTATTGCAACTTTCCAGCCTTTATTTGCTCTGATAGAATCATTGGAGAATGCTGTGGGGCAGGCACAAATAACTATTGAAGTAGAAGGAATAGCCTTCAGAGAAATTGGACTTTCCCAAAACAGAAGCTGGATACAGAGCTTCCCATAGAAATCATCCAGAAGGCTCGTGCAGATAGGCTTAAACAAGGATTTATGGTGAGTGAAACAAGGATTTATGGTGAGAATTGGCTTTAAGGGTTCTTTAAACTGCACAAGAATAGCATAGAAGGAGATTACGGCTTTCTTCTGCCTGCATCCAGCTGCACGTGATGGCTTTTGCAGCTGTATTTTTGGAGCATCTTTCCGAGCTCACCTAGAATCCCCAGCTCGAGGCATCGCAGCTGCTGCCAGCCCTGCTGCCTGCGAGCAGCTGCTGTTATTGACAGGCACGTTTTTACCCTGGGAGATACCGGCGGTGTGGAAATGAGCAAGAAACAACTGTTTATATAATCCGCCCGTGAGGATCAATCCCTGGGAAAACAAGCTGCTCCCTGTCTGCTGCAGACAGCAGTGGCAGCACACACCTTGAGATGCTATAAATAGCTCCAGTGCCTCTTCCCAGGGCCAGTTCCAGGGCCTTTGTGTTCTGCTGGGGTGAAAAACCGCTCAGGAAACTGGCAGTAATTCCCACTGCAGGGGAAGCGGGGGCTCAGCATCTCCCTGCTCCTCAGGGATTCTTTTGGGAAAGAGCCCCTTCGCCACCTGGATCTTTGCTGTACTGAATTGCAGGCAATTATGGAATAGTCTGGGTGGGAGAGACACTAAAAGTTATCCCATTCCTCACTCTGTGCTATGGGCAGGGACACCTTCCACTGTCCCAGGTTGCTCTAAGCCATGTCCAACCTGGCCTTGGACACTTCCAGGGATCCAGGGGCAGCCACAGCTTCTCTGGGCACCCTGTGCCAGGGCCTGCCCACCCTCACAGAGAGGATTTTTTCCCAATATCCCATCTAAAACTACCCTCTTTCAGCTTAACTCCACCCCACCTCGTGCCTTGTTCCCAGTCCCTCTCCAGCTCTCCTGGAGCCGCTTAAGGCTCTGCAAGGGGCTCTGAACTATCCCTGGAGCCTTCTCCTCTCTAGGTGAACACCCCCAGCTCTTTCCTTCCCCTAAATGCCAAATTGGTATCCAAGTGATGTAAGTGATTAATCAGCCAAAGCTCCTCCAGGAATCATATCCCTGACATATCTGGAAAATTCTGTGCGGTTTTACAGTGAATGTTTGGAGTTGGTGATCCTTTAAGTTGCAGTCAAAGCCCCAGATATCAGGAACGCAATTGGGGTCAGTCAGCTCTGCAGACAGTTCCTGCTCAGTAATGGCAATATTTGCTTTATTTGGGTGACTGACATATTTTTAATCAGATAGAGCAGGCACAGAATGAGCAAACAAAACAGTACCGAGTGTTTCAGCAGTGCAGAGCTGAGGCACTGCAGCCTCGAGCCACGGCGTTTGTGGGGATCCCTGCCTTGTAATGGCTTCATCCCATGTTCCCCTTGAGCTCTGGTCAGGCATTATACAGGCAGGAAAGTTCTGTTCTTGAGTCATGCCATGAGCTGCAGTTCCAGGAGGAGCTCCTTGGAGCCAGGGGACAGCACTGCTCACCATGTCAAGGACTCTGCTCTTGCTGACCCTCCTGTAAGTTAGGATTTGTGGGTAAGTGTTTCTGTTAGAGGTGGATTGGGAAGTCCTGGGAGAGGTTTGCTGTGCTGCAGGATCACTTCCTTGGGTAACTTCACTCTGCAGCAGCACTCTGAGAGCTTAACAAAAACAAATTTTCTTTCCACAATCGTAATTCCTTTCTCTTTCTCTCTTCCCTCTTCTTTGTCTTCTCTAATGCTGGACAGAGTCGGGCAAAATCTTTTAGGGGTTTTGCATTTTTCCTTTTTTTTTTCTGAGGCTTTTCAACCATCATTCCTGCTTAAAAATTTCTAAAAGGAAGCAAAAAGCCAACCCGTATTTCTGTTTCAGATTGAGTAACTGGAAATCATTCACGTGGGCTCTTCCAGAGGGTGAGTGCAGATCCTTGGGCTGGTGCCATTCACCTGGTTTGGTGTTCCGAGAAATCCAGTGTGGCATTAGATCCGTTAGTGCTGCCCTTGCTGTTTAACCACCTCTTAATGTTAATGAAGGTGGTGCTGTGGAACACCCTAAAGAAGGTCTGCACCCTGAATAGGCTTCTCATATTTACAAAGAACACGATTTATTGTCTGTAATTTTTAAATGTGGCTGTTATATAGGCTGGTTCTTTGGAATCCCAGAATGGTTTGGGTTGGGAGGGACCTTAAAGCCTATCCCATTCCACCCCAGCCATGGGCAGGAACACCTTCCACTGGATCAGGATGCTCCAAGTCCCATCCAGCCTGGCCTTGCACACTTCCAGAGATACAGGGGCAGCCACAGTTTCCCTGGGAAGCCTCTGACAGTGCCTCACCACCCAATCTCATTGGGCAGCACAGATCCTGAATCTTATTTTTAGGGGTTTCACAAAATCCAAGTCTTATTAGAAGGAGCATCTGAATAGATGAAAGATCCTTGTAAGAACGTTTTTTTAGGGAACATTGTGTGCAGAAAGATTTTGAAAAACACACCAGTTTTAAGGGATGCCTGGCAGGATGAAACCTTTGAGGGCTGCTGCTTCCACTTGGAAAATTGTGGAAGGATTATTGGGTACCAAACAGCAAACTAGTTCAGTGACCTAAAAACACTGAACTTTTAAAACTATATTTTTAAAAAATTCTTTTTAAATTATTTGATTATTTTTAGCAGAGTGTAATTTGAGGTGATTCCTCATGAGTTTGAAGTTTATGAATGCTTACAACACAAAGTTTAACACTGTTGAAGAATACAGGATATGTAAAATATTGATAGGACAAGGGGTAAGTGATTTAAGCTAAAAGTGGATCCATTTAGATCAGATATAAAAAAGAAGGGTTTTTTACATTGAGGGTGTGGAGGCCCTGGCACAGGTTGCCCAGAGAAGCTGTGACTGCCCCTGGATCCCTGGCAGTGTCCAAGGCCATGTTGGATGCTGGGACTTGGAGCAGCCTGGGATAGTGGAAAGGTGTCCCTGCCCTGGAACGAGATGAGCTTTAAGATCCCTTCCAACCCAAACCATTCTGGGACTCCATGCCAACAAGTTGGACAGTGGTTATTCTTGATGATGAAAAATCTGTGGTTGTGCAAAGGGCGAAACTTCTGATGTAAAATACTAGGAAAAGCTGTATTAGATGTGATGGAATTGCTTTGAAATAATTTTTTGGTCTCTTTTCTTGAGGTGTCAGTGTGTGCATTAAGCATTCTGTGCAGCTGGGAAAAATGTTTTGTTTTTAATTTTAGCCCTGCTAATAAAGTCTTGTCATGTATGTCAATGAAGCAGAAAGAAAATTACTCCAGAGCTAACTGTAGGTTGTCATTAAAGCTGATTTCCTGCATTAAGCCAAAAACAAGGCAGGATTTAATTTCTGGACTTCCTAAAGATGTTAGTCTCGCTGACAGCTTCCTAAGCCCCAAACCCTGAGAGCTATAGAAATTTATCCTGTATATATTACTCTTGTCTGTCACCTTGTCCTGATCTTCACATGTTGATCTCCTGCTGCCCTCTCTATTTTTAAAATAATTTGCCGCATCTTCCAGTTGTTGACTCTTGCAGGCAGCTGCTTGTAGGGTGCTGCCTGCAGAATCCCTCCCTGAAATAAGAATAAGAAATGATCTGTTGTTTGGAGAGCACAGCTGAAGGCACATTCTGCCAGATTCCTGGGCAGCAATGCCAGGGGGAAAACTCCTGCCACGTCTACATGGTCACTTCGAAACTTCAGGAGGGTTTTGTCTTTGAGTCGTGTTTGGGTTCTTTTTTCCATTTATGACTAAGCCAGAACCTGAGGAGGGGTGACAACTGCAGTGCTGTGGGATTAAACTTTGTGTGCTTCACTCTTTCGTGGTAATGTGTTTCTGAGAAATCTCTCCTTGTGTTCTGCTCCCCTCCCTCTTTGATTTCACCCTCAGGAGTTAGTTTGAAATGCTGGAGCTGATGGAATGACTTCTTAGGCTGCTCTAGCTGCAGCAGTGCAGAGATGTTGAAGGCATTTTTGAAACAGGTGGAAGGGCTGTGTGTTACTGGAAGCTCTTTTAGGCTTTGCCCTTCATTTGAAATCTCTTCTCTGAGGTGGAGTAGCACTATTTCCAGAACCACAGAATCTCCAGATCTGGGAGGGGCCCACAAGGATGAACCAGCCTGAGACACAGAGCAGAGCCTGGTGGAGGTGCTGTGTCCCAGGAGGTGCCCATCTGGGTTGCGCTGAGGTGCAGGGACCCTGCCTCTGGTACCTCTGCTTGGAGTCTCTTTTCTCCAGGATCCTGGGAGATCTCAGGATGCTGCTTCCAGCTTGGTTGAGGGTTTATCTCCAGCTGACCATAAGGCAGAGGTGGGTGGAGGTGAGCCTGGTGGAACTGGGAGGGAGGACACTTTCACTGCTCATCCCAAATGGAGCTGCTTTTCCTGGGTCACTGTGGGGCAGCTGGGCCCAGATTCCAGCTGGGAAATCCAGATGGTGCTGGGAGAGGCCTCAAAGCACCAGGAGCCAGAGGGCTGTGAGTGATGCAGGGCCCAGGGCAGCTCTTTGGGAAGCTCAGGTGCAAACATGAGCTTGTTCCAGCAAAGCCAGCTCAGGATCCAGAGGCTTTGGCCTGGATTGCTGTGCTAACAGGGCTGAAGGCTGAGGAGCAGAGGTTTGGTGCAAGCCACTGGGCAAATCTTGACACTCTTTTCCACCCCTAATCCACTGAATCCACTTTTCCACCCCAAGGTGCTCCTTGGATTGAAGAGTGACCTCAGAAGTCATGGCTGTTGGAATTTTCTTACCTACAGTCACGTTTGTCTTGAAATGGTTTATGAGAAAATTAGTATGAAACAATGTCTTCAGTTTATTTTGTGGTGTTGGCAGGATCTTTGTACATTCTCTTTTGTCCCCTAATTGTTTGCAGGAACATAATGGTGTCATTTTCATGAGTTAATTATGGTAGAAGTTTGTTTGCTCTCTTTGTGTGTGGTGCAAGAGCTGCAGCAGCACTATCCCAGCCTGCTGCTGGTGGCAGGGCCCCTCCTGTGGCCCAGCAGCTCTTCCCCCATTTCCCACTTTTCCAGTTAGGAGAACCAGGTGTATGTGATCCATGCTGTTTCTCTTGGATTTGTAAATCTTTTGGGTAAGTTGGACTGAGATTCACAGAGAATGGGACGATCGTTGTGCAGCGTGCTCCAGGATGATCCTGCATTCCAGCCTGACCCATTGTTCTGTGATCCCAGCTTTACCCACATCTGTGGAATGATCCTTGCACAGTGTGCTCCAGGATGATCTTGCTTTCAAGCCTGACCCATCGTTCTGCGATCCCAGCTTTATCTGCATCCGTGGCTGCCCCATGCAGGGCTTCATGAAGCGCAAGGAAAGTGGGACCAGTTTGAGGCCAGCACAGGAGCTGCAGTTTGGGGCTCTTTCCAAAGGCCCCCTTATGAAATGGGGGAAAGCTTCTTTGTCCCAGGCCCAAACCAGCCTGGCCCTGCTCTTGAGAAGCTCAGGGGATAGGAGAAGAGGAGGGGAAGTGCCTTTACTGTGGAGAGAGAGGGAGTAGGCTGGGGTTGGGCATGGAAAGGTCAGAGCGCTGCAGGAATTGGGTGGGCTGTGGCCGTCGCTTGTCCCGCAGCTCCGCTGGGATGATGCCCTCGCTTTACTTGACGCTTTTTCGCTGCTGAGCTGTGAGCAGGTACAGCGGGCTCCTAACTTCGCATCTGTGTCCGAAGATTTATTACAACCTGGGAAAATCCAGGGACTTTGCAGGGTAGGAAAGAGGGGGAATTAGCCCTCCCTTGTGTGGAGGGGCCTGGTTTGAGTGTGGCCCCGCGGCCTCGGCACACCAGCGCGTTTGTCCCCGCGCTGCTTTGGTGCAGTGACAGCGATGAATCACCCGCTCAGCTCCTGATTTGCGTCAATTAAACCACATTTAAGGGCGCCTTTGTTCGCAGTTTGGAACGCCGGGCCCACTGCTTCGGCAGCTCCTCCGGCAGTCCGGGCCCGGCTCCGCCGAGGGAGCCCGTGCTGTGAGGGACACTCGCTGTTCTTTCCCTCGCAGCCCTCTCCCGCTGCGGGCTGGGAATATAAATTCATCTTGGAACGCACAGATTTGGGCTTGTCTCCGAGAGGTCTCGGTGTGGAAGTGCAGGGTTTCTGCCCAAGGTTGCTGGGATGAATGTTTTTGGGCCAAGGGGTGCGGGTTTGTCTTTGCATTTTGTTACCTGCGGGTTTTTATCTTGTTTCTTAAGAAGAATTTCAATCCAATTAAAATTTCTCCAGGAGTGTTTGGACGATGCTGTCAGCCACAGGGTGGGATTCTTGCGGTTGTCCTGTGCAGGGTCAAGTGCCAGACTGGATGATCCCTGTGGGTCTCTTCCAACTCAATAAATTCTGTGATTGTTACAGAATCCTCTTTATGATGTAGAAACTGTGACTGCCATGGGATCATGAGCCAGGCAAAGGCAGCTCTGAAATGCAGCTCCCAGCTTGAGGGGGATTGCAAACCCAGAAATAAATCCCGTTGGCAAACTCAGCCCTGGGGTGGGACACCACTTGATGCTGCTGCTGCTGTGCAGGAGGGCTTTTGGAGAGGTGCTAAACCCCCAGAAAACAGCCAAACCCCACAAGAGTCTTATCTGCTCTTCACTTCAAATCTCTGGTACCTTAGAGAGGTCTCCAAGCTGGATACAGAGCTGGTCCTGGGAGCTGGCTGAGGTTTTGTGGGTTCCTTTGGAGCCCATCTGGTGAGGGCCACCTTGTGCAGATGGTGCTTCTCATGTCATGTGCAAAGTCCATTGGAAATCCTTCTCCTTTCTTTTCTGCCTCTAAGTATCCTCCTTTCACTTGTAGGTGAGCGAACATTGCCTCCTCTCCTCTTTCCTCCCAGCCTCCAGGGCCGGTAGCTGAGGTCCTGCCCTGCTCCTGTGTCCCTGTCTAGACACTCTCTGCACCTAGTCCTAAATGCACCCCTGACCCAGTTCATTCCCAAACCACTTCCCTGCCTCTCCCTCTCTGTTCTTCCATTGAAGTCTCTTCTCCTGTTTCCCGTCCCCCTCTGGCACAAGTCCTTGTGCTCATCAAAACATTGATCTCATGGGTTGTAGCCTTGCCAGAATAATAAGGCCACTGTTCTTCCAAGCACTTTCTTTTTTTTCCCCCCACTTTTACAAACACAGAAACAATTTTTATTTTTATTTTCTTCGTTGGGCTCACTCTCACTATTTTTCAGGCTGAAATTAGAGGATTAATTCCTGTTTTCCTGTTGACAGTTGTGAAAATTAACTAATTTCCAAGTGTCAGGATGCTGATCCTTCTCTCATTCAGTTCCCAAAGAAGGTAATGAAAGAACTATAAGAATGAATTGTTGAAGCAGATGCAGCACATGGACATATGTGGTCTATTAATTCCCTGTGTTCCACCCAGCTTTTAAAATAAATCAATAAATGTTGATAAAACACTAAAGAGCATGCAGGGTTTTTCCCCTCCACTCATCTTTTCCTGCTCTAGACTCTCCAACCGTTAATTTTGGCAGGATTTGGACAACCTCAGAGTTTCCCCATGGAAATGAACACTCACAGGCCTGCCTGACTTGTTCTCCACACTTGGGGATCTTGTTCCCAGCTGGTTTTGCTCCTCCAAGGCAGTCCCTGACACAGGCTGTCCACAGGGCAGTGGTGGAGTCCCCATCCCTTGAGGGATTTAAAAGACAAGCGGATGTGGCACCTGGGGACATGATTTAGTGGTGGCCTTGGTAATGGTGAGGGAACAGCTGGATTTGATGATCACAGAGGGCTTTGTTTGATTTTATGGTTCCTGTTTAAAGGTGTGTCAGGTGTTTAGGAGCTCCTCAGGCAGCTGCCCTTCCTCAGCCTGGCTGGGGTGGGAGACATGACAGGAAAGCCCTCTGGAGTCAGGGAGATCTACTCTGCTTTGTGGGTTATTTAACAAGTTCTAACTGCTTAATGAAGCACCCAAGTGGATTTCTAGCATCTTTTGACTCACCTTGTCATGCAGGATGAGTGGCTGCTTAATCCCCCAGTGTTTTCATGGATCCTTGGCCACCTAGCACTGCTTTTCCAGGCCACCCAAGCCTGAGGAATACATCCTAAAGCCAGAGAGGAGCTGCTCCCCTGCCCAGAAGTTACCAGAGCTGTAAAGCTCAGCAGTCACAGCTGCAGGGACTGGATTGTTTGGAAGCCTCCACTGGCCTTTGATTTATGAACAGCTGCATTTCGAATTTGGGGCTGGCTGCAGTTAAAGCTCAGGAGTGAGGAAAAGGCAGAGACACCTTCCACTGTCCCAGGCTGCTCCAAGCCCCATCCAACCTGGCCTGGGACACTTCCAGGGATACGGGGCTTCCCCACCCTCCCAGAGAGCAGTTCCTTCCCAAAATCCCATCTATCCCTGCCTTCCTCCAGTTTAAGGCCATTCCCCTTGTCCTGTCACTCTGTGCCCCTGTGAAAATCTCCTTTCCTCACTGTATATTCTGAACAAGCTGAAAAAGCAGGAGGTAAAATGCTTTTTCCATCCTCAACTAAAGGAAAGCTTTTTGGCAGTAATTCAGTGGAAATTAAAGTTAAATTTTTCTATTAGCTTGACTTATGTGGAAATTGTTAAATACTCTGGGATGCTGTCATTCTGGAATTTAGGACTACACTTGGAAGTTTTTTGGGAATGTTTCTGCTTTTTTTTTTCACCATTTTCTGAGTCCTTTATTTGTTCCTCAACTTTTTTAAGCTCTTCACAACAGAAAGTCTTTGTGTTGCGTTTTTCTTTATTCTTTCACTCTTCTAAGTGCTACTTCTGAGCTCCAGCCTGTCAATATAAACACAGAATCCATAGGCCAAGGCCTTCTGTTTTATTCTGGTATAGTGAGTGATGTTCCCTTTGATTTGAGAATTGCAGATGCTTCGAGAACCCTTTTACTCTTCAGTAGCAGAGCTGCTGGAGTGCTCTTGGACAGCAGGCTGGAGCCTGGATCCTTGCCCTTCCCAGGGATTACACAGACAAAAACCGGTTAGGATATCCTGAGATGGAAGGAGCCACAAGGATCATCCAATCCAGCTCCTGGTCCTGCACAGGACACACCAACAATCCTACCCTGTTCATGAAAGTGTTTCCCAAATGCTCCTTGAACTCTTGGTAATGTACGTATGACTAGAATTTCCAGCTGGGATTTTGACTTGAAATGAAAATGGTTTATTTCTGAGAATCTGTGCAAAGGCTCTCTGTCCTTTAGAAATAAAAACTTAGCTTTGACTGAGTACTTCAAAATACAGGTTTTAATTTGTGTTAGATTGTATTAGATTATGTGGAGGAGGTTGTTTATTATTCTTTTGTTTTAATTAATCCTCTTGCTGGTCTGCAGGCACAGTTATTTTGCTTCTATCAAAGAGTTGTTGTAGAGTCAGAAATGAGATGCAGGAGCAAGATGGGGAAGGGGAGGATTCTTACAAGAAAGCTGGAGAGGGACTTTTCACAAATCCCTGGAGTGATGGGATGAGGGGTATTTGCTTTAAGCTGAAGGAGGTCAGGTCTAGATAGGATGTTGAGAAGGAATTGTTCTCTTTGAGGGTGCTGTGGCCATGGCACAGGGTGCCCAGAGAAGCTGTGGCTGCCCCTGGATCCCTGGCAGTGTCCAAGGCCAGGTTAGACAGGGTTAGTGGAAGGTGTCCCTGCCCATGGCAGGGGGTGGAGCATCAGCTCCACACTGGTGCTGTGCCTCCTTAAGAGGGAAGCTCCCTAAACCTTCAGCAAACAAGAGCCCCTTGGATCTTCGTGTTTCCAGAATGCACCTTCCAAGTCCTTTGTGGTGGTTTTTATATGGAGCATCTACTTCTGAGGAGAGATGATGGTTTTGTTGTGCGCAGAGTAAAACCCACCAGGTTGTGTTTCTAATGGTGTCCACAGAGTAAAAGCAGCTTTGCCTCAGATGCTTTTGTTCATGGTTTTTGATGTGTGTTTAGGGAACCTGGCCTGAGGTGCTGTCCCAGGTGGGAGCTGGCTCAGCTTGCCCTCTCTGTGAGCCACACTTGAATCCTGGGGTCACTTCTGAACCCCTTGTGACAAGAGGGACGCTGAGGGGCTTGAGCGTGTCCAGGGCAGGGAACGGAGCTGGGGGAGGAGCTGGAGCCCCAGGAGAGGCTGAGGGAGCTGGGCAGGGGCTGAGCCTGGAGCAGAGGAGGCTCAGGGGGGCCCTTGTAGCTCTGCACAGCTCCTGACAGGAGGGGGCAGCTGGGTAGGGGTCAGGCTTTGCTCCCAGGGAACAGGGAGAGGAGGAGAGGGAATGGCCTCAGGCTGGGCCGGGAGAGGTTTAGGATATTTGGTATTATGAGAAATTTCTTCCCTGAGAGGATGCTCAGGTGTTGGACCAGGTTTCCCAGGGCAGTGGTGGAGCTGCCATGCCTGGAAGTGACAAGGTGTGTGGATGTGGCGTTTGGGGGCATGGTTTGGGGCCTGTTCCGAAAACCCCCATTTCTGTGTCCTCATCCTGGTGCCTTTTTGCTCTGCCCTTCCCCCTTTAGCTGAGGCACAGCGCAGGGCTGGTGTCTCCAGCCCTCGTGGCCATGGAGCTGCCTGTGCTGTCACAGCTTCATGTCCTGCAAGTCCATCTTACCCATGAACAGCCAGGCTTTGTTTGAGTGGAAATGAACTGAATCAAGGAGAGACCAGGCTGGAGGACACCAAACAAGCTCAAAATAGCCACCCCAACCTCCCCTCTCTTCTACATCTCCTTCCAAGCATGGAGGGAATAATTCAAACTGTCTGATCTAATTTCTAATCCCACACATCTCTTTGGAGCTTCATTTAGCCCCAGATGATGGAACTGGTCATGGTAATCATGACTTAAGAAGCAGTACAATAACCTGGAAGCCTGTTGATAGTTCGTTCTCTTCTTGGCACACTACAGTTTTTAATTTATTGGGGTGGAAAAAACGGCCATCCTTTCAAGGCTTCAAGATACTGCTTCTGCTTTCTGCTGTGTTTTTTCAGGACGTAGCGCTCGGATTGAGAGAACTGTGTGCACAGCATATCCCAAACTGCCAGAGAAACCCCTCTGCCCTGTGCTGCTGCCTGTTTTTTGGAAGGGCAGGGGAGAGTAGGAGCAGCTGGTCCCTGATGATCCCCTCGTTGGTGAGACAAAGCTCTGCTGATGGCTCTCACTCCTTTAGCTGCTTTGCTTAAAAGCTTATGGGTACTGAGAAGCCTCCCTTTCACAGGCAGGGCTTCCCAAGCAAAGCTGAAATCCAGCTCTTACTCCCCAAGCAGGACTAGGAAGGTGTTGTTTGAACCAGTTTTGTCCTTTTTTTTTCACATTTCCTAAAGATTGTACTGCCCATCTCCCTTCTCACAGTAATTTCACATCCTCTGCCCTGGGAGCTGCCTCCTTTGCAGTCAGCTCTCAGTTCCTTATCCTCTCTTTACCTTTCTGCTGGGTTTTGGTGGCTGACACTGATCAATGGATTTTATTGATGGTAGACAAGATGGAGTGTGCATAGCAGGAGTATTCTAGGAAACAAAATTGCTAAGAACAGAGGCAGATGCCTCTGATCTGTAACAGTGTTGTAAAAGCACATTGGTGTAATGTGCTGGAAATATCAACAGGTGATTTTGGATCTCACCCATTCATTATAAATGGCAGATGAATTTGTTTTGAGGCAAAGTTAGTCCAGATTCTGCACGTGGCACTTGGGGGACGTGGTTTAGCAGTGCCGGGGGAATGGTTGGGCTTGGTCTTAGAAGTTTCTTCCAAGCTTTAATGATTCCATGATTTGGTAGGACACCAGTGACTGGCAGGGTGGCATACTGGGGAGTGCTGCCATTCCTTGAACTCTGCCTTTCCTCTTGGTGCCCATTAATCTTCCATGTTAAAAAATGAGACACATCAAAAGGGGTAATTTGGGCACAGGTGTTCTGTAGCACTGAAGGGCATTTTAGGGCTGTGGAAGCCAAAGTTTGTGGTACCTTCATGAGCCAAGCCCAGGAATACAAATGTCTGAGTAGGATCGTTGTTATCCAGAGCTGCTCATCCTTATCCAAGAGCCTGGTTCTGCTCACGTATGGTCTTATAGGATGGGAGTGCTAGCAAATCACGGAATCATGGAATGGTTTGGATTGGGAGAGACCTTAAAACTCATCCAGTTCCACCACCTTCCACTATCCCAGGCTGCTCCAAGCCCTATTCAGCCTGGCCTTGGACACTACCAGAGATCAGGAGCAGCTCCAGCTTCAATGGACACCCTGTGCCAGGGCCTGCCCACCCTCACAGGGAACAATCCCTTCCCAATATCCCATCTGTCCTGGCCTTTTGCAGTGGGAAGCCATTCCCTGTGTCCTGTCCCTCCAGGCCTTGTTAAAATCCAGAGCTCTGGGATTTGTGTGTGTGTTGTAAGTGGTGGATTTGTTAGGAAACGCGTGCCTGCCTCCCTCTGGGGGCTGGACGGGAGAGGAAGATCTGCTCCGGGCTGGGGTTCCCATGGCCTGGCAACACACTGAGGCTCTGTGTGGTGCTGAGACAGCTGGGTGGAAGGGATCCACATAAATCAAGGATACCAGGAAAACAAGCATGGCATCTGCAGCACAAAGGAAAGGGAGAAGCATGAGGCTGGATATGTGGTGTGACACTTTTGGAAGTGCCTAGCTTTCCATCCTTTGGTTGGAAATCCAGCTGCTGGGCTGCATTTCTTTTCATGCTGCATTCTTCTTTTGGAGCATTGTTTGTGCTACCCTTGAACAGTGACTGCCAAAGCTTCTTCACTTGTGTGGGCAGCCCTGGAAGTCTGTTTTCCATCTTTCAGAAGATTCCAGCTAGTTAGGGTTCCTTTGTCAGTCAATTTTCTCTTGTTTACCAGGGTATTAGGAAGCTGGAATACAAGCAGTGTGTGTTTTGCCTTAGGAAACATCAGCAGTCCAGTCACCATTCCAGAAATTCCTCTCAACTCTTTTTTTTTTCCTGTCTGTAGCAGAGCTCACAAGGATTGTGAATGCTGTAAATGTAAATCTGAAAAGGTCAAACCTCATGTATGCCAGAGACAGGAGTGCAGGATGACAGCAATGCAGGGACACAGTGAATTTTAAACCTTGGCTCGAGACCAAGATGTTCAAAAACACCTGTCCAAGTGCATGCCTTGAATATTGAGGAGGAATTTGAGGGGAAGCGGCGAGGACTTATTTGTATTACTCGGTGGCTTCTTAACATGCAGTAGAGATCAAACCACAGGGTGAGGCTGAATATCAGAAAAAGGTTCTTCCCCCAGAGGGTGCTGGGCATTGCCCAGGCTCCCCAGGCAATGGGCACAGCCCCAAGGCTCCCAGAGCTCCAGTAGTGTTTGGACAATGCTTTCAGGGATGCACAGGCTGGGATTGTTGGGGCATCTGTGCAGGACCAGGGGCTGGAGTGGATAATCCTTGTGGGTTCTTTTCAGGAGGTTCTCTGGCTCTATGAAAGGCTTTGGTTTAGACAAGTTCTTGTACATAACTGCATCAATGCTGGGATAACTCTGCCTTGATGCATTTCCAGTTCCAGGAGTGAACATCCATACCCAGCGCTGAGGGAATCTCATCCGCATTGACAAATGTCAAGTGGTTTCAGCTTTGCTTGTGGTGCACAAAGGATGAGTGATTCCTGCTGGCTGGGTATTGGAGGGGATTGAAATGTAGGCCAGGATTGATTTTTTTTGGGGAGGCCATTGATTGGCACTGCTGGCTTGATGGGAATGTCAGCACGGTGCTGCCTCTGGCCAGCAAAAGGCAGGGCATGGATTCTCCATCTGTGGGAAGGCAACGCAGAAGTAGCTGTTGGTGTAAAACACTGGAGCATGCAGCCAAAGCTGATGGAGGTATTTGCTATTTAGCAAATTTGTAGTCACTGTGGTTTCTTACTTTAAATAACATCCAGGTAGGATAATATGTTCAGGCTCACAAAAGAAAGCCGTGCACTTGTTCTAAGGAATGAGAAAACTGAGCTTCCTTTCCTTCAGGCCCTGCACATTCTGGTTTATTATGTGGAGCCCACTCCCCCATTTGCTGATCATATTTTCAATGTTTTTCCCTTCCCATGATAAGCAGGGACCTCTTAGCTGCAGAAGCTCTAAAGGAATTCTGATGGATTTCTGGGGTGTGCCCAGCTGGATTTTGGTTGGGGCACACAGAAGGCTGTTGGGAGGCATGGCTTTAAGGTGAGAAATGGGAGAAAAATAACTCCAGATTAAGGAAAAACCCCTGAAAACAAAACCCCAAATCATCCCTTTTTTGCCTGACTGCTTCTGAGTAAATGGTGCCTTAAGGAATAACGTAAGTAGTAAACCCAAGTATCTTAATTTACACTTTCTACTTGCAGTGGTGAAGCAAAACTCAACAATACAGAAATGAGTTCAAATGAACTGGAGCTACCTGGGCTAGTGGAAGATGTCCCTGCCCAAGGCAGGAGGTTGGAGCTGGATGAGCTTTAATGTCCCTCCCAGCCCAAGCAACCTACTCACAATTACATCTGGAGACCTCTGACGAGTACATTTTAGAACATCTGTTTCATTTTGTAACAGAGGAAAAGTATTTCATCATGCTGATTGTTCACTCAGAGGGATCCTCGGGGACTCCGTGGTCCCCTGGGTGTTGCAGCTCCTGAGATTCCTGATTCCATATGAAGGCTGTCTCCAGACAGGCCTGGAATACTTACGGAAGGAAGTACCAAACCATGAGGTGGTTTGGTGCTGTTTAGCCCCCTGTGAAGGCTGCACCTTGTGGGTAAAAGTTCTTTGTCCTAAAACAATGGACAATAATACTCATTAAAATGCTTTTTATTTTTTTCCTCTTCTTTGTCATGTTATTTTGAACATAAAGTCCAGTGTGGAGGCCATACCTGGGGACAAGGTTTAGCGGTGGTGCTAAGCTGATGGTTTGGCTTGATGATCTTGGAGGGCCTTTCCAAACTTTTCTGCAATTCCATGACTTTGGGTTGGCCTTGTGTTAAGATGGACTTGCTTCTCCTTGGCTTGGAAACAGGAGTTGCACCTCTACACACCAGGAATTAGAAATACCCTTTTTCAAAATGTGCAGTTCTCGTGTTACTGTGTTGAATGCAATTTGAAATGCTTTTACTAAAGCAAATCCATATTACTGGTATTATCTACTATTACCGTATTAGGTCGCCATGGAATAATGAGCCATTGTGGTAAGGAAAACCCATTATGCATTGTGGGAGCATTTTGGCTTTTGTGAACTCCTTATGTGCCATAGAACCAGAATAAAGGGAATTTTTGAGCATGAGGGAGTTGTGAATTTGATGCCTTTCTGGTGGCAGTGGTGAGATTTTCCTCTGTTGGAGCTTTCTGCTGCTTTCCATCATCAGGATGGGTCAGTGGAGGTGCTGAGGATGGGTGCTGGGAGCTGTCATTTGGGTTGGGATTTGATGGTCTCCATCCAGAGTTCTCTGTAGGAAGTGTCCAGCTTTTTCATGGCTCTAATTTAAGGGCAGTCATTCCCATAGAAATACTTAGTTTGAATATTTTAAGGCAAAACAATCTCTTTGACGACTCCACGTTATCTTTAGTTCAAAGTAACATTTGGTGCTTGGCACTTTTGGGGGATTTGTTTCTTCTGAGGGTGAAGAGCTGAAGTTTGGAATATGGTCACTCTGGACATGACTGGTTTTAAACGAATGATTTGTTTAATTGCTGTTTGTTTGTCTACTTCCCGGACTGTTGATTTTGATTTTGATCAAGCACTATCTTCAGTTTTGTTTTGAGCACCCTGAATTAGTATTTTGGGACAGGATTTTGGTTTCTGGGTGCCAGTAATTTTTGGTCCAAACTTTGTAGACAAGCTTACTCAATTTTTGCGTGCACCTGCTTGGAATCTGAGCAAAGCAAGGAGAAAACTTGTCCTCCTCCCTTTTTGAGAGGTGGCACTCAAGCATGTCACCGTTGTCTTCAGCAGGAGTAGGGTGACTTGCAGTTCAGGCTGCTCGTAAGCATGGTCAGCTGGTCTGTGACCCTTAAAACATTAGGTCAAAAGGATTTTTCCCCTGGCGAGCCACAGATTTTACACTGTTACAGGCTTGGACATGGTATTTCCAAGGATGAGTTTTCCACCCAAGAAGATGGTGAGTGTAGCAGAAAGGGTGATGAAGCACTGGGAAAGGTTATGGCTGGAAGCCTTTGAAGCCTGACCGCTCCATCAAACCCAAGGCCTGATCTGTTTGCTGAGCATCCTGTTTCCATGTCTCCATATTTATTTTCCTTGATGAAAAATCCCCTTTTTTCCCTGTGTTCTTTCCAATTCTGCCGTGTGCTCAGGCAGCTCCTAAAGCCAGAAGGCATCTGCTTAGTCGTGAAATCCTGGATGGTTCCCGTTGCCAGCAGTGTCCAGGGAGGGCTCCAAGCCTCAGTTTCCTTTGCCTCTGTTCTCCCTGCCCTCTCTGCTGCATCCAGGAATTTTTTCCTGGGTTAACATAAGTGTAATGGGTTGCTGAATATGTGTCCTCACGTCCCTTTTCCGCACTGGAAAGGATCAGTACTTTTGGATAAAGCCTGCATTGGAAATAGCTCATGGAATCATGGAATCTTTAGAGCTGGAAGGGACCCAAAGGGATCACAAAGTCCAACCCCACATATGCCAACAATCCCACCCTGTGCATCCTTGAGAGCATTGTCCAGACACTCCTGGAGCTCTGGCAGCCTTGGGGCCACTTCCATAGGGAGCCTGGTCAGTGCCCCAACACCCTCTGGGGAAGAACCTTTCCCTAATCTCCATCCTAACCCTCCCCAGAATCACCACTTGTGTGGATCAGCCTTATTTAGCCCATGTGCTAGCCAAGCACAGGGCTGGAAGGCAATCCATGCTCTTTGCTTCCCCTCACATACAGTTTGTTCCCTCCTAGAAGGAGGGAAGCCTTTTCTTCCCGTGGTATCTCATTAGCTTGAACATCATGTCCTGTGAACGCTGTGGGCAGGAGCTGGAGCCTCGTTTGAAGCTGTGGAAGAGCCAGGCTATCTTTCAGCTGGATTTCTTCCTGACAGTTTATTCATCCAGAGAGAAGGGAAAATTAAGCAGGTTACTGAACCTTCTCTCCTGCCTCGAAAATGTGCTTTGCCTCTCTCCTGCTGCTGACAATTGCAGATAATTTCAAGGTGCTTTATTTTATTTTTTTTTTCCCTCCCCACTTCCCTTGCTTCATTCTTGTATCAGCAATCAGTTTTGAAAAACCTGCTGGAATATGAGTTTGGATCAAAGGGCATTTTGTCTGTGGATTTGTGGCTCTCCAGTGGGGATCTGTGTGTGTGAATAGTGGGTGATTGTGGGGTGGCTGGGTGCCAGCAGCACCCGCTGAACGCCGAGGGAGTCCAGGGGAGCTGACTTCTTTTACTGTGCTGAAGTTCACGGGACCTGTCTCAGCAGATTAAACAGCTCACTTTGATAATGCTGATCTCCTGGAGAAACATTTAACTGGGAGGGTGGAATCCTGCCTTCACCCTGTTCACCTCACAAGAAGGATGGAAAATTTTATCCACTTTTGTTAAAAGGCTGCATTAAAAACTTTAAAGAACCCAGCACCACACAGGGAACAGGAACATTTTGCAGAATGGCTCTGGAAAGAGGCTGTTGGGTGAACATAATATTCCAGAGTGAAGTTAAATGCTTGGACTATGCTAATTTCTTGAGGACAGTCACCTTTTCAGATGGATTGCACCCTGCAGATGGTGGCAGATTGTGCCCTCCTCCACTCCTGCCAGGAGCGTGTGCTCACTGACAGAATCAAAGCAGCAAAAGGATGAAGCTCTCCAGAAGAGCTGATGCCTTTAAAAAATGAAGTGCTTTGTGCCAGGGAAAATATCTATGAATATATTTATAGTCATGAACAGCGGAGTCTCAGCTCCTTCGTCGCAAGTGGGGAAATTGCTGTTCCACCAAGTCTGTGAAAGTGGAATCTACTTTTAGATGGTTTGAAATGGGAGTCTGTTTTTTTTTTTTTTTTTTCTTAATGTGGGATTTAAAAATATCTGAAGTCCAAATTTTAGAAATCTGTACATAATTGACATGAAGATGATATATCCAGACAATCTAAAGCTGACAGATAGCAGTAGGTATTATGGAATCACAGAATCCCAGAGGGGTTTGAGACAGAAAGAACCTTAAAGCTCATCCAGTCCTACCACCCTGCCATGGACAGGGACACCATCCATTATCCCAGGCTGCTCCAAGCCCCAGTGTCCAACCTCGCCTTGGACACTTCCAGGGATCCAGGGACAGCCACAGCTTCTCTGGGCACACTGTGCCAGGGCCTGCCCACCTTCCCAGGGAACAATTCCTTCACAATATCCCATCTAACCCTGCCCTATGGCAGTGGGAGCCATTTCCTGTGTTCCGTGGGCAAGAGATGGAAACCTCTTGTCCCCAGTCCCTCTCCAGCTCTCCTGGAGCCCCTTTAGGCCCCGGAAGGGGCTCTGAGCTCTCCCTGGAGCCTTCTCTTTCCCAGCTCTCCCAGCCTGGCTCCAGAGCAGAGGGGCTCCAGCCGTTGTGACAAGGAAACTCTGTCAGGAACAGGTAGACAGGGATGCTTTTCCTTCTGCCTAGTATTGATCCTGGTTGGTTCTCTCTGGGATACGTGGAGAAGTGCTGTGCAAAGTGCCGGGCTGGTTCAGCTGGCAGCGCCTCACCTGAGACTTGATGGAAGGAACATCAGGACATAGTGGATCCCACAGATCCCATCCCGAGTCTCCCAGTGCCCCAGGGACCCTGGGAATGGTGGAAGCTCTGAGCTGTGCGTTGGGATTTGCTCTGCCCTGGGCAGCAGGAGGTGTTGGGTGGCCACCAGCAGAGGCCTTCTGGCACTGTCCACAGGAGAGAGCCTGAAATAGAGCCGGGTCTGGGACACAGCCCCGTGCCTGGGAATGTCACTCCTGGGAACGTCACTCCGTGGGCGGCGTCTGCCAGGGCATATCAGTGCTCAGCCTTTGCTGCTGGACACTGGAGAGGCCAAACGGGCTGAGGCTGACCAGGAGCAGAGCGCCCAGGAACTGCACTCCTTAGGGAATGGTCTGGACACTGCTGCTCCACAAGCCCACACTCCTCTGTGGGAGGCTGTGTTTGCCAGGTGGGTGGATGGGACCAGCTGGATTCCTCAGGTTTCTGTCTCTCCTGAGCCATCCTTGGTGTCCGAGGTGCCGCAGGTGATCGGGTGTCGTTACTGCAGGTGTGTGCTTGAGCTTAGCCCTAATTTTGCCTGCTTTCCATAGTAACTTCCCTCCAAGGACCAAATCAGCTGATTTCAAAGCCAGTTACAGTGAAATGAAATGAAAACCAACATTAAGTACCTGGGGTTTTTTTGCTTGGAAGGAAAAATAGGTATGAAAAATGTAGTACACCTTCTCTTCCTTAAAGATGTTATATTTTTCCTTCCCTGCATTCTTTGTTGGGAAGGCTGGCTGTGGGGTGTTCTGACTCTCCTTGCGGAAGGGGGAAGGGAAGCAAATCTCCTGGAATGGGCAGCTCCTCCTTCTTACTGAAATGATGCCAGTGAGTGTTGTTTGACCTCTTGGGTTGGAGCGGATGGGTTACTCTGTACCTCTGCTCACTTGCATTTGCATGTAAAGGATTATTTTATTCCAAAGTGACACATCTCCTCAGTTTTGTGTGGATGAAGTCATCGGAGTCTGCTGGGGAGGCTGAAGATTGTCATGTTTAGGAGGAGTTGCTTTATCCTCCCACTGCAAAGAATTAAGGAAAATAATGGCGCAGGAAGTGGAACACAATGCTTCCAGGCTGTGGCATTTGAGAAGTGGTGTCTTGTCATCTGGATATCAGCCTGTCAACACCTTGAGGACCACAGCTTCCTGTTTAAATGCTTCTTAGGTATTTTGGCTTCCAGGATAACTTCCTAGTAATAAATTCAGTATTGCTTTTTGTGTTAACAGCTGCTGAGCATTAGAGTCCCGGGAGGGTTTGAGTTGGAAGGGACCTTCAAGACCATCCAGTTCCAAACCCCTGCCATGGCCAGGGTGCCACTCACTAGATCAGGTTGCTCGGAGCTCCATCCAGCCCTGCCTTGAACTTTTTTTATTTTTTCCTTTTATGCTTTTAGTTTGATGTTAACCAAACTGTGACCTGCTGGATTTATCTTTACAAGGTCCAGGGTAGGAGAGCAGTAGAAGTTCTTGTGAATGTTGCACCTGAGTGTCTTCAGATTCTTGTGAGATGTTTGTGTGGATTCTAATGGAAAAGAAAGCTTGAACCCCATCCTGGTTCTCTCTAGGGAGGTGCTGGGTGCTGGGGTGGGTTCCTGGCTTTGGTGGATACCCCCCTCACTGACACCTGGGCTCTGGAATGTCTCTGGAGCAATTATCAGGAGTGTCATGGGCATGAGGGGCATGCTATTCCAGATGTTCCAGCCTCTTCCAGAACTGAGGAAGCCACCAGCCTGACCTACTTTCTACTGCATCCAAAGCAAGGAGTCAGAATGAAGGCAAATTAAATATATATTTATATATATACACCAGACCATCCTGGTGATGGTGATACATGATGCCACACGCTGGCAAGGCGAGGTGGCTCACTTCAATACTAGCTGTAGTAATATAATAATTTTAAAATTACCTCATATGAATGAGATTGAATTAACTTTCATCTGCATGGGTGTTTGGATAACTCTGGCAGATCCCTCCTGTCTCCCTCCTCCTGTCCCCTGTTCTGCCTGTGTGTAGCTGCAGTGTTTTTATTTATTTGTACCATTCACCTTTAAAGTATGAGTAAATAGTGTTCACACCCTGGGTTTGCTCCTGTGGAGTTCCACAGGCCGGGGCGAGGTGCTGGGTTTTTACAGCAGTTGCAGTCAGTTCCAGTTGGAGCCATAATTGGTATTTCGGCTTGATAGCTGCTGTAAATCTCCGAGAAGGGAAGAGAAGGTTGCTCTCATTTTGTTAGGCTGCCTCTCTTTCGGATGCAGAGTGCATCTTCCAGCTCTCTGGGCTAATTAAAATGCCATTACAGTACATGTGGTGCTACAATACAGTCTAGGGAGACTTCCAAAAATAGATCCTTGAGTGCAGACAAATTAGAGAGGAAATATGCACTGAGCATTTTCTCATAGGTTTAAAGAGGAATAATCCATTTGCTGCCCTAATTGCTTTCTTGTAAATGTTGAGGGATTTTTTTTTCCCCTTCTGTAAATTTCGAGTGAGCAGACAAATAAATAACGCATCCATGATAATTAGCGTTCTCATTACTAATATTGTAACTTGTCACACATGGTTGATATGCAAATCAGGATGTTCCAGGGGTCTGTGCTTAATGGTCAGGGGTGGAGACCTTTTATTGTTTTATTTTTACCAGCCTGTTTTTTGCTGCCTGGTATCCCAGGGCTCCAAGGGCAGTGCATGATCTGGTTTTTAAATTCAGCCAAAAGCTCGAGCAGAGCCACCCATGGACCCTCCCCAAATTCTGCTGGGAAGCAACGCAGAGAAATCCTGTCTGCACATTGTCCTTCCAGCCCAGCTTGGGTGCAGAATGCAAGGTGCTTTTTATAGCCTGACTGTGGATAATGAGAGCAGGGGGGAGAGAAACCCCACGTTCCTGTGCCTGGAAGAAATCCATGGAATTTCCATGGGCTGACACATGTAAGGGAGACAGCACAGAACTGCTGGGCAGTGCCAGGAGCTCTTGCATGTGCTGCAGCCTGGGCCTCTCTGACAAGAGCCTGATGGAAAGGGGTGAGGCTTGTGCTGGCTTGTAGAATCCCAGAATGATCTGGGGCCTCAAAGCTCATCCCATTCCACAACCTGCCACTATTCCAGGTTGCTCCAAGCCCCGTCCAGCCTGGCCTTGGACACTTCCAGGGATCCAGGGGCAGCCACATCTTCTCTGGGCACCCTGCTCCAGGCCCTCCCTACCCTCTGAGTTAATGCTCTGTCTGCTCAGAAGCCCCTGGTTGCTGTTGTGCAGTGAGGTGCTGTCCAGAAGATTTGTGAGCAAAGGAGACAGAAGTTGATTGAGTGGTCTCAAAGTCACAATATTAGCAAAAAACTGCTCATCCTGAAAAACATCTCTGGGCCACTCTTTTGTCTTCCCTCAATGGAGAACAGGCTGATGCTGGCAAAAGTGAATTCTGCAGCACCCTCCACACCTCATTTCTAAAAATCTTCTCTCTGAGGTTTCTCCTTGGTTGCCCACAATTCATGTTCAGGCGTTGAAGTTAAAGCTGTGGCCACCGAGGCTGCCATGTCCCTGAGGGATGACCTTGCACATGCCCCTGTTGGCCCATCCAGGAGGGAACTGGGATCCTCTGCTTCATCACTGAATGGGGAATGCTTGGTTTGGGGAAATCGTTTGGCTTTTCCTTTTTCTGGCCTTGTTTGGCCAGGTAGTTCCCATTTGTAGTTGTACTTTTTTCTATCATTATCACAGTGGGAAGGTGTTAGTCCTTTGTCACTGCATCTCCCATCCCTCTGGGGTTTTATTTAGCTTTAATTCTGCATTTCAAGCTCCAAAGGGACAAATCTGAGTCAGTAATGCTGACTTTCTCTACCTCTTGCTCCCGCCTTTTTCCTTGTCTCTCCTGAAGTTTTACTTCTACACCTCTGTAGAACTTCTCTACTCTGGGTGTCCTTTAAAGATAATTTTTAGTTGCTCATCGCTTTGCTCCAGGAATTCAGGTAGGCCAGGGTGATTTGCATCAGGTTGAAAGATCTGAATACATGGAAAACTATTTAAATAACCTCTTCGTTCCCAGTTCTGCCCTGCATTTTTAAGCTCTTCAGAGTTCATTATATCAGGCTGCTTGCAGTTTTCTTTAAGACCTCATTAAATGTTTCAGCCTTCCATTTCTCTTCATTTCTTGTCTTTTCTGAGTGGTGAAGTTGTATTTCCCTGCCCTCATCTGGTTTCGTTTTGCCCTGGACGGGCTTGATGATCTCAGAGTTCTTTTCCAATCTCAACAATTCTCTGGTTCTGAGAAATCGTTAATTTTGCTGCTTCATTTTTTCCGAGGGTCTTTATCTGTCGTGTTTCTGGTTTATTCTGGGCTGAACTTGTAAGCATTTTGCCTTTGTTTTGCTGTTTTCAATGACTTTAAATCTTTCAAGCTCAGTTATTTCCAAACCTGTCCTGGCTAAATTTTCTGAATAACTTAAACAACTCTTTGGAACAGATTAAAATAAAAAAACAAAGTGTTCAAGTTTCCATCAATGAATTATGGCTTCATCTTGTTAATTAATGAGTAGAAATGCCCATCTGGAAATTGAGCTACGTGAAATGTTCCCTGACTCGAGCCATGAATCAGCCAGGCTGGTGTCTGCTTCTCTCCAGGCTCGGTGGACAGAGCACTTTGTCGCAGAGTTTTGGGGAAATCATCAGGCTGATTCATACAGAACCAATTTGGGGGGATGTTTTCTTGCCTGTTCTGTTTCGTAGCTCAGGACCAATTTGGCCAGCAGAGAGCTGGGGAATATTATGTAGCTTATCTGGGCTGAGTATTCAAACCAGGGTTTGTAGCTTGTGAGAAAAGTCAAACTTGATTGCATGGCTTGACCTCTTTGCAGTGCTCCAGCAGCTCCATATCCTTGTGCTGAGGGAGGACTCCAGAGATTTAGAACTTTATTTTTTGTATTTTATTTTATTTTATTTTATTTGGACAGCAAAGACAGAACCTTGGTCTGGGATAGATCAGTTTTGCTTCAAGTGTTTCAGGTGTCAGTGTTTTAAAAGGTGTTCCTAAATGTTTTGGTGTGATTAATCTAATACTCATTTTGAAACAAAAGATTGCAAAGCGTTGGTTTGTGGGTTTGAGTTTTGTTTTTTTTTTTGAGTGGAAAAATGCATGTACTTTGTTTCTTAGAATTAAGCAAGTCTTAAAAATCCCCCTAACTGATCTGAATTTGTCTCACAGAGCACCTGGGTGCTGTTACAGGGCTCTGTTTTGTCCATGGGTTCTTCTCTTCTGAAGGAACGTCTTTGTCTGAAACTGCCTGGGAGAGAAACTGAAAATACTCTGCTCCCCAGGAAAACCGGGAATTTTCCTGGCTGTGCTGTCCACTGGCTCTGGAGCACCTGATGGCTCGATTATATTTAAAATAGGGATGTTTTGCTCTTCCCCTTTCATCCGGGTATGGTCACTGGAGGTGAACCCAGGCAAGATGTAGATGAGTCCCCAGCTGTGTTCTCTTTCCTGAAAAATGGAGAAAGCGGGGAGAAGAAAACAAATCTTAACATTATTCTAACACTGTCCTTTCCCTGAGAGTGATGGGGTGGCTTCTTTGAAGTCTCCAGACAGGGTTTGGCTTGATCCTATCAGAGCTGCAGCACAGAAAGGGGTTGGAGGGGAAAAGTGAGACAGGCTGGCAAAGGTGGAACAAATAGGTTTGAGATAAATTTTCTGTATCCCAGGGTTCATAATTACACTGAAAACATAATTTAGCATTTTTTGCTTCAGCTTTTCTGGGAGGGGAATGGGTGACTAGAAACTCAGGTGTGGCAGTCTCCAACGCTGGTTGTTCTGTTTAACTCTACCTGGATGCAAGATGCAATCTTGGAAATATTTTAAAGAGGGAACTGCTTCAGCAAGATGGATTTGTGCATCTCATTTACAAAGTATGTTTTTAATGCCTTTCTGAAATCCAAACTTATGCAAAATGGGGCTTGTTATGCATGTCTCTGCATTTTAATCTCCTGCAGTGATTTGTCAGTTTTCCTTAACATCTCCCTGGCATATTCCAGCCATTCCTCAACTTTGCTCCGTGGGGCTGTGTCTCTGTCTTGGCTCAGTTCTCCCAGCAAGGAAGGAATCACAGTTTAGTTGTTCTCTGGTAAGGTTTGTGAGCTGACATGCCTGTTTCCTCAGCCTGGGATCAGCACCACTTGTGGACTTAAAGAGCAGGAAACCCTGACTGTAATTCGGGATAGAGTCTCCTTTATTTTCTGCTTTAGTTGTCCTGGGAATGTTCTCATTTCCATTGATTTGTGCTACTTGTGCTTCTGCATCGATAATTGGTTACTGATTTTTTTTTTTCCTGCTTGGAATGGCTAAAAATAGCTCAGCTACCCAAACTGTTGATGTGATTTTATTTTCTTTCTCCCCCCCTCTTTCCAGATGGGCTTTCCGGCAGAGACCAGCCAGTGGAGCTGTTGAATCCACCTCGAGTGAACCACATGCCCAGCTCTGGTAAGGAAAAAACCTATTAAACCCGGTTCCTGTTCTGGGGGGCGCAGGAAAATGCTCTGCAGCTCTGCCTGCGAGTGGGAGAGCAGAATGCAAATGCAGAGTGCTAGAACAGCGTCTGTTAGGACTTGCACACCACTGCTTTCCCAGGCTGGGAGAGTGGGATTTGGGAATGGAGCACAGCAGCCCTGGGAGGGAAGTGGTGAAGGGCATCAGCCTGGTGGGCAATGCCTTCGGAAGGAGAGGACAGGAGAGCAAAGCAGCATCTGAGCAAGTCCTTTCCCAGCCCAGAAGGAGGTTTGGGAGCTGCTGCTCTCATTAGGGAGAAGGAACAGGAAGCCAAGGCCGGGCTGATCAAAGCGTGTCATGCCAGGCTCTGGGCTGTTTGCTGTTCTCCCTCTCCTAATGATCCTGTCATGTCATCTCCTGGAGCTTGTCCTCCTGCTCCTCATCCTGACTGCTCCTTGCCCAGCTGGGAGAGCTCTTGGAGCTCAGGGCTGCAGCTCTGTCAGTGATGGAAACCAAAGTTCTGCTCCCAGTACCTGAAATTCTGTGAGAAGCAATCTGCTGCTGGCTTTTGTGTTTCTCTCTTCTGTCTTCCAGTACAAGCAGGTATTTATACCAGGGGTGATAGGATATAGCATTACAAACATCTACTTTGCAGGGAGCAGCTCAGATCTTTCAACCCCCAACTTTCCCTTCTCTGTTGCCTTCCAAAATTCCCTCAGGCCCTTTTCTGTTAACGATGAGATCTTGCAGAAGATCTGAGCACTTCTGGTAATGCCAGTTGGAAAGATGTAAGCGAAGTTTATTCAAAACATCTTTGTTGCACTGGGAGGGGGAGAAAAAAAGTGGGCTGCAACCTAACCTAGATTTTTGTGGACTTAAATGGCTATCTGGGGAAGGAAACTTTTGAGGACATAGAGTTGTTGCATTGGGAGAAGAAAGGAAGAGATGGTTGTTTACCAGGCACGGTCATTTGGCTTCAGGTTCTGAGAAGTCCCTCTCCCCTCCATGTGCACCCAAATGTGTCCATCAGGTAAGGGAGGTTCTCTTTTCCTAACCCTTGGAGGGATTCTCATTTTAAAATCACTGTGGTAGCACAGGTTGGCTTACAGGTTTTACTGCCCACCTCGGTCATGAGCCAGGTTGTATTTTGGGGCTCTGTGGAACCTTGGCCAGGACTGTGGAAGGGGATGGGTTTGAATCTTCTATCCCTTTATTTTGGTATTGGTTTTGCTTGCTGGTTAAGTTTAATGTTTCCTTTTGAGGTATTTCAGGCCAAAGGCTGGTGCTGTTTGAGAGCTTGGGAAACTTGAAGGTAGAGTCTGTTCTGGCGGTTTTCCCCCTGGTGAAATGAGGCTGTTTAATGGAGCCATGCAGGATTTAGGGAGTTCTTGCTATTTGGACTCCATTTTGAGTATTTTTAATAGATCACCTCTGTGCTTTTGGGAAAACAGTGAGGCAGGGATCCCTGGGGAGCTGTGCTCATGTGAAGTGGGTGGGGTGGGAAATGGGAATGGTTCTCCCAGTAATTGAGCTGTGGGAAAGGAATTCAGAGCTGGGGTTGTTCACCTGGAGAAGGCTCCAGGGAGAGCTCAGAGCCCACACCAGTGCCTAAAGGGGCTCCAGGAGAGCTGGAGAGGAACTGGGGACAAGGTGATGGAGGGACAGGACACAGGGAATGGCTTTAAGCTGAAAGAGGATAGATTTAGATGGGATATTGGAAAGGAATCTTTCTGTGAGAGTGTGCCCAGAGAAGCTGTGGCTGCCCCTGGATCCCTGGGAGTGTCCAAGATCAGGTTGGACAGGGCTTTTGGAACAGCCTGGGATAGTGGGAGGTGTCCCTGCCCATGGCAAGGGTGGCACTGGATGACCTTGAAGTCTCCTCTCCACCCAAGCCATTCTGGGATTGCCATATCTGGTTTTTATTATTCTTGTCTTTAGGAGTTTGCTATAGATCTTTCAGAGACAAGAAAGGAGATGTAACACCAAGCATTGGTGGAAAGACAAGTTGTGTGTGGGATTGTGGGGTAGTCTTCCAAGTCTCAGGCATGACTGAAATAATGATGTTAAAAAAGAGCATAAAGAAAAAAAATTGCTCGATTGTATCCTGGGATTTTTTTATTTTTTTTTTAAACATTCTCCTGCCCTGGTCAGGGTAAGGTTGAAAAAAAAATTGAGTGGTCGATGAGCTTTTATGCTGCATTTCTGTTTCAGATAAAATCACTGTGGTGTGCTTGTAGGAAACCAAAATGTTTTTCTCTTCACCATGAACCAAGTGAAGGAGGGGTTTGACCCTTGTTAGTTGTTTTTCTCTGATGTGAAATGGTGAAAACATTCTAAAAGTCCTCTGTCCTTCAGAGCATTTCAACTCCAAAACAAGAAATATTTACAGCAATTTTATGAAATGGTTTTTAAGAGTGAATTTGGTTGAATAGAACTGAGTTCAGTCATCAGCAGTGAAAATTATTTCTATCTTCTTTTCTGTATAAATTAAGGATTAATTGGAGGAAGGGAAACATTTTCCCTTTTCAAAGATGTATCACCCATAATTGGCGCTTCTGAATTTCTGAGGTGCTCACAGAAGTACAACAAGACAAAGCTCCCACAGCCCACACCCTGCTCAGGAGTACAATAATCATCAGTTTGATAACTCAGCCTGCTCTGCCTCAGGCTCCTGAGGATCGCTGTGCCTTTGGCCTGGGGGAGGAAAAAGAATAAATTAACTTTATTGAGCAACCTTGGGTTTTTTTTTTTTTTTTTTTTTTTTTTTTTTTTTTTTTTTTTTTTTTTTTTAATAATCAGAGGCTGGTAGGGCCCTGGTAGAGATTTAGAGATTTCCCAGAGAAGCTGTGGCAGCCCCTGGATCCCTGGAAGTGGCCAAGGCCAGGCCAGGTTGGACACTGGGGCTTGAAGCACCCTGGGATAGAGGAAGGTGTCCCTGTGGAAAGGGGCTGGAGAACGATGGGGTCCCTTCCAACACGGAGCATTAAGTGGGAGATTTCAGCTTCCTGCTGCTTTTTCTGCTTCCTATATCCACTCTCACTTCCACAGTCATTCACAAAAAAAAATGATGTTGATGTATGTAGGAATAAATGGGCTGTACAAGCCTCTGGACTAATATTGTCCTTTGATTTTGCAGTCAGAGATTAATCGGTGTCAGCTTGGGAACAACATGAGGTTTTGTCATGCCCCAGGAGTAGCTACCCCTCAGGAACGCTTTCCTTTAGTGTTAAAAATATTCTGCTATATAATACGGATATGTACATGAAGCCCAGGATGGGGGGAGAAGCCCATCCAAACCCCCCAAATGATCATCAAAAGCGAGTTCTGGGAAAAATCATTTTGATGTCACAACCTTACGCAGATTCAATCCTGTCTTCTCATTGGGTTATTGAAAAGCTGCAGCTCTTTTTGTCAGGCTTGGTGTGACAATTTTGCCACCATTTCGATGCCATGGTGTAAGGTTCCCAGAGAAGCGGTGGCTGCCGCTGGATCCCTGGAAGTGTTTAAGGATAGGACTTGGAGCAACCTGGGCTAGTGGAAGGTGTCCCTGACCATGCCAGTGGATAGGCTTTGAGTCCCTTCCCACCCAAACCATTCCATCATTCCAAGGTAGCAGAGAAACTGCAGCTTAAAGCCTTGAGAGTTAAAATCAGCTCAAGGTTGTATTTCCTGCAGTACTTATGATTTATTAATATTTGTCTTTCATTTCCAGCCCTGAGCTAAAGGGACAAACTGTAGCCCATGCGGTGACAGTAAAAGGAGCGTTTCACCTGCTGGAGGCACTGCTGGAGCCCAGCCTCAGAACCATTCCTCAGCCAGGAGAGCCCTGCACAGCCCTTCAGCCAGCTCCCCAATTTCCACAGAGGATTTGCTAAACTGCTGTGCCTCTATTAAAAGCCTTTTGCAGTCAGTAAATTTGGGGTTATTTGTGCAGGATAGGGGAAGGAACTGCCACATCTAGAGGCTCTGGGCAGCTCCCTGCAGAAGAGCAGGAAAGTTCAAGCTTCAGAACCTCTTTTCTGGGCTAATGCTCTCCTCAAACTCATTGGTTATGAGATAATTTAATGACCTTCTAATTGATTTAGCATTTTGTGTGTGTGCAGGGGTGTGTGTATGGAAGAGGGATGAGCTTTTCGGCCACCTCTGTCTCAACTGCAGCACCCATGTTCCACAGGGTTTTAAAGCCCTCCTCTAGCCAAGCTGGGAATTGGAGAATCACAGGCGGGTTTGGGTTGGAAAGGACCTTAAAACTCATCTTGTCCCATGGGCAGGGACACCTTCCACTCACTCAGGTTGCTCCAAGCCCTATCCAGCGTGGCCTTGGACACTTCCAGGGATGGGCAGTCCTGAACTGATTTGGAGCTGGAGCCCAGAATGTGAATATCCTGATCCCTGTGGGTTGGGCATAGCAGGAGCCCACAGCTCCTCAACTCTGCTTTGTTGTCTTTTGTCTCAGAAAACGTATTTATCTGTCATGATTTATCTGTCTCCTTTCTTACCCATGAGGAAATGGTTATCAATTGGAGGAGCTGGCATGAATTATTAATGATTATCCCTCTTTTAACAGCTGAAAGCATCACTTAAATGTGAATCTCTTGAATGCAGCACTGGTTTCCTGGATGAAAGGCAGGAAAGTTTGCTCTGCTGCAAGCCCCAACTTGCTGTTTTTCTTTTTTCCCTCACCTTGCTTAGTTCATTAATTCACACTGATCAGCTCCAGAATTCACTGGATTCTCTTAGTCCTGACTCTTCACCAAGTGTTACTTTCAAAAATCAGAATTCTCACCGATTCCCTTTTCCATGCAAGGTTGTTTTGTGCTTTTGATTTATGGAAAAGCGGGTGATGAAGGGAAAAGCCTTTGAATGCTCAAACTCTGTGAAGAAAACTTAGGGAAGGAGAGGATGGCAGGATGTGAGCAGGTATGGAAAGGCTCTCTTGAATGGTTATTCAGGAGTTTGTTCCTCTGGCTTTTCTAAAAATAACAGCACTGCGTGGTGGATGAAAAGTGATAAAATGTTTCATGGAAATTGATCATGGATTGAGGCCTTCCTTGGGAAAAAAAATCTGTGTGCCTCAGATGGCATCTTGGAGGCCACATCTTGTCTGCCATGTGTGTTTGCAGCCCGGTGTTTTACCTCAGTTTGCAACCTCAGAGATCATCGGGGTGAAATCTTTGTTGTTTTGCTTTTACTTCATTCTCAGTCCCTGCACTCTTTCGAGGTAACGCTTGTCCTGGGGCTATGGTGGTCCAACACACATCCTGTACTCGATTTCTCTTTTCCGTCAGCTTCCCTGGACAGATGGATGTGAGCATTGGCTGCAGGATGAGGATGGACTGTCCCATTATTTCCAGAGGCTGTCTTTACTTTGTCTGCCTGCCCTTTTCATGGAGCACTTCAGAGCCCCCCAGGGTGCTTTCTGCCAAAATTAACTGGGGGTAGTTCATTGCTGAAGGGGAAAGAGCAGCCACCTGCGTTCCCAGGATTTTAGGAATTCCTCTTCTAGCACGACACACATTTATCAAGATCCTGGAGGCTCTTCTCCAGTGTATATTGATTTTCAGGGCTATATTTGGCTTTGCTTTGTTGTTAGGCAGTGGGGGGAATATCAGGTGAATGTTTTGTGCAGTGATGCCTAAAATACAGCAGCAGTCTCCAGATGCTTCCCTGGGGAATTGCTGATGGTTCATTAAAGAGACCTTCCCGTGTTGCCCAGGGAGGCTGTGGATTTCCCATCCCTGGAAGTGTCCAAGGGCTGGCTGGACGGGGCTTGGAGCACTCTGGGATGGTGAAAGGTATCCCTGCCCATGACAGGGGGTGGAATGGGATGGGCTTTAAGGTCCCTTCCAACCCAGGCCATTCCATAATTCTTTTATTAAGTTTATTAAGTGATTAAGTTTCTTCTCCTTTGGCTTAACTAATATCTTGTGATCTAAACCACTTAATCATCACTACTTTTCCATCTGTTTCTCATTCAAGGAATTGTGTCATATCAGATGATTCATTCATATTTGATTAGAGATTTCATTATAAGCTGGCCTGAAGTTCTTTATGATCTGATGAAAGGCTTTGGAATCACTGATTTGGAACTGCAGTTGTAATATGCAAAGTAAACGTACTGCGCGTTTTGACGATACTTTTCCTAGGTAATTTTTAAAGCTCTGACAATTCTTGCCAGTGAATCATGTACATTGATTTTTTTTTTTTTTTTTTAATTTCTGATGAAATGCAGTGATCTTTTCCATTGGAGAGAACAACTCCCAAGCTACTACCAGACTTTTCCAGGTTGTACTGAATGACCAAACAGTGAAATTTAGGTCAAAACTTGACTTTTTTGACCTATTTATAATCCTGCTTGTAGGCAGTCACACTGTAATGATATTAATGAATCTCTTGAAGATCCTGAGTTGTCCTGCTTAAGTGACATGTGGGACGCTTTTTATTTTCACTGAGGACATTCACCTACCACCTGTGTGCAAATCGGTCCTCAGATTAAGTAAATTACTACAATTTTTTTCCATTTTTTTTTCCAAAAAACAGACAAAGTGATTACAACGATGTATTTTTAACAATATTAATGGGGCAGAGGTGGAGTGTTTGCCCAGGGAGTGCTGGGACTCTGATGGATCTGGCCAGGCACAGGTGGGGGTTTGTCCCTCTATGAAACCCTCCTCTGACAAGCAGTGGGATTTTGTGTTTGTTTTCTGCTGGCACGAGGGGCTAGCAGCAGCTTTGGGAAGGTGTTTGTGACGCACAGAGAGGGAAAAGTGAGTGCAGCCACCTCCTGCCTGTCCCTAGTAATCCTGGGAGCTGCTGTGCCTGTCACTTAAATAGGACCTTTCTTAGGGTGGCATTGGGCCTCAGCCCAGCGTGGATCAGAGGGGTTTTGCTGAGCTGAGCAGCAGAGTTTTGCAGGTAAAACTCAGCTCAGAGACTGGCAGGAATTCCCTTCTTACAATAATACGCTGCAGCACTTGGACAGGTTCCCCTGACAGACATGGCTGGCTGAGCCCTGGGGTCCAGCAGCACATGGACTGGATACCTGCAAACACTCAGAAATCACAGAACCCCAGGATGGTTTGGGTTGGGAGGGATCTCGGAGCTCATCTCATCTCAGAAATCACAGAACCCCAGGAGGGCTTGGATTGGGAGGGATCTCAAAGCTTAACTCATACCCACCTCTGCCCTGTGCAGAGGCACCTTCCACTGTCCCAGGTTGCTCCAAGTCCCAATGTCCAACCTGGCCTTTGACATTTCCAGGGATCCAGGGGCAGCCACAGCTTCTCTGGCAATTCCATCCCAGCCCCTCCCCACCCTCCTAGGGAAGAACTTCTCCCCAGTATCCCACTTAGCCCTGCCTCTCCTTCTGCTTAATGGCTTTTTAGTGTGAGCAGGATCTTGAGAGCAGCTCCCAGCTCTGTCCCTGGAACTCAGCCAGACCATGGTGTCCAGGTGGCCACTCTAGTGGAATTGTCTGTGTGTGTGTGTGTGTGTGTGTGTGTGGGCATTCAACCTCACAAATCATGTTTTGGGCTTCACAGCCAGCTCAGATGTTCCAGAAGGAATAGCTCCTTGTCTCCCTGTCCTGCCTTTGGTAGTCCATGGGGTCTGAAGAGCTGCCACCTTTTCCTGGGGGAAAACACCAGGCCTGACCCTCGACCAAGTGTTGTGCTGGCAAAATGCAACTGGAATATTATCAAAAAAATACCCCTAACCATGGTATCAGACATTTGATGCCATGTTATTAGGCATCAAACAATTTTATAGATGGAAAAAATAAAATTCCTTTCATGTTCCATGTAAATCCTCGATACAGGGATTTGTACATACTTATATATGTACATGTATGTGTATATATTTGTATTACGCTTGTATAATCCCTGTCCCAGGGATTTATCATGTCTTGAATTAGTGCTCAACAAAACTCAGATCGCTCTCCCCCATCCCTGGCTGTGCCTGTAACAAAGTCTCTAAAGCGTCAGGAGTTCAAAGCCGTTTGGGTTAGGAGATAAGTCTGTGGAAAAGGCAGAAGGAAGAGCTGTTACTAAAAAATAAGAAAATGGAAGTAAAATAATCCACTCTGAAGAGCATTTCAGTCATTCAAGACATTATTACCCCCTCCCTTTCCCAAATACTTGCTCACAGGTGCCAGCTGGACGCTGTCAGGGTCAATAATGTGGGGTTTGCTCATATCCAAAACCCCATATTTGTTGGATAATCTGTTTTCTCTTCAGTTTCAGCAGAAATAGTGTTCCTCAGCACAGAGGGGGAGCTTTGGGGTTGCGCTGCTGTTTACTGGGTTGGAAAAGGCTTGTTGCGGCGGAGAAATAGAAAATGCAGTTACTTGGCAACTTGTCTCTGTACATCACTAGACCCCACCAAGTTCTTGCAGCTTGTAAATACTCATATCTCAAATATTCAGGGACTTTTGTCAAGCTAAAGGGTTTTCTGCACTGTTTCTCCCAGGCTTAGCAGCGCATACTTTTCCTTGTTGCTTTGTTTTTAAAATGTTATTATTTCTTTATTATTTTTTTAAAGTAATTTGGGCTTCAGTGCAGAGATTTGGCTACATGTTCTAACAAAGTTACTGCTGCTAGTCAGGATGCTGGTGCAGGAACTACATCATAGTTCTGTTCCACAAGAGAAAAACAACATTTTAAGTGAGGTGTGTGAGGTGACAGCTGAATGAGAATTACAGGCAGTTTCATAACCACCATAATATTAAGACAAATTCTAGTCCTGTCAAAGCAGCTTTAGCAGGGGTTTCAGACAGTCCTGGAGCATGGCGGATGTTACGTTTTTCTGCAGTTTAGAATGCGCTTTACTCTTTATCACGCAAAATAAGGTCTTGCACAGGATGAGAATTTCAGCCTCTGAGGAGCTGTTACATAATGCAGGGCACTATTTACATCTTGGAATCAAATATTAACTGCTGGTTTCTACCCAAATGCTGCTTTACATCCGAAATCCTGAGCTGTGCATCTCTGCATGGGTATGGCAGGTATTGAGGACAGGTTTCCTTTCCATCCTAAACCATTCCATGATTCTTTGCACGCTCTCACTCCAGGTTTTCATTTACCTGTCGACAGATTAAGAATCCCTGGGCAAGGCAGTCTGAAGCAGTGCAGCATTTTACAGGAAGCTGAACTTGTTTCTTGTTTCTAAAGTGGTTTCTTTAAGCCACTGCAAACCAGATCTCAGCACAAATGCTGATTTTGAGATGCTGATCTCCACGAGCAGCAGATATTTAGTCTTACACGTGCCAGATGGGTTTGCTGCTGGCATCACTTGTGAGATTATGGTCAAAACAAGGACAAATCCGCTACAGAATTCCAAGACCTGACTGAATAATTTTGTGTTTGCCTTCCCAAGGATCAGTTAGTTGTCATGGTGCTTATTTTGTCACTGTCAGTGTTGTAAAGCTCCTTGAGGCATCTGAGATGGGCTGGCAGTGGAGGAGAGGCCTTTCAGTGAATGATCTCTCCCACCTCAGGTTTCATTTACTAATAAGCTTCGTATCAGATTTTTTTTTTTTTTTCTATTAAGGTCATTGTAGAATATTGCCAAACTTTTGGGCCTGCAGGAGAGCTGGAGAGTCTTTTTACAAGGACAATGCATGACAGGCCAAGGGGGAATGGCTTCCCCCTGACCACCCCCAAGCTTTTGCTGAGCCCTTTCCCCATTATCCAGGAGTATTCTGTATTTCCACTGGGATGATACAAAACCAAGCCTCTGCTGGTTCCAACATCTCCCAGTTCGTGTGCGGCAGTGAGGATTTCAGAAACAGCACTTTCCTTGAGCAGAAATCAAGGCAGATGGTAAAACCAAGTGACCTACAAAACAGAACAAGTTTTCTCACCAGAAATGTGCAGTACAAACAAATGTACTGTCACCTAAAAATACCGAGATGTCGTTTCTGACAGAGTGATGATCGTACGGGGAAGTCATAGTTTGCGTAAGGTCAGGAATGAATTTTGCATCCTCTAAAAACACGCTGGTGATCAAAACCACGCTCTTGTTTTTTCCTTCTTGGGATTTGGTTTGCTTGGGTTTGTTTGGATCTGTTAGATCTGTAAATCAAGTTATTATTTAAAACTGCCTCTGCTGAGTTGAACATCTCGGCGTTTTGTGGCCAACAGCATTGGTCTGGACAGTTTGTGTTATTTTCCTCTGAAAACTGGCCTAACTTCCTTTCTATTCGTCCCTTATGGATCCATCCTCATATCGCACAGAACCATGGAATCACTAAAACTGGAAAAGACCAACTGTTCCCCCAGCACTGCCACCACTAAACCGTGTCCCCAGGTGCCACATCCACAGGACTTTTGAACGCTTCCAGGGGTGATGGCTCCACTACTGCCCTAAACAGCCCATTCACTCCAAGGCCTGACCACCATTTCAGAGAACAAATTTCTCCTAATTGCTCCCCTGGCCCAGCCTGAGGCCGTTCCCTCTCCTCCTGTCCCTGTTTCCTGGGAGCAGAGCCTGACCCCCCCAGCTGCTCCCTCCTGTCAGGGAGTTGTGCAGAGCCAGCAGGGCACCCCCGAGCCTCCTTTTCTCCATGCTGAGCCCCTTTCCAGCTCCCTCAGGGATTCTCCAGCCCCTTCCCCAGCTCTGTTGCCCTCCCTGGACATGCTCCAGTCCCTCAGTGTCCAGCTCCTCCAGATTCATCCGCCCCTCAGTTTTCAGGCATCACTTCTGGACCCTGAGCACCTTGTACACAGTGAAGTCCTTATGATGAAATCTCCAGGGCTTGGGATCCATGGCCAGGAACTGTTTACAGTGTACATAAGGGAGTGCATACAGTTTACAGAATCACTAGGTTGGAAGAGACCTTCTAGATCATCGAGTCCAACCCATGCCCTAACACCTCAACAAAACCATGGCACTGAGTGTCACATCCAATCTTTTTAAAAGAAGTTCCTTTGTATTATTTAGCTTTACTCAGCTCCCATGCCACAGAATCTCAAATAGCCAACACATTGCAGATTACACAAATAAGCAAGTCTCATGGTCCCTGCCAAAGCAGGGCTCTGCAGTTCAAGGCTGCTGCCCTGAGTAAAGCCAACTTGAGGGCTGTGAAGTGGAAACATGGAGGTGAAAATCATGGGAAGATTAGGCTGCGGTGATTTAAGCCAGTGATTTATTTTGGGGTGGAAACACTGACGCAGGGTTGAATGCACTCAGAGTTTGGCTCATTATCTCCCTTGTTAGAAGGGGTGGTCTGACACAGGCATGCACAGGAATCCCTCTCTGTGCAGACCTTTCCGTATGCTAAAAAATGGTAATAATGGCATTTTGGAAAGGCTGTTCCCTGTGCTGGCTCCTTGGGTTGATCAGCTGGGAGAGCAGAGGGGCTTTTGTGGGCGTCATGTCCTGTGGGCTTCTGGAACGCTGGGAGATGCACAGTCTGGGACTCATGTAGAAAATAGGGATACAGCTACCCGGGCTAGTGAAAGGTGTCCATCACCTGCCCATGGGACAAGGCCCATCCAGCCTTGGACACTGCCAGGGATGGGCCTTGTCCCACAGCTGCTCTGGGCAGTGTTTTCACTCACAGTGTTCTGTTCTGTGAATGTTTCAGCTGGTCTGGCTTTCCCTGGAGGAATGACTGGCTTCTGTAATCTTTTGGAGGAATGGGCTCCTAAACTTGAGGGGTGATCCTGCAGAGTGCAGTGCTTCATTAAAGTGGCCTGAAAATCAAACACGGTTAATGTGAGATGTGGTTTGCTTGGTAGAGAAGGGGTTAGCTGTGTATTGGTATCAAGCACGAGTTTTACCTAAAGAGGGTTTTGGTAGTGATAATCTGTTTTCTTTGAAGCTTCTTTACACGGTGTTTTGGCCAGGAATGAAGTGAACCTGGATGTCCCATTTCCATCATTTATTGCTAATACCCGAGATGTGTAGTACTTCAGGGAGGCAGCAGATAATCCATTGCCATCTCTGCTTGCTTCCAGATACCACTGAATCAGATTTAACCTCCTTAGACTTGCTTTTAAAAGCCTTCCTCTTCAGCTTGCCTCCTGCAGCCGTTCCTCAGCTGCTGCCTGGATGTCCTTTTTATCGCTTTCTCCCTGTCTTGGTTTAAGGCAAATTTGGGAAGGAACCTCTGAATAGGTCCCTCCAGAAAACCAATCCAATGGCCCCTCCCCCCAACTGGTTCAGGAAAGGAAAAGAGGAAAAAAAAAAAAAAATTCCTTAGAAGAAAGTGGAAAAAATGTGTTTATTTAACAGGCCAAGCACAAAAAATGAACACCAAGGAACCAAACCTCCTGCTGCTCCGCAGAGATGACAAATCCAGCCAGTCTGTGCCGTGGGTGCAGCTCGGCTCACTCAGTCTGTGTCAGTCCCTGGCACTGGGAAATGCCAGACCCAAGCCAGGCCCGGTGGGCCACAGGGATGAGCTCTTGGTGCTCTGCTGGGGGTTAGTCCAGAGCAGGTTTGAACAGTTCCAAGGAAAAAAAGGAAAAGAAACTCACAGTCCGGAGAACTTCTCTGCTTCAGCTAGCCACGAACTAACAGAAAGCAAAGGAGAGCTCTCTCCCGCCATCCGCACTGCAGCCAACACTCCCTGTGTGTCCTCCAAAACTGCAAACTCTTATCCTGATGTTTTGAAAACACCCGCCTCGGACATTCCACTGCTTCTTCTTCACTCTTAGATCCAGTCTTAAAGGTGCAGACCTCATTTTTGATTTAAACAGACGAATGGGGATACAATTCAGCATTAACCCAGGACACTCCCAACTTTCCAAGTGCCTTTTGTCTGTGGTGCCCTCCTAAGCCTCGCTTGGCTAAATCTCTGAACCCTCTTCAGCTCCTTCCCTGAGTCTTTTATCTTTTCCCAGTACTTTGAAAAGTGAGTCACCGTTATTTTGGTTACATATAGGAGCTCCATCCTTATATAGATATTTTATGTCTCTCATCTTTGGGCTTCTCACAGCATCCTGTTTCTTTTTGTGGAAGGATCAGGCTGCAGTCAACTCCTTGGCAGGAAAGTTTGGTGCCTGAACATAGCTGGAGAAGAGTTGTAGCCTCCCACTGAAAGATGCAGCCACCATTTAATTTGCCAGAATCCCTAAACCCTGTATTAGGTCCAAGTTTTACAGCTGAAGTGGCATTTTTAAGTGAGATAATCCAGAATTTATCAGGATTTCTGAGGGAGGACTCGCTCCCCTCTTGCTGGGGTTGTAGTAGATGCAGTGTGGGTGTATTGTGGTTTGGGAAGCTGCTTACTGTGCTCAGCAGGCGACCACCCAACTCAGAGCTTTTAATAAAAGAAATGGGAGGTTGAAGTCTAGAAGCTTCCAGGGACAAAATTAAGCTGTTCTCTTTGTTCATTCATAGAGGCGTTTATTCCTTAGGAAAGCAAGTTCAAAATGAGTTGAAAAACAGCATTCAGAGAATCACAGAACCACAGAATGGTTTGGTAGGGACCTCAAAGCCCATCCAGTGCCACCCCTGCCCTGGGCAGAGACACCTTCCACTGTCCCAGGTTGCTCCCAGCCCCAATGTCCAACCTGGCCTTGAAAACTTCCAGGGATCCAGGGGCAGCCACAGCTGCTCTGGTCACCCAGTGCCAGGACCTCAACAGCCCCCAGCCATGAATTCCTTCCCAATATCCCATCTAACCCTGCCCTCCGGCAGTGGGCAGCCATTCCCTATGTCCTGTCTCTCCATCCCTTGTCCCAAGTTCTCCTCCAGCTCTGGAAGGAGCTCAGAGCTCTCTCTGGAGCCTTCTATTCTCCAGGTGAACACCCCCAGCTCTCCCAGCCTGGCTCCAGAGCAGAGGGGGCTCCGTCTTTTGGCACCCTCGGGGCTTGTTCCAGCAGCTCCACATCCCTGTCATGCTGGGGGTTCCAGAGCTGGAGGCAGCTCTGCAGGTGGGCTCTCACCAGAGCAGGGTAGAGATGGAGAAATCCAGTGAGATTTCTAGTGAGAAATACATGAAACTCTTTACAACCACACCTGGATTTAACCTGTTGTGGTGTTAAAAGTCACCTGCAGGCTGATCCCTGTGTGGCTCTGGTTCTGCTTGAGGAGCAGCACCTAGCCGCTTCTGCTGAAGGAAAATGCCACAGGTCGGGCAGGTTTTCAGCAGATGAAGCACGAAGTTTTTGTGCCGTGTCTAAAAGGCCACCTGGTGTCAGTGGTTTGGGCACACATGCCAAGAGAAAGCTCACTTTGAGGAGAGCCATCCATGACACGGGGACTCCTTGTCATGCATGGATCACTGCTGGCACGGGGAATGCATGGAGCATCTGCCCTCGCCCTTTAACAATTTGGGTAGCAGGCTTCTGGGTGTTACTGTGTTCAGTTCATCTGGTGGGTCTTGGGGGGGAAAGAAATGGAAAATGTCTGTTTTCAAAGAGAAATCTTAGCTCAGGTACAAGTTTTGGTGTGTGCATCCAGGAAGGGCAGCCCCTACCTGTTCTGCCAGAAAAAAAAGTGCTTTAGTGCCATTTCTCTGTGCTATCCAGGGGTTTGAATGGGTTGAGGTCACTTGAATTACTCTAGGAAACTGCCTGTGTTTGACACTCTCCTAAAAGAGGTTTTTTTTTTTTTTTTTTTTTTAAATTAAATTTAAATGTGCATCTTTGCTATATTGAATGGGCAACAAGTAGCCTGGTCCTAAAGCAGTTGATACCTGAGTGTATCCATTATTTGGAAGTAAAGCCCTTCCAGAGGGGGCTACAGGAAGCCGTGAGCTACTTTCCCATTTGGATGGGCTTCTCTTCTACCATGGTCTGGATTTCTACTCAAAACTGCAGCCTTTGAGCAATCTATGAGTTTTCAAGAGCTGTGGAATAGCATTCCTATTACAATTTGTTGTTTAGCCACTGCATTATTTCTATCATGGTGGAGGAGATGGTGTTGCACCTTTTGGGGCTTGTTGGACACCTGGGAGTCCCGTGGCTGGTGTCAGAAGTGATCTCACTCTCCTGCTATTAATAACCATTTATTTTGCTGTTTGAAATACTCTGGGACAGGTAATTCCTCAGAATTTGGTTTCACCTTCTCTTTTGGCAAAGAGCAGTGGCCTTAAGCTGAGGGAGGAGTGGGATAGTTGGGATATTGGGCAGAATTTGTTCCCTGTGAGGGTGTGAGGCCCTGGCACAGGGTGCCCTAGAGCAGCTGTGGCTGCCCCTGGATCCCTGGCAGTGTCCCAGGCCAAGCTGGACATTGGGGCTTGGAGTGGAAGGTGTCACTACCCATGGCAGGGGGTGGAATGGGATGGGCTTTAGAACCCAAACCATTCTGTGCCACTGGCTCATCAGCAGGCTTTATTCCTGCCATTGGAGAGCTCACCCTTGGGAAGCTTCAGGGAAAACTCCAGAGGACCAGTGGCAATGTCCAGGTGTTTGTCTAACCCCACCTTGACCCGTGCTGACCCAACTAGGTGGATTATTTTTTTTCTCATGGGAAATTTTTCTTGTGTAGTCTTAGGATGAGACTTTCTGGCTCCTGCTCCGTCTTTTCCATGTTTAATTCTCTTCTCCAGAGTGTCATTTTCCCTTGAAGGAAGCTCAGAGTGAGATTAGAGAGAAGCATGTGAGAAATCCATGTGGGTTTGGCTCTACAGAAGTACAGCTGGGCTTCCTTCAACTCTGCTTTTTGTCCTGGGGATCTGCTGAGGGGGGAAGTTTCCTGTTCTGAAAGCAAGACAGATGGATCAAAGAGGTTCAAGTGCTGGGTAATGCCTGAAGCAAAGATGAAGGTGAAATGACATTCCCAGGATTCACAGAATCCCAGAATGATTTTGGTTGGAAGGAACTTTAAACATCATTTAGTCCCACCCCTGCCATGCCACTATTCCACATACTCCAAGCCCTGTCCAGTCAGGCCCTGGACACTTCTAGAAATCCAGGGGCAGCCACAGGTTCCCAAGCCTTGTAAGAAGATCTGTACACTTCTTTTTGTTGTTTTCTGTTTTATTATTTATTTAGATAGGGTTTTTTTAATGGAAACTCAAATGGGTTTTGCTTATCCACTCCATGCAAGGAAACTGTGCAAGGAAAGATTTCCCACAATTGTGTGAAGTTTGAATTGAGAAATAGTCCAAGCTGACTCCTTTTATTCCATTATCTTTAATTTCACAAAAAGCTCATCTGAGACACTCATTTGTTAGAGATGTAACTGATGAAACCATCAAGGAGATAAAGTGGGAAAATGGTTGAAAAAGAGGTGGAGAAACTGGAGTGTCTCCCTTTGAAGCTGCTCTGTCCTGCACAGGCTCATCTGTTGGAGACATCTCTGTTGGAGACACCTGTTCCATTAAGGGTTTGGTGCTGGCCTTGAACTCTCCATATTCTCATTAAGGAAATACCCCTGCATATTTATCCATGAGAGTTTATAATTTTCCAAACTCTCATTCCCTGCTCTGAGGTGAGAGGGGTTGGAACAAGATCTCTTCCAGCTCAAACCATGCTGGGATTCCTTGCAAACACTGGAAAATGTTGTTTTCTGTCTTTTGTGGATGTAGCTTGGTGGGTTTTCTTTTTCTTCCAGTGAAGAGACATTTTTTAATGCTATAAATCTAAGATGGAGACAGTAGGATATGTGGTCTGCTCTTCAAGTTTTGGCTTCCTTATCATCATGAATAAAATTTCCGTATAGGTTCCTAATAAATGTTAATGAGGTCTGTTCATGGGAGGAATTAGGCTCAGGAAAGCTGGGTATGTAGAAATCCAGAATCTCTGTGCCCTCATTATGTCTGCAGGTCTCGGTAGTAATCAGAGAGAAGTTTACTTGCGATGAATGAGTGAGTGACATTTAAAGCTCCATCTGTTGCCTGCAGAGTGGTGCCTCACGATGTGTTTCCATGGCTGATGGGATGATTAATTTCGGTTCCCATTCACAGAGCAGGAAACATTCCCCGAGCAGGGAGTGACTCCAGCCCTCGCTGAGCTGCAGCGGGCATACGGCTCATAGGAAACCTCGTCTGCTGTTTACTCCCTGCTCCCAGACAGGATCTACCTGGGCTGTCCCAACATTCCTGGGTACTGCAGGTGCTGACCTGCCTGTGGCTCCAGCTGGGCTGTGATGCTCAAGCTTGTTGGCTAGTTCCAGCCCAAAGTACTCTCCCTGGGATCCTGGTCCTTGGAAATGGGATAACAGAGGTAAGAATTGAGAGAAACAGAAGTGACTGTTTCCTCCTGCTGTCCCAGTAAGCAGGGGTTTGGAACTGGATGATCTTTGAGGCTCCTTCCAACCCAGGCCATTCCATAAATCTGTGATAGTTCTTCAGTTGGGTGTGGATCCACAGAGGAGCAGGACTTTATCCTGCCCCCTCGTGATGCTTGGGGTGTGCTCCGGAGGATGCTAGTGTCCTGGGAGCTACCCTGCCATGATCTGCTCCCACCACCTGCTCCTGGACAAGTTTGGGGTTCCTCTAGTCCAGCTTGGCACAGTCTTGTCTAGAGAATAGAATTCAGAATTGAGTGAAGCTGGCAATGTGCTTTTTCCCCCGTCTCCTGTTAATATCTCCTTCTGTGTGGGACCTGCACGGTGCTGGAGGTGGAACCAGCTCTGAGGGTGCTATGCTGTGGCTTCGTTCTCCTTCCCCACAAAATCCGCTGCTTTTATCCCGGCACTGCAGTCAGATACTGCAGTAGCTCAGTGCTATTTATAGCTCTGATCTCACTGTCTCGCAGTGTTTCGGGGAGTTTTGGCAATTAGGGGAGTGGGATCCCCACGGAGAAGGATCCCTGGGTGGGCTGGGTGGTGGAGGGGATCCCAGTGCTCCAGCCACTGCTGGGAGGGGGGATGGATTTAATTCACAATAATCCAATGATGCTCGACTGACACACATCTTCCTGCCAGAATAAACCACCTCAAGTGCTCCCTTGGCTGTGCTCGGAGTCAGCAGTAGCTGCTTGCCTCCCTTTCCAGGCTGATTCTGAAAGAAAACTGGGGTGCTGGGCTGTAGGAACAGTGTTCTAAGGATTTGGAGCCAGTGTCATGCTCCCCACATGCCCAAGGCATTCCTGCCAGCAGAAGCTTGGTGTTTAAATGCCTTTCAGAACACAGGGAATTACTGAAAAATCCCAAACTGTTGCTGGACACTGAGGAGAGCCCTGAGGAATAAAATCAGGGAATAAACACATGATTTTTTTGCTTCTCCCTGAGGATGGAAGAGCTGGAAATAACGCTGAGAGGGGGAGATCCATACACACAGCTCCACAGCATCCCACTGGATGGTTCAGTGGGATGGGGATGATCCGATGGCAGCAGCCAAGAGCTTGGGATACTGAGCACCTCCCCTGGCTTTGTGTTTGCTTTCTGTGGGTGCCCAAAGGCTGCTCTTGGCAGAGCCTGGCCCAGGGACATGGCTGGCACAGCAGTAATTAAAAAGCAAGCTCATTAGCTGGGAATAAAGCCCCAGCCTGGAAAGGATGAGTGAGGGGGAGAAGCTGCATCCATGGGCTCTGGAAAGCCCTGGCTGGGGAGAGTCAGCCACAGCCAGCCCCAGGAACATCTCATTCCTGGTGGGCAGTGATTTGGGAGGGCACCAGGCACTGGAGAGTCACTGGAAGAGGCTGGAATGCTCTTTTCTTGGGATTTTGGGAATCTCCTATGCTCGCTCTGTCATGGGCAGGAAGGATGTGTCCTGGAGTGGGAACTGCTTTCTTCCTCCAGCCTTCACCAGACTCTCATAACCCAGGGTTTTGCAGCAGATTTGGGGAGGTTGTTGGGATTTTTTTCCTTTCTCCAAAGGGAATTGTTAAAGAAAGAGGAGCTGGGAAGGAGCTGTTTGTGTTCAGTGGAACTCGCTCTGTGCCACAGGGAGGGAGAGCTCAGGGAAAGCATTTCCTGCACTTTCCCTTTGAAAGTGATGTTGGATTTCAAATGTGAGAGGCAGTTTTCTGTACTGCTTAAATTTTAATTTAAAAAAAAAAATCAAGAAAAAAAAAAAGCAGGAAAGGAAAGAATAATTTTGGCAACAATATTTGATATAAAAACCCACCAGTTTGATGGAAAGTGTCCCTGCCTATGGCAGAGGGCTGGGATGTGATGGTCTGTAAGGTCCCTTCCAACAAAACCCCTCTGTGGTTCTGGGATTCTGTGAATGTTTTTAAATTAACCTTAAGTAAAGGTTATGCTGAAACAAGGTTTGAATTTAAATACTCGTTTGGTGCCTCTAATACCGAATTTTTGGTTTAACATTTTAGTGTGTTTTCAGGATTCAGTCCTGTATTTCCATCCTTTAAAGCATGAAAATGCTGTATCAGAGAAGGTGAAGAAAATTCAATTATTACTGTTAGTTTTATTGACAAGTATATTCACAGGCTTAGTGTCACCTTCCCCTAATCCCTTCCAAAACACTCAGGAGTTATGGAGAGGATCTTTTCCATTTTGGAGTGTGGGAGAATCTACACATACAAACTCCCTTGAATAATGTCTTATCTACAGCCTTTCTATGAAATGTTTTTAATTTTTCCAGTGGAGCCAGGCTGGGAGACCTGAGGGTGTTCACCTGGAGAAGAGAAGGTTCCAGGGAGAGCTCAGACCCCCTTCCAGAGCCTAAAGGGGCTCCAGGAGAGCTGGACAGGGTCTGGGGACAAGGGATGGAGGGACAGGACACAGGGAATGGCTTCCCACTGCCAGAGGGCTAGATGGGATATTGGGCAGGAATTGTTCCCTGTGAGGGTGGGGAAGGGCTGGGATGGAATTCCCTGAGCAGCTGTGGCTGCCCCTGGATCCCTGTGAGTGAGTGTCCAAGGCTGGGTTGGATGGGGCTTGGAGCAGCTTGGGACAGTGGAAGGTGTCCCTGCCCATGGCAGGGATGGGATGGGATGGGATGAGCTTTAATGCCCCTTCCAAGGCAATCTGTCCTGTGATTCCATGATTAAATGCTTTTTGTAGGACGTGCACTTTGCCTTCAAGTTGGAGATTGTCACTTCATTTCCCTGTGTTTTGGGTTATTCCCCTCAGTGTTTTATGGATGAGCTGCAAGATGTCAAATTTCCAATCTCCATCAGCAACTGTGGGGGACTGAAGTGCTTTAGGTCTTAATTAATGTGCAGTGTGCAAGCAGGCTTTGATGTACAGCCATATTTTATTTATTTGGGAGGGGAAACACCAACAGAGTGGTTCTAACTTACTATAAAAATCATCGTAACATGACCATGGAATCGAAATCAGGCTAACTTGACCACAGGGAAAAAATAATTCCCTATATGCCAAGAGTGGGGGAAAAAAATTAGAAAATTAATGTTTTTCTCTTCCTACAGGGAAGAAAAAAAAAAAGCAGGGAGAGACCATGAGATAGTTTATTATTCATAATCAGGATCTTGTCTCCTAATTCATGGCTTTGGCATTTCTCATGCAGCCCTGAATGTCGTCTTTGTGCCTTGGCTCACGTCACGGCTCCGATTGTGCTGGTATGTTCTCGAGGCAGGACCCAGAAAAGTGATTTTGGAGTGGCCCATCAAAGCCTGCCTGGAACACAGGCGGGTTTTTGTTGTGGGGCTGTGTCCATTGAGCAGGGAGGGCTGGCTGGGGCTCGGCAGGGCTCTGTGGGTCAGCAGCTCCCAGCAGGGCAAAGAAGGGCTTTTTTGGAGCCTGAAATAGTCGAGAGTCAGGGATGACGCAGCCTCTGCCAGAGCTCTTGAATGGGAATTGTGGTCCTCATCCCTGCCGCTGTGGGGGGATAAGTCCCTTTTGGTGGGAAATGGGGGATTTGTCAAGTTTTCTTAGCACTGTTTTCCAGCAGGGAATGGCAACTTAAGGTTCTTTTCTGGGGAGTAAAGTAGGAGGAATGGATCTCAAGGCACAATCACAAGTGGCAGAGTGTTCCTTCTGCCTGAAACTGGGTTGAGTTTGGCATGCTTGGGAGCATTGGGGGTGTTCAGCCTGGAGAAGAGAATGCTCCAGGGAAACCTCGGAGCCCCTTCCATAGTCTGAAAGGGCTCCAGGGGAGCTGGTGAGGGACTTGGAACAAGGGATGGAGAGAGAGGACAAGGGGAACACATGGGATCACCGAATGGTTTGGGTTGGAAGGGACCTTTATGCCCATCCAGTCCCACCCCTGCTGTGGGCAGGGACACCTCCCACTATCCCAGGCTGCTCCAAGCCCCATCCAGCCTGGCCTGGGGCACTCGCAAGGATCCAGGGGCAGCCTCAGCTTCTCTGGGCACCCTGTGCCAGGGCCTGCCCACCCTCACAGGGAACAATTCCTTCACAATATCCCATTTCTCCCTGCCCTCTGGCAGTGAGAAGCCATTCCCTGTGTCCTGTCCCTCCATGCCTTGTCCCAGGTCCCTCTCCAGCTCTTTTGGAGTCCCTTTAGGTCCTGGAAGGGGCTCTGAGGTCTTCCCAGAGACCTCAAATACAATGTTTAGTTGAGTTTGAGTGGTTGTCTGTGGGTCCGAGTGTGCTGCTCTCCCCAGAATCCCTGGCTGTGGCTCAGGAATCAATCCAGGGTAAGGGGTCCTCGCTGTGGTCCTGTGGGGGAGAGAGGGGAGTGAAGAAAAGGCCACAGGAAGGAAAACAATAGGGAAGTGGAGGGAAGAGCTTGTGGGTTGAAAAATAGCAACACTTCCAGTAATGTGACCTTCTGCTGAAAATGTTTCCATCAAAAAAAGAAAATCTCCTCCTCCCAGCTGAGCTGGGTGTAGGGAGGGCTGAACATGCTCCTGGACCTCTGCTCCACAAGTGTATTTGGGAAAAACCCTATGAAAACTCTCATCCTGGGATGGATAAGATTAATGTCCTGATAGAGGATATGGAGAAAAAAAAATCCACCTTTATTTTACAGTTTTGCTGAAGCTCAGTGTTTCTGAGGAAAACAGAGTGTTTTCTGAGCCTTCGTTATCCTGTTACTGATGTTCATTCAGCACTCTCAGCAGAGTTATTGAGGGATTGCCCCAGAGAGAGAGAGAGAGAGAGAGAGAGAGAAAGAGAGCGAGAAAGCAAATGTTGCACATACAGATTACCTGTGAAAGGCGGAACTGTCACTCAGGTGAAATTTAGAAGATTTTTAGTCATTCATGTGGTTTTTTTTTTTTTGTTTTTTGGGAAAAACAACCCAAGTTCAGTTATTGCAAAGGGGTTGTGGCTTGCCACTGCCAGGAGGCAGGGTTAGATGGGATATTGAGAAGGAATTGTTTCCTGTGAGGGTGGACACTGGGTGCCCAGAGAAGCTGTGGCTGCCCCTGGATCCCTGGAACTGTCCAAGGCCAGGCTGGACAGGGCTTGGAGCACCCTGGGAGAGTGGAAGGTATCCCTGGAATGGCAGGGGGGGCACTGGATGAGCTTTGAGGTCCCTCCCAAGTTAAACCTCTTTGGGATTTGTTATACAACACATTGTGTTTTTCCTCCGTGAGTTTCTTAAAGGGAGAGCCTCATGTTCTTGACCAGGGCAGTCCATCAGTTCGTCCATCACAAGTCAGGATTAATCCTTTCTGTGAAGTCTCAGATTACTCTTTATCCTCCTTGTTTCCAGTGGTACTGGATGAGTGGAATGGAGGGGGGGTCTGTTTGGAAGGCATAGAAGGATCCCACATGACTCTCTCTTGTAGAAAACACATGGGTTTGTAGGAGGTGGTGCCTGGTAGGAAGCTTGTTGATCCCTGAATTCCTGCTATGCATGGTTACCCATAAAGGAGTGGTGAGGATTTTGTGGTGTTTCCCTTGATTCAGACCATGGTTCCTCCATGCTTTGCTGGATGAGGACCACACACAGCCCTGCTCCTCTCTTCTCCCCCACAGTTGATGTGAGCACAGCCTTGCCCTTGATTCAGCCCATGGTTCCTCCATCCTTTGCTAAATTAGGAATTCTCTCACCCCTGCTCTTGTGTTTTCCCCTGTAGTTGACATGAGCACCTGTAAGACCATGGTTCCTCCATACTTTTCTGGATGGGATCTCTCACCTGCTCTGGTCTCCCTGCAGTTGATGTGCACCTGTCAGACCATGTCCTCCATCTTTGGGATGGATTCTCTCCCCCTGCTTTGTTTTCCCTGTAGTTGAATGAGCACCTGTAAGACCATGTTCCTCCATACTTTTCTGGATGAGGAATTCTCTCACCCCTGCTCTTGTGTTCTCCCTGCAGTTGATGTGAGCACCTGTCAGACCATTGTTCCTCCATCCTTTTCTGGATGAGGAATTCTCTCACCCCTGCTCTTGTGTTCTCCCTGCAGTTGATGTGAGCACCTGTCAGACCATTGTTCCTCCATCCTTTTCTGGATGAGGAATTCTCTCACCCCTGCTCTTGTGTTCTCCCTGCAGTTGATGTGAGCACCTGTCAGACCATTGTTCCTCCATCCTTTTCTGGATGAGGAATTCTCTCACCCCTGCTCTTGTGTTCTCCCTGCAGTTGACGTGAGCACAGCCCTGCCCTTGCAAGTGGCGCCGAGCTCGGTGCCCATGGACCTGCGGCTGGACCACCAGTTCTCCATGCCGGTGACGGAGCCCACGCTGCGTGAGCAGCAGCTGCAGCAGGAGCTGCTGGCCCTCAAGCAGAAGCAACAGATCCAGAGGCAGATCCTGATTGCAGAGTTCCAGCGGCAGCATGAGCAGCTCTCCCGGCAGCATGAGGCGCAGCTGCACGAGCACATCAAGGTAAGGGCGGCTGGGCACAGGGGGGTTGTGGAATTGTCAAGGTTGGAAAAGCTCTCCAGGATCATTGTCGTAGTTTCAGTTTGAAACTAGGCAAAAAATACCAACACGTACAGTGATCCAGGTTTGCCAATCTTAGACCTTTCCTGGCCAATGCACGAAAGAAATATGGTGGGTTTATCTTTCGCTATGAGATAGGATTAGGAGAAAATAACAAAGCAGGCCTAAACTCGAAAGGATACTAAGAAAAACTTTATTAACAGAACAAAAAACAGATATTAAGAAATCAGAATAAAACTTTCAGAACACCTTCTTCCTTCCCTTCCCACACTTCCTTTCTTTTTGACCGACAATGTACAGAAAAAACAACACCCAAAAATCTCAGTCAGTTTTCCACTTTAAAATAGTCTTTTTTCAGTTCACTTAGAGAGAAAAGTATTCCTTGCTAATGCTATGGAGAACTCTTCACAAGGAAAAAAAGTTCTTGTGACTTCAATTTTCACAAATAACAATCGTCTGGAATTTTTAATTGTGAGGTTCTTCTCATTTTTCACAGTTTTTCTCACAACTGTGGTTCTGGTCCGTGTCAACTTTTGGGGTGTTATTTTTAAGGATGAGCCGTTTTAATATAAAATAAAAGTTCCTTTCATTCATCTCTGAGAACAGAAGTCTTCCCCTTTTATCCCCAGGCAAGGTTTTCTTACTAAACTTGTAACATTGCTCATAATTGTAGTTAGAACATTACATCCCCCAAAAGGATTCCATGATTTACAGGAGAAAACCCAAAGTTTGATATATCAAGTATATCTTTACCATAGCTTCACAAAAGAATTTCACAGCCCTCTAGTCTGGTTTCAGGCCTGATGTTTTGGTTTTCTGATGTTCTTTCCCAGGGAAGTGTGATAAACATGATAGAATGTTTTTGTAATAATATTTATGTTATTCATTCCTTCTAATAGGAGGAACTTCTTCTTGATGTCCCTCTGGTTTGACCAATGTGATTGAAGAAGTTTGCCTTTGTTTCACCAATCACATTGGTCTGTGTAAAACTGTATATAAGAAAAAAAATATCCCTAATAAAAAAAGTAATTTTTAAACTTTCTAATCACAGAGTCTGTGTTGTATATTATCTGAAATAGTGACACAGCCCGAGCTTAAGGCAACTTTTCGATCCCTTTATCTAGAATTTCATTCTGTCTTTACCGACTTCAAAAATCTTAGGTTGTTGTCTCTATATAATTTTACCTTTTGTTTCTTTTTGGTTCAGAAGAGAGTTGATGTTCATTGGGTACAGAGTCCTGCAACACTGAACAGTTGCTTTAGTCCAAGTCTTGTATTAGAAACAGGGCTTGCTCTGCTTCTCTCTGCTGGCCCCGTGCTCTCTGCCGGTGCCATGTGAGCTGTGCTGGCTGCTCCCACTCTGGAGCTGGGCCACGGCTGCTCCTGGCTCGGGCTGCCTTTAGCATGAGCCATGGGAGGCCACTGGTGCTGGTCCTCTCTGCACAGCTCCTTTTGGTGCCCATACAGGTGCTGGTGCCCATGCACATCTCCTTTGGTGCCCATACAGGTGCTGGTTTTATTGCACAGCTCCTTTGGTGCCCATACAGGTGCTGGTTTTATTGCACAGCTCCTTTGGTGCCCATACAGGTGCTGGTTTTATTGCACAGCTCCTTTGGTGCCCATACAGGTGTGGTGCCCATGTGCATCTCCTTGGTGCCCATACAGGTGCTGGTGCCCATGCACATCTCTTTGGTGCCCATACAGGTGCTGGTTTTTTGCACAGCTCTTTGGTGCCCACACAGGTGCTGGTTTATTGCACAGCTCCTTTGGTGCCCATACAGGTGCTGGTGCCCATGCACATCTCCTTTGGTGCCCATACAGGTGCTGGTCTTTGCCAACAGCTGCTCCCAGTGCCATACAGCCTCTGGCCGCATGGCCCGGTGGCTCTGCTGGAACAAAAGACCAGCCAGCCCCACCAGGACCCTGCAGGCTCTCCAGTGATGGCTCAGCAGCTGCTCTCCACCCCTCCAGGGACAGGGAATCTCGGCGGGGCTGGTCCCGCACACCCGGCCTGCTGACCCCTCTCAAAGGCCGGAAGTGAAGAGAGCTACTCCCGGGCCTTCTTATCCTTAAATGTGTATTTGCAAAAGTGTATCCACCCTTTTCATAGGTTTAATCCTGTGTCAATATCAGAATTTGGCCACTCGGGCCAAAGCACGACAATCATCCATTCCAACCCTCAACCCAGCAGCACCACCATGGTCCCTAGGTGCTGCATCCCACGCACCTTCCTAACAATTCCATGTGTGGTGTCTCCACCACTGCCCTAGGTAATCTCTTCCGACACCTGGCCATTGTTTCAGGGAAGATGTTTAGATAAGGTATTTACCCTGATCTCCAATCTAAACTTTCCTCTTGTCCTGTCCCTTGCTCTCTACCCTCCTGCCAGGGAGTTGTGCAGAGCCAGAAGGTTCCCCTTGAGCCTACTTTTCTCCAGGCTGAGCCCCTTTCCCAGCTCCCTCAGCCATTCCCAGTGCTCCAGCCCCTTCCCCAGCTTCATTCCATTCCCTGGACACAAAAAAATGCCTCAGTGGAATTGACCTCAGCAGGAGGTTACCTGTTTCTGTGGTTACACGTTTTGGGAGTAGTGGCACAGGAGCTTCTCGTTGGACGTTTGCCATCAACACAAGCTGCAGGCAGAGCAATGGTGGGACTGCAGGAATAGGGAATGCAGGGGCAGTGCCTGCTGGTGGGTCTGCACATGCTCAGATTTCTCAGAGTTAGGCACCAAGCAGGTGCTGTGCCCTGCGTGGGACAGGGAGGAAACACCAGGCAGGGACAGTGGGCAGTCCAGTCTGGAAGATGGCTATTGCAAAGTGAAAACATGAGACATTATATAAATATTTCCCAGTGCTGGACTATTGCTATGGCAACATAAGCTTTCCGAATTGGTAATAGGCTCCTTTTTTCAAAGAGGGATTAGTGCTGCACGTGGTAAATAGCCTTAATGTAATATTAAAAAGCAACCTCGATTCAACCTTATATAACTTTCATTTCAATACAAAATGCATGTCAGAGTGGGGAAGATGGGATTAAAAGTTAATGGGGTGTTATTTACAGACCTCTTAGTACAGAGACAAGCTGAGCTTTGTGAGAAGTGTCCCTGTTTGAGGCTGGATTAACAACAAACACCCTGTCCATGGTGAGTCCTCTGTGCTGTCACCAGGGCAGAGATGAGGAGGAGCCTGGGAGTGAATATATTTATACATGGATGCACAACGTGTGCATCTCTGGGGGTGTCTATGGAACGTTTACGTATCCTCACATTTCTTCAGTTACACATTTGCCCACTGGCTGGCATAAGCCATGGCGGCTAGCGGGGGGAGAAAGGATGGAGAATTCCTGTGACAAATATTTCCATTATTCCCTTGTAATTGCCCATGCCTGCAGTTATTTATCTATGAAAAATCAGGCAGGCTTGTTCCCATTTAATGGCCAAGCTTGGAGAGCAGGTGATAGGAACATACTTGTTCTCATTTATGTCAAAGCTCTGACTCAAAATCTGTGTAAGAAGGAAGCTGAGCTCTGATTTGGGGACGCCACAGTACATCCAGCCCATTAAGTAATGAAGTTCTTCATCTCATGAGTAAGCTTGGCAAAATTAGAGCCTTAAAATAGGGATGATATAATCCTGTACCAAAGGGTGGCCTGCAAGGTGATCTCTGTGTAGTAAGTGTGTCAGTGGGACCAGAATTGTTTTAAAATCAAACAGCACCTTATTGAAATGTGATGCCTCATGAAGAAAATAACCCCCAAACTCTACCCCAGTGCGTGACTGTGGTGCATTTTCTCTGGGGAAAAAACATCCTGCTTGTCTCTCTGTGCAGGAGTCAGCCCACATTCAGGTGACTTTTAGAACTGGCAGCTCTGTTAAGTCTAGTGGCTGTGAGTGCAGGGAAACGATTATTTTGCTCAAAGAATTAAAATATATAACTTTAAATTTGGACTAAGCTGAGCTCATGAAGAAAGCAGGGCGGGGATGGTAAAGCCAATAAAACCCATTTATCTTCTGCAAGTGAAGCACTTGAGCTGTGCAGTGTGGTATAGAGACATTCCTGAGTGAAGATGCAGAGCTCTTTTTGGAGAAATTTAGTAGTTCGTTTTGGTTTTTTTTTTTTTAAATCCTGTGTGCGCACAGGCATGAACACCCCATGGCAGGGGTTAGGAATGGGATGAGATTTAAGGTCTTTCCCAACCCAAACCATTCCGTGATTCTGTGATAATGTTAAGCCCACAATTGCTTTGGAAACTGCTTCTGTGAAGGGGGAAAAATTTCTGCATTTTACTCTGTTTTATGTGGTACTGTCTAGAATTGATTACTTTGGCTTTTTCCCCTACAGACTGGCATCCACCATTTTAATCTATGAGTGCAAGGCATTTATTTCATAGAAACCCTGAAAGCTTTGGGTTGCGAGGGACCCTAAGGATCACCTAATTCCAACCCCCTGCCATGGCCAGGAACTCCTACCACTATCCCAGATTGCTCCAAGCCTCATCCAGCCTGGCCTTGAACACTTCCAGGGATCCAGGGGCAACCACAGCTGCTCTGGGCACCTTGTGCCAGGGCCTGCCCACCCTCACAGGGAACAATTCCTTCCCAGTATCCCATCTCTCCCTGCCCTCTGGCAGTTTGAAATGTTTCCCCGTTGTCCTGTCCCTCCGTCCCTTGTCCCCAGTCCCTCTCCAGCTCTCCTGGAGCCCCTTTGGGCTCTGGAAGGGGCTCTGAGGTTTCCCTGCAGCTTTCCCTTCTTCAGGTGAACACGCCCAGCTCTCCCAGCTGGTGAAGTTTTCAAACAGCTCCTTTGTTTCCAGTGTTGACTCCTTTGCTGGTACTGAAGTCGTGGTTTCGGGTTGTTTTATTTCTGTTATTGCCATGGTGTTGGTGGGAACTGGTCTGACTTGACAGGAACCAAGCAGGAGTGAACATCCCTCCATCCCACCCTCCAAGCAAAGCAGGAGTATGAGGAACACTTAAGTGACTGAAGTTTGGCCTGGAAAATGCTGGCGTGATTGCCTGTTTTTCTATCCCAGTAGATAACTTTTTCCTATTGAGAGCTGAAGTTTTGGCTTTTTTCAGAGCTTGGAATCGCTTCCATCAGCTCAGTTTTAATCATCTGACCTAGTGCAGGAGGAGAAGGCAATGACTGCCCAAACATGTGATCCTTTCCCTGACGTGTCCCAGTCCTTGCTTTTATAGACATTGTGTTTTGGCCTTCACATAAAAGTGCCAGATTCCCCAAGATAGTGCAAGTTGGAAAGAGCCAGGAAATGAGTGAAACAATATTTGTGGAAGGGGTCTATAACAGACACAGAGCTTAGCACAGGGGAGGAGTGGGAGGGTAAGGAGAAAACACAGGCATGGAGAGAGATAGGAGAAGGGAGAATGGCTTTGAACTGAAAGAGAGTCAGTTTAGATTGGATATTAGGAAGAAATTAGTGATGAGGCATGGGGCTTGGAGCAAACCGCTCCATGGGAGATGTCCCTGCCCACAGCAGGGGGCTGGAGTGGGATGAGCTTTAAGGTCCCTCCCAATCCAAAGCGTTCTGTGGCAATTCTGTCAAAACCCTGACATGTTTGGGGAAAATAAGCCGAGCCTTTTGAGGGCTTCACACCATACGGAGCAGGGCGGGCTGTTTGTTTCACAACTCCAGAGCAGCTCTGCAGATTGCCCAGGCCTACTCTGGAAAGTGCCAAGGGAGAAGCTGGAGGCGCCGGCAGCTGCTCCTCTCTCCTGTAGCCACTCACCTTCAGCCAGGTGTGTTTTCCACTCCTTGGTGCATTGCCAGATGTGAGACAATATTTATGGCCATCAAATCTGCCTTCCTGAGCAAAACCAAGGATGGAATAAGGGGCCTGGCTCTCGGGTGAGATGGTTGAAAGCCTCTCTGCAGGTCCCACTGCGAGCTTTGCCTGACCTTTGGTTGTGGAGGAACCGGCAGGGAATTTTTTCCTTTGTGAGTCACTCATTCCCAGCCAAGATCATCTGGAAGTTACCAAAAGCTTTTCTGTTTGCCCTTATGGCCAGGGGCTGGGTGGAAGAGGGGCAGGATGGGCGCCTTGGCAGGGCCAGAGGCACCTCGGGCGCTCTGAGCTCAGCAGGGAAGGAAGGATGTCATGGGGAATGTGGTTCATCTGCGCTGTCCGAGCTTGGAGCAGGGCTCTTCCCAGTTCTGGCTGTTTTATAGCCACAGCCGGAAACTTCTCAGGGATGCTGATGCACACCGGTGGTGGGATAACAGCACAGGGAGGCAGCTGAGCCTCCCAGCTCCTTGTGGGCCTGAAATCCTCACCTGTGGGCATGCAATCCCATTCCCAGTTTTCCCACCATCTGAGAAAGGACTGTGTGCATCCGTAGCACAGGGAGTGCTGGGCTGTGCATCCAGCATAGACAGGATGGGCAGGGAAGCAGCAGCAGGGAGAAGAGCTTTGTGAGGATGTTTGTTATGCAGTGATCCTGAAATTGTTCTCTCTCCCTTGACAGAATGAATTCCTACGTTGAGTGAGGGATAGCAGCACATCTGAGGGATCAACCTCTTGTTCAATGGCACGGGATGAAACTCTCAGACCATTCCTTTGGTTTCGGGGAGTGAAAATCTTTCAGGGAATCTTCCAGACAGATTTTGCTGTGCTGTGAAGAAATGTAATTCTTTCTGAAAGATGTCTAGACTTGATAGTTGTCATGCTGATGCTGATGGGAGAAACTGCTCCTTGCTTTCATGTGGAGCCACCTGCCCATGGAATGGCAGGTTTGCCTGCAGAGTACCCCTGGAGCTGCTCAAGGCCAGGCTGGATGGGGCTATGGTGGAAGGTGTCCCTGCCCATGGCAAGGGGTGGAACTGGATCATGTTTAAGTTTCCTCCCAACCCATTCCATGATTCCATGGTCACTCATTGGGCCCAAACCACATCGTCCATTAGTGGGGCTGCTCTCAGCACAGCCCTGGCAGTGCCCAGAACTTCTTTTTGGTGGCCTCTCCATGTCGATTCCTGCTCAGGAGGGAAAGCTGGGTGTGTTTCAGTTGTGGTGCTGGGGTTGGTGTCATCTGATGATCCCCTGTGGCACCTTCCCTGTGTCCCCAGGCAGCACTGTAGCTCCTGCAAAGCACCTGCTTCCCATGGACTCTGGAAGGGCTGACTCTCCCACCCCCTGATATCCCAGCTCCCGTTCCTGGGCCTGTCTGTTCTGTTCTCTCTTCCTGCAGCAGCCAGCATGGAGGGGCTCCCTCTGCTTGTTTTTGTGCTGCTCTTCCGCAGCGCGCCCATTCATCGCAGCCCATGTCCCTTTCAAGAGGAACTTGAAAAGCCCAGAGATACCAGGTGTCTGCCTCTGTCTGGATTCCAGGATGACAGGATTATTCATCTTAGGAAGCTGCAGCTGGGTACAGTCAGTGGTAAAAGACCAGACTGAACATTTTGTGCCTCGTTACTACTTGAACGCCTTGGAACTCGCGCTATTTCCAGACAGATTCCTGTTCTTTCTCAGTGACCTTGCCTCACTTTTCTGGCACACCGAGCCCACTCCAAAACTTACACCTTAGATCCTGCAAAACTTAACTTCTGATGGAAGCAACCCTGGGGAAAACTTTTGGAAGATCAGAGCATTTGGCCCCTTTGAAGGGGGTGGGTGGTGACTTTTCTTCAGCCTCAAAGTCAGGATCTATTGCAAGAGCGATGAGGACAAACCTGTTCATGGAGGGGTGGGTTCTGTCAACAAATCCATGGAGCAACTTGGACACATTTTATCCCATCTCTTACTTGAAGGAGTCAACCTTCCCATCAGGCTGGGATAATTCAGGCATCTTCCTGCCGTCCAAGCACTGCTGGTGGTGTCAGGAGTGAAGCTGGAATGCTCATCCAGGGAAATTTTTCTGCTCTGGGCTTTGCTGAGCAACTGGAAATCAGTAGAAGACACCTTTCCTTTTGGTTTCTTCTGAGATGGACCACGATTGGTTGGCTGGAAGGAGCACAATGGGAACTCCAGATTTTTCTGGAGTAAAACACGTGTGGGGCACCATGGTTATTTTTTTGTCAGTTTAGAATTTCAGAGTAAACAGCAGCAGAAGGGATATTTTGGCAGCTCCCACACCCGAATGTTCTACTCCAATTTTATCTTATTTTTTAACTTAGAAAATAAATTGGAAGTAGTCAAAGAGAGCACAGAGAATCAGGGCAGTAATAAAGAAATACCCCACTGGATCCTGCTGTTATGTCAGGAATACTGACCTGTCAATATACACCACTGCTGATCCATTCACTTCCAGAAATGTGGAATTTCTGTAGTAACCAAAAGACCCCAAAACAGTTCACTGAGTATATAACTGCTCCTCCAAGGACTGAAGTCTCATCTCTTACTTACCATCAAACAACTAGGGCTCCTCCTTTACAGGAATTTATGTGGTTCTTTGGTTTACAGGGATTGGTTTAAGTCAAATTTCTGATTTGCTTATCGCCATCCATGCTGGGATGGGCACTCCCTGCTCCTGATTCCCTCCCCTTCAACAATAACCATGTAAAGCCCAGCAGAGGCAAACTCAAAGGAGTTTTCCTCAGCTTTAAAGGGGAAAATTGAAGAAGGAGCTGAATGTGCTGGATACTACAAACATAGCTTGCTGCTTTCTGGAAAGGCTGTTGGATATTCTGCTTCCAGAGGAAGGGAAAAGTTAGGCTGGAGAAGGAGTCAGGGAGCAAAAGGCTCATACAAAAGCATTCCTGGTGCTGAACCTTTGCAGGTATTCAGGGCTCAGAGGGCGTCCAGCCTTTTAGGACAGGTAATGGCACGGGAAGGAGACTGGGGTACAAAATTCCACATCCATATGTAAAACTGCCAAAATGAAAATGCGGGATCTTATCACCCAGAGCTGGTGGGAAGGGAACCTCGCCATCATTCCTGGTCCTGGAGATGGTTTAGCCTCCTAAACCTGAGCACCAGACATTCTCAGTAGGATATGCCTGGCCGAGATCAGTCTCCTGCCCAGGGAGCTGCTGGCTGGGAGAGATCGTTTCCCTGTGGAAAATTCCCTGCCCGTGGGAATTTCTGGCACGGGATTAGGTGGCTGTCAGCTGCCTGATGGCGAGAAGGGGGCATGTGGGGTGCGTGTCCCAGAAAGGAGAAGAGAGGTGCTTGTTCTCCTGGATCTTTGTGTCTTGCCTGCTGCTGGAAGCCACAATGTTCCCCCCTCCCCGTCTCCAGCACAGCTGAATTCTGCCCATGCTCTAGGAGATATCCCAAACATGCCACCATGGACCCAAGAGAGCAGATCCTGAAACTGGAGTCGCAGCCTGAGACTTCAGTAAACAGGATGGGGGGAACGTGAAGCAGAGAGTCCAGCCAGCATTAGGATGGCTGTGAAACAGCCCAACAGAGCACTACTCCCAGAAATCCATCTCCCAGAAATCCCAGCACCTGTGCTTTGTTCCCCCCGTAGACAAGGGTTTTACAGGGGAAAGATTTTATGTGTACTTCCTTGGAGATCTTTTCTTCATCCTCACCTCCGATTTGACTTTATTTTTACAGAGCCTGAGCCCAAAGACCATTTTGAATACCTGATTTAAACACCCAAAACTGAAGAATTTGGCCAGGACAGGTGGCAGAAGGACATTTCCCTGATATCCCCCTGTGCTGGAAATGATCTCAGATGTGGATTGAGATGCAAGTTGGGAGCCGGACACAGCAATTTTGTGTGCCAGGGAGTATTTATCAGCTAGAAGTGTTCCAACTGCTCTTCAACCAGGCTTGTGCTTATCTCCACAGTTATTTTGCTCTCCCTTCCACTAATTGCAGCTATTCAAAATGTATCTTATAAACAGACAGGAGCTAGTCTGAGATGGGGGGAAGGCAGGATCTCTGTGCTCGAATTCTTGTTTGGCAGCTGGAGGAGTGGTTGTGGAAGTCCTAATGCAACATGTCTCCATGAAATCCATCCTGGTTCTCTCTGGGAAATGGGATCTTGGTGTCAGCACTCCACAGCACTCCCTCCTGGGATGGCACTGCAAAGACTAAAGAGAACCATTTTAGCTGCATTTCCCTTAAAAAGAGGTTTCTCTGTGACAGTTTCCCTACTGATAAGGTGTCAGTTCCCCCTCCCAGGCAGACAAGCTGGAGTGTTGAAAACAATTGAGGAATGGTGGCAAAATCCTCTGGATCATCGAGTCCTCAGGGTAGGCTGACGGTTGATAAATACCTGGAAATGCTCTGAATTCTCCCTGTTACCTTTATTAATATTAATTTATGCTAAAGGAGCACCAGCAACTCAACTGCAGGTACAGTTGAACATTTGTGCAGTTTTCAGAAATAGTGGGAGCAGTAACATTAAACATATGCAGGAATCCCCATAGTTGTGAATATTTACAAATATTGATTTTGGCAAGAGCACCTAATTCAGATGTTCTGAGCTCCCTAATGCAGCACGTGTGTGTGTGTGTGTCACACAGTGCTCCTCAGACTCAGGGCTGAGTTAGTCTCAGATCCAGGGATTTCCCTTGGTGAATCACTTTGTAATGAAATTTCAGTGTTTGGGAAATACAGTGGGGAATAAACCCCCTGCTCCAGCTGCGTGGGATGAACACACAGGGTCTGAGTGGGCAGTGCCTCTTCAAATATGCATCAATTGCTTTAAATGAACCAGAAACTGATGTTTTTCCTGACACCCCAACAATCCCACCCTGTGCATCCCTGAGAGCATTGTCTAAACACTCGTGGAGCTCTGGCAGCCTTGGGGCCTCTTCATGGGGAGCCTGGGTAGTGCCCTGCCACCTCCGGGAAAGAACCTTTTCCTTATATCCAGCCTAAATTTCTGTTTCCCCATAGCATTCCTGGTAAGTGTGGAGAAACAGCCCTGAGCAGACACTTGGATGGGTTTTCTTTTCTTGTTTTCCCAGGCTACAGCAGACACCAACAGTGATTTCATTTTTCATGGGTACAGTCAGAGACGTGGCTTCGTTATTTTATCTTTTAAATTTTTTTTTCTACTTTTGAACCATTTGAAAAACTATATTAAGAATAGGCTTTGTGGAAATTGGGGGTCAAAATGAGCAGAGACAATACATCCCTAATGAAACTTCCCTAAACCATCCAATGACAAATTGGGCTTTTCATTCCCATTTCACTCCAGATGTCAGTGAAAGCACAGCTCCTTCTAAAGCAGCCTAATGTATGTAAACCATCGCAGGAAGCAGAGCCTGCAGAGCCTAGGAGACTGCAGATGGAGAGAAAAGGCTCCTGATTCCATAAAAATAACAAAACCTGTTTTACCATATTGTGCATTAAATATTGTTCATTTGCATACTTTCCATGGCGAGGTTCTCAAAGCCCACCATGTGGTGGACTTGTTGGAAGTCGGGAAAGAGACTCTTTCCCCAAATGGAGACGTGTTAGTAGAAGCTGCTGCTTAATTAGAAAACAAAAATAGCTGGTTTCCTCTATTTTTTTCCTCCTTTTCTAGTTTTTGATTTGTTTTTTTTTTCAGTTTATCAGTGGATTTTCAGTTCTTTACATATAATTCAATAGAATTAGGAGGGGAAGCATAGGTACAGTCTCTGCAAAATAACTGGATTTCTGGCGCTTTACAACAACCTGCCTGCTTGGAACAGGCAGCAGCAGGGATTCCTCCATGGAGAGTTTCCAGCAGATAGCCAGGCAGATTGTAAATACCTCTTGGGTTTTTTTGCATCTTTATATAGAATGGTGTGATTTTATTCATATTTATTGTGCATCCATGGCTGAAGCATTGGGCAGTGCAAGTGTGCAATGCCACAAATTAGTCAGAGGAGCCCAGAATATCCAGAGCTGGAAGGGGCTCACAAGCATCAAGTCCAACTCCTGGCCCTGCACAGGACACCCCAAGAATCTCAACTAAAGGGGTTAAAAGGAAAATGTGCTCAAGAAGGAAAATCTTTGGGGCGATGGTCTCGTGTATGCAGGAGCTGGGTAGGCTTTGGAGAAGTTGAGGTTGAGATGTTGTTGGAGCGAGCAGGTTCCCAGTAACAGCCATGGCTTGGATCCTGCCCATAGCAGGGGCTCGGAGCGGGGTGATCTTTAGGGTGCCTTCCAAACCAAGCCATTCCACTGTCCCTCCCTGCCTCGGGGGTTCTGCGGGAGCTGTGGGTGGTATCTGAGCACAGGCCCCCATTAAGCGCAGCCCCAGAGTGCTCGGGGCTCGGAGGCTGCCAGCTCCCCGTCAATCCCTTGGTTTATAAGCTGCCAACGTAAAGAGTGCGGGGTGGGCGCCGTGCTCTGGAGGCTCTGGGGGCTCTGGAAGGCCCCAGCATTCCAGGGATTTGAGGGAGGCCCAGGAGCAGCCCATGTGCTCAGCCCCGGCCCACGCCTTGCTGGGCAGGGTGCAACTCAAGCTGGGAGGTGGGAAATCCCTGCTTTTTCAAGAAAAAGCATTTTTTCCCACCACGGACATCCCTTCTCTCCTCTGCAGGCTGCTGGGAGGTGTTGTTTGTCACCTGCTTTTCCACAGCCTCGCAGGACATGGGGCGTCCCCTTGGGGCACCCCTCACGATGTCCTGGGGCATCAAACTGCCACCCTCAGTCCCGTGGGGATCCCACCGAACCCAACCAGGGTGCTCTGGGCTGGGGGACCCCCCCTGAACCCAAACAGGGTGCTCTGGGCTGGGGGATGCACCCCAAATCCCCCTGGTGGGGACATTGACACTTCCCAGCTGCTGGGTATTGGGGAACCCAGGGGGAACTTGCACTGGGGCAGGAGCCTTTGGTACTTCCAGTCTTGAATATCCCATCCGATGGAAGTTTTGCAAATAATTACCTTAATTAGATGTCACATCTCCTGGCTATTCCCGTAAATATGGGTGAGTTGAGAGGGCCAGGGAAAATTCTTCCTGGCAGAATTATTGGGAATTATTTTTTTTATCTGTTGGAGCAATCCTTTTTATAAATAATCACAGAATCTTAGTGTGGCTGGGGTTAGACGGGACAATTCTGTCTCGTTCCACCCCCTACCATAGGCAGAGGGACACCTTCCACTATCCCAGGTTGCTCCACGTCCCATCCAGCCTGGCCTGGAACGCTTCCAAGGATGGGGCAGCCACAATTTCTACAATTTCTCTGTGCAACAAATAATATTGAGGCTGCCCTAGGTGGGGTTTTATTTAAAGTCAGACGATGGAGATAAAAGGAGGCTCGTGCTTGTCCTTCTTTCCATGAATGAAGCACTGTCATTGTCACCTTCCTGCAGCCTCTGCAGTGGCTCTGGGAAGGCCAATGGTGTTTATTTGCTCCTTTTCCCTGTTCCCTTCTCCACAGCAGCAGCAGGAGATGCTGGCCATGAAGCATCAGCAGGAGCTGTTGGAGCACCAGAGGAAGTTGGAGCAGCACCGGCAGGGAGCAGGAGCTGGAGAAGCAGCACCGAGAGCAGAAACTGCAGCAGCTGAAAAACAAAGAGAAAGGGAAAGAGAGTAAGTGGCCAGGGCATGCCTCCTTTGGGTGGTGACAGGCGGATGGGAGGCATGAAGGAGCTTCAGAAAGCTGGAGGAACCTCCTTGAGGGCACGGAGAGCTTGTGGGAATTGAGGGGAAGAGAGAAATGCATTTCTCTGCTTCATCTTCATTTTTGTCTCACTAAATGCCATTTTAGCGTTTTTCAAAAGGAAGCATATCCTCTCTTCCCTTGATTTAACATTTTTTGAAGTATTTTTGGCAGCATTCCTAATGGAGGCAGAATATTAAGCCCATAAAATACACCAGATGCACACTGCACTCCTTTTCTCTTTCTGCTGCTCTGAATTTCACTCTTTTTAAGATGTAGCTGAGTTCTCAGCTCTCCCCTTTTTGAAGCATTTCCATTCGTGAGGGGATTTTTTTTTTCAGGAGGTTACAGTTTGTGGATGCCTTCCCCACTGTGTGTCATTATGCACTTAAGGAGATCATTGTGGCCTCACAATTTCCTTTATCAGAGACGCTCTGGGCTGCTTGTTGGGGCTTCTTCTGCAAGTGAATGGGGGGAAAAAATACCTCAAAATACCTCGCCAAGTTGTGCCATCAACCCTCAGGTCTGATTTCAAGATGGGAGAAGTGGTGAAAGGAAGATGGCTGGGAACTGGGAGTAAGATAAAGCTCCAAGAACTTTTTCAGTAGGAAAAAATTTAGGACTGGGAGACCTTTTTAAGTGCTAGAAAGAGCAGAGGTTCAGAATCCCATAGCATTTCTACTTCTCCCTGCTGCTCCCATCAGCTGTTGATGTTTGATCCATGTTTTGCTGAGCCTCTCCTCAGAATCGATACCTGGCCATACTCATTAAAGTAATATGAAAAGAAATTAAAATGGCCAAATCTCTGGAAAATGGGAGCAAAGCATCTTTTGGGTGAAACACAGAGGTGTAGAGGAAAAAAACCAGAATTTCGGGATGATAAGTTGAATATCCTGTTCCTGTGGCTACAGTTGTATTTTTAAGTTACTTTTTATTTAAGAAGTGCTGTGATCTAGAATCATTATTGCACCTCAGCTCTTAAGGATACTTAAGTTATTTTTCTCACATCACAAAATTTGGCAAAGAGAAGCTAAAATTGTCCTGATCTGAAATACGAAGAGAGTGTGAGAGAGGTGGAGTTTGTTCTCCTTCCTTATTAACACCTCTGCTCTGGAGCCAGGCTGGGAGAGCTGGGGGTGTTCACCTGGAGAAGAGAAGGATCCAAGGAGAGCTCAGACCCCCTTGCAGGGCCTAAAGGGGCTCCAGCAGAGCTGGAGAGGGACCTGGGACAAGGGATGGAGGGACAGGACAACGGGGAATGGCTTCCACTGCCAGAGGGCAGGGAGAGATGGGATGTTGGGCAGGAATTGTTGCCTGTGAGGGTGGGCAGGCCCTGGCACAGGGTGCCCAGAGCAGCTGTGGCTGCCTCTGGATCCCTGGAAGTGTTCAAGGCCAGGCTGGATGAGGCTTGGAGTACCTTGGAGTGGTGGGCTGTGCCCATGACACAGAGGTGAAATTAGATGATGCTTAGGGTCCTTCCCAATCCAAAGCTCTCTGAGGTTCTGTGATACCTTTCAGCTTCCAGTGAAGGATGTAAACCTTACACTCCAAAAATAATGAACTTCAAGTCTTCTAAGGAACAGGTTTATGCCAAACTGACAGAACACAGCTGGGTTTGAGTGTTCTAAGGATGCTAATGGATTAAGGATGACACATTTTGGAGGGAGAAGGCTTTCAGGCATGGACTTGTAACCTCTTCTGCTACTCAGGAATTTATCTCCAGCTCTTCACTTGAACTTTGCATCAAACCTGTGTTCATGGAGCTGCTGAGAAATGCAGGGCTCCAAAAAAAGTGAATTTTCTCATTTTGGTGTTTGAACCATTTTACACCTCCAGACAGTGCCTTGTGGGAATGTTGCAGCTCCCTGCTCTTGGGGAGAGCCCAGGGATTGTTCTCCCACCATGTCAATCGTTACCTTGTCATCGAGCAGGGCACAGGACATGAGAACATGGCAGGCTGATCTTTTAGTTCTTGTTCCCAGCGGAGCAGGCAGCTTCCCTGGCCTTTTCCTTTCCTCCCAGCCCAGACATTTTCCATTGGAGCTCCTGCCTTATGCTACGGTGTGGGTGAAACATCATTTTCCACACGTTCCCTTGCCAAACTTGGGATGCATTGCTCCATCAGGAGCCCTGCCTTGGAGTCTGGGCTGTCAAGCTGATGATCACTGGGATCCATCATGGCAGGGGAACAGCCTGCTCTCCATTTTTCAGGAAATCATGATTAGGGATTACACTGTTGACATTTTAGCTCTGCAGAATGACTGACTCTTTTTTAAATTTTTTTTTTTAAGTGTTAGGTTTCCTATTTGAGGCGCACTTGTAAATGAAGCAAAATGTTATGTTGGTTGTGGTGTGCACAGAGACTTGGGAACAAGAGGTCCCTGTTTACAGGAGTTTTCAAGACAAAACCTACACATGAGCCACTGGGCTCATTCCCCTTCTGCTTTTAGATGTGACATTTAACAACGCCAGGGTGCACAAGACCCCTTTTCTTAAATAACTTTGGTTCAAAGAGAGCTGGGATACCCTGGACAAGTGCTTTATTCTGAGTGCACTTCTATGCAAGTGTAACATCCTCTTCTGGTGAAATAAACACAATTTCATCTGTGTTTTCAAACATAACTTGTGAATCTATGCCAAGCTAAGGGGATAAAAAGGGAGAACTCCTTACTGGAGACACTTTGTTCTTCTCTCTTTGAAAGCAAAATTCCTTCTTTTTTTCCTCTTTTTTTTTTTTTTTTTTTTTTTTTTTTTTTTTACTGGAAATAAAATACTTGATTCGGAATCTTTTTTAGAAATTTAAAATTTCTTCAAGTATGTGAATTGATTTAATAACCTTTTTTCAATTTTTTTTTTTTTTTTTGAATTGCAGGTGCAGTGGCAAGCACAGAAGTGAAGATGAAATTGCAGGAGTTTGTGTTAAACAAGAAGAAGGCTCTGGCCCACCGGAATCTCAACCACTGCATATCCAGCGACCCTCGCTTCTGGTACGGGTAAGTGGTGCTGGGCTTTCTGCAGGGTTCAGCCAGTGCTGCCTTTGTCCCCAGTCCCTGAAGGAGCAGACCTGATGTGCTTGTGGGATGAGCCAGAGCAGTGACAGGAACACTGTGCGTTCCCAAAATGCATTTTCCAGAGGGTTCCAGTTGTGATTGATTTTTGTGTCTGCTGTGATGGTCACGGTGCTCTGTGTGTAGGGAGAGGTCTTCATGGCATCTGCAACCCACAATTAACTCACAAGTTCTGCAGTTGGAAATCAGCTTTTGTAGGTCCTTCAGCTTTTCACCCAGGATTTGATCCTGCCTGGTGTTATAAAACTTGAACTTCAGTCAAATGAGTTTTTTTATGTTCAGGAACTGGAATTTGATGATACTTGTGGGTCCCTTCCAGCTCAGGATATTCTATGATTCAGTGAATTCCTGCAGCTCAGGATAGTTAATCTTTGCATTTTAAAGCTTTTAACACTTTACTGCTCTTCTTAATCTCTCAGAGTTGAAAGTTTTGTTTACTTGGCTCTTACTGGAAACATCCAGTGGGTTCAGTCTGCACTTTTAATCACAACTGCTCCAACATCTCAGTTTTCAACTGAAAATATTCAACTGCTGGTCTCCAGATTCAATTTCAGAAATTAACTTTTGTACTAAAGACAATCAGAAAATTTGATGTGACTTGAAAGGTTCCACTGCTGTGATTTTGTCACTGTCTATACTCAATAAAAAACCAAAGGGCTTTGGATGTTGGCTTTAGTGACCTTAAAATCCATGAAATTTTGAGTTACAGAAGTCATTTCATTTTGCCATGAAATTTTTGTTCAGGCTGAAGCACTGACAGTGTTTTAAATCTTAAGAAATGAACCTGTGTACAGGGAGGATGAGGTCATAGCCAGAAGATGTTTCCAAATTCCAGAAACTGAGCTGCAATGAAATTTGAAAGCTATCCCAGCTCTGAGCCAGGACAGAAATGCTGAAGTGGAGTTGGCAGAAGAAGTCAGGTATTATTGGAGGCAAAGTGAGAGGGAGCAGCTTTAATACGTCTCTGAAAATCTAGTCTGAGACTTGGGGATTTCATTAAAGGTGGTTGAAGACTCTGAGCCTCCATTTCTTAAAAAGATGGTTAAAGAACAGTTAATGCAGGAGTGGTACAAGGTCAGCTAGAATTCAGGGTGCCCAGAGCAGCTGTGGCTGCCCCTGGATCCCCGGCAATGTCCAAGGCCAGGTTGGACATTGGGGCTTGGAGCAACCTGGGATGGTGGAATGTGACCCTGCACATGGGAGGGGCGGCACTGGATGGGCTTTGAGGTTCCTTCCAGCCCAAAACATCCTGGGATTCTTCATGTAGCAGAGACAATGCACAAACCATTGCACAAGGATTTCAGGTCATGCCATCCCCTCATTTTCCATCTGTTTTGTGGTGGGGTGAGGATTGCTTTTCTAACAAAAGATGGACAGAGCGTTGGGGCTTCACAGCTCTTTCTCAGCTTCACAGCTGAATTGTCCTGCTGAGCCCTCGAGGAGGGCAGACAGCAGCAGCACAGGATTTTTTAAACACAACCTTCACTTGTTAAGGCAGAATTTGAAGATTTTTTTTTCCTTTCCATTCTATTTAAATTTTTTTTTTCCCAAAAGAGAATCAAATTTCAAAAAGAGAATTTAAATTCCTGACATATTAGTATTTATTTATATGGCATCTCATAGGTTACCAGCTGAGCTCTGGAGACCTTCCTGTCCCCACATAGCTGTGCTGTGATGCAGTTGGGTGGTGGTTGAGTTGAGCACACGCGAGCAGGGCTTGCAGGAGCTCCACTCCACGCTCCCACTGTGAGCAGGCGAGGCAATTAAGTGGTAACAGATGCTGGGAGAGCCTCTCGAAGCGACACGCCTGCTTTTAAGCACTTCCCTTGGTCTTACTAAGGTTTGTGAATTCCTTTTAAAAAAAAGAAATGGGAAGCGTTACTTGGGAAAAAAAAAAAAATAGTCTCCTAGGGGTGTTGAGCACCATGATTGTCTGACGTCAGTGGCTGTGACAGGAAAAATGTTCTGCTGGAGTCACAGAGGTATTAGAGCTGGAAAAGACTTCTAGGATTATGTCCATCCCTGGAAATGCTCAAGGCCAGGTTGGACAATGCTTGGAGCAACCTGGGAGGGTGGAAGGGGGTGAACAAGGTGGTCTTTAACATCCCTTCCAGCCCAAACAGTCTGGGACTTTATGATAGGGAAAGCAGAGGAGGTTGTCTGGAACTACATTGTCAGACTGTCCCTCTCCTGGATTCTGAACCCACTGGGCAGCCCAGCTCCCAGGAATTTCTGCTCTCTGTGACTCCCCTGGGAAGCTGTCAGCAGTGCTTGGGAAGCAGCCATTCTGTGTGCTAGCAGCCATGAAAGGGAGTTTAACTGGATATTTGCGTGGTGAGGAGGTAGAGAGGTACAATTCTGCTTTAAATGACACATTAAATTATACATTGAATGACCCCAACATCCACAGGTGTGAACACAAAACATCCAGCACAGGTACACATGTCTGAATTCAGTGCACCTTGCTGAACATGATAGAAGAATGAAATAACAAATCATGGAATGGTTAAGGCTGGAAAAGACCTCCAAGATTATCACTCCAACCTTTCTGTCTGTGCACGTGGGTGTTTGAAGGAGCTCAGGGAGCCTGGGATGCCTTGAATGAAGGGATGTGCTTTCAGGAATGCCTGCAAGCTCCATGCAGTTTCAAATTTCCTCTCCTCCCAGAGCTCTGACATTCCTGAAGGGACATGCAGACCAGTGCCTGCTGCTGGAAGCAGCGTCAGACTCCAGTCCTGGAGCCAGGGAATGTATTCCTGTTTGCAGAGCTCAATATCTGTCATTCAGCAGCCCTGGAGCACATCTAAACAGGCCCTTTGAATTTCTGCACATTTCCTGACAAAGGGATAAAAATAGCTTCAATGTACTCGATTGTGCTGCTTAGGTCATGATTAAAAAAAAAGAAAAAGGAGGAAAAGAAAAAAAATCACTTGCTCATATAGAGCCAAAAATGTCATTGTGCGACTTGATGGGGCTCAGGGCTCTCGGATCACAATATCCAGGATTCCTGTGAGGGAAACAACTCTGCATGCTGCCTTCCCATGGAATGAGCAGGTCCTGACAGAAAAAGCCACGTTGCTTCCCAGGAGGGATTTTTTTTTTTTTTTTCAGTTTGGCTCTGTTTTGATTGCAGGTGAAGATTGAAGTGTGCATAGGGACCTTCAGGGGTGGGGATGTGGCACAGCATGGGGTGGGTGTGGTAAACACAGCCCTGCAAGAGCCCCAAAAATAATTTTTCCATATGTACATAGAAATCTGGATAATGAAGAGGTAATATTTGGAAACCACAGTCATTCATACTTCCATAGAATCCCAGAATGGTTTGGGTTGAAGGGGCCCAGAAGCCCATCCCATTCCACCCCCTGCCACAGACATGGACACCTCCTATTAGAAGGTCTGTGGGAGTAGAAAATGTTGATGTTCAAATAAAATTTGCAGAGGACTTTGGTTTTGTTTTGTTTTGTTTTTTTGTTTTTTTTTTAATTATGTAGAAAATTCAATGTGTTTTTGTAGTATTTTATTGAAGGCTTTAACTTGCAATGGAATGGATGCTCTGGATCTCAGCAAACAGCCAACTTTTGAGTTGAGTTTGCACTCAGGGGATTGTTACTGCTCGAGAAACGACATGAATTTGTGCAATTTTCAGCTGGGAATGGCTCGTTTCAGTTCCTTGAAGAACCTTTTGTAGGAGAATATTTTCATCTTGGTTTATGGGCATTATAAAATTTCAAGTATTCACTTTGTACAAAATGCATGCTTTCTGTTGTCCCAAATACTGTATTATTAAGGAAGTACAGGGTGTAAATTCTATTTATTTAAAGTGAAGTTGTGAGAGCCCAGTGAGTGTCACCTGCATGGCTAAACCAGTTTTTCTGCTGATGGAGCTGCTCTGCTGACTGGAGCCTTCTCCCAGGCTGGTGGAGCTCCTGAGAAACAGCAAAGCTGGGCACAAGTCATTAAGCAGGAAAGATGCAGCCAACAAACTGGTAGGAGGCTGAGAAAACTCATTCATTATTTAATATCCTCAGCAAACAGACTGTAAGTTACTTCCAGTAGCCTGCTCAAACAAAGCCATAAATTATCTCAGGGAAGTTCAGCTGGAAAGGTGCTGAGTGCTTTGGCCCTGTCTCTGCTGAGCTCCTGTGATGGGAGGACAGGCAGGAGGAAAGGCCCCCTAGCCACCTGTGTGGCATGGCTGCTGCTGGCCAGGTTCAGTGTTTCAGCCTTGGACTCTGTCTGCTAAGCCTGGCGTTTATTTTGGGGAGGGAAATAGTTCACTTGGGCAGAACTTGAGGTCTTGCCTGTGTTGAGATTCAGTAACATGACTTAGCAAAACCCAGCCCAGGTTACAGACTTAGAATTTATACTCATGGTGAAATACCTGCATGGGCTGAGCCAAGGTGGAGCCTTACACTGAAAACTGAGTCCTGTAAATTGGATTTTAGTGGGGATTTCTGTAGGAATGCCCAGGAGGAGAAAGCCTTTGTCTTTGCCCCATTCCCCACTCCTTGAGGAGGCAGGTGCTGCGCTCGTCCCTCTGCGTGTCACCGATGTAAAGCTTGTGCCTTCTCCTTCTCTTTCCTTCTGTGCAGGAAGACCCAGCACAGCTCTCTGGACCAGAGCTCCCCACCCCAAAGCGGCGTCTCCGGCACATACAACCACCCAGTCCTGGGGATGTACGATTCCAAAGACGACTTCCCACTCAGAAAAACAGGTAGGGCTGCCCTTCTCTCGCTGCGCTGCCTACTGTCCCCGCCGTCACGCTTGGCGTGACATTTTCTGTTCCCTCTTCTATCCTCTTATTTAGAATTTAATATGTTTGGTGAACCTTTTTCTGATCTACTTTTCCTGAAAAAGAAGGGACTGGATATTCCAGGCTGTGCTTGGTTTCCCAACCCCTGTCTCCATCTGCTCCCCCTTCACCTGTTACTGTGCTCCTAGTCTACCAGGGAGCCTGGGGCTGCTCCAGGCTGTGCGAGGAGCACGGGAAGCAGCGTAGCCACATGTCAAAGTTTGGGAGATGTTTTCCCAAAGCTCCCACAGAGATCTGCGTGTCTCCAGCCCAAGTATGCTTTGCTGAGTGAGAAGAGTTCTGAGAAAAAGTTCATTTCTTGGGGGATTTGCATTTTATGTACGCGTTTGTACCTAAGGTAAATAAGGAGGTTTGTGCTGGGGCAAGCACTGGGGCTTCCTGCGAGGGTTTGCTTCACACCTAGACAGTTCTCTCTCAGTCTGGCTTCTCCCTGCACAGTGGCTGAGCAGGTCAGTTATTCCTCAAGTCTGTGTTATGTAAACCAGATTGTTTGGCTTGGCTGTGCTTCTCAGCTCCGTAGCACATGCCTGAGCCAGCACAGCCTGGGCTCCCAACCCAGCCGGCTCGGGGCTGCTGCCTTCGGGGAATGGCACAGCTCCGAGAGCTCAGCCTTGCTCAGGGAGCAGTTCTGCTCACTGGATGTGCTGAGAGTCACTTTGGGACAACAAAAAAAGTTTCTCTGGGAAGATCATGCAATCATTAAGGTTGGAAAAGCCCTCTAAGATCATCCAACCTTCAAACAGCACTGCCAAGGCTGCCTCTAACCCATTGACCCGAGTGCCACATCCAGAGGTTTTTTAAATACCTCCAGGATGGGCACTCCACCACTGTCCTGGACAGCCTGTTCTAATGCCTGACCAGCCTTTCAGTGATGAAATTTTCCCCTTTTGGGAATTTCTCATTAGGAACCATTGCATCTGCTCTGCTGAATGTATTTCCATCTGTGCAGTTGTTTCCATTCTCCCTTGGGTTGGTTGCTTGATGAGTATCAAACGCTTCAGATGCACAGGAGCCCAGTCAAAAATTGGCTCCAAGATGTGGGTTTTCCCTGGGAAGGTGCCCCTGTGGCTTTGGGGATGGTACTTTTGACTGTGCCCTTCCTGGAGGAGTCAAATAGCCAAGCTTAGAAAACTGGGTTTGCTGAAGGACAGGGTATCCTCTCCTCTCTGCTCCTAGGTAATGGAAGAGCTTCCAGGCTGTCGTGGGGAATCACAGCATTTCCACACAGGGAAGCATGCCTTGGCACCAAACCCATTGCTTAGGGCCTGTGGACAGCCTGATTCCAAGAGATTTTTAGCTCTCTTTCCTCTGCCTTGTGATGCCAGGTGATCCTTTCCTACCCTGTTAGCATTCCCACAGTTAAAATGGGCTTTGACGTGCTTCCCAAACCTGCCTGGCTCTTCACCTCAGGGCACCTCGTCAGATTGGCTTCGAGCAGCAGTCACCCTTCTTGCTCTCAGTGTCCTGGAAGGGAATTCCTGCAGGAGAAGGAAGACATCTGCACATCTCACCCCTGTGGTGCATCCCAGCTGGGATCTTACCGAAGCTCCTGCTGAATGAACTCCTGTTGTCAGACAGGGGGAATTAAGGATGATAAATGGAGCTAATCACATTATTAAAGAGTGGGAGCCACCAAACCCATTGTTGTTTTCCAGCAGGAGGACGTTCAGCTGATTTTGGTTTTCCAGAACACTGGTGCTTGTTCTTTTTGGGCACCAGCATTAATGTCTTGGGCACTGGTCTGGGATACAAACGAGTTCTTTTTTGTAAGGTTCAGGGGAGAATTTTTTTTTTCATTGTTTTCTTTTATTTTCCTTTCAATGCAACAGCACGTCAGGCTCTGGCACAGCAATATCCTGCAGAATTCCCAGTGCCAAGAATGTTAAGTTGCTTGGAGAAGAAAGACTCCTGAACTGTCTGGTGTAAACAAAAGGCAGGGAAGGCTGGAGCCCATCCTAAATAAAGTTCTTTATTACGGGTGAGCTTTTCAGATTTTTGGCACCAGGCAACCCTCTGGCTTTGTGTTGGTAATTTAAAACCGCCATATCGTGTAGTCCAATTTTATTAAATTTGATTAAATATTTGCAGCTCAAATAACAGACCTCATCACAATACAGCTCTGATTACCAGGGCTGGAATCCAACCAGCACCGTTGCTGGGGAGAGGGCAGCTTAGGGAGTGATAGGAAGGCAGTTGTAATTATCATTTCTTCCAGTCTGCAGAGCTGGGAGCATGTCCTGCAGGTTGTGTCATTTTTGGGAAGAATAAACATTCCCCATCCCTGGAAGTGTCACAGGCCAGGTTGGACAGGGCTTGGAGCACCCTGAGATAGTGGAAAGTGTCCCTGCCCGTGGCAGGGGGTTGGAATAAGGTGAGCTTTAAGGTCCCTTTCAGCTCAAACCGTTTCATGTTTCCATCAGATTTGCCATTTCCCTACATTTTAGCAATACTCCGTGTCTTTACTCTTGTTCCAAGCACCCTGGTAGTCACAGGTTGTTGGAAAGAGGGTGTGCAGGAATGATCCGTTCAGAGAGCTTGAAAGCCTTCAGCAGGGGGAACAGTCAGCTTCTGCAGCGTGCTCCTGATGCCTCCCATGCCCTGAAATCCAGCTCTCTCTGATTTGTTTTCCTGAATTATGCACCAGTTTCTTGGCTGTTTGGTTTCAGCATGAAATTGTTTTCCCGGTGCAGTTACTAATTGCTCGAATCCTGTTCTTAGCCTGGCTGGGGGATTGATTTCACTCTGCTCCCTATCTCCAAGCACTTTGGGGCTTTTCCCTTTTTTTTCTCTGAACTAAGATCAGTTTGGTTGGTGCTGCTCACGCGTTTGCTGTTAAATACCTGGATTAGCACAAGGATTTTTATTTCCCCTTCTGGGGAGTTTCCTTTGTTCTGTGTAGGATTTAGTGCTGGAGTTTTATTGACAGCTTTTGAGAGGGGAAATTCTAAGTTACCTTTTCTGCTCCCAGATCAAGGTTGGTGTCTCCCAAATTTGATAACATTTGTTCTGTGCTCCACTGGGGTCCTCTAATGAAAATCTCTGGAGAATCCTTGTGGAGTGATTTTGACTCTGTGCTGGGACAGCCTGTTTTGATAACCTCAAGAGTTGTTTGTCAACACCATTCTTGGAGCTGCTGAAGTGGGTTTTAGCAGAGCTCTTCAGTTTTGCATTTCCAAGGTATCCTGTCCTCGCTTTCTCCCTGGGAACAAGATTGTCGATGGCATTCCCTGCTTTCTGAAATTTGAGCAGTGGATGTATTAGAACATGCTGTTACTTTGAAAGCTGACACCACCACCATCATGCAGACTTAAAGGGAATTATTTTACTTCTTAACATGCTTTTCCTCTTGGATTTGATGATCTTAGAGGACTGTTCCAACCTATATGATTCTGTGACTCCATGATTCTTTTTCCATGCAAAAAAGATGAGCCTGAGAGAGGACAGCATCCAGCATCCTGTGATGTTGTTGGTATTGCAGAAAACTGGAGTTGTTTGGGTATTATTTGCAGCTGAGCAGGTGAAATTGGCATGAACTTGTTGCATTTCGAAAGAAATAAAAGGGAAAATGAAAGGATTTGTCAACAATTGTAATTCTGCATTTGTCAAGGAAAGCGTAATGTCCCTCTGAGCTGGTTCTGATTATTGGAGTGTTTGGAGTGGTTTGTTTTAGGGCAAAAGGTTGTTTGGAAGAAAATAGACTAGTCACAAACCCTGGTGTAATGTGGGAGTACAGTCCAGAGGAAATCTTGGAGCTCTGTGTGGCATTGAGTGTCACTCCAGTTCGAGAGCATCTCTGCCTTCCTACCCACATTGTCCTTGTAGCCAGCATGATTGGAAACCTGGCTTCCCACTGACCCATGCACTGAAAGGAGGCCCTGACCCCCAGAGAAATCCCTGCTGGGAATGCCCTATCCTGCTCCAAGTGGAGAATGGCAGTCTGTCCGATCCAAAAATAACACTTAGTTTGGATATCAGGGAAGATTTCTTCACTGGAAGGGCAGTCAGGCACTGGAACAGGCTGCCCAGGGCAGTGGTAGAATCAGCATCCCTGAAAGTGTTCAAAAAAAGGGGATGTGGCACAGGGGACATGGTTTGTGGTGGTGATGGATTGATGGTTGGACTTGGTCATCTCAGAGGTCTTGTCCAGCCTTAATGATTGTGGAATCATGAAGACTCTTCTTGTGAGTGGTGCACCAAAAGAGAAACCTCTTCCAGGAGGAGACCAAACAAAATCTTGTGGTTTAGTGTCACCTTTGGGGCATCCCAGTTACTCAGGGAACTCACCCTCTTCCTCCTTGGTCCTCCCAGCTCCATTCTGCTTCCCAGGGCCTGCTAGGTGCCTACACTGTTCATTGAATCCTAGGACTGTGTTGGAGGGAACATCAAAGTTCATCCCATTCCACCCCCTGCCATGGGCAGGGACACCTCCCACTGTCCCAGGGGCTCCCAGCCCCAGTGTCCAACCTGGCCTTGGGCACTTCCAGGGATCCAGGGGCAGCCACAGCTTCTCTGGGCACCCCGTGCCAGGGCCTGCCCATCCTCAGAGGAAACAAACAATTCTTTCCCAATATCCCATCTAACACTTTCCCTCCTTCAGCTTAAGCTCCCTCTCCTCATGGAGTTTTCTCATGGATGTTAGAAGGGAGACAAGATAATTCTGTTGGCTTTAGCCTGACTAGTAAAGCTTTGTCTGAAACATCATAATAGTAATAGTAATAGTAATAGTAATAATAATAGTAATAGTAATAGTAATAGTAATAATAATAGTAGTAGCAATAATAATAATAATAATAATAAATAATAATAATATAATAATAATATTAATTAACAACATTCCAGTCCCCACCTGCTGAAATGAAGATGTTCAAGGACTGGGAGCAAGGGTTTTGTGCTGCATTGTTTGCTTTTGTTCCACAAATATGGATGGGCAGTGGGAACAGGGCAAACTCTGCCTGGAACTTGATGGGGTTTTGACTTCTACAGACTTAATGTCCCATTAGTTCAGCAGCTTAGGGGCTGCAGTTCTAGGAAAAAAAACAATGGGAATGTCATAAATGTTGGAAGAATTGGATTACATGGGTCCTGCTGTACTCAGTGATGTATAGGAGGGGTAGCTTGGGTTGGAGCCTGTGAAAACCAGGGAAGCTTTTGCCTTAAGATCTGGTTATTAATTTACTTGGAAGAAAACAAAATATTCTTTGTATAAATCCTTATTATAGGCCAAATTAAGTATGTCAGTGCTTAAGAAATCCCACTGGCTTTGTGGAAGCTGACTCAGATTTGGGCATGGGCTCATTTGTTGGTTGGAGTGGAATTTTGATAATTTCATGGCATTTGTTTTAAATATTTCACCTGGAGATGGAGAGGAGCAGTAATTTTTTAACTTAGGTGTGGTAGTTTGGTCTCCAGTTTTTAAATTTACTCCAGTTAGCAAGGCTTTGTTTGGGCATATTGCCTGGCAGGGTGAATTTGGGGAGATTTCCAGTGGAGGTGGTGTTCCTGAGCCAGCACTGAACCTGCACTGACTGTCAGGTATTGATGCTTCTGGGTTGTTTAAATTCCTGTTTTACACTTGGGAAAGGAAGCTCTCTTCAGCTTAAAATTATTTTTGTTATATAATAGTTTGAAAAACATCTGAACAAGCCTGAGTTCTTTTACTATATAATAAGTTTTATGTAAATTCTGTGAGTTTGAGGCTGTGCTGTGCTGCCTGTGGTGAATTTTAATTCACCTACTTTGGGCTCTGGAGCACCCAATTAAATCCGTGCGGGGATTATGCTTTGTGAGGTCCTGATGCCATGTTAGATTTGGGATTATATCTGAGGAATAAACAACAAAATCAGAGCAGGGCTTTAAATAGACCTTTTGGTGTTTCGAAACTCGATCCTTCAGCAGAAGGGGAAAACAGAGTGATTTAGCCTTAAAGTAGTTTAATCTGACAAATTCCAATACATTGCTTTGGCAATCACTTACGCTGTAGGTATTTTCTCTTTTAAGGCTGTCATTTTCTATGTTTGTTCACTTCTTTGTTATATGGAAGGAGGTTTTTATTGTGGCTTTAAATATGGGGTGTGTTAGGTAATCTGTGACCCTAAATCTTTTGTTTCCCTGACCATTTTTAAGGTGTTTCAAACCCATTCCTTCTCTGTATTTGAAAGCCACCTAATTAATTGTGTATTCCCAACAGAAACCATCCCTCATCTGAACACCAGGGATAAAATTTGGGCTGAAAGGCAGTTTTTATTGCCATGTTTTCCTTTGTGAGAGGACATATCCTTCCAACAGCTGTGGCATAGGCTTAGTTTTCTTTGATTTAAAATGGATGTATCAGCATCCACCTGTGGCACCTTCCCCTTCCACAGAATGTAAGAGTGGTTTTGTTGGAAGGGACCTTAAAGATCATCTCCTTCCAGCCATGAGTGTGGCATCCAGGCAGCTATTAATGCTCAAAAATTGGGACAAATTAAAGCTGGGAATGCGAGGATGTGGGATAAGGTGTGTACCCAAACACTGCTTTTAAAATCATAAGTCAGCTTCTGTTTCGAGAACTCAGAGTTGCTGCTTGGAGCATGTGTTTGAACTGGTCCAGTCTTTAATATCCCTGGGAGCAGATTTGCATTCAGCCCCCTGCCATTTTATATGCAAATCCTCTCTCTCCTAAGATAATTTCCCCTTTGCTAATGCACTTCATTCAGCATTTGAAGCATCATCTTGAGGAAGCAGTTTTTTTTAGTGCTCCCTTTATCTCTTGCTGGTGTTTTTCTGTCCAAAACATTCACGAAAAAGCTCTTTCCTTTCTTTTTTTCTTTTCCCTTCCTCCCCAAAATTCCATCAAAGCACTGTGTTGATGGCTTAACTTCAAGCATTTGATCTCGAATTCATCAGCCTTCTGATTTTTCAAGCCCTGCAATTAACGTCGACAGGCTTGATCTTTGATGTGACCCAATGGTCAAGGAAAATGTAGCTGCAACCAGACTGAGTTAATTCAAATCAGTTTGTAAACCCTGTTTTAATTCTTCTAAAGAAATATAGATCGTTGGTCTTGGAGTGTGCTGGTTGGTAACAGAGTGAGCACAAGATTTGCTGGTTCAAAGAGGTTACGCAGCGGAGTTGTGGAGGAAGGGAAAGGATGGGGCTGGTTCACTCAGCTCTGCCAGGAGCCCTCAAACCCCACAGCAGGTATTTCACTCAGGGCTCAGGAGAGCAGAAAATTCCTAGAGGAAGTCATGTTGCAGGAGGAGTCTTGAATTAAAGCTTTGTGACCCTGATGGAGACTTGAAAGCACGTGTGCTGTCACTGGCTGTGCTGGCCCCAGGGCGCTGGGGCTTCCCAGGAGCTCTGTCTTGGCTTTCTGGGATCTCAGGATTTGGATTTTGGAGGGAGGCTCTCTCAAAGGCGTGGTGTACACAAGGCTGTGGTCACAGGAAATGCATCCACACCTGCCCTGGGCAGACTGGAACTCCCCTGGGTGTCTGATGTGCTGTTGGATAGGGTTGAGCTGTGGGGCTGTGATGATGGAACCCCAAGTTACTTTCCAAACAAACCAGCCTCTGCCTCCCTGGCATTGGCTTTGCTTGGCCACGCTCTCATGCCCTTTCCCTTGAGCTGACACTGGCTCCAGCTGACGCAGGGAGCCAGCAGGGAGACAATCACCTGGTTTGCTTGCAGAGTTTGATTTTGGTGTTTTCTTTCTCCCTGCCTTTTCACCCTGCTGGCATTCCTCCCTCAGCCAGCTCACCCTGGCGTTGGAGGGTATAGAGCTTGCCTGTTCCAGCAGCACACCAGAGATAACCAACAGCAGCATCTCAGCTGGCTCAGCCATTCCTCTGCTGGTTCCCTGGATCCCATCAGCTGGTTTGCTGCTGAGTTGGGAGCAAGTTGGGCAGAGGTGGGAAACTACACTAATGCTGAACCTGTGTCTTCATTTGCAAAGAAGACTTTGCAGGGTGATTATTACATTTTTAATTCAAATGCCTCTTGTTGTTGTTATTGTTGAATACAGATGTTTCATGGGCTGGGACCTGTTTGTTATATTAAAAATCCGTGTTCCAAATATTTGTTAACAAATGACTTAATTTAATTTAGCCACCTGCAAATGCTTGACTGCAGCCAACTCAGCTCAACTCAACTCAACTCAACTCAACTCAGCTGCAGGCTGAGTAAAACGCTGCTGAGACATTCCTAACACTATTTCTTTTTCCTGGGCAGCCTCTGAACCCAACCTGAAGCTGCGCTCCAGACTAAAGCAGAAGGTGGCTGAGAGGAGGAGCAGCCCCCTCCTGCGCAGGAAGGACGGGCCCGTGGTGACGGCGCTCAAGAAGCGTCCGCTGGATGTCACAGGTACGGCGGGTAAGCAACAGTTCCTCAGTTCTTCACCCCCTTCTCCTTTCCCAGAATGCATTCCTGTCTCCTTCATGTGCTTCAGCAGTGCTGGAACCAAGCTGAGAGCACTGGAATTGTCCAGCTTGGGGGAGGCTGAGGTCAGGCCTCGTCCCCATCTGTAGCTCCCATCTCTGCTCCTTGTGACCAGGGACACACCTGGAGCTGTGTCAATTAGGATGGAAAGCAGGAAAAGGTTCTTCACCCAGGGGTTTTGTACGTATGTATAGCTGTATAAAACTTTTTTGACTGCTCAACTGACAGTTTCTTGATGAAACGTCCTGTCCTTCCAGGACCAAAGTTTGCAAGTGGGATCAGAGTAAAGAACGTGATGAGCTTACCATAAAGTTAATTCCTAGCACCATCTAGGGATGTCTCTGTGTAAGTACCAGCCAGTGGCAGCTTTGTCAGGATTTTCTTGCTCCAAGGCACACGATCATCACTCCATCAAACTCCAAGTCCCTTTAGACAGCAAGGTGGGTTTGGGAGACCCTGGGGTGCCTCAGGACTTCTCTGTGTCAGAGCCTCTCTGTTTGCACAGGGGAGGGAGAGTTTCAAGAGCTAAAAGCTGTGGAATCATAAAATATCCTGAGTTAGAAGGCACCCACAAGATAATCCTGCAAAGGAGACCCCAAAAATCCCAGCCTGTGCCTGAGAGCATTTTCCAAACACTCTGAGTTTTGGCAGCCTTTCAGACTTGAAAATCCAATTTCCTTCACTCACACAATGCTATATGGCACATGGCTCCTGAGATAAATCAGCCTCTGCTGGCTGACCATTTTTCCCTGCAATGACTTCAGAAATGGCAATGGAAGCTCTCATTTCTCACTGGCAAGGACATGGTTCAAGAAGCCAGCCTGGAGCCTGTTGGAAAAGTATCTGAGTTGCTGTGGTAAGAGGGATTTTTTAAATGGAAAATAATTTTTAAAAACAGTCCCACTTTGGGGAATAGAAATTATGTTTAATCCCTGAAGAACACAGGGGGCTCTTTTAGGACACCTTCCACTTGGCCAGGTTGCTCCAACCTGGCTTTGAGCACTTCCAGGAATGGGACAGCCACAGCATCTCTGGGCACCCTGTGCCAGGGCCTCACAGGGAACTATTCTTTCCTACAGTTACCTCTAAGCCTGCCATGTGGCAGTGGGAAGCCATTCTCCCTGTCCTGTCCCTCCAGACCCTTGTCAAAATAAGCTTTTTTTATTCCTCCTGGAGCAATGAGGAGCCTGCTGCAGCCTGAGCCACTGCAGCTGCTGGGAGATTCTCCTGCTGCAAATGCTTGGGGACGAGGAAGAGTTCAAAAGAAAAGGTTTAAATGTTATTAACCTTCCCAAATAAAAAGGAAGAACACCGGCAGCTGTGCCACACAGCAGGTGAGAGACCTTCTGAGGGAGGTCTGATGCAAGGAGGTGCCTTTAGGGTTAGAGGGAATGAAGATGAGAGAGGCACTTCCAGAAAAATGAAGCAGAACAACTCCAACATCCTCCAGTCTGACCTCTTCAAACCTTCCATGCCTTTTACTATCTTTCAATCATATTTCAAGTTATTAATACACTCTAAGAGAAATCCCCATGAGGAGAAGACTTAAATATGCTGAGTAGGTACTTGGATAAACCATTTGAAAGTGTTTGTGGGTATTTTAAGAGCCCTGGGAAGATTTAGGGGGAAGAAGGGGAGGAGGAGGAGCAAGAGGGCTGTTTTTGTCCAAAACAAAACTTGAGGGGTTGTTATCTGTCCAAATACCATCACAGAGATGGTTTCTAATGTTAGAAGTTGGTTTTGGATGTGTTTTTCAGACTCTGCCTGCAACAGTGCTCCTGGATCTGGTCCCAGCTCTCCAAACAACAGCTCCAACAACATCAGCACCGAGAACGGAATTGCAGGATCAGTCACGAGTATCCAAGCAGAGGTACAGAGCCCTCCTTCCCTCTGTTTTTTTACAGCCATCAGCTTTGGGAGAGTGAGGACTAAACCACACGAAAGGAAAACCCCAACTTGTGACTTGGAGCACACTTTGGGAATTACCTCTCAGCCTGGGCTGACAGGATGCCTTATCTGTTTATTAAATCTGGTTTGAACCAGCTCACAAACAGCTTGTGGTAACTTGCATGGTTTTGTAGTAAGGAGAGAGGAAAAATAAAGGGATTCAGCAAGGTCAAATGCAAGTATTTTTATGTTTGGGGAATTTATTCCTGTATATAGGGTGGATTTATTGTGTGCAGTAGGCTGGTCTAAATATGACCAGACCATAACTGGATTAAGGGGAATGGATTTAAACTTTTCCTCCACGAGTGAGGATCTGAAAGCTTGGTGCCATGTGCTGTTTTATAATCCCATAAACTTTCTCCATCACTTGAGGCCTTGCTGGATGCGCAAGGCAGGGTGTTGGCCTGGGTGAGGTGTGGTTGGATTGAGCACAGCAGCTCCTCTGTTCAGGAATCTTAGAGCCAAGCTTTTCCAAGTAGTCTGGGCCATGTGAGCTGGCTCCCACTATAAACTGTGCCTGTAGAAAACCATTGTGGTTGTCTGATGTTACTGGTGCATTTCTTTTTATCCAGCTTCCCATTAGCTGTTCTCCCCATGAATAGAGTCTGTCAACACCAGGGCTCCAAAAACAGGATGGGGTTTGTTCTCCCTAAATATTCCTTTAGAATTGAAAAGGCCTTCTGATGGTGGAAATGTCAGACCTTACTGCTTTCTAGTTTTGTACAGATTTGCACTTTATTTTTATTTCTAATGTAGTGTAACAGTATTTAATATGGGGAACATGCCTCCTTCTCCACCGTCTGCCCTGCCAAATGATCCAGCACACGTTCCAGCCACACTAGTCTGTAGTAAACCTTCCAGATTTAGGTAATTAGCATGAAGATTAAGATGGTGGGAAATGGAGGCTTCACTTGCCCCACAAGGATGAGCATTGAGTTTTGGTTTTGCTGATCCAGGAACTTTCAATCTTGTCTGTCCTTAGCGAACTGCAAATTCCCGGATGCTGGTAATGGAAAAACTAGTGGATTTGACAGTTTTTCTGTGTCATAAACAGAGCAGGCAACTTCCCAAAAGTCCCTGCAGGGGATTGGAATCACATGATCTTTAAGGTCCCTTCCAGCCCAAACCATTCCATGGAGTCAGAGTGAGCTCCTGCAGGTGAATGTGAAGCAGGAGCATCCTCCTTATCCATTTGATTTTTCACCTTAATTATTAGAGCTGATCATCTGGGACTAGACCACCAACACCTAATCAAAGGTGAACTGACCACAAGAAAAAGTCTTTCCAGCAACTGCTTGTAATGCAGCAATTTTGTGACTTAGGCTGAGGTGAGAGCAGCACAAATGATTTGGGAAAAAAACCCTGTCCTGCCCAAGCCTTTCCCTTTTCCAAAGAAAAATAACTGCATTTTATTTCAGCATTCATGTCATGTGGTCCCAGCTGATCCATTGGCCTATATTCGGGAAAAAATAAGTGGGGTTTGGTGTCTTTAAAATCATCTTCTTCAGTAGGAGTTGTATGACCTGGGAGCTCTAGTGTTGGAGATCCCTTTAATACCAATGGACCAGGATTTCCCATGTTCCTACCCTTAAATGATTGGAAATATCTGGGTGTTTCTGAAAAGATAATGTTATGTTTCCTTCTTAGCGTCATGTTTTGTTTTAAATGAGAAGTATATCTCACTGCTTCTTAGTTTGTTGCATCAGCCCTTGAACCAGGTGTGTTGGAGGATGATGCCCAAGTTCATCATTTGAGTAGCTTCAGTGGGGAAAGACTCTAGCCCTGCCTCCTTTAAGACAGACACTTTCTGTTTTGAAATGCCGTTTTTAAAGACTTTTCACTCTCTGAAAGGCACACAACATTCACTGCCCTTGCAGTTGGTACCAGCCTGTAAAAACTCCTTGAGCACAGCTGCAAACTGTGCATTCAGAAGCGGCTGTGTGCAATTCAGGCCCGTTTGTGCACAGCCCAGAGATGGGAGCTGTGTGTTTAAAGAGGTGATAACGCTGCCAAATCCCATATGCTGAGAGCACCAAGCTGCTGTGTTCCTCTCTCCTCTGTTTTCTATATCAAATCCCCAGGAGAGGCTTTGAGGCACAACTCCAGAATATTGATTGTTCAGAGGGAAAATGGATGTAGTTTTGTTTCATTTATGATATCAGTAAAATATTTCATTCCTCTGCTGACAATAAGTATCTTATTTTCAATGGCACACTGACATTATGTAATTTAAATTAAAGCAAAATTGCCAGGAGTGCTCAAAAATCACTTGGAAGGAGAAGTGTGTGGATACAAATAATCACATGGAGAGTCACTTTAGATTAGAAAGAAAAATGAAGTTTTTTTTACAACGAGTCTGTTAAAAAAAAGGCTCAGGCTGCCCAAAGAAGCTGCAGCTGCCTCATCCCCGGAGGAGTCCACAGACAGGCTGGATTCTGGGTTTGGAGCACCCTGGGATAGTGGAAGGTGTCCCTGCCCATGGCAGGGGGTGGAATAACCTTGCCTTGAACAATTCCAGGGATGGGACAGCAATGACTTAGATAGAGATTGCCCCATAACAGGATATTGCATTAAACAAAATCCCCTTTTCTACAGCAGCACCTGAGTTTAATAGACTTCCGTAGAAGTCTTCTTGAAGTCTAAACTCTATTTACATTGGAAAATGACCCGCAGAGACCTCAGGGTGTTCAGAACACTGGTTTCCTAACAGGAAAATCAGGCACTTTATTGTAATTTTTATAATGTGTTTTCTAGTGCGTATTTCAAATCAGTCACGTAGAAATTAAAGGTATTTTTGCTAAAGTGTTCTTGCTTCAAATGCCTTGTGAAATAACTGAGCAAATCTTGCATTTCACCCTGAAAATCAGGAAATAGCTCCATAAATGCAACCTTGAAGCTTTTGGATGAGATTTTGAAGTCTGATTTATGCTAACACATGCCAGTAAATAACATAAATTGTCTGTTATTTGCTAAAGAGAAAAACACTAACTGTAAAGCTTTTTTTAATTTTTTTTAAGATAATCTGTTTTACCTTCAAAAAGGGCAAATGCTTAAGAAGGACAAGTACCAAGGGAGCAGCACATAGCTGTTCCAGGGGAGGTTTAGGTTGGATGCTATGGGGAAGGTTCTTCCCCCAGAGGGTGCTGAGCACTGTCGAGGCTCCCTAGGGAATGGGAACAGCCCCAAGGCTGCCAGAGCTCCAGGAGCATTTGGACACCACACTCAGGGATGCCCAGGGTGGGATTGTTGGGGTGTCTGTGTAGTTCTGGAGACGCTGTGTCCTCTCCTGCTGCCTTGTCCCAGTGAGTGCCATGTCCTGCTGGGCTCTGGGCATGGGCTCTCAGCAGGACCCCGTTGTCACTCTCATTTCCAGACCAGCCTCGCTCACCGGCTCGTGAACCGCGAGGGCTCCGTCACGCAACTCCCACTCTACACCTCGCCCTCCCTGCCCAACATCACCCTGGGACTGCCTGCCACCGGCCCTTCCAGCGTGAGTGCGCTTGGGCTTAGCCTCTGGGATGTCAGTGGGGCTGGGCTCAGCCTCCGGGATGTCAGATCAGTCTCTTGAGATGTCAGAGGAGCTTGGGCTCAGCCTCTGGGATGTCAGTGGGCTGGGCTCAGACTCTGGGATGTCTCTTAACCCCCTGTGCTGTGTTTGCAGGCGGGACAAGCGCAGCAGGATGCGGAGAGGCTGGCAATCCCGACCTTGCAGCAGCGGATCTCCTTATTCCCTGGCACTCACCTCACTCCCTACCTGAGCACTACAACGTTGGAGAGGGATGGGGGAACTGCACACAACCCTCTACTGCAGCACATGGTCCTACTGGAACAGCCAACTGCACAAACACCCCTGGTCACAGGTGAGCACTCCAGGGGCAGCACCTGGAGAAGAGAGGAAGCCAGCAGGGAGCTGTTGGGTTGTTGTCAAGGCAGCCTCTAGGTCCTGCATCACCTCTGCAGCCCACAGGAAGAACATAGAACCTTTGCTTGTTGATTCATCGATTAGAGGTAATTTTTCTGAAATCGAATCTCCCACCTCATTTTGGTGAGGTGAAAATAAATATTGTTATTCCATCAGGACAGCAAAAGTTGGCTGGTAAAAGTTTAAAACTCTTATTTGTTGAGAGTTTTGACCAGTTCAGATCAAAGTGAGGGCAAAAATGTTGCATCTTAACGATTCCTGTTTGCCATGGATGGTTTCTATTCCATGAAAGTATGAAAGGCACACATTTAGAGAATCACAGGTTAAAATACTTCCTTTCCATCATTAATATTGTACTAGTTTGAAATCAAACCAGTGGGAGATCATAAGTCAGAATTATAATTTTATAGAAAAAAAATAAAATTAAAAGAAATTAATAATGCAGTAGTACAAGAACACTGACAAAGACAGAATACAACCTGACACTCTATGGTGGTAGCAGCCCAAGCAGAGTGGTTCTGATCCTGTAGAAATAATGGGTCTGAAGATCCAGCAGTAGCTCTTGTCCTCTGAGAGTCCAGTAGGTAAGCACAGTTCTGGTGTTCAGAGTCTCAGCTTATATCCAGGCTGGAATGCTTGGTTCCTCCCTCTGGGCAGAGCATCTCACAATGGGATGGTGAGTCATGTGGCAAGGTGCTGATGGGCCCATTAACAGGAGATAGTCCAGAGTGGGGGAGGCAGGGAGCACTGCCTCACCTGGTTTCAACAGTTCATGAAGATGGTGATAGAATATACTTCAACCTGGGACAAATATAAATAGCAAAACCATGGCAAAATCATCTGGCTCCCAGCAGATTGTATTTGTTTGTGTGCATTCCCTTCCCAGGATGTTAATTGCTGTGAGTCACTCCTGGTGCTGGGTTTTCAGAATGAACTACCTGTGGGAAGGCCTGGCTATAAATAGGATTCAAAGCAATAATTCCCACTGGGATGCATTCCTGGTTTCCTGTGTGTGGTGCTGGGAGATAAAAGATGTTCTGCCTCAGTTACTGATGTGATGGTTTTCCTTCCCTTCCTTCCATTTCTAATGGAAGTTCTTGGGAGCTGCTGCATTACAGCTCATGGCTGGTTGTACATCCAAAGCCCAGGAATGTCCGTGGGGTTGGGATTAGCTTGGGAGCACGGAGATATGGGGAGGCTGAGGCAGAGAAGTGTGGTGTTTGCTTCCCTCAGTTCCCAGCACACTGTGTTTTCTTCTGAGCGAATTCCTTCTACTCCACCTGCTCCATGTGGTGCTTTCCAAGTGAGTACATGTTGCAACCCAACACTCAGGAGAAAGAGGACACAGAAATAGGGAGAAACACATGTTCCAGAGGCAGCAGCTGAGAGGCAGCAAGCTCACACATGGTTCCCAAAGCCTTGAGTGCACTGGCTGCCAAGCTGCAGCTAATATTTGGAAACTCCTTGGAAACAAAGTGGAGTTTATTAGGATTCTGCTGAAGAGGCTTGAGCTCTGGAGATAGTCCCCTGACAGCTGCAGAATTATCCAGTCGTGATGGCTCTCTCTGGGCTGGAAGGTAGACTTGGCCAGTTTGGGAAGCTAGACTTAGAATTCCTTATCTGTGCCATTCCTCTTGGGAATGGTTACTCCAGGTAGAATCCCTCATGTTGTGATACATGTCCTAATGTTCCTTATTCCTGATGGAACATACACAGGGCTTGGAGCAACCTGGGGTAGTGGAAGGTATCCCTGCCCATGGCAGGGGGTGGAATGAGATGAGTTTTAAGGTCCCTCCCAAGCCCAAACGTTCCATGATTCTGTGAACACGGAGTCTCCTGGAAAGCTTTCCCAGGAGCACCTGGGCCATTGTCTTGGAGGAAGGTAGTCTTCCAAAATATCCTATGCAAGCTCTGCTATCTGATTTGGACTTCTGGGGGGAGGAGCTGTAGTCTCAAGGAAAAGGAGCACATCTTTCCCAATTATCCGTGTATTCATGCACAGACCTGTGTGCGTACATGCCCACATCTGCAGAGACATGCATTTATAAAATCAAATACCCTTTCACATGGTCCTTTTCAGAAGAAGCAGACAGTGGGAGAAACCCATAAGTCTTCTGAGAAAAGAGGTTTTCACATGAGTCAGCTCCTTCCACGTAGGGCAGTTCTGTGAATTGGTGGGAGAGGAGGTCACATCCTGGGGCACAAATGCCAAGGTGTTTGCAATCCTCAGCATCCGGCTGGCTGCAGACCTCTGGGCAGCTAGGGAGAAGCTGCCTAAACCAAAGTCTGAGGAGAGTAGAGGGCTTCTTGCCCAAAAGTGACTGCAGCCCTAGCCCTGATAAGGAGGCAGCTGGTTCAGAATTGAACCTGGGATCAGTCCCTAAACCACGGAGAGCTGTGAGGTTTAAACTTCTCCAGGCCACTGTGGTCTCATGAAATAACGGAAGGGTCAGTAAGGTGTTGCTGGTTTCAAGAAATGAGATGCTTCCAGAGGGTCTCTGAGTCACCAAGCAGACACAGAACTCAAACCAAGCAAAGCACTGCTCTGTGCAGTGGTGATTAATTTATCTGCTCTCTCTCAAGGCAGCTCCAGCTGTAGATGGCGAGGTGGCTGGGTTTGACGTGGTGTCACTGTCACCGTCAGCGTTACTCAACAGCCGTTTTCTCCCTTCCTTTCTTCTTCCTTTTGTTTCTCCTCTGCTGTTTTTTCCTCCATATTATCTTCAGACTGGTATCTTTCAGGACTGCCCCTGCATGCACAGCCCCTGGTGGGTGGAGAGAGGGTCTCCCCTTCAATCCACAAGCTGCGGCAGCACCGCCCGCTCGGGCGCACCCAGTCTGCTCCCCTGCCTCAGAACGCCCAGGCCCTCCAGCAGCTGGTGATCCAGCAGCAGCACCAGCAGTTCCTGGAGAAACACAAACAGCAATTCCAGCAGCAGCAGCTGCACATCAACAAGGTAGGCACGAAGCTTTCAATGCCTCTTTTCCATCCACAGCATCTTCAAGTGCATGATTTCAGGGTCTCTAGTGTAGGTGTGTTTGTGGGCTCTACCTCCAACATCCCTGGGCCTGTCATCCTTGGACCTCTCTCAGGTATGACTACACCAGGATGTACTTGTGAGGGGAGTTATTCAGGTTTACTGAGACGTTTGCTGAAAGGCTGAGAGACTTAGGGGTGTTCACCTGGAGAAGAGAAAGCTCCAGGGAGACCCTAGAGCCACTTCCATGGCCCAAAGGGGCTCCAGGAGAGCTGGAGAGGGACTTGGGACAAGGTATGGAGGGACAGGACACAGGGAATGGCTTCCCACTGACACAGGAAAGGGTTAGATGGGATATTGGGAAGGAATTGTTCCCTGTGAGGGTGGGTAGGTCCTGGCACAGGGTGCCCAGAGAAGCTGTGGCTGCCCCTGTATCCCTGTGAGTGTCCCAGGCCAGGCTGGATGGGGCTTGGAGCAGCCTGGGACAGTGGAAGATCCCTGCCCATGCCAGGAGATGGAATGCATCATCCCTAAGATCCCTTCCCACTCAAACTCTTCTGTGATTTGTACTGTTTTGAGCCTTTCTAAACCCTCCTCCCAAGGAGTTCCAGTGCAGCCTTTCCTTAGGACAGCAGTGATTCCAGCAGCAGGTCGGGGGCTCAGAACGGGCCCACGGCAGGCTCAGATCACTGCTGTTTCATTTACAGTGGCAGAGGTTCCTCCAGATATTTCCACTGTTCCAGTCCTGTGAGAAAACACAACCACTGAGGGCTGGATGAAAGAGTGAAAGAAGCCACAACCCCCCCACCACACACCACCCCCAAACCCTTGTTTATGGGCCGAGGCTGAAGCAGGATGATTACACAAGTCACTGACGTCAATGCTGTCCTCCTGGAGTGCTGCCACCGCGGGTGCCAGCCCTGGCCCTGGCTCAGCCCCGCACACGGGGCCCTGGGGAGCTGCTGCTCCACAGGGATCCCATTTCCTCTCCCGTCCTAACACTCCTTGGGACCAGGGCCATGGGGTGCAGAGCAGCGAGTTGGGGTTCTTTGTTCGGGGAAGTGCCAGCTGGAGGGATTTTTTGCATGAACATTTTTAAAGCTTTTCCAAAGCCTTGGCTGTGACGTATCTGGTGAGCTCATTCAGACTTTCTCCTGGACCTCCCAGGAGCTGGAGAGCCACTGGAGCACTCTGAATTCCAGCTTTGTCCATCGCTCTCTACAGCAAAATCAGTCAGAGAGGGTTTAATTAAACTGATTTCCCTGTGTTTGATTTATAGGAGTCACGAGTTAAAATCACTCTGGTGCTAGTGCGTGTGGCAGATTTATCCTGTGGGATGGCATCCATGGGAAAAGACTTTTCCCAGATGGGGGGATATTTTAGGACCCTCATGTATGTAGGAGAGTTAAGGGCAAGACTAAAAATAAAATAAAAAATTATCTAATTATTAACAGGACTGATAACACTGCCCGTTAATTTTTTTTATGTGCGGATTTCCCGTAAATAATACTCCTGAGCTATTTTATATATTTATATACTCATAAATGGGGCTTTTCTTACTTCCTTGTGATTTTTCCAAACTTTGAGATTTTGGCCGCAAACGTTCCCCATTAGGTGTCTGCAAAAGATGAAATTTTTGAGGGAACTGCAGCCAAAACAAGTCTTGCTGTTTCCAGGAAGGCAGTTAAGGAAAAATGTGTTGTTTTATGTAAAAATAATAAGAATAAACATCGGAGTAGCCGTGGCTGCCTCTGGAACCCTGGAAGTGTCCGACGCTGGGTTGGATGGGGCTTGGAGCAGCCTGGGATAGTGGAAGGTGTCCCTGTCCCTGGCAGGGGTGGAATAGGATGGGCTTCAAGATCCCTTCTAACCCAAACCATTCTGTGATTCTCATTGAGCTGATATTCCACCATCAGCCTGTGCTTCTATTTCCCACATTTTTTTCATGTTTAATGTTTGTAAGGGAAGTGCCAGGGAAGGCTTAAGTTGGAAAAGATCAGAAAAAATTCCTGCACTGAAAGGGTGGTCAAGCACTGGCAAAGGCTGCCCAGGCAGTGGGGGAGTCCCTATCCCTGGAAGTGTTCAGACAACCTGTGGATATGGCACCTGGGGACAGGTTTGGGGTGGGTTTGTCAGTGCTGGGGAACAGTTTGATTTGATGATCTGAGAGGGCTTTTCCTGCCTTAAGGATTCTGTGATTTGTGATATCAGAAGTTTTACTCCAAGCCCCATCCAGCCTTGCAGGTGGGTTGTTGCCTCTCCTCCAGGCTCAGAAGCTCCACAGTCTCCAGGCCCTTTCAGCTGTAGGACTGAGGCAGCACTGCCTCAGACAGTTGTTTTTCCCCTGCTGTCCCATCTCCTCAGGGCTAAAAAAAAAAAAATAAAAACCAGATCAAGAGATTTCTGTAGGCTTTGGCTGCTGCAGAAGGTTCTGCCAGCTCCCTACATGGCTGGTACCCAAGTCCCTTATCATCTCTTGCTTCTCCTTAGGCTATAAAAGTTAAAAATTAGAAACTAAAGGGAACATGGGAAGAACCATGTCAAGTCAAATGAGTTCAGCCTTTATCATCCTTTTTTTTTTTTTCCTGTTTTTTCCTCATTTTCATCAAAGCTGCGTCTCCAGCTGTGCACAGTTGTTCTGTGTCTTCCTTGAGTTTGTCCTTCACCTCCAGAGAGAGGAAAGGGAGGGTTCTGCTGCCTTCTACACATCATGGCATGGTCAGGGCTGAGCTGACATCCTCCTTTGCTTCCTGGCTCCTCTCTTCCTCTGGTTTTCCTCCTGTGCCACCCCACCGATTGGGATTGGGGTCCCATCCAGCCCAAACCATTCTGGGATTCTGTGATTTTCTGCTGGGGACTCCTCATGGATCCCTGATGTGTAAATAGATGTCTCTAACCTGTTGGTTGGACCAACAGGTCTTCAGTGTCCCAGGAACTTGCCTCTGTGGAGAAAGGTGTCCTGGAAAAGATGGTATGGATTGATGGGCACGGTGATGCTCAGAGGTCGGATTTGATGGCCTTGGAGGTCTTTTCCAACCTTTATGATTCTGTGATTCTATTTATCACATCTACTGGACAAATCCAATGCCAGCTGAAATGTCACTAGTGATAAATGCAGCTTTTTTCCCCTCATGAAACGATCCACAAAAAAATTATGAACTTTTTGGTTTCCCCTGTATTTATGACCTGACTTTGCTATGTGTTTTTTTGCTGGTTTTTTTTTTTTCCCTTTTCTCTTTTTTTTTTTTTTTTTTTTTTTTTTTTTTTTAACTTCTGTTCTTTGTATTTCAAAGCTGTGGAGGAGAAATCTTGCCAGCTGCATGGAGCCTTTTAAAAATGCTTGTGACTAGAGAGCTGTAATTTATTCTGGAGTGAAGTTGTTATCTGCCTGGGGCTGAAGAGGCAGTGCCTTTACCAGAGGTTTATGGTGGCAGTTTGTGACAGCCAGAGGCCACTGGGTATGGAAACAGGGGAGTAACCTCATGGCCGAGTAAGCCAGAGAACTAATTAAGGGATGGAGAGCTTATTTATGGTGCTTCGTGCATACTATTTCAGATATATTTACAGGCATTCTCAGTGCTACCATTATAGCCAGCCCCTCACACTTTTATTCCCTCCAATTTTAAATTGCACAAGCACGTGCTCATAAAACTGCACAAATGGAAGATTTTTAGGGAGTTTGAAAGGGCCTGGGATACAGATACTCAATGTGTTATGTGGAATGTGTTGGTAACGAAGTGTCTTCTCTGCAAAATCTTCCTTTAAGAACAGGGTTGCAGCAGCTGGAACTGGTGACAGACCAGGAGATTCCCTTTGCAGACAGAATTTCTGAAATGTCCTTGGCATCAACCACTTGGTCTTCTCAACCTTCACTGTGGTTGTCATTTAATTCTTACATTTTTAAGGAGTAGGAATAATTTAAAACTTCCAGGGAATTACACTGCCTCTCATTCCCATTTGGTATGACAATGTCACTGTAAGTTATTTTTCCCAGCAATTACCTTGTGCAGTTCAGAAGTTCAAAAGGCATTAAATTCAAAAGCTTGAGACCTTTGATCCAAGCAGGGAAAAAGAAACAAAACAAGCAGCAGATGGTTTATGATGATTTAATTATCTTTAAAACAGATAATATTCATCAAGCCTAAGAGGGCTTAAAGAAAATTGGTGGAAGAACGTCCAGTTTAATGTGGTTTGGTTATTCAGTGTGTGTTATAAGGAATGAAATTGGGGGGAGTGGGGGTGGGACACAGGGGGAACCTCAGAAAAAATCCTTGAGGGGTTTTGATCCTGAATCTTTGCAGGGACCTCCTGAGGTTGCTGAGGGCAATGTTGCAAGGGTCCAGGTTGCCCAAGGGTCTCCAAGGATGGAGATTCCAGAACCTCTCCAAACAACCTGTTCAACTGTTTAACCACTCTCACAGGGAAAAAAAATATTTTATTGTGTTCAGAAGGAATTTTATGGGGTTTTAATTTGTGCCCATGGCCTCCTGTCCCATCACCTGTGAGTGCAACCCATGAGAGTCCCATGGACTTAAGGATATCCAGTCCTTTTAAGTGTTGCCTAAACCTGTTAATTCCTGCACCAAGGGAAGTTTTCCTTGTTCCAGATTTTTTTTCTGGTGTCTGAGTCCTGGAATTCCTGAGGGATGGTCTTAAATAAGGCATTAATTCTATCTCATGTGCCACCAGGTGCCTTCCTTCATTCAGCAGTGGTACCAGGATATCCTTAGCCTTCTGCTTTTCTTTCTTCATGTCCCTTGCCAGATTCAACTCCATTCCTGCCCCTCTGCCTTGCTTAGGTTATATGGCAGAGCCTTCTTTCCTGCTTTTTTTTGGGGGGAAGGCTTAATTCTAGGTTGGAGCTGCTTTTCTTCAAAGAGCAAGTTACTGACAAATAGTCCCTCCTCCTGCATGTGTTCAATAACCATGTTTTGATTTAGCTTTATTGGATTTAAAATCAATATTACTTTCCATACTGATGACCTAATGCTCATTAAACCTTGCCCTGACAACTTTCAAAGTGCAGCAGTTTCTTTACAAGCCTGTGAAACAGGGACAGCCTGAGCTCTTTGAAAGGGAGGAAATGGATTGTTTTCCCTATGCTGGAGTTAAAAACTGGTCACATTTGTTTTGGGGTTTTTTTTATATCCCAAATAAAAATCATAAGCAGTCTGAGACAGAGAACTGTGAATTTTATGTTGCCAAAGAACTTACAAAAAGTCTGGGTGAATTACAGTGAAAATTAAACCGTTCCTTTAGGTTTAGGAGCTGCTCTCTGAGATGTTTACTGTGTCTGGTTAGGAAGGTCAGGCTAGAACAATGGTGCTCTTGAGGTTTGCTCTCACCTGCATGTCCTGAGTTTCCTCTTAACCAGCTCCATAAGAGCAGATTTTCAAGTAATCATTATTTCAGCCTCACAGATGAAATTCAGGGAGTGATTTGAGGTGATGTTGAGCAAGCAGCAAAACCCTGTTGGAGGGTTTGTGTCCCCCATATTCTTTCAGAATTTAATTGCCAAACATCTCGGTGGCTGCTCTGGTTTGTGAGTGGAGCGGCATCTGGAGGTGTGCAGGAACAAGAGGCTCTTATTCCTTCAGAGGGAAGATGAAGTGGAAAATAAGGGGGTGTCATTGCTCGGGACACAGGATCTCAGAGCCCTTAATGCCAAGGTTGCCCTGACCTTTCCCTGAGATTGTTTTGGGATTGTGAGACAGAATAACTCAGAACCGCTCTTTCCTGCAAGCCTGGAGAAGAGAGTGAGCTTTCCCCATCGTGGTGAGACATTAATTTTGAAGAGTTAAGAATTTTTTTAAGTAACTGAATTAGCTAAAGTAGATAGATAAACTTTGTATGTTAACAAAAGTTGATCTTAGATAAACTATGCCAGATCCAGTAACTCATTGCTTGTCAATTTTGTGTTTATGTTTGTAGTGAAAAACAAAATGTGACAAATAGATCCCAAAGACATCAGATAAACTACAAACTTCTTATGTTTTCTACTAAAACTTCATTTGTCACATGTGCATTAAAAAGGTAAAAAAACCAAAACGAGAGAGACTCATTTTACTTCATCATTTCTAAAGACCCTTCCCCAAAAAAGACCCTCGACTTATTTAAGGGGACAAAATGCGCATGCTTAATAGCTTTCTTTCCAATTAGCATACGAAGCAAGAAAGAAGTGACAAGAGTATGAATATGCATTTGTATTTTGTATATTCAACACTTTTGTAAATAAAAAGCCTTGTATTTACCTGTGTTCCTCGCAGTGTGCATTAGGGAGTTATCCCACGCGCTGCCCGGCGTCGCAATTAACATACCCTTTCGAACTTTAAACTGTTAGAAAGTTTTTGTCTGTCATAATTGAATACCAATATTAGATAGATTGATATTCATATTTTAATAATTCAGTGGGATGCAGTTCATTGATGAGCTCGGGGTTCTTCCAGATCATCTCCAAGCCCACTGAGCCAGCACGGCAGCACGAGAGCCACCCCGAGGAGACGGAGGAGGAACTGCGGGAGCACCAGGCGCTGCTGGAGGAGCCCTACGGCGACCATGCTGTGGGCCAGAAGGAACCCCCGGGGCTGGCCAGTGTGGTGCAGGTCAAGCAGGAGCCTATCGAGAGCGACGAGGAGGAGGCAGAGCCACAGCAGGAGCTGGAGTCCGGGCAGAGGCAGGCGGAGCAGGAGCTGCTCTTCCGCCAGGTGAGCTCAAGGAGCGCCAGGCCTGGCATTTGGCTTGTTGTAAAATGTGGATTTGGGTTTGGAAGTCACGTTGCTGCTCCAAAGGGGAGACTCTGAGGGAAACCAGCTCACGAGGCTTGGCTGGTTACAGGAATCCGATTAAAAATCAGCTGGTTCCTTTTCTGGAGTCACCTACCAGCTGATAAACCCCAGGGAGGAGAATCTGGCTCACCTGCACACAACACAGTTATTGTGTTTACTGAGCCACTGAGACACTTCCATGGCTGTTTCTTTGGGAAGATGAAGTATATCCTAACATTTCTGAGCCACCAGCAGGAGACTCTATTTTGGTTTAATGATTTAAAACCAATTTCTCCAGAGAAAGGCTGCATATAAAAGAACAGGGACAAGTGGAGGGTGTTCCTGCTTCAGAATTAGAGATCCTGGAGCCTCCAGCCAGGGTCACTTTTGAGGGAAAGCATCTGAGGCTTGTGGATTGCAGGTGCTAAATCAAATAACAAGGGAGCACAGTGAATGGAGATGATCCATGTCCTCCAGGAATATCATCGGGATGTTGCTTAGGAGCTACATGGCCCAGGGCAGCTGTGGCCACTTCATCCCTAGAAGTGTCTAAGGCCAGATTGGACATTTGGGCTTGCAGCAACCTGGGATAGGGGAAGGTGTCCCTGCCCCTGGCAGGGTTGAGCTTTGAGGCCCAAACCATCCTGGGTTTCTCTTAACTCTGTGTTGTTGATGGTGGACCGTTATCAGTGATACCATTCCTCTGAAAGTGCAGCCTCTTCACCTTAATTGTGAATCCATGGTCACACCTCAGGAGTCTTTAAAATAGTATCTCTTTTGCAACTGTTTTGCCTCAAAGCAGGAGGGAATAAATAGAGGGAATAGGGTGGAACAGGCATCCCTTCTGACTGGGAGCCTGTCCAGCTGCACAGAGAACCAGCTCAGTTAAGAGCTCCCCCTCCAGCCTGGGGTCCTGTTGATTTGGATTCATTCCATGGCCTGGAGTGTTTCACTGCTAAATACCCCAGTGCAGTGGGGTGGAAGCCTAGGGGTGGAAGATGAGGGAGTTGGGGGAGGATGGAGCTGCCCCTGCCAGTGACCCTGTCAGTGTGCACCAGGCTCAGGGCTGGGGCTCCACATGCTCTGCCTGCCTGACTTGGCCCTAGAAATGTCACACCTTCCTTTGCTGCATTCGAGGGAAAGGAGTCCAAGTCTGAGAGCCTTCAAAAACCCTTTTGGGAAGGCCCTTTCAGCAACTGCCTACTTCTCTTGCCCACAGCAAGCCCTGCTCCTGGAGCAGCAGCGGATTCACCAGCTGAGAAACTACCAGGCATCGCTGGAGGCGGCCGGCATGCCCGTGTCCTTCGGGGGACACCGGCCCCTGTCCCGGGCACAGTCCTCCCCCGCCTCGGCCACCTTCCCCATGTCCGTGCAGGAGCCACCCACTAAGCCAAGGTTCACAACAGGTGAGCTTTTGGGGGCTGGGGCCTGGGGAGAGGGGTCTGTGGTGACTGGTTTGTTTTATGTTGAGCAGTTCTGCAAGGGCGTGGAAAAGGGGGAGTGGCTTTAGAATGGGAGTAGGGTTAGATGGAATATTGGATGGTGAGGTGTTAAGGTTGCCCAGAAGAGCTGTGGTGGCCTCATGGCTGGAAGTGTCCAAGGCCACATTGGACAGGGCTTGGAGCACTCTCGGATAGTGAAAGGTATTCCTGCCCTGCCCATGAGATGAGCTTTAAGGTCTTTTCCAACCCAAACCATTCCATGATGATGATTCTATGATTTTCTTCCCTGTCCTAGCAAATCCGTAAGTGTGGGCTCTGCATCTCATCCCCATTTGGGTACTCCCAAGCATCCTGCCTTTCTCAAGGAGCAGACTGAGTCATCCCTGTTGTCCTGTTTGTCCCTTCCCCAGAGCAAAGATGGCCCTGCACACAGCAACAGCAGCACAGCCCTGGAGCTCCAGGCAGAGACAGTCTCAGGCTGTGACAGAGCTGATTGAGAGGCAAGGCAGGGAGAGCCAGTGCTCCTGAAGGACAGAATGCCAAATGCAATACTTGTTCTGTTTTCTCCACCTTCTCCAGTCCCTCCATAATCTATCATGCCATCAGTTATCCACTCCAGGCTCCTTGCCAGCCTCCCCTCCTCCTGTCACACAGGAGTTTGTGCCTGCAGGTTAGGAAAACTGAGGTGAGCTGGTGATTTCGACTTGTCTCGAAGAGACAAAGAGACCAAAGAGTGTTTGCTTACTTGTGAAGGAAAATGATGAACACAATCCTGTGTTTGTCTGGTTGGAAGCACAGGTGCAAAATAGGTGTGGATCCCCATCCCTGGAAGTGTTCCCAGCCAGGATGGAGCAACCTGGGATAGTGGAAGGTGTCCCTGCTCATGGCAGGATTGGAACAAGATGGGCTTTAAGATCTCTCCCAGTCCAAACCATCCTGGGATTCTGCAATCTCCCCACCAAGATGAAAGCAAAAAACTTAATCGTTCTTCCTGTATCCTGACAGCCAACTTTTCTCCTCCAAAATCCTTTCTGCCTCTTCAGTGCCCTTAGCAACAGCTGGAAGTTGATTTTCCATGCAACCCCTCAAGCCCTGTGCTGGGTGATGAGGACTGATTTCAAAGTCCGCCTTCTTCCCCAAATGTCAGGCTCCTACTTTGTGAATGAACAGTTTGCAACGTGATGTGCTCCCTGGGAAAAGGAAAAGGGGAGAAAAAAAAATCCACAACGCCCAAATAAGAGCGACTCATGATGTTATTCCTCTTTCACTTCTGCTTTTATTCCATTTTTAACCTACACTTCTTGCAACACTCAGCTCAGTGCTGTGAATCAGGTTTATTTTCAGGCCCTGGCAGTGTACTAATAGTGGCATGTTCAGTGTTCCTCAGCTCCTGGCTTCAGGCAGGGTGGGAAGTGTGTGCTGTCAGCTCTGGGAAAACCCTGGAAATGGCTCAAGTTTTGCAAATCAGACCTTTAAAGTCCCTATTTGTTGTTAAAAGTTGAACCCCGGAATTTCAGCAGAACTGCATTTCTAGCACAGTTGGTTCTGGCCAGATTAAGAGATTTTGGCTTTTGCCAAAGGTGCAAGCAAAAGTCCCCTGGCTCAGGGTCAGAGCAGATGAGATTTGAGATTCTAATACACTTAACCCCAAAACTTGGGGCTATAAAACAAGGAAGCCTGGCCCTGCTTGAAGGGATTATTGATTCCTTCTCTTTCTTTCCTCCTCCTCCTCTGCCGGTATTGAAACTGCCCAATAAATCACATGCAAGACTCTGAACATACAATAAATAACATTTCCTACCAGAGGATCTATGTTTGATTCAGATCGGTGCCTCTGAATTTCATTCAAAATTGCAGGCAGCAGTACAAGTGCAGATTTGAGAGCTGTGCTGCTTGGAAAAGATGCTGTTCCAGTATGAGGATTAATTTTCCTCAGAGGCAGGGTTTGAAAAACTAAAGGAGTGGCTGGAATATCACACTGCTTTTATCCAGCACTGCATAGAGTGATGAGGTGCAGAATGCTTCAGGTAGTTCATCTGTAAAATTCCATTTTACAGCGTTTGTCCAGGTTAAGATTCCAAGGGTTTGACTTTTCCTTTCCATCTCTGCATTTATGCTGGGTGAATGGAGAAGGAAAAACAATAAAATCAGGCATTCACTGTCACTAATTGAGGTGCAAAGCATAGAGGTAAGACCTCTGTACTAGTCTTAAAACTAGTCCCAGGACTGGTTTAATTAACCTGCATAGGAGAAGCTGGAAAAAAAGCCCCATGGAAGCAGGAGAAAGGGGAGGAAAGGCATTTCAGCTGCTGAGCATGTGTGTGAGCTGAATTGCCTCATGTTTTGTTGGAGTCATCCACGGTGGTGTGTCAGAGATTGTGTTTCTGGAGGTGGACACTAAAGCTTAATAGGATTGAGCTATTCTTTGGAAGACAGGAAATTAAAGTCTTGGGTGTTTTTCAAAAGCAAGCAGTACTGAAGTGCATCAGGCTTCTTTTTCCCGAGGAAAATCCATCTGGCTGATAAGTGGCTGCTTTGGATACTGATCCTAAGGCAAAGGAATGAGGGTTGGAATTGGTGTGATGGTTTGGTGAGAGGGCTGCCAGAAGCAAACTTTATTGAATGGCCCTAATTAAGCCAGCCATGATCACTCTGGATGTGAATGTGGCCCTTAAGTGATCAGTCATTGTCCAACAGACAAAGGAATTGTTCCTCCCTTTATGGAGGAAATATGTTTGGGATATTATATATAATATATATTCTATATATTATATAGAATACAGAAAGCTGATGCTGTCCCTGGAGTTAGCTTGAGACAGCTGGAAGTTCTGGGGCTGATGTATGTTTTATTTTCCTGTCTCTGTTGGTGACCAACACCTGAGACTTCAAAGGTCTGGGGGGGAAAGAGCCACATACTGCAGCTCTCAAACTTGATGTCCATTACTCCACATCAAAGTGAAAGCCATGCCCTTCCTGGATCCTTCCAGCAATCAGTTTGATGTCCCAAAGCATGACATTTAATTTTCCTTCCTCCCAGAAAGCCGGTCCTTGAACTTGCCCTCTCTAGCTCAAGCAGCCCCCGTGACTTTAATGAATACTCGTGCCTGCCCTGTTCTACACACTTGAATAAGGATCCTCAGGTTAGGCCGTTAATTTGCATAGCTCCAATTATCCAGTCTCTGATTTCTTGCAAAAATGGGTCCACAAATTATTCCGATGTTCTGCATTAAAGGATTTTTCCTTTCTGATGAAGGCATTTATTCTCTCCTGTGCAGAGCAATATAATTATCTGAACCTCAGATCATGTTTGTTCTGCCAAGAAAAGCCAGTTGATTTTGCTTTAGTGCTGACCTTTAAAAGTGATTGTTCTTATGTCTGAGAAGAGTCTTGCTTCCAGCACCACTTCAATTAACTTGTAACAGCCAGTGTAGTTTTGTATTTTGAGGTGAAATTGCCGAGCTTCCCTTCACAAGTGTGTGTGAGTGCAGCTGAGTATCCCCAGCCACAGGAAGGAACTGGGGACAGCTCCCTTTTCCACTGGCTGATTTTTAGGAAAGAGAAATAAGTGATTGCAGCACAGAACTTCCCTAAGACACTGCTGTTATCAGTGAAACATTCTCCTTGTTATCAGTGAAACATATCTCTTTGGGAAAGGAGAAACAATTGATGAACCAAGTCCTGTGAGCACCAGGTTTGGGGTGGTATAGAATCCTTGTGTAGTTTGGGTTGGAAGGCACCTTGAAGATGATCCAGTTCCACAGCCAGGGATGCCTCACAGTATCCCAGGCTGCTCCAAGCCCTGTCCAGCCTGACCTTGGACACTTCCAGGGATGGGACAGCTGGGGCCTCCCCACCCTCACAAGGAAGAATTTCTTCCGTAAATCCAGGCTGAATTTCTTTTAGTCTAAGACCTTGCACTAGTCCAGTTATTCTGAGATTGCCGTGGCCCAGCAGCTCCTGGTGGTGTTTGATGCTGTGGTTCAAACACAGGTGACCTTGAGAGAGCTTTGCAGCACATCCTCCTACAGGTGAACTCCGGCTGACCCCGGGGCAGCCAATTACCAGGGCTCTATTCTCTCCTTGGAACCCAGTGTGCTTTGGCTTTTGGGGGGTGTTTTTTCCCTCTGCACACTGCACTCACCTACAGCAGAGCAAGGAGCTGCCAGACACCTCCCCTGAGGCTGCAGAGTGCTGGGGCCAGAGCAGGGAGCCAAGATTCCTGGTGGCACAACGTGCCCACACCCAGCCAGGAGGTGGGACTGCAGCTGCAGCTGGGCCTGGGAACGTGCAGGGGCACAGCCTCCACTCCAGCTGCTCTCAGGGTTCCCTTGGAACTCCCAGGTTGTGCTGTATGTCCGTGCTTGAGCTGGGAACAGGGATCCAGCTGTGCGTGCCACGGCATGGGTGTGCTCGCCCAGGATTTCCCTGGAATGCTAGCAGCTGGGATGCACAGCCCTGGACATGGGAGCTGGGACTGGCTCCTGCCACTGCCTTCAGAGGCTTTGGATTCTCATCAAGACCTTTGCATTCCACAGAAATCTCGGAAAACCTTGGGGTGGAAAGGATCTGGAAGGTTATCTGGTTTATCTCTACTGTGGGCAGAGTTACCTTCCACTGTACCAATTGAACAATTCCTTCCCAATATCCCATCTCTCCCTGCCCTCTGGCAGTGGGAAGCCATTCCCTGTGTCCCGTCCCTCCTTGCCTTGTCCCCAGTCCCTCTCCAGCTCTCCTGGAGCCTCTTTAGGCCCTGAAAGGGGCTCTGAGGTCCCCCTGGAGCCTTCTCTTCTCCACCCAGCCCTTCCAGCAGAGGGGATCCAGCCCTTGGACCAACTTGCATACAGATACTTCCTGCAATAAACCTTTTTCTTAGGGAAAAACACCTAAACCGACCATTTCTATCCTGTTTTCTGGAGCTTCTGGCTGAGGGAAAGATGGATTTAAACATTTGTCTTCATGTCTTTTGTTTGAGAGAAACAATTAAAGGTCTCCTGTCACTGAGGAGGACCTGCCTGTTTTCCTTTGATTGGAATGATGGCTATGGAATCCCAAACTTCCCTTCCAAAATCGTACCCAGGCAACTCTGGAGCATGAATCAAATTCTCATTCTCTGCTCTTATGCCATAAATCCCTTGGAATGCAGGGGGATTTAGCTGCCAGAGCCCCTCATTTCACAGGCTGAACACCTCCATACCTAATAACGATGTCCAAGTTGGCGCTAATGGCCTTAATTAGCAATTAACCACGATGCAAGGACTTCAGCACGAGCTGCTTTGTGAAACACCTCACCAACAATGACTTGGTCCTTTTGGGTTTTGATCCCAAGCCCTGGAGGCATTTTGGCAGCGTGAGAAAAGCCTCAGATCCCAGTCCTGTGCCACACCTCTGCACTCACATAGAGCATTTAGTTTTGCATCTTGGTACTGATTTAATCATTTAAGCATTTAATTTCACGTCTTGGTACAAATTTCCTTCTCATCTCTCTCTCTCTCTCTCTCTCTCTCTCTCTCTCGGATTTCCATGGGAAGGGGTGGATGCAGGTTAGGGTTTTCAGTTCTGTGTGGCTCCCGGTCAAACACAAAATTTTGGCCTAGAACCGTTGACTGCAAAGTGCAAAATGCACTCTTTTTTTTCCCCTGTAACTGGCAAATTTGTTTAAAAAAAATGATTTTTTCTTTTTTAACCCAAGAGCAATTTTGTCCCCTGTGCCACAGGCCTCGTGTACGACACGTTGATGCTGAAGCACCAGTGCACCTGTGGAAACACCAACAGCCACCCCGAGCATGCAGGCAGGATCCAGAGCATCTGGTCCAGGCTCCAGGAGACGGGGCTGCGGGGCAAGTGTGAGGTGAGGAAAACACCAGAAAAGGCCACGTTATTGTTCGTATTAGTATTATTAATATTATTGTATTATTGTGTATATTATTATTGTGTATGTTATTATTGTTATTGTTTTTATTATTGTTATTATTATTTACTGGTATGCCAAAGAAAAGAGCAAGATTTGATGCAGCACTCTCATTTGTTATCATCCCTCCAATTATCCCAGCAAAAACTGTGGAACGACAGCTTTTCTGTGGTTTAATACCTTTCTTTATGCTTTTTAATAAGTAATGGTCAAGCCATGCTGGAAAAGGAGTAGGGGTAGGAGGATGGCTCTGAGCACCATTCCATCACAAGAGGTTAAATTAGATTTATTTGATATATTTTCAGAGCAAGCAAACAGAGAGAAATACTTCGCTATTAAACAGAAAAAATGGAGGTTAATAATAAAAATTAGCGAGTAGTTATTAGTTCCAACTAGCAGCAGTGGTGATAAATGGGGGTGCAAGTGTGTGTTCATCAGTTCTTTGAGCACCTGAGGGGCCTGAATCCCAGAGCATAAATATTTCAGCAATGTCAAGATCTGGCTGGGAATGTTCCCCATCCATCAGATAAGGGATCCACATGGTGGCAGCATTGCCATTGCCTAAATGTTGCTGTTCTGGCCTCGTTCAGCCCTTTCAAACCTGTCTCTGTCTGTGGATACCCATTTAAGCGAATTTTGAGGTTATTTGAGACCGAATAAAGGTCATTGCTAATTGCCTGGCCTCCTCAATGGGTGTTACAGATGTTCTCTAATGTATAAGTTTGCCACTGTAAGATCCCGGGCAATATTATTTGCCCTAATTTCCTGTTGATTTCCTTAAGGAAAATTTATTTTCCTTAATTTCCGTGCTTACCTTGGTACTTTTGGTTGCTCTCACGATGGGAGCATGAGTTGTTGATGATGAGTTGTTGATCCTCACCTGCTTTCCAGCTGTGATCAACAGTGACTTTCAGCTTTACCAGACTCTTCTTTTTTCCAAAAAATGCTGGCTTTCTGTAAGCTCTGCCCTACCATTTCAGGATGCACTCCCTTATCCCTCTGGTTCCCGCTCCTTCATCCCCACCAACTCCTGCCAGCACCTGTCTTAAAGTTTCCTTCTTTATCTTGAACAGATCTGAAGATGACCTTCTGTGCCACGCAAATAAATGTCACGAGTAAGGGATTGACCCAAACCATGAATTTTTCCACCTCAGGACCCATTTTAGTGTTTTGCTGTCTGTCTTGACAGCCTGCTAAGGAAGCAGAAAAGAGAGTCAAGCAGTTCACCAGTGATTTCACCACCCTTTTCCTTCCCCTTTCAGTGCATCCGTGGCAGAAAGGCGACGCTGGAGGAGCTGCAGACAGTTCACTCGGAAGCCCACACACTGCTCTATGGCACAAACCCTCTGAACAGGCAGAAACTGGACAGCAAGAAGCTTCTAGGTATCGTTCCCTGGGGGGAAATAGCCCTTCCTGACCCTTGGGTAGCTTGCTGGGGCTCCCTTCATTCTCTAGCCCTGTACAGCTCCAAGAGCATTGTTCCCAGCTCCATGCACAAGATCCATCTCCCGCTCTTCAAGCAGATCCCTAAAACCTAGACAGCTTAAACCCCCTTTCTGTGATGTCTTCAGAACCTAGAAGGATATTTTCCTGAGGAGGAAAGATGGTTCAGGCAGCTTGTTTCATCCTTGGGCACTCTGTGTGTTAGAGAGTTATCCACAGCTAAGGAAGGAACTGGAACACCCTCCCAAGGATTTGGATCTGCAGCCCCCAACCAGCTGCACAGGCGTCAACAAACCCCTGTCAGATTTGTATGGATAAGAGCAAGAGAGATGCAGGGGCCTCTAAATTTGTTTAATCTGGAGTGGGATTGTTCATCCCTTTCGCTGGTGACCAAATCTTCCTGAAACAGGGCCTTATCTGTTGTAAAATACAGACCAAAATAGCAAAAAAAATTGTATTTTCCCAGCAGAAATTCGAAGGGATAGATGTTCATATAACCAACCCTCCAAAGCAACAAAAGGACATGGATTTTAGCACCTCCATGGAGTCGTCAGCACCTCCTTTTACTTCCTGCCTTTTTGCAGCAGCAGGCTGGAGGGACAGTTTGGGAAGTTCTCATGTGGGGATCAGAAGTAGAAGAAATAAAAAAATATAATAATAAAAAAAGACAGTTCTGGAACCTAGACAGTGAGAAAGTTTATTTTGGGATTAGCCTGACTTTAGATGATGTAAAAAGAGGTTTAACTCCGTGGCCTTGGTAATGTAGTGGTCACAGCAAAGGAGCTGGGAAGATTTTGCTCAGTGATGTCCATGAGCTCCCAGAGAGGGAAGCCATTAGCCAGGAGTTAAACACGCAATTAGCACGGTATTTATAGCTAACTTTCCACCTCTTCAAAGCCAGAGAACCCCAAAGTAGACACCTCCAGCTGAATGATAGCTCGATTAGGATCTAAACTTTTAGGAATTTATAATGTCATATGCTTGGGAGTGGAAAACTCAGTAAATCTTCCCTGGGAGATCTGAGAAAATTCTCTTGGGTTACTTTTCCACTCCCTCCTTGGCTCTGGACACAACCTGGCTCACCAGTTCCACAGATGCCTTTGGAGATACAGTTTATTTGGATAGCATTTTTGGGGGACACCCAAATTGCTGAACTATTCTTGATGGTTTCTGTAGACAACCTGTGGGGGAAGCAACCCTTGCTCTGCCTCTGCTCCTGTAGTTCTGTGCTGCCCATGGCTTTAATCGCTCATTTTAAAGTTTTTTAGAGATCAAGTTTAATCCTATAGAGAAGAGAAATTCTAACACCTGAGGGCTTTCCAGTACAGAACATTCCCTCTTTGGATACACTTGCAGAAAAGCCCCAGAGCTGCGAGAGGTCAGGGCTCCAAGGGTCTCCAGGAAAAGGGGATGTCCAGCAGCTCTTAACTGGACTTGGTTTCCTAAGCCCACTTGGCACCATTTTAGCTTGGAGATGCTGACAGTGGCACTGGCTGCCAGCCCACATGATGCCATTCTCTCCTGATGGCTTCCACAGGGCAGGACCTGAGCAAGGATATGAGGGAAAAGCTCCATGTGGAAAGGGGAACATGCCTGTAAAAACCCCTTCCTTCAGCCATCCTCTCCCAGAGCTTCAAAGGCTTTTAAATGTACAAACCAGCTTCATGGGGTTCTTTGAAACACCTTAAAGGGTGGGTCTAGGGCAGGTTTGCAGGCTGAGGGCAAAGCTTTGTGTGAAGTTTAGGGATGCAGATGTGATCCCGTTTCTTAGGGCTGAGCGTCTTGGCAGGTGTCTGATGACTCAGTGTAAGCTCTTTGCCTTTGATACCTCTGTGAGGAAGAAAAAAAAAAAGGCCTCAGAAACCTCAGCCTGAAAGGGAAAAGACTTTTCAGGACACAGGATGTTTCTTGTTAAGCTTCTGCAAATGAAAAGGCAGATCATGGAATCACAGAATCCCAGAATGGTTTGGGTGGGAAAGGACCTTAAAGCTCCTCTCATCCCAACGCCTGCCATGGGCAGAGTCACCTTCCACTAGCCCAGACTGCTCCAAGCCCCATCCTTGGACACTTCCAGGGATCCAGGAGCAGCCACAGCTGCTCTGGGAATCCTGTGCCAGGGGCTCAGCACCCTCACAGGGAAAAATACCTTCCCAATATCCCATCTATCCCTGCCCTCTTTTAGTTTAAAGCCATTCCCCCTTGTCCTGTCAAGGATACAAAATACAAACCCACCTCTCCCTGGACAGTGGGAATACTTGGAACCTGTTGGACAAGTTGAAACTTAGGCAAATAAGGCTGCTTTTAATTTGAGGGAAGCAGCCATAAATTGTTGTCAAGAAGATAAATATGGAAATAATGGGTGGATTAGCAGTGAGAGATGTGACAGGAGGTCTGAGGCAGGATGAACTAAAGACTTCATGTGGATCTAATCAAAGAGGGCATCTCACTTGGAGCTCAGAGGAGTCCAGATGTATGAACTTCTCTTTCAGTGACAGAATACCAAATGGTTTGGGTGGGAATGGACTTGAAGCCCATGCCATTCCACTCCCTGCCGTGGGAAGAAACACCTTACTCCAGGCCAGGTTGCTCAGGGTGCTTCCAGAATTTTGAATGGGGGATAATTTGCTCACACACGAGCCCAGAAAGTGACATTACATTTCCTACGGATCCAAAATTAGCCCTGCAGATGGTTTTCTCCATTTTTCTCAAATTTTCCTTGTTGGTTTTGCTATTTCAGTCAAAACACATTTTTTTCTTTGCTTGCCACTGGTTTATTTTTCTGTCTTCCTCCTTTATGAAGTCCATGCTCTCCAAAGTCATCTAGGAACTGCAGATGAGTGATAATTGGATTGGTTTTATGATTTCCTATCCTCCCTCGGTGAGAAGGGGTTAAAGGGCTCATCTGAGAAGACATGCTGAGTGATTGTTGGTGGCATCTTCCTCATGTATAGTCTCAAAACATCAGACAGCACCCCAACCTAGCCTAAAAACGATTTATAGACAGCTTTTGCAGGAGCCCAAGTGTGCACATTGTGTGTGTGGGTATATGTGTGCATGTGTGTGCAACTGTTGTAACAGGGCTGGCTGAAAATGGGAAGAAAACCCCCAGTCTGTGTTTCTGTGCTTAGAAAGGTTGCAGAATTGCCCCAGAATTGGCCCCAGAATCTGGTGACCGCTGACTTTTTGACTCACGGAGTGAATTTCTTGTCCCCCCCCCACAGGTTCCCTAACGTCGATGTTTGTCAGGCTGCCTTGCGGTGGTGTCGGGGTGAGTAACACCCTTTAATGTGTAAATAATGTCCTGTTTGTTCTCTTCTGGTCCCCTCAATCCCAAAAATTGCTTTGCATTCCGTGGGGTGGGTAATTGCAGCCAGATGCTGCCCAGGGGCTGCCTGGGGCGCGGGGTGCCTCAGCCTCACGTGCCTTTCTTCAAAAGCAGTGCGAGGATCTCGGGCTATTCCGGAGAGCCCAGGAGTGTGGGACACTCAGAGGCATGTTCAGGAGGAAAAACCTCCTTTCCCAGGCAGGGATGTTTCGTGGTGAAGGGTTTGCTGCGTTTGGAAGCAGGCCTTGCATCCCAAAGTGCTTTTTTTTTCCTCCGTGGAAAGCAGGACATGCTCGTGCTCTGGAGCTGTTGCATCCTCAGCCTCGGGGCTCCAGAGCTGCCTCCTTCCCACAGCAGGTGGGAACTGTGGCCATGAAATAGGATAATACTTGGGAATGTACATATTCCTGTGAATAGCAAGTTTGCTGCATTGCTGCCCTTGAATGAAACAGCATTTGGCATCTTTTATTCTCCAGCTCCAGGATAATCCACGTGGATTCTCCAGGAGGTGACTAAAATACCCCTCCATCCCTCATGGAATAGCCAAGCATTGCTTTTCAGCTGTCAAATTTCCATATCATCTTTTGCTGTTGTTTGTTCCCATAAAGCCAGAAAACCCCCAAACCCCAAATACCTTGTTTTGAAGGTTTTTTTGTTTTCCTTTGAAGCCTGAAAGCTTAAAAGTTTTCCTTTCAAGTCAGACTTTCTGCTCCAGAGTTTCTGTGGAGTGTGACAGGACAGAAAATCGTGGAGAACAGGAAGGGAAAAAGAATGAGAAGAGACAATAAAAGGCATTGTGTTTGAAAATTCACAGTGGTAGTTCTGCTGCATAATTGTAGCTCATGAGGTTGAATTTTCAAGGTCTGGATTCTGTTATGGAAATGAAACAAAATTGTTTTCTTCCTGAGTCTTTGCAAAATCGCTGCTTTGAAAATAATCCTGTCAGAAAAAAAAAAAAAAAAGAGAATAATCGTCGTTTATTCGTACCGCCACTCGTGGAGATATTTTATTTTGTATTGTAAATATGCTGCAGTCGCCTAATTCATGGCAAATTTTTGGCCAGAGCTTAAAAGGTTTGGATTTATTCTGCCCTGCAGTCAGGCATGCCATTCAAAGCGAAAAAAATTATCATTTGCAAATGAAGACTGAATGGTAACAAGTAGAGACAGTGTCTGAGCCCTGCACAGGCCCAGAAGTCTTGCATTAAATCCCAAATCAGGGCAGGAAATGCCTCAGCACTGGTATTCCTGATATGCTCCCAATAAAGATGGTGCTTGCTGCTTGGTTGTCTCCACAGACCCTTAATATTGAATATTTGCTGGCTCTGGTGCAGCGTTTTAGCAATCCTACCAGCAAAACCTGTGCCAGGGCCTCCCCACCCTCACAGGGAAGAATTCCTTCCCAACATCCCACCTCACCCTGCCTCTCTCAGCAGGAAGCCATTCCCCATTGTTTGACAAGTATTTTCCAGAGGGCAAACATGATGTCATAAAGTCAAAAAGAAAGGAAAAAAATTTTAAATATCAGTAGAATAATGTGGGACGGATCCTCCTTTGGATTTATACTGGAGCAAGATAAAGTCGAATGATGGCTCGTGGTTGGAATTCAGGAGCTGAGGGTGTTGTGTGAAATTATGGGCTGGAAAGCTTTAAAACCAGGTTCTTTTCCTGCAAGGAATCAAGTGTGGCTCTCTTCCTTTGGGGGTGTTGTGCAGATGAAAGGAAGGGTGGGTCTAGAGGGGGTGCAGGGCAGTTTTGGGGGGAGAAGCCCCTGGAGAGCTGTTCTGCCTCAAGATAAAGGATGGAGCTTGGGCAGCCATGAGTTCTCCTCAACAACGAGCGAGACACGGACAGGCAAGAGACTGAATCACAGAATCTCCAGAGTTGACAGCACCCACAGGGATCATTGATCTAACCCCTGGCCTGTGCAGACACCCCAACAATCCCACTCTGTGCATCTCTGGGAGTGTTGTCCAAATGCTCCTGGAGCTCTGGGAGTGAAGCAGCAGGAAAAAAGTTCAGAGCAAATCCCTTCATCTTGTAACAACTTTCAAACTCTCTCTTTAAATTAAAAACTCAGTCTCGGTGACTTGAAATCAAGGAGAGAAAGGGTGAATTTGTTCACAGGTGCTTGGAGACTCTTTTTTTCTCGTTGGTTTATCCCAAGACTGACAAGTGGCTGACAAGCCTCCTCCCCTCTGCAGCCCTCTGGTCCTAGCAGGAGAGGAAGAAAGAAAGCACAGAAGCACTGCAATCAGCAGACATGAGCTCCGAGTGAAACATGACTCATTTATTTCTGCTGATCACTTGGGAATTTTGCTCAGCTTTGCTCGTCTGCAGCTCACACCCCTTTTTCAACATCCCACTTCACACACCCAGGCCTTCCCTAACCCGGGATAATTAAAAGAAAGATCTTGGGAGAAAGGAGTTTAAACTTCGAAAATCTGCAATACTATCCCAGCACACTTGCATCCAGATTCTTCAAAGCAATCAAAGGAGGCTTGATTTTAGGATAATTGATAAATTTGTTTTCTTTCCTGTGTAGTGTTTTGCTGCACACATTCTAAAAATATCTGAAGATCTGCGTTATTTTTCTGCTTGTGTTCTAAACACTCCAGAGGTGTTTGTATTGTTGATCTTCATCAGAGTAGGTGATTCTATTTTTGGTTGCAAGGTCTTTGACTAGAGTGTATCAACAATTTTAACTGTGCAAGCAAAGTAAGTTCTTGCAGAGGAGAGAGCATGGGAAGGACTTCTGTGGAATGGAAATGAGGAGGAACTAATTAGCAAGTCAGAGGAAGAGGCTATGAGGATTATTTAATTGAGAGCAGGAGGAGACATGGTGGGGTGTCTTCCTCTGTGAGGGAAGAGCAGAACTCCTTCATTTTGCAGGGTCTGGAGCTCTGGTACAACCTGTGTCTATCTGTCCTGGTGCTTGATTACTTACCCATGTGGTTTTTCAGCTAAATTAAATAGTAGAATAATGAAATCTTTCGTAAGGTGCTTGTTTAAATCTGAGATAGCTGCACATTAGTGAATAGGAAAGTTTACAGTGTGAGTAGGAGGAATTTACAGTGTGAGCAGGAGGAATTTACAGTGTGAGTAGGAGCCTCATCATGGGTATTAATAAAAAACCCTTGAGTTTTCCTTAAAGGAAGGAAATAATTGTAAGGAAATTGTAATTTTTATTATGAGGAAGGAAAAAATCTTTGGGTTTCATTTTGGACATTCTTCCTGGAATGCTCCTGGCAGAAGCCTTGTTTCTGCTGGGGCCTGAACATGGCAGTGCTTGGCTCTGGCACTGAAGAATTCTGTCTGTTTTGTGGGAAAAACTGGCCCCACCAGCCGTCTGGGGGTCTGTTGGCCCCTTAGGACACGTGAATTTGGGAATTTTGTATTTCCGTTCCCCTGGTGTCTCACAGGGAGTGAAGAGGGCCCATGGAAGGAGCCCTGAACTTGCTGTGTCCAGGCAGGGAGGGAAGCTCTTCCCTGCTGGTGTCCTGAGGTATTTTCTTTCAAAGACCAAGAAAAATGGGTTAGGTTTGCTGGAAGATGGGTTGGATATTCCCAGAGATGGGGTAGATACACTTGTGGGTGGCCAGAGATCCAGTGACAGGAGGCCAAAGATGGACCCTCACAGAGCACCAGCGCACTGGTCAGTGGGGAGGAGAAGCAGCTTGGGCTTCTTCCCACCTCTTTTGGGGCTTTTGGAGAAACCTGGTCAGGTCAGTCCTGTCTTCTGCATGTGTGCAGTCCTCATCCAGGATTCCTGGAGCTGGCATGTGTTACTCAGACTCCATCCTGATGCTGTTCCCAGGTTACTGCCCAAACTTATTTGGGTCTAGAGGAGCCAGGAGGCCACAAATAGTCACTGCAGGGCTCTCTCACAATGCAGTGACATTCCCTTGAGGCTTTTCGGTGTTCTCCAAGTGCTTTCCTAGTTTATTGTGGCTTCCAAAGCATCCTTGGGGTGGATGCTACCAGAAACCATCCATGATCACAGAGCTGGAATCACTTCAATTACGGCTTCAGCATGGCTGGGAAGGAGGTGGATCAGTCCTCTGTGGACTTGTGTCTCCTTGCTGCTCAGTGCGCCAGGCACAACAAATGATCTCTTTCTTCTCATCTCTGCCTTTTGCCATTGTTTCCATAAATATACTCAGAGCAGAGTAGTAAGTGAAAGATAGCTGGTGATCCTTCCCAGAGAAGAATGTCCTGTTTTTCTGGTGACATGATCTGGAATAACAGCAACGTGGGCATGACTGCAGGGTGTCTGGCCTTGCCTGTGGCCTGTTTCCACATTTTCAGGGGGCAAATAGGGTGATTCTGACCAATATTTAGCATTGGAGCAAATCTGTGTAGTCAGCATGGGATGCTGAAGGTCTGTTGTTAGGGTGGGTGAGCTCATGGTTTCCCAGAGAAGCTACTGTCACTTCTGGGCGGTCATCTTCTAAATGCCCAACGCTAGCATCCCTCTTCATTGTGGATTTATTCTATTTAAAAGAATAATTAAATTATTTCATAAACCTTTTTTATTTCAACTGGGATCATCAGTAATTAAAGAGAAATGCTGTTTCCGTGGTCACAGTCACAGAATCACAGAATTGTTTGGGTTGGAAAGGACCTTAAAGACCATTTCAGTACATCCCCTGGCATGGGCCTGGACACCTTCGACTAGTCCAGGTTGCTCCAGCCTGGCCTTGGACACTTCCAGGGATCCAGGGACAGCCACAGCTTCTCTGGGCACCCTGTGCCAGGGCCTCCCCACCCTCACAGGCAACAATTTCTTCCTGATATCTGAAATAAACCCCCTCCCTTTCTGTTTGAAATCAGTTCCCCTTGTCCTGTCATCCCATATGAGTGATAAGACAGGGGTCTCTTGACTCCTGGCTGCCCTCCCTGCTCCTAACCTGTTTCCTGTGTGTCCCCATCAGGTTGACAGTGACACCATTTGGAACGAGGTGCACTCGTCTGGCGCCGCTCGCCTGGCCGTGGGCTGTGTCATCGAGCTGGTGTTCAAAGTGGCCACAGGAGAACTGAAGGTATGAAAACAATCCTCAGCTGTGCTCTGTGAGAGTCCTGTGCTCTGTGCAGGGCTCTGCTCAGGACTCTGCCATGCAGCAGCTTCAGGACCTTTTCCCCCTCCCTAGTGAGGGAAAGCATCATCCACTGCTGTGACCTTGTGAGGAATCCATTAGAGCAACTCCAGAGTTCCTGAGCAGGATCTGACCTTTTCATTTCCTGGTTTTTTTGTGTGCAGAATGGATTTGCTGTTGTCCGGCCACCGGGTCACCATGCGGAGGAGAGCACACCCATGTGAGTATGGGGTTCATTGCCTTCATCCAGGGCTCCTCTGATGGGGGATCCACAGCTGGAAATTCCAAAGGAACTCTGTTAGTTTAGCTCTATGGAATTTCTGTTTATTGCTACATGAGATGTGAGGTGTTCAAAGCTCCCCAGATTCTCTGGAGCAGGGGAAGATCCTGATTAGTGCTTTTGGGGGGCTGTTTTCTAGCAAGGATCTGTGGTGGGTTTGGGCGAGCATGGGACATTCCCTGTTTCCCTGGAGCCTGCTGCTGGAATTCAGCACTTCCAGTGGGAAATGGATCTAGTGGAAGGTGTCCCTGCCCATGGAACAAGATGACCTTCAAGGTCCCTCCCAACACAAGCTTTCCATGTTTCCAGGGAGGAAAGAGAGCAGGAGGAACTCCTTCCTCATGTATTCCGTCTAGGTGATGGATGCACTGGCACCATGGGAAGCTGTAATTAACACCTCTCTTTTCCTCTTGTCTCCCCTCTCCAGGGGTTTCTGCTATTTTAACTCAGTGGCAATCGCAGCCAAGCTGCTCCAGCAGAGGCTCAACGTGAGCAAAATCCTCATCGTGGACTGGGTGAGTAAATGTTCCTTCTTTCCCTTTGGGAAAGCAGGTGGAAATTATTCTGGGTGGGTTTCTTCTTGCAAGAGCAAGTTCTGTAAGTCAGTGAAAAACTTCTTGTCTGCAGTCTGCAAGCCAAAATTTGGGGTTTTAATTGAATAAAAGTTTTCTAATCAGAGAAAAAATTCTTAAAGGGACCACAGTTTTCAAATAAAAGGAAAGGGCTTCTTAGGAATTCTGCTGTGGCAATGTATAGGTTGGGGTTTTTTAATAGATTTTATGTGGCTGGGAAGGCATTGGAGTGACTGGGTGTCAGCCAAGAGTTTTGGTTCTGTTGCCACAAATCACCCACAGGTTAAACACACCAGTTAAAATATATGTATTTTGTGTTTTTGACCTACTGGATGGATGCTTTTTTCCACACTTCCCACCTGTTTTTCGTGTCAGGGAGGGGCATTTTGAATACCTGTCCTGTCACAGGCTGTGTTTGTGCACCACACAGCAGCTCAGCAGGGGATGTCTCATGGGTTGTGTTGTTTAACCTCGATCCAGCAGAGCTTTGTTTGGATCAGTGCTCACCCCACAGAGTAACTAAAGAGGCATATGTGAAGCAGCAAATATCCCAGTATCTCCATCCCCCAAGATTGGTGTGAATCCAATTCTTTCCATCAGGTAAATGAGTCCTGAGTTTGACAGACATTTGGGATTGTGTTTATCCCACATGTTAAACAAGGAGTGTCATTTGAAACTACGTGTGCAAAGCAGGTTATTCCCATTCCCCATAAATTGCTTCAGTCAGGTTGGAGAAAACAAAGTCCAACAGCAAGGAAAACCCCTCCAAATCCCAAACCGATGCCTTTAATCCATGTTTTTACTGAAGGATTAATCTCCCTGCTGTGATCCCTGTCCCTGCAGGATGTCCACCACGGGAATGGTACTCAGCAGGCCTTCTACAACGACCCCAATGTCCTCTATATCTCACTACATCGCTACGACGATGGCAACTTCTTCCCAGGCAGTGGCGCACCGGATGAGGTGAGCACATGGGTCCCAGAATCCTGGGACTCAGAGGAGCTCCTGCCACCTTGTCAGAGCTCCTCTGGCTTTTATGTTCCCAGGCCAAGGACGTGCCAGGTCCGTGTGATCCGACAGCCATGTCCCAGCCAGAGCTGGTGGGACGGCAGCAAATGAGTCACTGCAGTTAAGCTCTCCAGCCCTTGTGGGACAACCTGTTCCAGAGGAGCCCTCTTCCAGCTGTCCCAGCACTCCGTGTCCTGTTCAGGATTTCCCCTTCCTCAGCAGAAGTTGTTTCTTAGATGCAGAAGAACAGATTGTCCATGGCTGCACCACCCACATTTGGTTTTCCTGGCACAGCCATGAAGCCTGTCTACCTCCCTTTCTCCACCTCTCCTTCTCACCTCCCCTTTTCCACCTCCCCTATTCCACCTCTCCTTCCCTACCTCCCCTTCTTTCTCCTGGCCCTGCCCAGGATCACTCACCACCACCAAGGCTGCACCTCCACCCCAAGTTCGTGGGATTTGAGGGCCAGTCATGGATGCTGCTGGAGCAAATTCCCCTTTGCTGGTGGTGTCGTCAGAGCCCACAGCAGGAGGGCTGGGCCAGTGGAGCTGAGAGCTGACCTCTGGATGGATACATCCTTCCTTTCCCTCTGGGCAGGCAGGAAATATGGTCCTTCAGAGTGATTTAGCAAAGGGAAATTTTATGGAATATTCAGAGTGCTCTGAGACTCTCCAGGTGACATCTGAAAACTTCTTCCCTTGTAAATTTTGCATTTTCTGATTGAGAAAACATCAATGTTTGCATTTCAACTTCTAAAGAAACTTAAATGTGACGTGATGCTGCTCCATCACCCTGTTGTAGTCAATGAACAGCAGCCCTTTGTATCAGGCTTAATTCCTGCTTTTTAGCAATCTGGTTTGCAAAAAGAGTAATTTTTAGATGTATCATTTTAGACCAAATAAAAGAAAGGATATGAAACAAGTATGATTTAAGCCAACAATGGATAAATAACCCACTGTTATCTTCCTATCTGGATAGATGAACACCCACCCCTGTGTTTTTCTAGGAAAAATATTTGCACCAGTATGAGGAATAATGTTCAGTAAAAGCCATGCAGTTTTATCCAGCTGTGCAACACATTAATTGACACTTTTTAAGTCTTTTTATTTTTTTTTTCATATGCAAAGACTTTCTTGGGAAAAAAAAAATAAAAAAGCTGGAAGTCCCTGGTTTATTTTTCAATTTTCCCCTCTCTCAGGTACTTGCAGGCAGGGCAACTGGGGACATTTGCAGTACAAGCAAGGAGAGGGATGTATTTACATTTCCCACCCACGTGTCACTCAAGCAGCCAAAATCCCTTCTCTGTGAATCCTGTTTTTCACCAGCAGAGGGGGAGCTCACTCTGATTAAAATACACATTATCCCCCAGTTGCAACTGTAGTGAACTATAAAATACGCTCCTGAAAATGAATTACGGAAATGAAAATGAATTATGGAAAGGTATTACATGCAGCACACTACTGCAAAAAAATCAAGAGGGTGCAGTTGATGATGGGGTGTTTTTTTGGGTGAGCAGCAGTCGAACACCACTGTTCCTCATCTCCCATAAAGATCTGAGCATAGAGGAGCTTTATTTTCCCTCTTGTTTCGGGGACCAGGGACTAATGGACCTCACTACTGAATCCAAGTCCAAATTCAACTTGGAGAACATTGAAACAGCAAAGATGTGTTGCCAGAATATGCTAATTAAGAGTCCTGTTTCCCTTTTCCAGGTTGGCACAGGAGCAGGAGTTGGTTTCAATGTTAACATGGCATTTACTGGTGGCCTGGATCCGCCCATGGGAGACACAGAATATTTAACTGCCTTCAGGTACTACTGAATTTTCCCTCTCACACATTTATTTTTCACCTCAGCTGGGTTTCTTTCTTGTCATACCATCCTCCTTGATTTTGCTTTTGATAAGCTTTAAAATTTTAGTATTATTCATCCAAGAGAGGCCCTGGCACAGGGTGCCCAGAGCAGCTGTGGCTGCCCCTGGATCCCTGGAAGTGTCCAAGGCCAGGCTGGACAGGGCTTGTAGTCACCTGGGACAGTGGCAGGTGTCCCTGCCCATGCCAGGGGTGGGACTGGATGAAATTTAGGTCTCCTTCCCACCCAAACCATTCCATCATTTTTCTTGGACACTGTCCTGTCGCACCCCTGGCTCCCTCCCCTGTGCCATGGCCTGGCCTCCCCTTTAACAACCTGAAATGTTTTTCTGTCCTCACACGGGGTTTAGTGCACCTCTGGTGGCCTAAATTCAGGCAGACACACACTGGCCAGCACGTGGGGTGGGAATTTCTGGAATATCTGGAATGCTCTTCCCTGTTACATCCTGTTAGGCTGAGCAAAAAACGCCTTTCCCCCTCTTCGTTCTGCCATCAAAAACAGAGAGCACACACATGATTTAAAATGACACCACATCACTGCTATTTGTGTCACTCCTGGCCCAGGAAGGCAGCACTTTGCTCCAGAGTGGAAGTCTGGCTGTCCCAGCAGTCCCCAGGATGGATCTCTTCGTTAGCCAGAGCGCCCAGAGCTGGGAATGCAGGGACATGAAATATGAACTGAGTTTCCAGGCTCCTGGAAAGGGTTCAGGGCTGCACAGTGAGGCCTTTGCCAGCCATTCTTGGGCTCTGCTTGCCTGGACACTGCAGCTATTTAGGGAACAACCTTTGGAGGTGGTCACAGCCCTTCTTTTGGGGAGTTTTGGGGGGGCAGAGGGATGCTCCTCCTGGAGCCCGCACACCTTCAGTTTAACCGTAAGTTAAATGAGAAGCTTTTTTTTCTTCCTACGCCAAGTTTGGCCATGATAATGCATTATCAAGTGACCTTTTTAAATCTTAACCAGCTCTTTTGAAAAACATTGTGTCTCCCCACCCCCCGAATCTTTCTATTGATTTTAATGTAAAATAATGCTTTGAAGTTTGCAATTTATAGTCCCCCGAGAGTTAGAAAGTGAAGGGAATGGGTCATATATCCTATTTTTTCCCCTTCTTTTCTTGCTTTAGCCCCTTGAGACAATACATGCCTTCAAGGCAGCACCTTGTTATTCCACCCCATCGAATGCCACGTTGCATTTGCTGGGGATCAAACCGAAGATGAAGAAAAGATAAGAAAACTGGCCATAATGAACTCCAGAAGCAGGAGGCATTTTCACCATGAACTTGGAAACTTGCAGTGGAGAACGGAGCTTTAATTCAAACCAGTCCGAATGCCAAACTGTGAGGCTTTGAAGTCTGGAGAGGAATCAGTGGAAATCCTTCGAGCCAGGCAAAGATACTGATAGACTTTTTCTTTTCTTTTTTTTTTTTTTTTTTCAAGCCTTAACTCTTCACATGCCTGCCTGTTTTTAGGGAAAAAAGTCCTTTTTCTGTGTAAAAGGTGCAGATTTAAATAAGCAGCATTCTCCTTGTTTTTTGTTGTTGGATTTCAGGAAGAGCCAGTGTGTGGGCTTGAGAAGTGAAAATAACTGAGATAATGAGAGAAATGAGGGAATAAATAAATCCCAGTGAAACCACTCATCCCCATGCTGAAAACCTGTTTCAGTGTGTGTTTGCTCTGTCCAAAAAAGAGATGGTAACTCACATGAGTGATTTTCATCCTGTCCCCAAATATTATCTCCCCAGTTTTGGGGTGCCCAAGCTCTCCTGACCTCTTGATGGTCCTTAATGCCACTGAGACATATCAGAAGTGAGAAGAGTTCAAAATGTGCTTTTCCCTGCACTTTGTTTCTTGTTACCTTCCTAACTTGGGGCTGAGATCACTGCCTGCTCCAGGTTGGGATGCCCTGTTTTTGGGGCGGATGATCAGAAGGGATTTGGGGAGGTTTTTGGGAGCCTGGAGCTCCTGCAGCTCCACGGCTGTGCCAGAGTCAGCTCCACACCCCGCACCTGAACTCACCCCCCAAGCGTGTGGGCAGTCCCAGATTTCCCAGATCAGGCAGAAATGGGGTCAGTTTAATGGGAAGAATGCAGGGCATGTCATTCCCAAAGTCCTGAACTCCTCAGAATGTTCCCGGTGTCTCTGCTCTTGTTCCGTAGTTAGAGAAACAAACATTGTAAAATTCAGAGGGTTTTTTTGGACCAGAGTTTGTCAGTCCCTACCATTTTCCATGAGCAGAAATCCTGTTTGCCTCTCTCAGTCCTCCTGATCCAGGTGCAAACCTGGCTAAGAGACCTGCAGGAGAAATGGGAAGGCTCTGGCTGGGTCCTTATTACACAGGAACAGCAATTAGTGAAATTAAAAATGTTTTATCTGCAGAAGTTTTCCCTCTGAATTTACTGCAAGGAAGTTTCCCTGATGATTCCAGCAGTTGTGTTGTGTCTGAGAATTTTTCCGCTGTCCCAAGGTCTCCTCCACAGCCATAATTCCATGTACAATTTGATTCCACATTTGATTTTATTTAAAACACCTCAACCAGAAGGAAAAAGCCAAGACTGCACTTCCCCCTCCTCCTACCACTTTCAAAAAGTATTAAACAAGTTCAGGAACCAATTTTGGGGGAATTCGGAGGGTTTTCCCTCGATCCATATACCATTTCAGGAGTGAGAGGGAGGAGGGGGAAGAGATGATGATGTTTTGCCTGGAATGGTCGTTTCTATATTTTCAGTTTCATGCTTTCCCCACGCCTATTTCATCTCCAAATACCTAATCCCTTTTGACACGGTAAGAATGACCGTGAAGAAGCAAAGACCGGAATTTTTGGGAAGCTTGTTAGCCTGAGGAGCAGTGGATAATGTTTTTAGTTTATATATATAAGATATATGTCATGTATAAAACCATATATACATAACATATATAGAAATATACACAATATATATGACATATAAAATATATTAGTAGATATAATATATAAATATATGCATAATATATATACACTTAACATATATAAATAATACATAGCACACACAAAAATACATATAAAACATAGATGTGTCCAAGAGTGGGAAAAAGTCTCTAAAAAAGTGTTCAGCTTTCTTAGTTTCACCAATTTACTCACTGCAATTGAGCATTTAAAGCCCAAAATAATCCTCTGTAATATTGTTTCATCTGCCTGTCATTTATTAGGCATTTAATTGGGGAATTGGCTAATGCCAGGCTAAAAATTGTTCATTCAGCCTTCTGGAAAATAGATCTGAAATTGCTTGCTTTTTTTTTTTTTTTCTCTCTCCCAAGCGACTGCGGAACACAGTGGGGAGGTTTTACTGGTTACAGCCATCAGTTTGCTCTCGTGTAGAGCTGTTCAGCTCAGCTGTAACCAGGCAAATAAAAGGACTTCATTTATTTTAAGCAAGCAAAACAAGCTTCTGAAATTTGGGAAATTTTGGTTTCCTTGTTTTTTAAAAAATTCTGCATGGATTGAATGACTATTCAGCATTAGGAATATTCATTCCTCAGTCAAAAACTTTACAGCCACCTCAGCCTTTCCTTAAAAGACTCAATTCCAGGCAGAACTGCTCATCTCCTGGGTAATAATTTGAATTTCTGGCTTTTTTATAGTCTAATGAGCAGGGCAAAGCCCTGGGGTTGTTTGCAGTTTAATCCTTGTTTCCTCTGGAGCGTTTGGCCTTACTGGGATGGATCTGAGCAAAGGGGCTGGTTATATCTGAAGACAAGGGAAAATTAAAAAGCAAAAAGCTGGATGAGATGTGTCCAAAATGTTGTCCACATATGGAATTTTGGAAACACACCAGATTTTTGTCATTTTTTTTTCTTGCAATTTAAAAGGCAAAGTGAGGGAGGACTGGCTTTGACCTTCCTGGGTCAAGTTTTACATCCATGGAGAGCATCACACAGAGTGATGCTGTGGCTTTGGGATGCTGGTTCTGTATTGGAATTAGGCGCTTTTTCTCTCCTATAACTGCCTCTGGTAGGGTTCAGGGTTAGTCCTGGGGGCCTTGTGGCTGTGCTAGAGGGGTCACCCTGTCACTGTCACCCACAGCCACCTCCAGCCAAGGGTCACCGACTGCCCCAGGAGCCTCTGTGCTTGGCAGGATTGGACACCTGTGCCAGGGATGGTAGGGATGAGATGGCCTTTAAGGTCCTTCTGTGCTCCATGAGCTGAGAATCCCCGTGGATCCCTGAGCCCATGGGATGCTCAGTGCTGATGGGCCGTCCCCACACTTTGGGGGTGCAGGTTTGGGCTGGCTCTGGTGATCCCACACTTCCACTGAGATCCTAGCAGCTCCTACAGCCTTGGAACTCAGGGAGGGGGGTAGTAAATCTGATGATTTGAGCAGTTTTCCTTGGGTTAGGAAGGAAAGAGCTCAGCAGCACTTCAAAGCTCAGGGAAAATAAACCCTCAGCCACTGCACTTGCTCTGGAATTGCTGCTTCAGGCCAGGGAGGTGGTTTCTCCTAAAAATTTCTGTGGGTTCCACCAAACTGTAAAGTCACCAGTCAGGACCGTGCTCTCGTCTTCCTCATGAAATCATCCCCCAGGGGCAAAATGGAGAGGGGCAATCACATCGTTAGAGGAGAAAATTCGAATTCCTTGTTGAGATTTTGTGCGGATTAAGGGAAAATTTTATCCCATTTTTCTCTCGGAGGTTTCAGTGTCAGCGCGCAGAGATCGGCAGCGATTGCAGGAGGCTCTGGGATTGCTGTGCCAAATAGTTGGGGAAAAAATAAAGCTGGGAGCTGTGGGGTTTGAGGTTTTTTTCGTGTCTGGGTGCCTGTCCCTGTTCCGTGGTGGCAGTGGAGACTTGGGGTTGGTTTTGCTTGGTGCCTGGCAGAGATTGATGCCCCGTTAAAAATAAACTCAAGCCGAGCTGGATGTCACGAGCTGCTGACTCTGGCAGATGCCTCATGGCTATTTAATATCCTTGTGGCAAAAGCTGGGAGCTTTTATGAGCAACCTGATAGCATTTGAGCCATCTCGGCTTGGAGCAGCCCCCCTGGGCTTTGTTTTTTAGAGCATCACATAAAGACTGGACTCAATAAAGTGTAAGGTTCTCATGTGTGTGGAGATTTAAAGGTCCATGCTTTGGGATGAGGGTGAAATAACTTCAGATCCTGCTGTAGAAAGTTATCCTAGCTGGTGGCTGTTCCTAGGATTGGGAAATGGGAAAATTACAGGTCAGGTTGCCCTAAGGATACATCCAGAATTCAGTAGGTGCAGTTACAATGGAGAAAAACGTAATTTGGGAAGTGTGTCTTGATGTGGGGAGTGGCATGTTTGCAACCTCATGTAGGTTTTGAGAACAAATTGTGGAGTTTGGAGAGAGAGAAACCAGAGGGGGAAAAGATCTTTTGCTGAGAAACCACAGGAACAGACCCTTTGTTTCATTTAAATGCAACTTTAACAATCAATAGGAAGAGGTTGCTGAGCAATTCCATCCATCTTTTAGTGAACAAAAAGCATCAGAGGATGGGGAACTGGCATTGGGAGAGGTGGATTGAGAGAGGGATATTTGCTTTCTAAAGCTGTTGTGCCCCATGGGACGCTCCCAGCCTTTTGCTGTGGGAAATGAGAAGTGCAGCAAGGGAGGAAGGAATCACTTTGCAAAGCCTAGACGAGATGTTTTGAGGGAGGACTTGGAGATAATGCCTTGGGGTGAGGTTTCCCAGGTAGTTTTGCAGCCTGTGCAAGATGCCCTCTTATTTTACCCCTATTCCCATGTATGTAAATCAGGATATGATCCCAAATGGGAAAAATAAGGGGTGACAACTCATTTCCCTGCTCAAAACACACGGTGCAGGAAATCACAGGGAGTCCAAGGAGTTCTTCCAGCCAGGCTCTCACCTTGTGGGGAAGTAGATGGGCTTTGCTGCCATGGAACAAGGGTTTGGTGAGAGGGTTTAAACCCCCCTGCCTTACTCAGAAGCCTCCCTAACGTGTGTGCCATGGATATTTTGTGTTGCAGGACAGTAGTGATGCCCATTGCCAATGAGTTTGCCCCAGATGTTGTGCTGGTGTCATCTGGTTTCGATGCTGTGGAAGGGCACCCCACACCCCTCGGAGGATATAATCTGTCAGCAAAATGTAAGTGGGGCCTTGACTTCTGCTGCTGTCCAAGGGATTAAAGGAGAGTGTTCCCAGATTTTACTTTGCAGGGTCTATTTCAGATCTTTCATTTCAATGGCAAAACTTCCATCATTTTTCTTTGCATTTTCACGGCATTTTTCTTCTTACAATGCATATTTTGGCCTGGCTGAAGCCTTATTTATTTTTCTTTGAAACACTGCATATTTCAACTTTTAAATATTCAGTATATAATATTGTGTAATTTATTTGTAGTCACATCTTTGCTGAATCAGAGAGTTATGCCAGTGTTAATATAAAATTGCAGGAAAAGGCCATACCATACTCTCACTGCTACCACAAATCCATTTCTTCCTCCAGGATACCTTATAAAAATTTTGAGCTGAATATTTCTGCTTTCCACCTTTAAACTAATTACAGAGACCTACAAACCCTCCTTTTTTGCTTTTTTTTTTTCTGGGTTGTTTTTGGGAGATGCACTGAAATCCTCCCCCAAGTTATGTGGAGTTTACCTGGCACTGTTTCATTCAAATTAATCCAGAGGACAGCTTTTCTTGCAAAAAGAGTTTTATTATTATTTTTTAAGAGTTTGTTCCAGCCAGGAAAGTTGTTCTCTTCAGTGAACTTTAAAACCTCGTAAGGGAGCTGAACCTATAAACTTTGTATAAGAATGAAGTGAAATGGGTTTACAGGAGACAAGTTCCTTGAGATATCCAGAAACACTTGGAAGAGGGAAAGTCTTGCTTACCTGCTTGTTGGATTTACCGTGCTCTGCTCCTCTCACAAAACCACTTATGGGCTCGGCAGTGGATGTTTTTCTCTACCTGTTAATTTGTTAATTTGCCAACTCGCACAGGGGTTTGCTCCAAAGCCGAAAGCAGGGAGTGGGGATGGAGGGTAGAAATTCCCTGGCTTTTCCTTTGTTTGGCTTTTTGATTTTTTTTTTCTTTTCCTCCTGGAGGGGGAAGGTTGCTTTGAGGACACGTTTTTTAAATCCTCACTGCTTGGTTCTGTTTTGTTTAAAGGGGGCAGAAATGTATTGTGTGTCATCTGATCAAAGTGCCGGGTGCCCCTGGAATTTTTATAGCATATTAAGGATGGGAAGAGCCATCTGCTGAGAACGAGATGTCAAACCTAAATCTCTCTGGGGCACTGTGCTGCTGCTATCCCGACCCAAACGGGGCCAATTTCCCTTCCTCCTCCCTCCTTCAAAGCAACATTCAGCAGAAATCCACCCCTTTCCCTGCTTCCATATTGGCTGCTGGCTTTAATTTGGGGTGCTGAGTGGTGGCAAGGGGAGGCTGGTGATGCTCTCAGCTGGGGTGGTGCTGGTGGGGGACACAGGGATCCATCTCAGGGCAGCCGCGGCTGGAATCGCACACATTAAAGCCCAGCCTGGCTCGTGTTATGCACTTTCGAATCCCCGCTGGCTTTTTAATATGATGTAATTCCTCTCCCCAAATCTTTGATCCTCTGCCAGGAGCCCGATTCCAGCCGCCACCTTTGCCCTTCTCCTGCATTTCCTCTGTTCCCTCCTTGCAGGCTTCGGGTACCTGACGAAGCAGCTGATGGGCCTGGCCGGGGGCCGCGTTGTGCTGGCCCTCGAGGGTGGCCATGACCTCACCGCCATCTGCGACGCCTCGGAGGCTTGTGTGTCTGCCCTGTTGGGAAACGAGGTACAGGCACCCCCAAAAACTCCTCCCCCTTACGTTCGGGTGTCTCATCCTCCTGTCTGCAAAGTTCCTGTCATGATTTTGTGTCCTCCTGACACTTGGTGCTTTAAAGAGTCTTTGTTTTGTGCTGAAAAGCCACCTGTGCTTTGCAGCCCGTGCGATGGGGAAAACAGCTAAGAATGATTTTTGGGGTTTGTTCTTTCTCCAAATAATTTGGTTTGCACATCTTGGAAAAAAAAACCTCTTTTAATTAATTTCTGAATTCATTGTGCAAGCCCTCCCTTCTTTTTGCTCCCCTCTTTAGTCCTTTAGCCTGTGCCTGCTGCGTGCTTGACATGGTTTGCAGCTGGATTTTTTTCCTTAGAGTTACATTTTCTATTTTCTGCACGTTGTTGTGTAGGAAAAGCCTCAGCTGTGTCAGAGAAATTGGCCAGAAAGGTTAGGGGGGTGAGTCAGAAAGAAAAGTACAGCAAGATTTTGGATTCTGAAGAGCTCGTGGTATTTTTCTACAGAGAAAACTTTAGATACTCCATCTTTTCTGCCTTTTTCCCCCCACTTTTAGTGTCAGTGGGATGAAAGAAGGAACACTACATCTACATATCTTTGAAATCCCTGCAGGGATGGTAACTCCACCACTGCCCTGGGCAGCCTGACTCAATGCCTGAGCACACTTCCAAGTGACCTAAACCTCCTCTGGTACAACTCGAAACCATGTTTGAGGGCTTTAGAGTATGACCAAGGTGCAGCACCAGAGGAGGAGAGCAGCAGGTCTGTCTCCAGTGGGAGCTGATTTCTGGGGGGTTGTAATTCAGTGACCATCAGGTGCTTGGGGAGATGGAGTGGGAGCTTGGATCTGCATGGAGGTGTGGAGCAGTTTGACTTCCAGCCTGCTGGAGAAGTGTTCTGGCTTGGAGTATCTGCACTTGATGTTAAGGGAGAGGCTGGAGTAGCCAGACCAGAAGAGGAACCAGCTGGGATTTATCAGAAGCATCTTCTTCCAACATCCCAGCTCCCAGTGTCCAGGGAGCATCCTGCTCCTTGTGCTCGACCAGGCAGTTCCTGAGAATGCTCTGGGCACAGGGAATGGCTCCAGCCTGCACTCAGCTCTCGGGACAGCAGGAAACTTGGGAGGCAGCTGCCACACCAGCATGGAAACAGGGGGGTTCCAGTGGTGGGGCACTGGCAGAGGTTTCATAGAAAAGCTGTGGCTGCCCCTGGATCCCTGGAAGTGTCCAAGGTCAGCTTGGATGAGGTTTGGAGCAACCTGGGATAGTGGAAGGTGTCCCTGCCCCTGGCAGGGGTTGGGACTGGATGAACTCTAAGGTCCCTTGTAATCCAGACCATCCTGGGATTCTGTGAGGTGTTTATTGCAGCACCCATCTGTTTTAAGTGGTCACTACAGACAATTCCTCTGGCTCCAACCACCTTTGGGTGCAGGATGCACTTTGAATGAAATAGCAGTGGGAGTAACACCTGAAAGATGTCGTTCCTCCTGCTCAGTGTGCTCCTGGGGTTGCAGGGGGCTGACTTCAACCACATGCAGTAAGTGCTTGATCCAAGCCATGGATGCATTAGGGAGTGTAAAGCTGTGGGGAGAGCTCAGCACTCAGGGTACCTTGGGTGTTGTGAGCTGTCTGAGTGGTTTCATTAAGCAGAGGGAATGTTGATCCTTAAAGGTAAAAAACATTGATTATTTTAATCTCTGCTACAAGGTCACTTAAACACAGACCTGCTCTCACTTGTCCTAGGTGGGCTGTGCAGATAGTGTAATATTCCCTGGCTTACCCACACATCAGAAAGCAGGAAATGCTCGTTTTATCCAGGTCTTTCCTTGAACCTTTTGAAGGCAAGGGAGTCAGGGGGAATGGCTGTAGCTATGTGCCGCGGCCCTTTGATGCAGTTTGATCTACAGCGTGTCAGAGGATCCTGCCTGCACACACATGGACAGGCAGCTGTGGCCTGTAGGGACTGCAGCTCCACTGAGGCTGGTAGGAAATGAGAGGAATGGTGCCAGTCCCCCAAGTGTTGGCATCCAGCAGTGGAGATCAAAACTCCTGCGTCAGGAGAAGCACGGGGCGAGTGCAGGAACCAGCTCCTTTCCAACCTGCCAGGAAATTAAACCAGAGCTGGGGCTGTGCAGCTGATTACTGCACTGGGGAGGGGGTCAGGGCTGGGGAATGGACCTGCACTGCCATGGTGGCAGAACTATGCAAAGCTCGCAGCACTTCTTTGGCAATCAGAGGTGGTCTTGGTGCAGAGAGAGACTTTGATGCAGCCTGAGAGAGTTTGGGTTGTTCATCCTGGAGAAAGCTCCAGGGAGAAGTCTTCCAGTGCCTAAAGTGGGTCCAAGAGAGCTGGACAGGAACTTTGTACAAGGTCCTGATGGGACAGAAAAAGGGAGAATGGTTTTAATCCATCGTAACTGCAGAGGGCAGGGTTAGATGGGATATTGGGAAGGAATTGTTGCCTGTCAGAGTGGAAAGGCCTTGGCACAAGGTGCCCAGAGCAGCTGTGGCTGCTCCTGGATCCCTGGAAGTGTCCAAGGCCAGGTTGGATGGGGCTTGGAGCAACCTGGGACAGTGGGAGGTGTCCCTGCCCATGGCAGGGGGTGGAATGAGATGACTTTTAAGTTCCCTTCACCCCTCAGCATTCCATGATTCCATGATTCTGAGGTCTGCTGATGGCAGTCCAGACCAGTTAGCCACCGTTCCTCTCCCATTACCCTGCAGAGCTGCTCAGTCCATTGTGGGCATCACCAACCTCTGCCCTACAGCAAGAAGGTGATGACACCCAGGTGCCTCATGCCCAGAGGTTTTTGCTCCCTTTTCCACAGGCTGAGACTGTTAGTGTTATTTCTGGAGGAAGAGTGTGCTCTGGGATCAGGAACGTGCTTTGTCTCAGTGTCAACCAAAAGGTCTTGGAAAGCTCTTGCTCAAAGACATATCCAGAAATTGCTTTTGCCTTCACTTAATGTCATACAGAAAGTGGTGTGGAGCAGAACTATTTTTAGAGTGGAGAATTAATAAAAAGTGCAATCCATAATTACTGAATCTGGAATGCAGCATCCTGTGAAGTACCTATGGAATGGCTACCATGTGCTCATAAGAGCAGTCTTGGCTGCAGCTTCTCTTGGCTTTGAGCAGAAGTTAAACTTTGCCATAGTTATTTTTAACTGTTAAACTCTGGCTGTTCTTTGCTGGGTAACATCCCTGGCTGGGCCTTGAATGCTGTTTTCAGCACAGTTAACAGCAGTGGACAGCCCTCCTTGGAGGTTTGGGATGAATTCATTCATCAGTGGAGAGCCTGGGAGGGCGGAGATGTCTCCTCTTCTTGGGTTTTTCTGAAGGAAATCAAATAAGTCCTGAAACATTCCTCCAGCAGTGCTGTCGGGCCTTTCCCTGGGATGGCACAGGCACGTTTCCACTGCAGAACTGACAAGTGGGAGGTGTCCCTTCGCGTGGCAGGGGATGGAGTGGGATGAGCCTTAATGTCCCTTTCCTCCAAGACCATTCTGGGATTCAATGGTAACATTCCTCTGGTGTTCCTCTCTCTCCCTCTCCAGCTTGACCCTCTTCCGGAGAAGGTTTTCCAGCAGAGAGCAAATGCTAACGCAGTGCATTCCATGGAGAAAGTCATCGAGATCCACAGTGAGTGCAGCCCCACCAAGCCCTTGGGATTCTCCATCATTCTGCCAGCTCTGTGCTCCCATTTCCTGGGTTCTTGGCAGTCACTGCACCCTGAACTGGGTTTGTGCAACCACAAACCCGTGTTGCTGTGGATGGAGCCATGCCCAGCCAATCCCCCCGTTCAGGGGGAATTACAGAATCAGAACATGGGTTAGGTTGGAAAAGACCTTCAGGTTGATCCAGTCCAGCTGTTAACCCAATAATAATTAAAAAGCCTGTGAAGAACAGGCTGTCCTGCCATTAGAGGGTGCTCCTACTTCTTCAAAAGCAATTAAGTATCTCTGAATAACATGAGTCTTGTTAGGTGTTGTGGCACTGGAGTAGATAGGCATGGAAGTGAAGCAGGCTCTCAGGCACAGGCTGGGATTCTTGGGATGTCCCAGGCACAGCCAGGAGTTGGACTCGATGATCCCTCTAGGTCCCTTCCAAGGATATTCTGTGAGTTTTGCTGGGAGTTGTTGATATTTTAGGTTTATTTGGCCAGGAAGTTTAAAATCATTGCATTGAACCTTGCCTAGAGAAACTCTTGGAAATTCTTTCCTCTGGAGCCTTCCCCGTGCTCTTCCCAATGCAGAAAGGGTGTCAAAAAATACACTGGAGGTTGAAGTTTGGATGTGGTGATCTTGGAGCCACTTTAATGGCTCTAAATACACCTTGGATTTCTTTAATCTTCGGGGATTTGCCCACTGAAAGCACATGGCAGTCAGCAGCTGGATCCAGCCCTGGACTGCATCTTTCCCTCTCCTGCATTTTTTGGTAGAGATACATTTCCAGGCGCATTTGTCCTTAGGCCTAGAAGTCTCTGAGGGATTTGAAGTGGAAAAGGAATTATTTTTTGAGCCCTTAAAGTGAGAGTATGGATCAGATGAGCATTCCCCGGGCAGTTCCAAGCCGGCGGACAGGTTTGGGAAAGCAGGAGCTGGAGTGGTGCCCTGATGGCCCTGTTGTCACCTCTTCCCCAGGCAAGTACTGGCATTCCCTCCAGCGTTTCGCCTCCACAGTGGGCTATTCCCTGGTGGAGGCCCAGAAGTGTGAGAATGAGGAGGCGGAGACGGTGACGGCCATGGCATCGCTGTCGGTGGGCGTGAAGCCGGCGGAGAAGAGGTCAGTGGTTTCCCAGCACATTTCTAGGTCTTCCCAGGCAGGATGAGCAGCCTTGCGGGTTCATCCTCTTCTTCCAGCCACTGCTCCAGCACTCCTCGCATCCCCTGTCCTCCATGGGTTCCCAAAAGACCTCCCGGGCTGCAGGAGAGTAGCAGAGCCATGAGCTCTGTGCGTGCACCCTGTGCCTGAAGCCTTCTGCTCCGAGCATGGCTTTGGAACAAAAAAGGAATTTATCTTGCTGGGGAAAATGTTAATGCTGCCCAGGTGAGATTGTCCACAAACCCTTCTTGGTGGCAAGTTTAATTCCAGGTGATCCCAGCTGTCTGGGTGGGAAGGTGATGGGAACATAAGGAGTCAGGCTTGGCACCACAAATTGCCCCCAACTATGTCATGCCCAAGCCTCTTTTCTCTCTCCCCTCCCTCTCCCACCCTGCCTGGCTGTGCAATCCATCAGACCTGAGGACGAACCCATGGAAGAGGAGCCTCCCCTGTAGCACCCACCTTCGAGCTGGAGTTCTCCTGTCTGTTCGTCTTCGTCTTGAAGCTCTGACAAGAAGCTTTCTCTTGTTACTCCTGCGTCCTGTCACGGTTATTTCCTGATCACGGAAGGACAGCCAGGTGTAAAGCAAAGCAAGCAACACAAAAAAACAAATCTCTCAGCATCTTTGAGTCTCTTTTTGCTGAAAAAAAAATGCTGGTGAAGAGCAGCAAAGGACTGACACGTTGGGCACTCTTCCTCTGGTCCTCACCGGGAGCAGAAAGAGGAATGACGCCCAGGAAGTCTTTGGCAGAGTTGCCAAACAAAAAAACAAAACACAAGAATAATAAATAAATCAAAGATTCAACAACACAAATCAAACAAACCTTAATGTAGAACTGGTGCTTACAAAGTTGATTACCCACAACTGAGCAATCTCCGCTTAAACCACTCAACCCATTGTGTACTTTAATTTCTTGGATATTTGGAAATGGCTCTTGCCTGCCTGTGAGTCAACGACAGCTTTTGTCAGAACGGGAATGTTGGGAGATGATGGTGAATTTTTAACGGGGAAGGACAGGGAACGAAGGACTCATCTGACACCTAAAGGAAAGGGAAGCAGAAGGGGGGGAATGGTAGCCCAGATGGAGTCGGCTTTATTGTCTCCAAAGCCATCTGAAGATGAGTTTGTGCCTTTTTTTTTTAATTGATGGATTTGGTGCAGCTGGATTTTCTGAAGTTTGAGGAACAATGCCTTAAGTAAAAATTAATTAATTAATTAAAAAAAAAAAAAATAAAAAAAAAAAAACCACATAAAGAACACAGCAGTTCCTGAATACTTTTCCTCTTGTTGGGAAAGCCAAGGACTGCCATCAGGAAGACTTTTTGGCTTGTGCTGGCATGATGGTGGGAAGCAGGCATCAGCTGAACAGAGTGTCTCCAAAAACTGTTGACAAGTTTGGATTTGTTTTGTTTTCTTTCATTACTGTTTCAGAGAAAAAAAAAAGGAAAAAAGGCAAAAAAAAAAAAAAAAAAAAAAAGGAAAAAAATTAAGGTAGTTGCCAAAAAAGTGGCAAATACTGTTGGGTCTTTGAAATTCAACCATTTTTAACAACCAATTTTCAAATGTTTTCTCTCTCTTCTACATTATCTAGTAATTGAATTTATCAATTTGGTTGTCAAAGCATGTATTAGACACAAATGCAGGTTTTAAGACTGGAATGCTTTTTATTAAAAGCAACTAGCATGAGATATTGCTTAAATTGTTAGGTATAAATATATATATGTGTATAATGTATATTCCAAATGTATTCCAAGCTTAGAAACCGGATTCCTTTGAATTATTGAGAAAAATATTTATGATGCATTTATAGAAAAAAAGAAAAAAAATATATGTAATAAATGCATACTCTAACAGTAGCCATTGGGAGATCCATAGGGACAGATTTGGGAATTGGAACATCAAAGGTGCTTTTGGAAAAGGAACCAGGTTGAAACTTGAGGACTTTTCATGTGACAGGTTGGGAAGTTTTTCAGAAAGCCAACACTTTAGCCACTGGGCAACTACCCTAAACATTTGTATTTTAATTTAAGGTTTTTAGTTGTGATCCTTTTCTAACAAAAATGGGAAAAAAAAAGTTTTTTATAGCAAAGACGCTGAATTTGCTGTTAATTTTTATATGGATATTTCCTGAAACCCTCCAGAAGCCTTGTTTGTGTGACACTGACATTTCTTTTCCATTTGGCAGGTTTCCTTTATGAACGGCAATAGCATCTAAACCTTTCTTTCTCCTTCTTTTCTTTCTTTCTTATAATACATGATTTTTCCTTTTTTTTCTTCGTTTGTTTGTTTATTTTGGTTTTCTTTGTTTTCTCTCCTTTTCCTCAACTCTTTTGTACAGTGAGCAGCTTTCTGCAGGTGTAAGGAACTGTGGGCAGACCGACAGAGTTTGTTTTTTTCTGGGAAAGGGCACGTTTTACTGAAGAGGAGGAGGGACCATGATGGGCTCTTTTGTTGTACTGATTCCGCCAGCTGTATATTTCCTTAGCTCTCTTGTAGTAGCTATGTAAAGAAAATAAGGAATTTTCTTACCTGGTAGCGTTCAGTGGGCGATGCCTTTGTCCAGCCCACGGCTTCTGGCGCTGCCTGCCCTCGGGAAGGCTCCTTTGACACTCTGGGACCGCCAGCGTTTTCTCTCCGCTGGACATGCCTGCAAACTCCCCACCTCTTCTTCTTCTTCCCAGCGCTGGGGGGGGTGGTTTGGAAGCATTTTTTTTCACCCCCCACCCCAAGGAGGTCATTGTCTCCTGGGAATGCCGGGTGAGAGAGGCCGCGAGCCCTGCCATGGAGAGCGGGGCGTCTTTGCGGAGACGGCGCTGCCCTCGTGCCTCCCTTCAGCAGTGTAGGACAGCACATCCCTCTTCCCAGCACAGCTGCTCCTTAACCACCCTTCCTCCTTTTATCCTGCTCCCACAGTGACTGGTGGGGTTGCTTTCAGTAACTTCTCTTCTTTCCAGTTCTCAAAGCAGCCGTTTTTGTTCCATTCAGGACTCGGTGGTGGGAGGAATCGAGAGTGTGACCCCATGCTGGAGGCTTTTGTTTCCTTCCTCAATTTCTAGTGCAGTTTCAAAACCAGACACTAACGGTATTTCAGTTGTGCAAACTGTACGTCCTAAACCCCAGAAAACCCCAGTGGCAAGGCCTGTCCTCGGCATATCCTAAAAATCCCCCTGCATGAGAACACTGCGTACCTGGGGATGTTGTGGTTTGGGGTTTTCTTCCATCTGACCACGCTGCTGCTGTGATCTCAGATCCATCTGGCTGCCGAATTTGGTGACTGACATGGGGTTTTGCTCCCTGTGCCATGGCAGTGCCCATGTTTACACCTCCCTTTGTATTGTCAGCTCTTCCCTGGAAGGTTTTTAACATTTCTCCTGCCAGTCGTGGCAAAGCTTTTTCCTTCCTTTTTGTGTTCCCGGGAGCTGCTGGCTGACCGTGCTGAGCCGGTTCCTTTGGAAAATCCAGAGGAGCTTGTCGGGATGCCTCCTTCCTTCCTTCCTTCCTTTCCATCGTTTCCCTCACCTTTTTGCCGGGACGGGAAGATTTTTCCCAAGACAACAGAGCTCGTCTCCTCCAAACTCCTGGCGATGTGGGTTTGTTTTGCAGCATCCCCCTTTTCCCTGGGAATGCTCTTCCCTGGGCTGTGACCTTCCCCGGGGATGCTCTTCCCTGGAGATGTTATCCGGGGCCGGTGCAGGCATGGAGAGAGGGGAATGAGCCCTCGTTTTGAGGCTCTCCGGGGTTTTTTTCACCTTTTTGAGCCATTAAGCTTCTTCATTTCAGATGACTTTGCCACGGGGCAGCCGTGACTGTGGGGTAGGAGCCTGGGATGCTCCCACATCCCAGCACTGCTGCCCCAGGCATCCTTTGTACCTGCTTAGGAAGAAAAGGAACATCTTTCAGTCCTCTTTACAGTGAAGTGAGGGCCAGTTTGCAGTACACAAGTAACCATTGAGGTTTTTTTGTTGGGGGTTATTTTGGGTTTTGTTGGGGGTTTTTTTACTTTCGATACAAAACATTCCTTTTTTTATTAGTCATGGTCATGTATTCATTCCATTCTTCCTTTTGTAAACTTTTTTGGGCCCACGTTCTTTTACGGGCATTGATATACATATAAATATATATATAAATATATATGAATATATTTTTTTAAGTTTCCTACACCTTGAGGTTGCATGGTCTGTAAGGTTGGCATGTCTTTATATTGTATACAGATTTTGCACGCCAAACTTGGCAGCTTTGAAAACGAAAACGAGAAAAAAAAATCAAAAACAAACAAAAAAAATAAGAGGTGGTTTGGGGTTTCTTTGGGTTGGTTTTTGTTTTGTTTTGTTTTTATATTGGTTTTCTTTTTCCTTTCGTGGTATTCCCGGAGACTAAAGGCTGGGATGTTGTTGTCACACACACTCACTCACCCAAACAGCTAGACACCAAGGAAGGAGAGTGGGAATTTTTTTTTGTTTGGTTGGTTTTTTTTGAGTCTTACTGAACTTAATAAGAAGAAATTGTGCTTTTTATTGTTAGAAAGAGTAAATAAATAAAAAAAACAAAAAGGACTACTTAAACATTTCTCATTTTAAGAAGATAAGAAAAAAACTAAGACGTTTATCTAGCACTTGTGACTTACCAATAATAGAGTTTATTGTATTTATGTGGAAACAGTGTTTTTAGGGAAACTACGCTGAACACACCAAGTAAACTGCCTGAGTCATTATTATTATTGTTATTATTTTCCTTTGGGTTGGTGTTTTTGCTTTGATTTCTCGGCTGGGTGGGGAGGTTGGATGCAACCCTTGTGTCAACACACGGAGTCGTTCATTCCGAGGAGCTGGATGGATGGATGAGGAGGACTTTAAAGAGTTAACTCTTCAGCACAGCTGCGTTAACTTTTTTAAGAAATTACTTTTACATGATGTATTATTGCTCGGTTTCACTTTAAGCAGTCGTGTACTGTGCAACACTGTGGTTTAAAAACAAGACTTTACAGCAAAAGGCAAAATGTGTTTCTTCATTGTCATGAAGTTGGGCTCATTCTCAGCTCATCTTCACTTTGTCTTTGATATTGATGATGAAAAAAAAAAGTATCCTATTGAAAGAAAATAAATTAACACTTTTTCTGTGCTCCATAGTGGAGGCGCTATTTTCCAATTTATGAGGATGACAAACTTATATATATAATATATATATAAAAGTGGGGGTGGGGAGGGGGGAAAGGGGTTGAAACATTATTCACCCGAGAGCTTATTACAGATATGTAGTATCAAAAAGTTGTAACTATATTATATTCTACTTTATACCTATACATGCTCAGTATGATGTCACCATTGGTAGCAGCTACTGGTTTACGCTGTAATTTAGACACAATTTCACTCTTCCTGTATGGACCCTACTTTCAGTGGTGGTAGCATTCTTTGTGCTCGATTTTCCAATGGTCCTTTCTTTTAAATTGGTGGAGTTGGAATATTTTTCTCATTCTTGTTTTTTCTTCCTTTGTTTTTATTTTAGTTTTATTTTTCTCTTTTTCTTTTGTTTTCTTTTTTTTTTTTTTTTATTTTAACTGGCCAATGGTGTCTTTCTCTGACAGTACTGACTTCAATTTCAACTTTATTAGGAGTCCAGTATTTTGTACCACATTATGACAACTTGTTATTCTTGTGGTGTAAATAAAAGAAAAAAGTTAATTATAGTACCATCCGGGTTTATGCTGCTGATCTTCTTTCCTTCCTTTTCTGGGATGGGGTGTTTCATCTGCTGGGTCCTTGATGGGTTGTGGAAGGGGTCTTGGTACCAAAGTGGTCTTTTGGGCAAAATACACCCATGTCTATGTTGGGGTGTTCATGGAAAAGTTCCTAGAGTTTCCCAGTTTCCTTGTGGCTCCCAGGTGCATGTTGACAAGGGCCTGCAAAAAAATAATTGAGTTTCCAGGTGATGAAGCTCCACCTTTATACCTTTTTCATATATGCTCTCCCTCTGATTGGCTTCCTGCTTGTCTCTGGACCCCCCTGAACCTTCCCAAATCCGTCTGCTCCGTGAGTGTGTCACCTGGAATTGTCCTGTGGTCACAGGGGAGGAGGCCACGCTTCAGTTCTGGGCTCCTGCCAGTGGCTCCTGGGGAGCAGCAGCAGGTCGGTGTTCCCCTAGGGCTCCTCGTGCCAGGGGCCGGGGAGTGCTCACTGGGAAACCTTGGGATCCTCACAGTTCCCTCATCAGTGAAGTGTCCCCTGCTGCTCCAGCGGGATTCATGGGAATCATGGAATGGTTTGGGTTGGAAGGATGCAGGAGGTGCCCTCTCATTCCACCCCGTGCCAGGGCAGGGACACCTCCCACTGTCCCAGGCTGCTCCAAGTCCCATCCAGCCTGGCCTTGGACACTCACAGGGATCCAGGGGCAGCCACAGCTTCTCTGGGCACCCTGTGCCAGGGCCTGCCCACCCTCACAGGGAACAATTCCTGCCCAATATCCCACCCATCCCTGCCCTCTGGCAGTGGAAGCCATTCCCTGTGTGCTGTCCCTGCGTGCCTTGTCCCCAGTCCATCTCCAGCTCTCCTGGAGCCCCTTTAGGCCCTGGAAGGGGATCTGAGCTCTCCCTGGAACCTGTATTTGTGTGCAGAGTGTGGGTGTGGTGATCATTTTAGGACAATGATCTGGGAGATCCAGCCTGTCTGGGAGGGCACCTGCAGCTCCCAGGAGCTGGGGGAGCTCGTTTCTGGGAGTGAAATCCCACTGCTGGCTGATCCAGCTGAGGCAGAGGCTTTGTTTTGAGGGGTGGGGCTGCTTCAGACACGTTCCCAGTCCCCGTGCCAGGCATCATCTCACCTGGAATGCTCTGAGCTCACCGTGGGCACAGGAGCATGAACCTGAGGGGAGGGTTGAGCTCAGTGCTGTGGCACCCGCTGCTTTGACATGGGAAATTTTACAGACATCTGTTAATCCCAAAAAAATGACGTTGTGCTGCTGTGAATGGGATCCAACAGGATTTTAAGGTGGTTCCCTCGTGGCTCCTCCAATGTGTGCCCGTGGCTGGGTGTGAGGGATGGATGCCCGGCCTGGCACTAGCACACCCTTCCTAGGGTTCTCACTGGCTTTAATTTTCTTAATTTCACTTGTTTTCCAAATATTTTTTAAAGGAGGCAGAGTTAGTTTCTCCCTCCGGGCAGCAAGTCAGGGCTTTGTGCTTTAGAGGAATGCCTGTGATAGTGGGAACACTGCAAGGGGAAGAAAAGTGTCCAATATTAAATGTACAATGGGGGGCAGGAGTTCAGTCTGTGCCAGCAAAACATCCTGGATTTATGATGGGATTTGGATCTGTGTGGAGTAGAAACTTTTTCCTAGGGTTGGGTTGATCTCTTAAGGAATTCTCTGGAGCTCACTCAGGGACCTGAGGGTTCATTTGTTGTCCCTGCCAGGATGAAATGTTTTGGTGTAACCTGCAAAGTTGCCCTGGGATGCAGAAAATGCTGGAAAAATAGCATGTGGAGTGAAATTCCAGGGGATGTCAAAGGGATGGGGAGTTCCTGGCAGGGAGAGGCTGGGACGTGTTTCACAATGTTTCCCTGGAGGAAAAATACTGTGGTCCTTGATGGAAAGGTGCAATAACGGGGTCACGTCCAGGAATTTAAGACCTTTCTGTCTGGGTGTGGGAGAAAAAGCTGAAGCTGGGCTGAGGCAGGAGAAAGTTCATGGCAAGAGGGACATGGAGGGGCTGGAGCTCTGGAGGTGCCTGAGGAACCAGGACTGTTCACAGAGCAACAGAAAATATATTTTAAGAATTGTGGTAGGAACCCCAGCTCCCTAGGCTGTGGGGAAGTCACAGTCTGCCTTTTCTCCAGCAGCACAAGCTGGCAAAGCCAGCTCCTGCTGAGGATGGGGAGTATGTTCCCATTCCAGGGCTCTGCTAATGGAAGGCTTCAGCAGGAACGGAGCAAATCCCAACCTAATTACAGGCTATGAGGAAAAGGACTCCTGGCTGGGGACACAGAGAGGGGCCAGGTGTCTTCTGGATGCCCACGAGGGAAAAGCAAACCTCTGCCCACGTTTACAGTGAATTAAGTGGTTCAGTAGCAGAAGGAAATGTTTGGGGTTGAAACAAAACCACCCCAAAATCTCACTGGAGCACGGCAGAAGTGGGAAAAACATTTCCTTTGTGGATTGGATCTCACAGCCAGAGCATCAGTGTTCACTAGCCACAGACAGGTGCCCTTTATCTGATTTATTATGAGCCCTTTTGAGTCTTTTTCATCTATTTTTTTTTATTAATTCATTCCCCTGCCCCGAGGGGGGAAGGTTTGGAATCACAGAATCACAGAAAGGGACTTCAAAGATCATCTTGTTCCAGCCCCCTGCCGTGGCCAGGGACTCCTTCTTCAAATTCAATGCAATTAAAGGGAAAAAAAAAAAATAAGGGCTTTTACTGTACTTAGAAGGATGAGGGTTCAGACAGAATTGTGCATTTGTGCTATATCAAGGCACAATTATTCAATGGTCAGCAGCTTCAGAACGCCTGCAGGAAGGAACAAGAAACCTGTTTCCCATTAAATCAGGAAGGGAATGGGGAGTAATTCCTGGGCTTTAAAGGTGATTAAATACCTAGAGTCCTCGAGCAAGCTTTCAGAATTTCACTCTTCAGTTACATGTTTGAGTTTGAAAGCAGAAAAGAAAATATAAAAAATTAAAATCCCTCCTTCCCCACTAGCAGAGAGCAATTCCCGCAATCCCCCCGCTATCCCCGTGGATAATGCAGCCAGCCAGCTCGGGCTTAGCGGCCGCCTTTGAGCCGGCTGGGTTCACCCGGTGGTGAGCGACAGGAATTTCTGGAGCCAATTTATCCAGGAGGAGGTCCCGGCGCTGCTGAGGGTCCCCGAGCCCAGCCCAGCCCTGGCAGCGCTGCCTCGGGCTGCTCCCAAATCCCTCTGTGCTGCGCTCCAGCAGGAGGAAAACGCGACCAAGAGGGATGAAATACGGCTTTGGGAAAGGTGGAGAGAACTCTTGACACTGGAAGGGAGGGAAGCTGAAGCGGAGAAGGGGCAAAACCTCGCTCGGAGCACCCAACGACCAGCCCGAGCCCCTGTCAAGGGAAGAGGGGCTGCATCTCCCCCTCCCCAGCTGTTTTTAGGGAATGCCCGCAGGCTGGGGCAGCCAGGTGCCCAACCCCACCACCGGGGGATGCAGCTTGGGAGCAGGAGGAGGAGGAGCAATATCTGCACACCCCAGCCATAGAGTGGCTTCCCGCCGCTCTGACTGGAAGCTGATCAGGGCTGCCTGGCTTCCCCTGGGCTGATGGATGGTGGTCCATGACTCGCTGGGACGCTTTCCCTCATTTTAGGGGAGCGGGGATGCTTAGCCTGTGGTTGGTGAAGTGGCTCCACGTTGGGGATAACAAATTGCCTTGGCCAGGTTTATCTGCTGGGCTTCGGCAGGGCCCTGTGCTGTGCCAGGTCCTGGGAGTGCTGAAAACGAGACTGGAATTGAGTTATTCCGGACAGGCTGCAGGCTAATTCCTCTTTCATCCAAAGCCTTCTCATATTTGACCTCTCTCCCCTTTGTCTGTGACGGGAAATTCGATTTGCACTGTTATTCCAAAACAATTCCTCTCAGTTCCCTTTGTGAGGCAAGAAAGGCAGGACTAAGGGCTTGAGCATCCAGGGCTGCTTCGCAGCACTGCTGTGGCGAGGCTTGGAGGGAAGAGGAATCCAAGAAGGGCAGGGAAGTGCCCTCAGATTCCATCAGGGCTCCTCCAAAGCATGTCTTGGACCCACTCTGGGAGACAGCTGGATCATGCCCTCATTCCCAAGGATGCTGGCTCACTGTGCCCATGCTGCTGGGCTGCTCAGATAGTCCTTCCTGGTGCAGAATTCCATGCCGAATTTTGTGTGGAGGTAGGGAAGTGACACAAAACCATGGAGGTTGGTGGCTCCCAACCTGTCCTCAGTAAGAGAATGCTTTGGATTTATCACAGAATCACTTTGGTTGGAAAAGCCCTCCCAGACCACAGAGTCCAACCCTTCTCCCAGCACTGCCCATGTCCTCAAGTGCCACATCCACAGGGCTTTTAAATCCCTCCAGGGATGAGGAGTCCACCACTGCCCTGGGCCCCTGTGCAAGGGCCTGGCCTCCCTTTCAGGGAAGAAATTTTCCCCAATGTCCAACCTAAGCCTTCCCTGAGGGACTGCAGAATCCCATTCTGGGGTTCTCTGGTCCTCCTGAGCAGAGCTGAATCATGTGGACAATCTGCAGGAAGATTAAAGGTATTTCTGGAGACTTCCAGGTGAGTTTTGCTCTTCCCCCTAGCCCTACTGTAGGACAGGTTTCTTCTCCCTTGCCCTACCTGAAAGAGGTTTAGCCTGTGTCATCATCCATCCTCAGCTTTGGGACTTTGGAGAGTTGAAGATTCACAGCAGAGCAACTTCCAAACTGAGGAAATGAGAACTCACAGCAAAAATGCTCTGAAAAATGCATTGGCTGACAGCACTCGGAAGCAGCTCTCAAAACGACATCTTTCTAAAAAACTTAAAAGTAATCTCCCAGATTTGTTTTGGGTTGGGTGGGGGTTCCCCCCCACACACCCCTTGGGCACAATTAAATCTGTGAGCTCAAAGGAACACGTAGTATTTTGGCTGGTTGCTGGAAAAGTCAAGTGGAATGGGAAAAGACACCCTGGCTGCCACCAAATCCATCTGTTGGCTGAGCAGCCTCACACTTGTCCTGCTGGATGGCTGGGGAGAACCAATTTGAGGCTCAAGTGCTTTCCCAACTTTTAGCTGGATTTTCTTCTTTTCCAGACAACTTGGATTTTGCTTGGAACCTGTCTGGCAGTGCTTGGCTTTCTGCCTGCTTGGAGCCAGGGCCTGTGGAGATTAATGACATGGAAAATGAGGAATGCAGGCCATAAAACTCTAAAATTGTGGAAAAAGGCAGCTTAGAGAGGGAGCCTCTGGTGAGAAGGTGTGAGGCTGCTTCAGGGGTAGGGTTTGGGAAGGCAAAGGCTCCCAAAGGATTATTTCCCCCATCCCTGGGAGTGTCCAAGGCCAGGTTGGATGGGGCTTGGAGAAAGCCACCAGGAAAGTGTCCCTGCCCAGGGCAGGGGGTGGAATGAGACGAGTTTTAAGGTCCCTTCCAACACAAACCGTTCTGGGATTCTGAGATCTTAAAAGAAAGTTGTTTCATGAAGGGGCTGGAATGCCTTGAGTACAACAAATCCTTCCCTTCCCCTCCTGATGGAAATGGGAAAATCCTCTGGGAGTGTTAGGTTTTTTAAAAATATAAATATATATATAAATATATAAATATATAATATATAATATATAATTTAATATATTAAATTATATATAAATTATATATATTATAATATATATTATATATTTATATATATTTAATATATATAATATATATATATAATTTTATATATATATATAATATATATATATATATATATGGGGTTTTTTTCTTCCTGTTTCTGTTGTTTCTTTGTTTTTCTTGTCTGGGCCTTTCTGGTGTTTCTGAGAGCTCTGTCAGCTTGGCTTTCACCTAACTTAACTTGTCTCTGTCTCTGTCTCTGTCTCTGTCTCTGTCTCTGTCTCTTTTCTGTCTCTGTCTCTGTGAAGGCTTTCTGTTTTCCCCCAGCCCTGCATCTGAAGAAGAGGTCGAGTCGTCTGTTTTCTCGTGTTCAGGGATTTGTTTATTCTTTGTTATCACATATTCATTCCCTGGCCTGCCACAGCTTCTCTGCAGGCCAGTGCTTTCCTCTTTGGTCTGGCCGCCCTTGGGAGGGCACTCATCTTTTATACTGAAAATTACGTGTACTTTATTTATAACAATTCTCCAATATCTATCCACTATGCTGTACAGTGTACTTTTGTTCCAAACCAATCCAAATGTGCCACACCACCACAGAAGATGGAGAACAAGAGGATGAAGAAGCCCAGGGACACACCCCATTTCCTCCATCTTTGCCCCCTGATCTCACATCTAAAATCCCAAATTCTACTTTTTCACTGTGTGACATACTAATTATCATTCTATCTAAATTCTTGTGAATTATAAATCTTCTCAGGACAGTCAGAAGGATTTCCTGGTTCCCACATGGGTGAAGGGCACCTCCCTCCAGTGGGCAGCTATGGTTTACTGGGAGCAGGGAGAGGAAACCCAGGCGGATCATATCCAAAATTTTCCATGAGCTCTGTTCCCATGAGCTGCATGGGGCCCACCTGGGCCTCCCTGCACCCTGGGACACCTCCCCTCACCCCCAAGGTGTGCATGGGCTTCACCTCCTCCTAGATCCTGACTGCAATCCGTGCAGGACAGGAATTCTTGGTTACAAAACGGGGTGACCCATGGAAAGGATCCAGGAAACCCCAAATCAGTGGGGATGGCACATTCCTCAGTAACCTGTGCCTGGAATTTGCATCCTAAAGCCTTCAGGCAGCAGAGGCACTGCCAGTACCCCCTGACTCCTGCCAGAGCTCTGGCTAAACAAGAGAGAGCTCTTCAAGAGCAGCGTGCCAGGAGCTCGGCTATTTTGTAATTCATTGCAAAATTCACCTAGAAACATTTAATTCATTACAAAATTCAACTAGAAATATTTTACTCATTACAAAATTCACCTGGAAACGTTTTGCTCATTACAAAATTCACCTAGAAGCCTGTTTGAGGCTTTATTGTCCTGAAAGAAGGGGCTCGGTGACCTCTTGCTGGAGCAGGGCAGCTTGGCTGTGGCCAGGGAAGGAGGATCTGAGGTGGGTGCAGCAGAGCTGGAGCAGCTCGGCGGGCAGGATTTAGGCTGCTGGGGCACGTCCCTCTCTGATCCTGACCCTGTGAAGGTGTGGGAGGAGGGACGGGGCTGTTTGGAGTCCCAGACACCCACCTTCCCTTTCCAGCCCTTTAAACCGAGGCTGAGTTTGATTAAATCAGCATTTCCTGGCTGGGAGTGGGGTGAGGACAGTCTCAGTGCTCCTGTGGCACCCATGGAAAGCAACACCATGCAGCATCCCCACTCTGGAGGGGATGGATGTGAGGTTTGGCCCTTAGAATATTTTCTTTAACCCAAACTCAGGCCAAGAGTACAAAACCTGGTGTGTGGGGAAGATGAGGGTGAATGAATCTTTAGGTGAGGAAAGGTGGAAATCACCTGGAAAGACAAATATATATTTATAGATATATATATTTTATATGCATAAATATATAGAAAATCTGACCCAGCCCTGAACTTTTCTGGCAGGGAAGTGAAATTCATGAGGAAATACAGCCCAGCCTGCAGCTCCTCATTATATCTGTGGGAGCCACGTTAGTGGGGCCAGTAAATCTGCCAGATGGCAAACGTGGGGATTAGGTGGGAAGGTGGGACCCTCAGGAGGGTGCTGTGCCTGCCCTGCCCCCGCCCCCAAGCACCCCCACCTTCCTCGTTAAGGAATGTTAATCACACTGGCTCCCAAAATGCTCCCAGAGGTTTGTTTATAATACAACCTCTATGGTGCTCAGAGGTTGGGGTTTTGGGTTTTTTTTTTCCCCTTTCCTTGTTACAGGGGAAAGGTTGGGAGGGATGGCAGCTCCCAGCAGCTGTGGTTGCCCCTGGATCCCGGGAAGTGTGCCAGGACAGGCTGGATGGGGCTTGGAGAGGAACCTGGGCTAGCAGATGAGATGTTCAGAAATCCTATCTGTTGCTGCCCTGGTTCATCAGGGTGAACAGGGAATGGGCTCAGGAGTTTCATGGGTGGCAGGGATAAGGAAACCAGCAGACAGGTACAATCCCCAAAAGTCTCTGGGGCTGCCAGGTTGGTCCCAGCTGGTGTTGGCTGCCCCTGTGCTCTGCAGAAATCGTGACACATCAAGTAAAAGGCTTTTTAACCAGCAGAGCTAAAGAAAAGATTTAAAAAAAAAAAAACATAAAAATCATTTGACTGGCAGAGCAATGAGCCTCTGATGAGGGACCACGGAGACCTGGCACCCTGAAGAAGAAAAACTGACCACAGTGAACTCTGTGGTGCCTGTACGATTGGATATCACTGGGAAGAGGTGAGCTACGGGACTGGAAAAGCTGGAGATGACCTCTCAGCTCCTGGTGAAGAATGGTCTTTCCCTGCTGGGCCCGTGGTGCTTTCCTCTTGCCTGAAGGAACAATTTTCACATCCCACCCATCCCTTCAGATCCTCCGTGCTAAAAGTTGCTCCAGCATCCTGCTGGGGCCATGGGGTTGTGGGGAAAACCTTCTCACGTGGATGCTGTGAATTTTGGGTGTGGTGGACACACAGAGCTACAGAACATCCCAACCCACCAGTTGTACTTCCCAGGAGGACACAGCCATCTCCTCAACTCGCTACCTTCCACTCCCCTCTAGTGGCTATGGAGCCAGTGGAGGAGCCAGGGAGGAGCTCAGTGGTGCAGGGAAGTGGCTTTTTATTCATCATCTCTGCCTTCTGAAGGGCACAGATGGGTTCCTGCTTAGGGCCAGAGAGACGTGGGCCTGTGTGACACACCCCAGGCCTGGCGGGGATGAGGGTCACACCCTGCACCTTCCCTTCTTTAAAAAAGATAAAAATAAATTAACATTTTTAAAAAAGTAATTCTCTCCTTAAAAAGAGAAACTAAAAAAATGTAACTGCCATTGGCTGCAGGGCATTAATCCTGCTGTCCCCATCTCCCCCACCTCTGTCTCAAGCCCGTCATGTTCCGGGGTGTTGTTTCTGTCTGTGGGCTGAACCGACTCCAACATGTGGCCAAGAGCCTGGAGAAGAAAGATGTTGTTAATCTGATGCTCTGGCCTCAGTTCCTGGTGCTGTCAGGTACTCGGAGAGTTGAGAATGAGAGGATGAGAACCGAGCTGAGATGGGATAATAAATATCAGGCAAGGACCCTCCTCCATTTCTCCGCTGTCATCCCAAGAGGTTCTCCTGGAGCTGGCGCTGATCCTTGCTGAGCAAACATCTTTGTGCTTGTGTCCCCTCATTGCTGAGCACTCCCTGAGCAGAGGGGAGGGGGCAGGACACCCAAGACTTAACACGAGGGGCTCTGACTTTGTTTTCCCCTCTGTGGTCCAGCAGGCCTGGATTTCAGGCACCCTGGAGCTGGTGGGCTCCACCCAAGAACCAGCCCGTGGTGGCAGCACTCCAGCTGGTTCAGGTGGTGGAGGAGAGACACAGAGTGATTCCACAGCTCCTGCCCCAGTGTTTCACCAGCTGGCAGCAGCTTTTTTGGGTGCATTCCCATGGACATCTCTGCTGGGATGGCAGATTCCTGCCTCCAGGGATGGGAAAACAGTTGTCCTGCCCGCCCAAGGAGGTACTGGGACAAGCCCAGCCTCGGAGAGTCACCCAAAGCTGTCACTCCCATCCTCCCCATCCTACTTGCAGACATCCCCTCCTAGGGACCACCCCATCCAAGGCTGCTTCCCTGCCACCACACTGTCCCCAACCTTTCTCCCATGGCTATGGCTATGGGGAGAGGACCTTTGTGCTTCCCTGAGAACTGAGATTCCTTTTTTTTTTTTTTTTTTTTTTTTTTTTTTTTTTTTTTCCCTTTTTCCCCTTTGGAAGTTGGGAAGTTTCCAGCATGAGTCACTGCCCGCCTCTCCTCCATAATTAGCATGCTGGGAGTTGCAAGGATGACTTTGGGGTAGTCTCCTAGAATTAATCAAAGTGTCTCTTCCACATTTCAGAGCAGTAAAACCATCATCCGGCCAAATCCCTCCTGACTGGCACAGCCCTATCCCAGTCCTTTCTCCCTTTGCTCTTTCCTCCTCTTTATTTTTTGTTCTTAGTCTTTTTTATCCCTCCCTCTTAGCAGCATTTCCCACAAATAACTTGTAACCTCTTTTCCCCTTAAATTTGGCAGAGCCCTTCTCAGGGAGGTTTGTTTGTCCTGTGCTTGCAGCCCTTTTCCTGGTGTCCATCAATGTGTTGCTGTGGTCGGATGCTGGGAACTTTGGGCTTTGTTTTGTTTGGTTCACAGGCTTTTGACATCTTAAATAACAGGATGGTTTCACCATTTGACAGTAGGAACAAACCTCGAGCAACCCCCCCCACTCCCCATTAAAGCCTCTCCAGTTTTAATAGCTTTCAGGATTAAACAAACTTCCTAAGGATCAAAAAATAATGTGATTTTGAGCATTTTCCCCCTCTCTGATGGTCACCTTGTTTTCTAAGAGCTGTGTGGGTCGAAGAGCTCCGGTTGCTTTGCTGATGGGAGCTCTGTGCATCGAGTCCCAAATGGTTTGGGTTAGAAGGGACCTTAAAGCTCAACTCAGATGGGCAGGGACACCTTTCAGTAGTCCAGGTTGCTCCAAGCCCTGTCCAACCTGGCCTTGGAACCTTCCACAGATGGGGCAGGAGAGAGAGAATGAGACAGATCTGACAGGGAGGGTCACCAAATTAATTTGTTTGACCTATGTTTTGCTGAGCAAAAACCTTTGGGTTTAATTCCCATGAAATCCAGCATTGCCTTTCCTCTGGAATCTGCATTTGAGGGCAATGCTGCTGAGTTAAAAAGCACACTGCAGAAAAAATGGATTTGGGGATTTAGCAGTGCAGGTAAAGAATGCTGAAAGCTGGGAGGGGGCTGGTTGCCATCTGGTATTTTCCTTGTGATGATGAAATTTTTCTTTCCTGGAACTGGAGTACAGATCCCAGTGTCTTTTGATACCCATGGTATCTTGAGTTCCTCCTGGATAGCTGTCAAGTTCTTAAAGACAAACTTGAGAGTTGGAATTTTGTGCTCCCTCTTCATTTATCGAGCTCTGTTTTCAGTTCTTGGGGTGTACTTAGATATGCAAGCCTTGACTTTTCCAGCAGCAAAGCTCCAAAAACTAAAAATAATGATTTTGGGTGAAAAATGAAATGATGGAAATTTCTGGCAAACCAAATATACAAAAAAAAAAAAAAAAAAAAAAAAAAAAAAAAAAAAAGACAAGGAGAGAAAAAATATATGTTCTTTGTAAAGAGGTATTTCAGTCAGCCTGAAATTAAATATTTTACTTGAACATTGGTTTATATTGTAAAACTTCTTTAAAACCACAATTTTCATTTAGAGGCACTTCAAATAGGCCTCCTTAATTTTTCCCCCCAATTTTGCTGTTGTTAAACACTCCATGAAATTTTTGCATTTTGTTGTGATTTTAAAATCATTCTTTTAAAAAAGCATCACCCACCTCTGCTTCCCCAGGCTTTTCACATCTTTCCAAAACCCCAGGCAGCATTCCCTGAATAATGAGCTGCACATCTGCAAGCCAAATTTTCACCTGTAGTGAGTAAAAGCCAAGGACAGAATCTGAGAGTCAAGGAGCTAATGAAGATGATTTTTGGCACCAATCTGGACAAAGATCTCCACCCAGCACAGGCCTGTAACATGTGCTCAGACGCAAGTGTGCACCTAAATCCTATTTGGCACGTGCTGGAAGTGCTTTACTGAATCGAGGCCTTGAGTTTTAACCTCCTAAAAAGTCTTGGCAAGCCATGAAATGTGCTTAAAGACCAGAAATGAAAACACGTCGTCGCTGGCAGTAACCTCTCGGTTCTGAGGGATGTTCGCTTTATAGGTCAAAGACAGATGGGAAAAAGTCATACTTGTTCCAAATAACAATGGGAACCATTTAATCTGGGGGCTGGGTCCTTCGTGGATTTTGGATGCAGGTGCTGCTAAACCTGGCTGGGACAAGGTGCCAGCTCGCTGAGAATGGATGTGCCCAGATGGATCACCCGGGATCCAGGGAATCCCAGCTGCCCCTAAAGGTGCTCCAACCCCGTGACAGCCAGCACAGAGCCACTGAGGGCTCATGGCTGAGCCCTGGCCATGTGGTGCATCCCTTGTGCCTCTTCCAGAGCCAAGATCCAGAGCCATCCTGGCTGAGCCAGCAGGACTTTGCAGAGCACTTGGCAGAGTGATTTCCCCTCAAAGACCTTGGCGATGGGAATTTGGGGAGAGCCAAAAACATGACAGGGAGACAGGTCTGGAGGGTGCATGAGAGGTGCAGGGGTTGAAGGGAGGAAGGCTGGGTAGTGCCTGGACAGGGCCCTCAGGGAATTCCTGCCCTTCCTGCTTCCTTCCCAAGCTCATCCCCACATCTATGTGTCCAAATGTTGCTCTGCATCACAGCTGATGGGGTTTGGGAAGGAGCCCACTGGAGTTCAGTGCTCCACTCTGCAGGATAATGTGAACATCCCAGCCAGCAGGGCTTGGCTTGGGATTTTAACCTTCCAAAGGAAACCCCAGGCTCCTCATCCGTTCTCCCCCCTGCTTGTCATTTGGCTCTGCTTCAGGTCCAGGCTGTGAAAAAAAAACATTACATGAAGGAGCCTGATTGCAGATCCACTGTGTCAGCTGACCCCAGAGTGGCAGGGCCCCATGGAGCCTTTATTTTTATCCTGGGCTGGTATTGCTCCTCAGTTTGGCAAGAGAGTTGGAGGTTGGGGACTCTGTGACTTCCAGGACAGGATGCAAGCCCAGAGTGCAGAACCTACCCTCTGCCAGTGGCCAAAATCTACAGCCTGATTCTCTCCAGGTTCAAGAGTGTGTTTGTGTTGGTCAACCAGACAGTCCTGGAGACCCTGGAGGGGATAACACATGCATGGGTTGTGTTCCTGCGCTGTTCCCAGCAGGAAAGCAGTGAGGTAGAGTGGTTTCAGCTTCTGATCCTTTGGCAGGGATATAAATCTCAACCAGTGCTGCTTTCCTTAGGGAAAACTCCTCTGAGGCTCTGCTGTGGCACCAGGAGATGCTGTAGGGTGGAGGTGATGCAGGTGGTGCAGCCTTTTGCTGGTTTATTTATTCACCTGCTGGAGGAAGCAGCACTTAAACCCACTGGTATCTCTAGGAAGGAACCTGGTTTAGATCTGGACTTGGACAATGCCAGATTTGTCCTTTCCCAGCTTTCTGCCTCCCCTCTCCTCCTCCTCCTCATTGCAGCTGTATCCACACGATGGCACCAACCCCCAGGCACTGTCCTTCATGCTGAGCTGGAATGGGGAGCTGGGGATGACCCAGTGAGAGGGGAAAGCTTCCTTGACAGCAATCCAAGAGGGCTGGAAAACCAGAGGAAAAGCAACAGTTTGTTCCCTGGCCAAGGTGATGTGGGAAGATCACAGAACGGTTTGGGGTTGGCTTGGAAGGGACCTTAAAACCCATTCCATTCCACCCCTGCCATAGGCAGGGACACCTTCCACTATCCCAGGGTGCTCCAAGCCCTGTCCAACATGAACATGAACCTCACAGCTCAGAAATCACCTACTGGCTGTATTTGAGCAGTCAAATCTCTTAACCTCTTTTGAGGTTACCTAAATCACCCAATTCTCTCCCCACGCCAGCTGAGCTCTGACACTTCCCTGGAAAGAGGGGAAACAGGAGGGCAGAGCCCTGAAAACCACTGCTGGAAAAGAGGTTTCAGGATCAGTAAAACAATGTTAGGGCTGAACCTTTTGGTAGTCTCAGAGATATCCACAGAAACAGAGGTGTCCAGGACAAGGAGAAACACAGACGATGCTTTGCACTTTGTCTCGTGCAGTTTGGGTTGCTCTTTTCTAGGGCATGAATAAGTGCAGGCAGCCAGCCTGGAAGCCAGCTGCATCTCCTGCTTCTTTCCCTTGTTTTCTCTCCAAAGCAAAGCAAGCACATGTGTTTTGGACAGTGGGTTTGGTTTTTCACTTTCCAGCCCCCTTCATGTCAAACAGGGCCCTGATCCTGTGGGAGCACAGGTGGCAGAGCCATTAAAACCAGGCAGTGGGACCAAAAGACAACTGTGGGGCTTCCCATCTCTGTCACCTTTATTTTTCGAGCACTGGCAAGTTGCAGCACGGGGTAGAATCCTGGCCAAACTTCCCAAAAATCTTGGGACTCAGGGTAAGAAGGAGCTAGCTGGTTTTGGGGAATGAAATGTCCCTCTTGTTAAAGAGAATGTAAAGAAAGGGTGGAGTCATCTTGGTGGTACTAAATAAAAATTTATGAGGAGGAGGAGAAAGGTGGAGGAGGCAGAAGTTTTGTTTAGAAGTAAAATCATCGGTCCTGAGCCTGACCTTTGGCTCCCCCCAACCCCAACTCTAATGAAGGGGAAAGGGTCTAGTTGTACAAACATGTCACAGCATGAGGTTCAGGGCCTGAGATCTGATTGCAGAGCTGTGCCAGAGGTGGCCCTGACAGGGCTGAGGGTGTCTCTTGCTGCCACGTCTCAGATCTGAGCTTTTGCCTTCATGTTCCACTCATCCCAGATGGTTATGGAGTGTGTGGAGTGAAGGGCCTGCAGATCCGATGGACATTTTGAGGATTATTGAGGAGTTTACCCAGGGAAGCTGTGGCTAAGCCCTTGGATCCCTGAAAGAGTCCCAGGCCAGTTTAGACGGGGCTTGGGAAAAAACTGGGACAGTGGAAGGCCTGTCTGTGGCAAAAATGAACTTTGACATCCCACCTAAACTGTGCTGTGGTTCTGTGAATTTCTAGCAGGGAAGAGCAGCTTCTAACATAAAATCCCTTCTCACCAGCACGGTGCTCCTGTTGTGTTTGTGACAAAAATGTCCCTTTTGGTTTAATTTTAATTTGGTTTAATCTTAATGCAGCACTAACAAACATGGGCTTAGCAAGGCACTGCTGAAGTCCCTGTGCAGAGCATCAGAGTTCACAGGAATGAAATGATCGCCTGACATATGGCTACATGGAAAATGACTGGGAGCCCATAGGAGCAGTCCATCTCCACCTTGAGGTCTGCATGTGTGGTCTGGAAAAGTCAGGTCTTTGCTAACCCTCTTCTTCCTCTGCACCTCTCTCTTCCTTCACACCCTTCACACTCCTGCTTCCTTTTTTTTTTTTTTTTTTTTTTTTTTTGTGGTGTGACTCCAGGAGGGCCAAACCTCACCTCATCCCTTATGTGAGAAGGTTGGGGCTCAGGACTTGATGGATATTAATTTTTCTGCTGGCTTTTACCTGGTCCAAGCAGCTCTGTCTCCTCAGACCAGGATGTTCTGTGGTGGCAACTGACAAATGAAGCACAAGCCCAAACCATGGCAGGAAAGGCCCATGAGTCACCAGCTGTTCCAGTGTCTCCAGAGGTGATGGTGGCACACAGGAAACTTGGATGTAGCTGATGCTGATGACGATGCCTGCAGGGAGAGTGACCCAGGCAGCAACTCATGGGAACATGTCCATGCTCTAGCCAGCTCCTCTGATTTCCTGTATCCCAGGAAAAAAAAAAGGAGAAGTAACAATCAATTGACAAAATCCCACATGGGGGCTTGGGATGCTGTGAGGCACCAGGATATCTCATTGGATGGATCTAAAGGACAGCCTGGGTGTGGCTCACCCTGGGTGTGGCGGGTTGTGTCAGGCCCCAGGGGGGGTCTCTGCCAGCTTTGGCACATGGTGTAGTGTCCCAGGAATGTCGCTGTGCCTGCCCCTGGATCCTTGGAAGTGTCCAAGGCCAGGTTGGAAGGGGCTTGGAGCAGCCTGGGACAGTGGAAGGTATCCCTGCCCATGACAGCATGATGACCTCTAAAGTCACTTCCAACCCAAACCATTCCATGATTCCTTGATGAGAAGAACTGTGGCCAAAGAAGTCCCTGCCCAGCATTTTGGGTCCATCACCCCACCAGGACTGCCCTGCCTGATGTTTGGAAGGACATTTCCCAGCAGGAGCTGCTGTCCCATGCATCGCCAAGCCATGCCAGCTGGCCCCTCACCCAGCTCCTACTGAGTTCCCACCCGATCACTAATTTGGGAAAGCAAGCCACAGTCTGGCAGGGTTCCTCTTGAACGAGGCTTTCTGCAATAAGGGATGTATGTGTGAAGCAGGAATGTTTTGTTTTTTTTTTTCAACTAAGTCCCTGGACAGCTCCAAAGACGTGATGAACTGCAAATGACCCGTGGAGCCCATTGTCTCTAAGAGCTGGTGACAAAGCCAAGGATGCCAGGCAGGGATGTCACACCCAGCTGGAAAACAATGATGCTGGAATTGGTGGTGTGAAGCTGGGAATGGGGACAGTCCCCTTCCGGAGCTTGGAGTGGGAAGAAGGCATTGGTGACAATGGGGGAAACCAAGAGTGAGCGTGCACCTCCCCAGTGATGCCTTAAGTTTTAGCTTTCATGTTTTTCAGATTCTCTACTGCCTTAGTGTGTGACTCTGAACTTCGTATGAAGTGTTAGCAAGTTCTCCTCACAGTTCAGTCAGGCAAAACAATCCCTTTCCAGCCCCAGAACCAAGGATGCCATTGCAGCTCCAGGCCCAAAACGTGCAAACAACAGGGAATTGAAGAGAGCAATCTGGGAGGATGGGACTGCATCACCGGAGCAGGAATTGGACAATTAACCCCAATATGGAAATGGAGCAAAACTTTAAAAAGTGTGAAAACTCCTGACTCGGGGTCCATTTGGGTCCATCTTGGGTGGAGCCCCAGCTCTTGTACTGCCCAGGGTATATCCTTTGAAGGCCTTTTAACAAATACCCACTTTATTCCTTTAACTCTGTCCAGCCTCTGTTCCAGGTACCCTCTCACAGGTATCACCAGCCTCAAACTGCTTTTGCATGGGAGCAAATCCACAGCCCTCAACCGGGAAGCACATGCTCGGGCCGTATCCATCATCCAGGCCGGAGCAGGGATGAGGGAGGAGAACCCTTTTGTAAGTGTTGGCCGGGGGAAATATGACTTATCTTGGAGAAATGAATCATGTTTCAGCGAATGCTTCCTGCAGAAATATTTTTCTCACAGCCTTTGTTCAGGGTTTTGGCAGATCTAGAGTTTGCTGGCGTTAGCAAAAGCCATCCGTCCCGCCCACTGCTCCTGGGGATGGAGCAGGAAATAAGGAATAAAAGCTAAGGGGACGTGGAAGGCTCAATCAGTCACCACTCCAGGATGTGGAGCTTAGAAGAGAATTTTAGAGGAGATCCCCGGATAAAGTCCAGCAGAGCTGAGTGCTTGGCTGCTCTTGCAAAGGTACCTGTGCTGGGCAGTCAGCTTGGAATTCTGACCCTTGGACAAATTCCTGTCAGGTGCTGGGACTGGTTGGAAATTGGCCCTCAGTTCCTCCTTTCTTTCCTGAAAATCAGCATTTTGTGAAAGGGGAAAGGGCAGTGTTTCCTGCTCCGACGTGTGACTAGTCCCAGAAAGAGAAAAGAAGATGAGAGAAAAGGCCCTGTTTGACAAGCAAATCAATCCTGAGCTCCTGGTCTCCTTCTCCAAAGGCTTTGACAAGAATCCTGTCTGCCTTCCCACTATTCACAAAGCAATGCTCTGGGTCACAGCTTGGGTGGGGAGGGAGGAAAGAAGTCCATCTTGGTTCTGGAATTTTTCAAGGGATTTTCTTCCCAGTGGTAGGGAATTTTTCCTGGGAAGGTAATTTCATTCCTGGGCCTGGTAGGCTCCCTGATCATTTTAAAATCAGCCCTTGGGGGAAATAAGGCTTTAAAAGCTCCATTTGCTCCCAGTCATTTTAAACAGTAACCCAAGCTGAAGTGAAGGATCTTTATTTAAATATGAATTAAGCCCAACCTTCCCCTTTACTGCGTTATTTTCCTTTGAGGTTTACTTTGATATTATTTCAAAGTCTTGAAGCTAACAAAATGCTGGCCCACATTTAAAGTGACAGGAGAGTTCTGGAAAAAGATTTAGGAGGCAACTAAAGTCTTTCAGTGCAAGGCTCCAAAACAGGACAGGAAATCATAAAAGGGCTGAGTGCACTTTACCACTCTCCAGACAAATCCTGAGACTACAAAGGCAGGGGGAATGGCATCAGGACCACAAAGAGCATCAAGATGTAGCTGGAAAACCTGGAATTATTCTGTTAAAACACAAGTAAAATGCTGACAATATCATTGAGCCGTGGAATGGCTTGGGTTGGAAGAGTGGCTGAAGATCACCTCATGCCATGGGCAGGGACACCTTCCACTATTCCAGGCTGCTCCAGGCCCCAGTGTCCAACCTGGCCTGGGACACTGACAGGGATTCCAGCCAGTTTCTCTGCCAGGGCCTCAGTCTGTGGTGTTTGCTTCCTTTTAGGGTTTAGGTGAGAAGCTTTTGCCCAGCTTTGGTGCTGCAAGTGGGAGGAAGGTTTAAAGATGAGGCATCAATGTGTGGTCTTTAATGGAAAGCAAAGGGACCCTGTCTGAGTGACAAAGGATGGGCTGTGTCTCCTGCTGGGACTGACCTCTCCTTTTGCTTTCCATCGTTTCCCAGACATCCAGCTGCTGCTGGAGCAGGTTTTGTCTGCCTGAAGCATCACAGAATCCTTCAGGCTGGACAAGCCTTCTAAGAGCAGAGACCAACCATTCCCCCGCCACTAATTCCCACCATATCCAAGTGGGTTTTAAATCCCTGCAGGGCTCTGGTGAGTTACTTTCACATCACTTCTGATTTCAGTTTTTACCTTTCTGCCTAACCCTGATCCAGGTCCCTTTGTCACTGCACTTCCCAACAGCAGGAAACAGAGGATTTATCCTTGTCCTGAGCATGCAGCTAGCTGCATGTGGATCCTCCCCTGGCTCACAGGCTCCCTCCTCTCCCGGGTTTGTGTGGGATGAAGGTTCCCCCAGCCAAGATCTCAGTGCTGAGGTGACACTGACCTCTCTTTCCTGTCACCCTGCAAAGACGGGGGGCTGGATTTGCCATCCCAGAAATGGTGCCTGGGTGGTCCCAGCAAACCAGTGATTCCAAGTTCACAAGCATCCCTGGGAAAAAAACTTCAGGGCTCCCACCTTTCCCCATCCCTCCCTGCTGTCAGCACTCCTTGGTTGTGTGGAAACAGGGTGGCCTTGGGAGTAGCTGGGGAGAAGAGGCATTCCAAGGGATGGGACTTGGAGGTTGGATTCGTTTGGGGATTTTTTTATAGCTGTTATTTTTTCATGTGGACTTTGGCTGAAAATTCAAAGCCCTTTTCTTCCCCCCCTTTTTAAAAATTGTGGGTGGGGGTGTGGTTGGAGGTGCTATGCTGAGCTGGGATTGAGTAAAAAATTACTATAAAAACTCCCCCAAATCAGTGAATTTTACATCCTCACCTCAGTGCTTAGCTTCTTTCTAGTGAATATTTTGCTCATACTGGTTTGGGGGTATTTTTTGTAGCCTTTCATGTGCACAGAGACCAAGAAATCCAGGACCAATATTTAGCCAGGCTCCACGTGGGCTTGTGTGCTGCCACAGAGGAGAAATCCCATTGTTGGGGCCCATCTCATCCTTCTGCTTTTAGGGATTTCTTGCTTTCATCTTCTTTTGCACAAGCCACCCCGTCCCTGCCCTTGGTGACATCCCTTAATCACAGGGTGTTGTGGCACCAGAGGTGGGATTCGGAAGGACAATTTCAATCCCATTGGGAATTAGAGGTGATAAATGCCCTTGAAAAAGACTCCTTTGTATGGAAAAGAAAATATAAATACATCCATATGCTGCCCACAGGGACACAGCTGCAGCTTGGGGTCTGGGTTTCCCGACTGCCCGGTTCACACCGGACGAATTCCAAGCACACAAAAAGCCTTTCCAGCAGCTGATGAAATTGTCTGTCTCCCTCTTTATGGAGTCAGGTGTGTTTGCTGTTAAAAACCTGTTACCCCAAGAGTTCACAGCTCCCAAACTTTTTGGAGCATTTTGTGGCCTTGGTTCTCTCCTCAGGCACTGAATGCACCCATCCAAACCCCATAGCACAGCTCTCTCCTGACCCTTTGAGCAGTTGCTCCCTTTTCTGCCTAAAACCAAATGTTGTATCCTAATTCCAGGCTCCAGATTTACATCTCCAAGGCCATGCACCTACAGGAGCCTCGACTAACCCCCAGAATTCCTGGAAGAGGTTCCAAAGGTGCTTGTGATCATTGGTTTTTGTTTGCAGTTGCAGGAAGAGGTCAAAGGCTTTGATCTACCATGAAATTAAATCCATGGTATTGGAGCATGGGGGGAGCAGCCCTGACCCTCTGCAGCAGCAGGGAAGGCACATGGCACAGATCCTTGGGAAAATCCAGCCATGTCCTCCTGCTCCAGGGCACTTCCTGGCACAGCACCACAGGCTCCCCAACAAGTCCCCAGAAAAGCTGGATTTAGATTTCAGTGCCCGTGCTTGGAAAAATGTCACTTGTGGTGAAACCACAACCTGGAGCACCATTAGAGATTCCTAAAATTTCAGTAACTGATGCAAAAACGCACGTTCCATGGAAAGGGGAAAGTCATTCTGTGTGCTGCACTGCCTGACAGCTGTTAAATTCACCTTCTTAAATGGTGTTTTTGGCTCTGCTGGTACCCAGAGCCCAGACTGAGATGTCATTTGCTTTTAAGTAAGAGCTTCTAATGGATGTGATGGATTTTCCTCCATGCAGCTGGGCTTGTTTTAAAATAAACACTTGACATTGGGGCTCAGAAACCTCCCAGGGAATGAATGCATCTGATGCACACACAGAGAGGGTCATGATTTGGCGTCTTAAAATGTTTTCCCCAAAGCTTGTTTGGATGGAATAACATGATTTATTTTTTAATGCCCCTAGACACCACAGCAGGGAGATTTTTGGTTGTGTTTTTGTTTTGAGGTTTTTTTTCTTCACATAATTGATGGGGAGAAAAGGGCATTTTGGATAATTTAGTCCCATGTTTCCACATCCTGGTCTAGTGGAAGGTGTATGGTTTAAGGTCCATTCCAAGCCAAATCATCCTGCAGACATCAGCCCAGACAAGTGATGCACCCTCTGCATCCCATCACCCCAGTCCCTGGGAAAGGGTTTTTAGCCAAATTTCTGAGTGTCAAAACATTGTGGGGCTCAAGGAAGAGTCTCAGCCTCTGCTGGGGGCTGTGGAGCCAAGAACATAAATCCCAAACCCCCGGTAGCTGCATGACATCTTTATTTTTACTGGCAAGAGAAGCAGTATACACAGCGAAAATGCAGTCTCTTAGATCGTTAAAAATATCTCAATAAATAAAACAAATAAGCAACATATACACTGGAACAGAAAATGAAAACAACAACAACAACAATTAAAAAATAAAAAAAGGGGCAAGGGGATGAGCGGTAGCAAATTATGGAGCAATAAGGGAGAGGTGGCAGAGTGTGGAGGGCAGTCTGTAATCCAGGCTGTACTTGAAACAAATCATGCAGGGAGCTGGGGGAATGATGGGCTTTTTTTCTCCTTTTCCTATTTTTTACTGAGAGCCTTGGTCCAGTTTTGCCATGACTGTACAAGAAATCAGGTTTGGAATTAAAAAAAAACAAAAAAAAAAAGGAAGAATACAGCTAAGGGGAAGTAAAACTCGAACCCAAAGATGCCTCATAAATGTGTTCCTGAATTAAGACTGTTTCCAGAAAAAAACCCAAAACATTATCAATAAAACACCAAACGCACAGACAGACAGACACAAAATCCCAACAACAATGAACAACCAGGAATGTTGCTTCTCCTTCTCTCTTTGGTCAGTCGTTTTGGGGAGAGATGTTGCAAAGTCTCAGCCCCTTTTCTTCCGTGCTGTTTTGCTGCTCAGTCCAAAGTGCTCCGCAAGAGTTCGGAGCGAGGGAGGTCAAGAGGGGTCTTTTGGACCAGTTTTCTTGAGGTTTTTAAGGTTTCAGAAGCTACAAACTTGGATATATCCCAATTCCACTTCAGTCGCAGACACTGGACAGTCTGGAGAGAAAGAAAAAAAAAACAGAAGAGAAGAAAAATAAATTCACTGAATGCAGGACATCTTTCTGAGATAGGTTGTGTGGGAAGGGCTTTTTCCCTACAAATCCAGGCTGTGGTTCATCACCTGCTTCCAGCAGCGTGGAGTTAATCCAGGCACTGGGCAAGATCCAGCATGCCAGGAGCAAGTGGCAGCACAGTTCCTTAGGCTTTTGGATAGATAGCCTAAATTCAGAGTCTGGTGATGTCACAGCCTGGTTTACACTGGAGTTTCAAATGGTAAGGAGCAATGTAGCCATCAAAACATCACTGAATCCCAGGATGGTTTGGGTTGGAAAGGACCTTAAAGCTCATCTCATTTCTCCCCCCTGCCATGGGCAGGGACACCTTCCACCATCCCAGGTTGCTCCAACCTGGCGTGGAACACTTCCAGGAGCAGGGTAAATTTTGTTGGGACAAACTCTATGACCCAGCAATGCCCACAGGATCCCCTGTCCTGCTTGGGGCAGAGATGGCTTTGCAGGCAAGGTGCTGTTCCTGCCCTTCAGCAAAGCCACCTCAGCTCAGATATCAAAAAGCAGGTATAATTATTTCCTCCCATTGAGGAAAGCTTCCATTTAGCTGATTTCCTTTCCTTTCCCTCTCCAAGTTATTAATTATCTAATTACAACCACATTCTGCAGACGAGCTTGGGGATTTGTTAGGCTGCCCAGGACCACTTAGGAAATCTCCACCTCTCCTGGTGGCTTGGGGATGCCCATGTCTGGCAGATGACAGGCTGACCCTTTCCCCATCCAGGGAGGGCTCCAGGAAAGGAAAATAAAATCCAAGGAAGAGGAAGATACCATGGAGCAATTTGCTGATTTTTTTTATTATTGTTTTTTTCCAGCAAGCAGAAGAAAGGGGTGGAGGGTGTTCACATGAGGTTTTGCTGTGACCTGCTCTTCCCTGAATGTGGCTGACATGAAAAGGAGGTAAAACCAGATAAAAAGCTGGTCTAGTTCCAGGGTTTTTTTTAAATCCCACCAAAGAGTGGAGAGCTCAGCACAAAGCTGCTCCCAGGGTCTTTAACCCTGGCTGAGACCCCCTGCTCTGTCTGCTGCTGCCCTCAGGCCTCTCCTTCCTACTGGTTCTTTCTGGTTTCCAGCTCCAGCTGGAGAACTGGGAATTTCACAGGCTGATTTTCTTCCCTGTTATGATGAGGTGATGGTAATGGCCTACCCTGTGGATCATAGATTTTCCAGAGCTCTGGAATGGCTCTGCCACATTCCATCCCATGCTAGTTCCATGGAACTGGATTGGCTTTTTTGGGGTGCCTTTCAACCCAAACTGTGCTGTGATTCTGTGAAATTTCACCCTGAGACTGGATATGGATCATGGATTTTCCAGAGCTCTGGAATGGCTCCGTGTTTTGCTGTTTAGTTCTATAGGGTTTTTTTTAAAGGTAGCTTTTCCAGCTTCTTTCAAAGTTGAGGGTGTAGAAAAAAGGCTCTGCCCCCAAGGCCTTTTTTGTTTTCTAGCCCTACATCCCATGCATATTTTAGGGTGAATGGGGAAGGACAAATCCTTTATGGAGTTGTTTCTTCTCAGAGGTAAGACCTGAGGAAGATGGGACAGAGCAAACACGTCAAGGTGAGGAAAATGCGGCATTCATAGAACCCCAGAATGGGTTGGGAGGGATCATAAAGTTCATCCTGTTCCACCCCTGCCACAGTCAGGGATGCCTTCCACTATCCCAGGTTGCTCCAAGCCCTGTCCTTGGACACTTCCAGGGATCCAGGGGCAGCCACAGCTTCTCTGGGCACCCTGTGCCAGGGCCTCCCCACCCTCAGAGTGAGGAATTTTCTTTCTCACTGAATCTCTCCTCTTTTTAGTGTAAGAAATTATTCTGGAATAGCCCCACCAGCAGCTTCAAGCAATGCTGGGTTACAGCACAGAAGGTGATGTTCCTGCTTTAGAAAATCCCTAAAATCCCATTCCAGAGCTCAGAGGCCAGGAATCCCCAGCTGTTTTGGGAATAACTCCTCTAAAAATCCCTATGGCATGCATCAATCAAAATACTCAGGGTCAGGTTTGGACACTTTGCCTCCCAGCATCCCGTGGGATGTGATCCACTCAGAAACCTCTGAAAACTTTTGCTACTTGAGCTCAAAATTTTCCCTGCCCAATGGTGATTCATTCCTCTTTCTTGACATTGTTTTTCTTTTCTGGGCAAAAAACCAAAATGACCCAGCTGTTTCAGGGGAGGGGGAGAGTGGGAACCAGCCGTGCTCCAAAATCGCTGATGGCATCCCCATGACTGGGAGGATCGCTGTTGAAGGGATGTTCCCAAATTATTTCATGGAGTTCTCAGCTGTGTCTGGAGCTAAAATTGATGGTAGCCACTTCACAGAGTAGTTTGGGCTGGAAGGGATCTTAAAGCTCATCCCATTCCATGTACAGGGACATCTTCCATCAGACCAGGTTGCTCAGAGCCCTGTCCAATCTGGCCTTGTTTAAATTTAAATCGCTCAAATTCCTTTACATTTAAGCTTGCTTAATTTAAATATAAGCCCATTTCAACTCAAGCCTGTCCTTGTTTAAATATAAAACCCTTTTGTGATTTGTATGGTACAAAAAAACCCACAAACAACAAAGCACCTTAAAACAGTGGAAATCCCCTTTATTTTTGGGGTGTTACCAGGAAAGGATAAACCCAGCAGAAATCCCTTGATTTCCATGAGCCAGGAAAGGAGGGAGCCCTGGAAAAGGCAGCAGGACCAGGCTGCAAGGCTTCAGAGTGGAGGAAGAAAGGAATTCAGATGATTGTGTCTGTGCGAGGGGGCGGGGAGAGGATCAAAAATCAGATCAAATGCTGCTGGTAGGGACAGACTGAAACCAGATCCCCTGCCTCGGGCTGTGCTGCCTCTGCTTCGAGGAGCCCTTATCAACCGTCTGCTCCTGAAGTCTCCCAGAACTTGAAGGGAAAGCCATAGTTATGTGCATCTTACAGCTGGGAAACCGTTTCAAAACACATCCCTGGCAGAGGTTCGCTCCCCAGCCCCCCTCGGACCCTTCCTCAGCCAGGGAAAAGCCTCTCTCTGATTCACCCCAGCCTTTTCAGAGCTTGGGGGATTCATCTGCCCGTGGCTTGCCGGAGGCAAAGCATCCTGCCTGTATCCTGCAGCTCCCCAGTTTGGCACCAGGAGCAGTTTGATGGGTATGTGGCATGGGGAAATGGAGACTGAAGGCTTTTCTGCTCCCCCCGAGGCTGTTTCTCCCTCTCCAGACCCTCTTGTGCATCGCTGAGGAAGGCCCATGGTTTGCTGGCACCTCGCTGTCTGGGGAAAACTGGGAATCCTAAAGAAAGGATGCCACAAGGGGAGAGCCTGGTCCTTCCTGCCTGGCTCTGCTCCCAGCCATTAGAGCAGGATGGAGCACAGCCATGAGGCTGGAGAAAGGACAGAAAACTCCGTTTGTGAGTGGTCCTCTCATGTATAGCCAGAAGTGACTCCGTAATTTTGCTTTAAATATTTTTCCCCACAGCTATAGAAAAGAGCCACAGAGTCACAGAATGGTTTGGGTTGGAAGGGACCTTAAAGCCCATCTCATTTCACCCCCTGCTATGGGTTGTGATGGTTTCCACTATCCCAGGTTGCTCCAAACCTCTCCAACCTGGCCTTGAACCCCTCAAGGAGAAGGATGCTCACCAAAGAGAGGAATTCAATGGCTTGTACCTGTGGGCTCAATATCTTCCCACAGAAAAAACCTTGTCCTTTGGGGCCCAAAACAACTAGAAAAAGCCAATTCTTCAACATTTCAGGTTGTAGCCCAGCTAAAATCAGTTTTGCTCACCAGAGGGAGGAGAGGAGAATGCTGAAAAGAAGCATTTTGCTGCGGGGATGCTTAGAGCTGCTCTTTTAGGTTCTGCCTCCCTGCAGCAAAATTTGGGCAGTCAGGAAGGTTTGCCCCAAGGTGTTGTGTCCCTCCCTCTGCAGAAAATTAAAACAAATATAAAATCAGCTTTAAAACAACTTTTAAAAAAGAGTTTTAAACAGCAAAGGCACATTTCCCCCAGCCCTGTGCTCCTCCACAGTATGAGCTGGGCTGGTGGCAGCTGGAGGAGGAGGAAGGTTTGGGGAAGCCCCTTGTTAAAATCTTGGCAGGACATCACTGGAATGGCAGCTCTGAATTGCCGAGGGCAGAAACCACTAATGAGCAGTGGGAGCAGGGAAAAGCAGCCCTGGTGTTTGGGAGTTTGGGGGAGCCATCAGAGCTGCCCAGCTGCCTCGTGGGTGGCTTGGAGGAACAAGCACTGAGGGATACCAGTGGCATCTCCTGAGCCAGGGATGGGGGCAAAGAGGGGCAGGAGGTGGCCCCCACCAGCCCTCCTGGCTAGCAGAACTCAGGGTCACTTTCTTTGGCTCAAATCCACTCCCCTACACAAGCCACAGGAGAAAGGTGTGGGGGAAAGGCAGGGAATGAGGTGTTCTCCTAGTGCAGCTCCAGGGAAATACCCAGGGTTGGGGAGGAGAGCTTGCCCAGATACAGATGTGTCCCTAAAAAGCAGCTCTGAGTCTCACACCAAGGGAGAGAGCAGCCACATCCCACCTTCCTCTGCCTCCTGAGTCCCACATCCTACAGCCTTCTCCAGATCCAGAGTACTGGCAGTTCTGGTCAGGCACTGCCTGAAATACACCACCCCAAACGTGCCAAAGCAGTGGGAATGGCTGGAAATCAGGGAAGGATGGTGGAATTGTTACAGGTGGCCCATCCATGGCTTCTGCTGAGATTCTCACAGTGACAGATCCCACCCTGCACAGACACAACTCTCAGCCCTAGGGGGAATTTGATTTAATGTAGGACAAAGCTGGCAGTCACTGGGATGTGGTCTCTGGTCCCTGCCTGCCTCTGCAGGGATAAACACAACTGCCATATGAACCGGGCTGTGAGAACACCCTCCTGCCTCCACCCCGTTTTAGGAGGGCAGATATTATTGGCCAAAGGGAAACTTTTCCTCCTCCCCTCTCTGCGCTCCTGCCAAAATCCTACGAATTCTAGGAAAGACACCTTCTCTAAAAATAAACATATACATCTGTGGCTTTCTTCTTTTTCCAAGGGAACTCTGTCGGTCTGGCCCGCTCAGCCAGCAGCTCCTCTGCTCTCACAGTTTTCTCTCTGCTTTCCTGTGTGCAGCTGCAGCTCCCAAACCTCAGCAGCGGCAGCACCCCCGTGGGATACTCACTCTGGAGTTTTCCTACCCCATGGATGAGACTTTTCCTACCCATTTCCCTACTTTACCTGTCCTTGCATGGATTAAATATTTTGGGAGGGAGTCTGGCTGTACCTGTAGAGTGACCTAAGTATTTTTTCATCAGTGCAGCACAAAGACTCTGTAGTAACCTCTACTCCTAGGAGTAAATCGGGAAGGATGACAACCATCTATTACGACTGACTCAGCTGCATGGATTAATGCCAGTGGAATTAATACAAACAACCCTCCCCGCCACCCCCCCACCCCCCCGTTTTAAAAGCATCTAGGGTTTAAACTCCTTCTTTCAAATAAAATAATAATGGAAAAACAAACAACAAAAGAAATTGGGGCCACCCACCAAAAAGCAAAGACATAAAACCCACGGAATTCTGTGGATTTCTGAGAACAATCCACAAGACAGGTACGACTGCCCCGGGAACTTGGGGGGCTTTTTCATGTCCCTGACAAATAGCAGCTGAGACACCTGCGGGCCAGATGTGCACAGCTGTGCGTGTGCTGCTGCCCATCAGTCCTTGGCTCCCAGCCTGCTCCAGATGCTGGCCCTCACAAACACGGCTTGGAACTCATGGCTGGAGTGAGGGAACTTCGAGCCCAGGCATTTCCCTCTTCCCAGGAGTCTCCTTCTCGTGCAAAGCCACAGAATACCCCTGGCCTGCATGATGCAAATTTGGGGCAGAGACCCTCAGGGGAAATTTGGGGAGAGACATAGCTGTGAATTTTTGATGCCCCTGCACGAGTGGCCTGGTGGGGGAGGCATCACCCCCCCGGCGTTTCAGACCCCAAAACCCCATCTACACCTGCCTTGGAATTGGTGTACTCTGGTGGTTATCCACAGTTTTGCCATGTCTCCATGGGCACATGTGTAAAGGATTTTAGTTTTTCCTGCAAAAAAGTACAACACTTAGGCCTACAGCTCTGGGAAGCAAAGTCTTGCCTGTCCTGAGTTAGCCTTGGAGATGATTGCTGAAAAAAGATCCTTTTTCTTGGCATTTGGAGGAGGAATGAAGCTGTGTTCACTCCTCAAAACTGCCAAAGAGATGCTGGGGCAGCTTCCCTGAAGCATGGATGGATTTAATCCTGGTTTTGCACCCATGGATCCTCACAGAGCACCACAAAAAAGCCCTCAGTGGGAAGAAGCCAGGAAGATTCCCCATCTCCTTGCCTGCTGTGCTCAATGCCCAGGTTTTGGACTCCCATCCCAGGTGACATTCCCAGATGTCTGCAGGAGAAAGGATGCTACTCTGGCATCTTCCCTCCACTATAAGGCACACCCTGAAGCCCCTGAATTCCTAAATCCCAATTCCCTGGCCCCATCCTCAATGTTTACCACATGGCAGGTGCTGTTCCTTGTTCCTCCATAACCACCCAGGCTCTGAGTAACGGAGGTGATTCAGCCCCAGGACTTTGGGAAGGGATTGTACCCGGCCAGGTCTCCATCTGGGATTAATCAGCACGGCTTCCTTGAAGTCAAGGGGCCAAATTCTCACTTGGAATAAACCGGCTTAACCCTGCTGCAGTCAATAAAGGCCCTCTGATCTTTTTTTATGGCAAGAATCGCTCAATTCTTTAAAATACCTGGGGTTAGAGGGTGTTGCCCTCATGAAGAGGGAGTTATATTTTATATGACAAACAATTCTGCCGGCATGGGGGTGGGGGGCGGGGTGGGGAGAAGGAGTCCTTGGCACGGAGTGAGCCACTCTGGATTTTGTGGGGCTGGCATGAGTCATTGAGATTGGTGGTTTTGGCACCCTGGGAACGGGGACTTGGCATTTGAATAGGTGTGATAGGCCTGGCTTGCTCTGCATTCCTTATCTCCTACTGCCCTGGGGCTCTTTCTCCCCCTTTTCCTTGGCCTGGCAAAAAAAAATCCACCCCGGGTCCCACATCTCTCCTTGGCCCCACGTTTCTTCCAGCCTTTAATACAAGCACCACACAGTACAGTTTGTTTTCCTGAACTTTACAGCTGCTGTCTTCCACACAGATGGCTTTGCCCATGCTTAGAATCACAGAATATCCCGTTTAAACCAGGTTTGAAACCTTTAAATCAAGCTTCTTAAACCAAGCCCTCTGGATTTCAGCCCCAGCCCTTTAAGGTACTGAGCCCATTCCCTGCCCCGGTGTTTATGATCAGCTCTACCCCTCTTTTTCCTCTTCCTCCTCCTCTTCTTGCCAGCCTCTTCCCAAGGCTGCTTCTGCTTCCTTGGGCGTGTCCTGTCAGGGTCAGCAGTTGGACTTGATGCAAGCAACAGCGGCGTGGCTATGAATCTCCCTGGGGGCTGGTCGGGGTGGGGATATTTCATCTTTATTTCTGTGGGTTTGGACGCTGCCCTCCTCTCCCAGCATCGTGGTCAGCGCACCCCCACCCCCGGTGTCCGCCTGGGCTCTGAGCATCCGTGAATCATTTCCCCAAGACTCCCGGGAGCGGCATCGCTGCCTCGAGCCCGGAGGGGGCTGGCCACTGGCTTTATGGGCTTCCCTGAAACAGCTCCGCGGGTCCTGCCGGGCAGGCAAACCCCGGGGAGTGGCACAGCGAGCCAGATCTTACTCACAAGCTCTTTGGTTTCCAGCCTGGATAGCGCCGGGGGCTTCCCAACCCTCTGCTCTGCTCCAAAAGCCTTCACTCCCATAAATGAACACGCTGAGGGTTTTAATTCCCGGTGCAACGACTGACTAATGATTTCTGAAATCGTGTTTTATTCTGCTTTCTGTCTGAGCCGCTGTCCTGTATTCCTTCCCAATCAATAAATTATCCCCTTCAGAGCTCCCCTGTCACCTTTTCACCGCACTTCTGGATTTTATGGCTTCGCGAGAGGTAAAACAAAGTTATCACTCCCTTGTTGCTCTCTTTCAAAGGGAAACAAACAGCCTCACTCCAGCAAGTTCCAATTTTCAGAGGAAGAAGCACACAGAGATGGAATCTCTGCTCGAGGAGCAAACAAGTCGGCTCGTCTGTGTTTAGAGGAGGATATAATCACATGTTGGGTATTTAAATGATAATTCAGCCGCTGGCGGGGCTGGGATTCAGCACATGCTCTGCTCACTCAGAGCAGCCCAGCCAGCGACTCCCAGGAACATGATTTGTGGGCAGCACGCACCCAGCAGCCTAGGGGAAAAAAAGCCCTGGAAAATTGGTTTCCATGGTCCTTTGCAGCCAAAAGGGCAGATGTATGTTCTTCTGTCTTCAGTTGTCAGGTTTTTTGGGTTTGGGTGATTAATCGGACGGGTTAAGTGGCCGCTCGCAGGCGAGTGAGTGCGGTTGATTCAGCTCGCCAGCAGCTGGCTGGTCTCGTTTAGGTTTGCCAGCTGCAAAAGCTGGGCTTGCTCGAGCCTCGGCGAGTGCCCCTTGGGGGTTCCCGCTGGATTATAACCTGTGGCACTGCCGCAGTGCCCGCTCGGGGGAGCAGGAGGAGCTCTCCGCAGCATCTGCTCCCGGCAAAGGCTCCGGGCTCGCATTTTGGCAGCGCTGCTCCGCTCGGGGTTCCACAGCGGGCAGAGCTGAGCCCAGCCGGAGACAGGGGCTTGGTCGGAAGCTGCTGCTGGGCTTCTCCACTCGGGTTTGCAGCTTGAAATGGTGTGGGTTGGGAGGGACCTTTAAAGGTCGTCGATCTTTCCTCTAGACCAGATTGCTCCGAGCCCCATCCAAGCTGGCCTTGGATGTTTCCAGGGGTGAAGGAAGCCTCTGGCTGATGCTGAACAGCTTTTCTGCTCTGTACGACTGAGTTTTACACACGGTTTATATTTGCAATACAAGACGTCTAAGTTTCGTATTCTCCAGGTTAAACCAGAACGTGATATTTGTGAACGGAAGGGGGGACTGGGTGTTGCATTTGGTGGCTGAAATGAAGATTTAGAGGATTTTTAGGGAATTTAGATTGAATGCAGGGAGAAAATAGGGAAGCTTGGATCTGTCTCTGTCTAGAGAAATGTGTTCATGCTTCTGCACACAACACACAGATCATCTGTGATCCAGATTCAATTAAATATCTGGATGTGGAGGATGTCTGGGGTGACTTAATTTAAGAACTTTTCACACCTCTGTGTGCTTTTCACCCGTTAAAAATGCTTTGGTTTTCTTTTGAAATTTCTAGTTGCCATTCTTACATAGGCACAGATGGGCCTCATCATACCATAAAATCACAGAATAATTCGGGCTGGAAGACCTTAAACCTCACCTTGTTCTGCCACGGGCAGGGACACTCTGCTACCCCAGGCTGTTCCAAGCCCCATCCAGCCTGGTCTTAGACACTTCCAGGGATGGAGCAGATCTGTGTCTGTATATGCACTGCACCCTTCGCCCCTAACACAGGGCTTCCCCATCAGCAAACATGGGGGTGAATGACAGACATTCAGATTAAAGGCTCCCTAAATACAGCAGTGATTGAAGTCAACACCAATAAATGAGACAGTTTTCCCTAGAGTAAACAGAAGAAATGCAAATGCTGGGCCATGCTCCCCTCCTGGAAGTGCACAGATGCACCCGACAGGAAACTTAACCTGACATCCCACACGGTTTGGCTGAACAAAGTGATCTCTGCCCTCTCCATACTTATTTATATTTTCAGTTGACTGCATAATCAGGCCCTCTAGAAAGTCCCTTCAGGAGGTCATGCAGCTGAAATAATAGCTAATGAATTTGTAAAAAAATTATTTCAGACTTATTAAATGCTTTCTTTCTTCCCTTCTGAGTGTTTGCGTGCTACTCCCAAACTTGGTAGGGCTGGAATAAGGAGGCTGGCAGGACTGTGCCAGCTCCAGAGACTTAAGAGAAACTGCTGGCATTGCTTTTCCTTCCAGAGATATCCTCATTCTGCTCCCATCTCCTCACTTGGCTGTTCCACATCTGCTTTTGGGATGGCCTTAAGGACAGGGATGAGGGTCTTGGACTTCACCAGTGTTGCACCATCCAAATGATTTCCATCTCTGCTCCATTAATCATGGATTGGTTTGGCTTGGAAAGGACCTTAAAGATCTTTGAGTGTGAAAAGACCTGAGTTTATTCCTTCCAGTGCCTGGTTGCACCAGCCAGGCTCTGACTGCAGGAATTGGTGATTCGTACCTGCTCTGAGGGGGATCTGCTCCCCTATTCCCCAAGTCGTCAAGATCCTCCTGCGTGCATGGGCTGGAGACGAGGGGCTTTATTTTGGGGGGCTAACTGCCTGGCCCCCTGATGAGATCCAGCCACGTCATCTTGTTGGCTGAGCAAGGGAATCCAGTGGGATTCCCAGGAAAAGGAGCTGAGGCCTAGTCCAAGGACCAGACATGGAGACAGCCGAGGACATGTGAGAACAACTCTGAACCAACTTGGACTTGAGCTCTGTGTTCCAAACCTGACAATGCTGCTTCATCCTTACTTATGCTGCTCTTCTATGTTAGGGATTTAAGTTTTCCCAAGAGATCCAAAGAGTAACTAAATGGTAAAGGCTGCTGGATATGAGTTTAGGCTAAAATTCTCAAAAGGATCAAGAAAACTTGGTGTCTTTCAAAAACCTTTCAGCTCTGGAGGGGCCCTAGGTCTCTTTTGCTTCAGTCTGCTCATCATTAACCCCAACAGATTATTAACTTAATTAATCAGTTAATGTAGTATTTTTAAGAAGGTAATTTTCCAGCCTTTGGGGTTTAGGTGGAAAAGCTTGAGCACATAATCTTTTGAGTTCTGAACTAGCAAAAAAGAGCTTAAAATACATTTTCTAGAATTCTGTCTCAGTTCCTCTCTGATTAGGGCTGGAAATTGCCTTGGAATGGGGAGGAACTGGAGGAAAATTACTCCAAGAGGTATTTGGGCCTGAATTATCCATCAGCACTACTCAGGCAGTTTTCCCTGCCCTGACTTTTACATCTGTGTGTTGACCAGAACGGTGACTTTTATTTTTGTTTAAAGCATCCCCATCCCTACAAAAACCTTTGGTGGTTTGTGAACCACAGCCCTGCCGATTTAAACCACGCCTAAACGTTTAAGGCGAGCCTGATTTATGCTGGAACTGCTTGCTCATCAGTTTTCCCTTTAATCAGAGGTGTTGTTGGGACTCTCCAGCCCCCTTGGTCACTTTGCAGGATCCTGCTCGAACCAGAGGCCTCGGGATGGCTCCGGCCCAAGTGACCTCCTCAGGATCCTGGTGCAGAATTCTCCTGGTGGTACCCTGAGACCAGCAGATGCTGGCCTTTCTCTCAACTCCCACTCAGTGCCTCAAATCCCAGGGAAGGCTCTCCTTCCGGTGCTACACCCTCTGCTTTGAAGACAAAAGATGATTCAACAAGATACTTGAAGTGTGTGGGGGGGGGGGGGGGGGGGGGGGGGGGGGAAGGTTTTGGATGGTTCAACTGCCTTCCAAAACCCACAGGGCTTTCCAAAGCTGGAATTAGGACGTTTCCAAAGTTGGAATCAGAACATTTCCATGCACAGCCTGCCCTCTCCAGAGCTGCCCTGGCACTGATGCATGACAAGACCTGTACCAAAGCTAATTCTCCTGTTTGCAGTTCTCCCAACCCTCCCCCAGTTAGGCTGAGATGTCCTTTCCCTCCCTAAAGCCCCCAGAAAGCAGCCTGTGGATAAATGATTTGGGGTCATGATGAGTGTGATGAGCCTATGCAACTCCAAGGAGAGGCTGGGTGCACCAAGTGGGTGCCTGTGGAACCAGAGTCCTGCTATTGGTCTGAGCTGTATTTTATTTTATTCATGGCACAGCCTCTCTCTGCTTGTATGGGAAATTACTCCCTGCCTTTGCTGCCTGGAGCAGATCCCAGAGAGCAGCACAGCCTGCTCTCTTCATTATCTGCCCCACTAATAACGCTTTTTTTTTATTTCTCCCCTCCCTCCTTTGGTCACTTGTTTTGGGTCACTTTATTCTCAGCGTTGACCCCACGGCAGGTTTTTCCAGCTTTGTTGCTTCTGTGACTCAGGAGTATGTTTTGCTCTCATTTATTAGTTTTTCTGGCCAGAATACAAGAGGTTAAACACTTCAGAGAAGCTTTTTCTGTATTTACAACCAAGGTAGGTTTCTAAATCAACAGTAGGTCGTGTATTGGAGTGACTCACAGAGCTGCTTAACCTTTTTCCTTCCGTTTTTGTCCCTCTCCAAATCTGAGGTGCAGCAACATCTGCAATTCAGATCTCTGAAATGAGAAGCTGTGAAAGGAATATAAAAGGCTGAATGTAAAATCCAGCCTGGTGGCACGTGAATCCCTTTGCTCTGCTGGCAAGGTCCTGTCTGCTGCGGAGGTGGCAGGATGGGCACTGCAAGAGTTAATATTTGCTTTTTGGAGGGGAAACTGAGGCACTATCCACCAGCCAAAATTGCAGGGTAAGGTGGCTTTAGGGCACGGTGGAGATGAGCCCAGGGTGGGCTGTGGGTGCAAGGAGAGCAAAGCCCACTGCTGCCATCCCATCAAAAGGGTCCATGGCCACAAGAGAGGTGTCATCCTCTCAGCCCAGAGGCTCTGGTGGAAAGTGTCCCCACAAAGTGAAAGAGTCCCAGCACCCCGTGGCAGTTTTGCTGCCTGCCAAAACCAGTGGGAAACAGGCTGGAGGTGACCAGAGCAGATGGGAGCAAGCTGGGGGCTCCTTCCTCACCTCTGCAATTTGCTGTGCTCCAAACCCCCTTTTTTCAGTGTAGAATTACAGACCCCCTTCTTTCTCAGCAGCAAAGCAGCCCTGAGAAATTTCCACTCCCAAATCCAAGCAGCCAAACCCCTGTATTTCCCCTACCCAGCAGCATTTAGCAACTCTTTTCCAAGGAATCTGTGCAATCTGTCAGATTTTGGGGTTTGTCCCTCTCCTCTCCCTGCCCCAGGATCTTTAGTATGGCCTCCCACTTCTCCTGTGCAGTTTTTGTGGCTCTCAGCTGGGTCTGAGGTGCTGCAGGAGCCCCATGGGCACAGCATCTCCCTGGGGTCCAGCTGCTCCTCATGCGCCCCCAATCTTCACATTTTTAAGGAATCCATTCCCTCAGGGAAGGGCAGATGCTTGCTATGGTACCAGCAGCTCTGGAGGATGCTTGTGCTGCAGGATTAAGGCTGGCCTGGGAGGCCTGAGAGGTTATTTTTGTCTTTGTGTTTAGGCCACAGTTTGCCTTGCCAGCTCTGTGAGATTTTTGCTCATGAAAGGACTACTCTGCCCGACCCTCTTGGAGTCATCTTTTAAAATTTGGGTTGTTTATTAAGTGGCTGGTGATAATGTAGTGGAGTAGACCTGTGCTTTTTGTGTTTGGAGCTAATTTAAAATTTCCTACTAAGAGGAGGACAGGGCAGGGTTAATCACATACTCAGGAAAACACAGCTGAGAAATGAGATTTTTTTTGAGTTTTTTTAAAGAGTCTTTCTATCAGAAAGGCAGCTGTGACTGCAAGGTGGAAGCACCTCTGGTGCCACACTCTGACCTTAAACTAAATAACCTGGGAGCCCACTCTCCAGATGATCACTGATGTGGGATGTGCAAGATTTGGTTCCCTGTTTTCCTGGGCAGTGAGCTCCTGGCTGCTCCCAGATATCCCATGATATATATAACATATTCCTGTTAGACGCACAGGGGGTGTTCCCCTTGGATGCAACCCCAACCCCTCCTGATTCTTCATTTAATGCAGTTTACCCTGCCCTCTAGTGCCAGCAGGTGCTGAGTCAGCAGCTCCTGCGGTTTTCCACCTTTTCCATCTCCCAGCCTGGGAATCTTCTGCTGCTGCTGGGGCTGCCAGGGTGGGGAGAGGTGAAGGAAAATGGCCAGAGATGTTTGTGCACCGCCAGGATGTGTGGGGAACGGGTACCCCAGCACACCTTTGGAGCCAGCACGGCTGCTTAGAAGGACCTTTTGGAGATGTTTGCGAGGAAGATGAGCTTTGTGAGGGAAATGGGAATACACGTGGCAGGCTGTGTGAAGGGAGGCATTGGAGGCCAGGAGATTGTTTCAGTGATGAGCTTAAAATGAAATCTTCAAGACTGGGAAGTCCTTGGAGATGTAGGGGAGGGGGCATCACCTGGAGAGAGGTGTCTTGCTTTTCTCTTGTAGGAAAGGGGGGATAATTTTCTGTGTAAGAAGGCATCTGAGAGCTTTTAGTCACCCTCTCTGCCGGGAAGAGAGGCTCCCCCAGCCACGGCCTGGGGTCTGCAGGCATATCAGTTCTCCCCAAATCCCCTCCAAGCCCATCACACCTCCTCCCTCCTTCTGCTGCGACCCTCCTGCTATTTTGAGGACCCCGGCAGACCAAAACTTTAGAATTTGGAGTGCAGGAGCACCCCTTCGTGCTGGCTGCTGGGCTGGATGTCCCTGCAGCCGGGCGGGACGGACCCGCCGCAGCCTTTGCACAATTTCCTGGGTTATTTCGAGCCGTCGGGAAGGTCCAGCCGTGCATGGGAGGTGCAGTCAGGGCTTTGGTGCGCAAGCAAAAATGGAAAAACAGCCTTGGGTAAGTCTCCTCCTCCCCTGTCTCCTCGTCTTGGATCCGAAATTGGGGAAAGGCCGAGCGGGGAGGGGGGAGCACCAGAACAAGACCCCAAGCCTGTGAGGTGACCCCCGGTTATGCTGTGCTGACGCCGGCAGAGCTGTTAGGGTGGGTTTGTTTCTTTAAGGTGTCTCCCAGAGGGAGGATCAGCCAAATGCGATGTGGCAGCTCTGGTAACTCCTCTTGGCTTTCAGCACAGCCCTCGCTGATCACACAACTTGCTAGAGAAGAAGGTACAGCTGTCCAGGCCTTGGCAGGCATCCCCACCCCTCCACTCGCTGCCAAATCCTTGCTTGCTTTTTTTTAAAAAATTCTTAAGTTTCCTAAGAGAATGGAAATGGAGCAGCCTCATCTGCCTGCCAGCCCCATCCAATGCCTCCTGGACCTGCTGGAGTCAAGCCTGGTGTCCCTGCATCCCTCCGTGGTGCTGGGATGTTGGCAGCCAGGGAGAGGGAGAGCCCAAATTCCAAGGCTCCTCTCCTGCTCTGAGGGGCAGGGGGGACCAGGGTTGAGGGTCCCAGCAGTGCCTGCATGAGGCTGGAGCTGTGATTGGGGGTGGTTTGGCATTCCTGGCTCGGGCATTCCCAGCTCATGTGGACCCGTGGGAGAAGGGAACCAGATGGAAGTGGGGGTAAAAGCATGCTCTGCCACCGGGCCAAAAACTGCTAAAGCTCTTCCTTGGCTGCAGGGCTGGAAGTGCCTCATGACCCTTGTTTTGCACCTCAATGGAGCAGCTCCAAACACCCAAGTCCCAGCAGCCAGGCCCCCTGAAAAGTTTTAAGCATTGATTCCTGGCCCGGGCTCCCTGTGACAGCTCCAGGAAACCTTCATCTCCTCCTCTCCCTCTTTCAGAAACAACCCAACCCCCTCGGTTTGGAATATTTTAGCCCCGTGTGCAATTTTAAGGATGTGCCTGAGCTACAGAAGGAGCTGCAAGGCAGCCTGAGCAGTACAGTGGATGAGCAATTCAAGGCAGGGGGAGAGCCTATGGATTTCCTCTCCAGAAAGAGCTCTTGGACCTTCAAACAACACAAATGTGGCTGTGCAAGAGGCCGTGCAGTAGCATTTCAGTGAAAGATTTAGGAAAAACAGCACCGGGGGACAAAAATACATTTCACAGCTGGTGAAATTATGGCATTAGGAAATAGCGCTGAACGTGCTCCAAACAGGCGGTTTATTTTCTGGAGGAACAGGGGTGAGTGGGCAGATCTAAGAACTGTCCTTAAGACTTGCACACATGCCTCGGGCATTGCAGTGGGCATGAAGACCTCGCTAACTGCAGCTTAAAATGAGCCACTGGTGCATATATGAGAATAATAAAGCAGTGTGAAAAAGGGGGAATAGATTTGCAGACTGTTGATTTAACGTCAGGCATTTTTCTCTCTGATTCTGACATGATTATCCTGAAAAATCTTAAGATTCCTCGAATATGCACAGCTAAGGAAGAGCTACAATTTTCAAAGCCGTGACTGTTTCCCTTGGCAACTTTAAAATATATTACCTTTTTCCTCTCCTTGAAAGTATTGCCTGATTTACAAAATAACAGTGTTTAGGAGGAAAACTTCTGGATTAACTCAGTCTTATTGAAAATCAGCATGTTTTATCCACCCAGTTCCATACCCTCAGTAGTGCTCTGGGCACATGACATTGCCCTGGGAGTGCCTGGAATTGTATTTTTTGTGTGACAGGGTCTTTTTGAGGTGCTTTCCACTACCAATTTCCCTGGCATGAACAGGGAAAGCAGTGGCAAGTTATTCCTTGACATGCATTATAATGAGAAATATTGATCATTAGGTTGTTTGATTTTAAAGTTTCCAAGGGAATCACTGGAAAGGCATCTCTGATCTCCCCTGTTCATGAGGTGTATGCTGATTTAAACAGTTCAAAAGCCTGTCCTCTGTCCGAGAACCCAAGTGCAAACTCATCACATCACAATGGAAGCGAGAACGCAGCTACTCCGCTGCACTCCAGCTCCCTTCCAACAGCAAGAATTTCAGCCCCATCTGGTATAAAAAAGATTATTTAGTGCTGGCAATCCAAACAGCCCCTTTCGTAGCCAGGGATGAAAAAGCCCTTGTAAAATGTCAGGTTGTTCTGTGCACAAACCCCTGCTGGAATGGAGCTTTGGAGATCACGGGGCCATGCCTGGAGCGTTGCGCTCACAGTTACTGCAGCTAAAAGGGCTTGGTGCTATCAGAAATTTCCTGGGCTCATCAGGCAAAATAATTAAGTAAAATAAATTAAAATATGCAGGATAGCCATCTTATCCAATGCGCAGAAATACAAGTTAATATGCTGCGTGCACAGCACTTTTTAAAAGAAACTGGTGTTATCTCATCTGGCCTGTTTTTATCATGTGGTTTTATGCTCTGGTTTTTCACTGGGAAATTTCCATGGAGGTGATTCCCTGGTACTCCCAGAGGCACTGCCATGGGTGAAAATGCTCTGTCTCCAGGCAGAGGCTCAATTCCTGCCCCCCATCCCATGCTCTGGAGCCCACTGATGGGTGAGCTCACCTGTGTGTTTGGGGGAAGAAAGACTCAAACTCACAAGAACTGGCATAAAAGTGGGATGGATTCTGTGGGGTTGTGGCATGGAGGTGGTGCTGGACATCCCAGTGGGATACACATGAGGACAGGGAGGCAGGTGTTCAGCTAAGACAAACTGAAAACCTATTTTCTCCACCCAAACCCCTTTGATTAATGGGTCATTAACTAATTTCGTTACATCTCTGTCTTGGCCATATTCAGGGTGGGATTTTTGTGCTGCAGGGCAAGTGTGGTCCTGACAGCATCCGTAGGTGATGGAAAAGGTGTTTCTGGTGGGCTTTGTGCGGATGGGTTAAACTAGAAACTCCTTTCTCCTCCTTAGCAAGGTGGTTTATCTTCAGCTACCAATGCCAAGTTGTTTGCTGGGAAGTATCTCCCTGTTCACCTTCCTTCTGAGTCCACAATTTTATTTGTTTTATTCCTCACATTTCTGAGCTCTCCCTCCCAGGCAGGAATTCTGCTTAAGGAGCCACATCACATGGAGAAATTTCACCATGATGTGCATAAAATTTGTCATAAGGCTCAGCCTGAAATGTGCATTGTGGTGTCTCTGTCAGGTTAATTTTGTTGAGGAGCTTGGTTTTGGGGACACTGGGTGCGGACACCTTGGGGAACCCTTCCAGCCACTCAAAATACTGGGTTTTCTGTGAGAGCTTCTCCTTGGCTCCATCCCACCCTACTGAATTTTCCAAGCTGGATTAACTAATTATTTTTAATAGGAGGCTCAGCACAGCCGTGATTCCCCATTTCAGCAGAGCAATTTGGTTTATTTACATTTAAGCACAAACACATGATTTTTAAAGGAGGCCTGAACAGCTAAAACCAAGGGCATAATCAGATAAATGACTGCATGAGGATTTTTGGTGGCTAAACTCACCTCAAACCCAATTTATACATTTTAAAGCATGTGTTTGGCAAGTCTAATAACTCTTAAGGAAATGCTTTTTGGGGATAGCAGCTAACAAGGCAAAACTATCTTATTAGGAATTCAATTAAAGCTAGGCCAGGCTTACTGGACCTCTTCCAGTAAATATATATCAAGCTGAAGCCATGGACATCTGTCTCTTCTCTCGCCCCCACTTCCTCCTTTTTCTCTTTTCCAAGATGTGGTTGAAAGGTGGAGAGGAGATGGGAGGAAGACGAGGGACTATCTCTCACCACAGAGTGCAGCGTACAAGGATTATTTTCTGTTTTGGTGTCTGACCACTTTTGTGATCTGGGGGAGAGCATCCCTTGCCTTGCCTCAATCCCATCCTTTGCCGAAACACAGGTGTGAAAAAAAAAAAAAAATTAAAAATCCCAGATCACAAAATCGTAACAAAGAGACTGGACCCAGGTGGATCTCAGCCCCTGGGTACTGCCAGACACCCCCTGGCCGCTGGTTTGGGAATGAAGAATCCATGCTGCCTTTCCTGTGCTCGTTTTGAAGAATTAGATCCTTTTCCACACAAAAGGCTCAGGCAAGGGGGAGAGCCACTCGGAGAAGTCAGGAAACAAATCCGGAGAATTCACTAATGGACACTTTGAGCGTTCTGTTATCAGCAGGGCTCAGGAATTGTTGTCACTTATTTTACATTTTTAGGGAAGTGGTAACCAAACCTCCCTGTCCCATTTGCACCCTCTTCCTGCAAGGAACCTGCCTCCAAATTCCTGATGCTGCTTCCCTCGATATTAGAGAAAGACTGTTTTGGTTTTGGTTTTTTTTTACTCCCCATTCCCGAGGCAAAACCCCTCCTTACTGCTAAAAACAGAAAACCTTGGGCTCTGGGTGGCAGATCAAAAATAAAATTCAAAGAAGGATCCTCTATTTTATTCCCCAAATCCCCTCCCTAAGGCAGGAGGAGAAGCACATCCCAAAGAACTCCTGGAGCCCTGATTCCCATGTGCTTGCTGCACCACTGGCAGGAGAAGGACAAGGAGGTTGGGGCTGGGGGAACTGGCTGGGCCTACTGTGGAAGTGGTTAAGGGGATGGGTCTGAGGGCAAGGGCTGCCTTGCCTTGATTTATGGGCGGGCTGAGTTAATTTGCTCTTTGTGTGTGATTAGTTGTTGTTGCTGAGTGGTCATTTTCCACAACTACAAATCTAATTAATGCTAGGGTGCCAAGTGTTGGTTTGGTGTTCTGTTGGGTTTTTATTTTTTTTGTTTTGTTTTGTTTTTTGTTTGTTTTTTTTTTTTAATCCCTGGCAAATATTTCTACTGTTTTAATTCTTGAGAACTGATCATTAATTAGCAGGAGTCTGCCTATACCCAGCTGGATGGTTTCTTGGTTTTCCTCATTTCCAAATTTGCCTGAAGAAGGGAATCAGGAGCTGTAGTGACTCTCCGAGCAACTCACTGAGGTGTCTGGTGCGATCAGCAGCCTGCAAGGAGCAATCTGCTTTTTTTTCCCCCTTCTCAATTTTCTGCAAAACCTGGGAAGAGGTGTGAAAAATCTCCCCAAAATACCTGCTTTCCCCAGCCAGCTGTAATTCCCTGACAGCATTTCCAGCTCGCCCTGTGTTTCAGGATTCTGGTGCCGTCCCTTTCCATGTTCCTAGCCTCATCAAACCCTTCCTGCAGCTCTCCAGCAAGACATAAATTCTGGAGGTTTTGGGCTCGGAGGTTTCAAAGTCGTGCTGGAGCACATGGAAATGATTCTCAGGGCTACAGCTATAAAAATAATTATATTGCCGGGGGAAGGAGTGACATGAAATGTCCCAAAAGAGATCCCGGTGGTGGTTACAGGATCTGTCCCAGCTCTGTAACAGCCCGCTGTGATCTCCAGGGCTCATTTATCACTGCTACCTATAACTGCAGGAAATACGTCCCCAAAAAGCGCTGTAGGAAGGAACGTGAAGGGGAGGTTGCTCAGGAGAAGCGTTTCAATCTCTGCCTTTGTTTTAATGAGGATACTTTAAAAATTAGGGCTGCTCTGCAGACCTGAGCGGTGTGAGGATGACTAATTTGGAGATAAATTAGGTCTACTTAGCCGAAATGTCTGCCTCGATTGTTCCCTTAATGACTCTTCAACGCACATCTCTCCCGACAGGACTTTCACCGCAGCTCTGCCTCCAGCAGATCAAGTAATAATATGTTTTTACCACTTTTCTAAGCGCTCCTTCGGACCCGATCCAGCATTTTCCCTTCTCCATGCGTCTCCATCTCTTTCTGATGGGTAATTAATTTATTTGCGTCTACCCCTTGGCACATTTGTTTCTTTACATGTCTCCTTCGGAGCAGTTCCCTTCACCCTCTTTTTCAAAGATCCCTGAGCCTGAGCGTTTTTTGGCTGAGTGCAGCGTGCTTGGTGTCTGCTGGGTAACAGATTTATCCTTTCCCGAGGAAAGACACGAACGTAAACAGAGGATCCAAATTGCATTTTGCTGGGCTTTTTAAACGCACGGAGATGAATCCCCCACCCCTCCCCGCCGCTACAAGGCTACTAATGTAAATACCAAACTTTACAATCCTTCCTGTCAAGGAAACTTATTTACATTTTTTGAGGGATGCGTATAAAAAAATGGGGCTTTTGGGACAAAAAAAGGGCTTCGTTCCAGTGTCACTACATCCCCAGTTAACTGTGCTGCTCTCAGACACTACGGAATTAGGTTTTGTTCCCAGGGCCGGCAGAGATAACATCTGTTTGTTTCTTTAAGGAGAAAATGAAATAGGATGATGGTGTTTTATACTGGAAACAGCCCTGCAAGTCTGAAGGGGCGATGGAATGAGGGTTGTGGATCAAACACATGCCTTAAACGTGCCTTTTCCAGCATGGAAAAGGTGGGGAAAGGGGTTCCCAGCGCCAGTGCCAGCCCAATGGAGGCGAAGGGCTCGTCCCCAGTGAGAGGGAAGGAGCAGCAGACTGGTCATACTGGTGCGAGGCTCAGGGCTCCGTTGTCCTTTACGCTTTGCTGCTGGTCCTGCCATCCCGGCTGGACAGGGTTTTTTCCCCTACTAAAAGGAATATCAGGAAAGGTGCTGTCTTTTTTTTCCCTGATTTGTCCTTTTCAGTTTAGAGCCTGCGGAATATTTCAAAAGCAAAAGGGAAAGGTGGCTGCAAGGGGAGGGGCGCAGGTGCCGGCAGCGAGGATGGAGAGATTTTGGGGGGGAGGAAGGCTCGGCTGAAACATCCCGCTGCAGTCCTAGGGATGCAAAAGCTGCGCCTGCTTCTCCGGAGTCAGCTGTCTGGAATTCTGTGGAGCAGAACAGGAAAAGCTCTCGTGGCCAGGGGAGCGAGCAGCAGTGACCTGCTGGCGTTCACAGGGGCCAGGTGGCATTTTCCCAGTTCCCAAGGCTCTGATTTTCTAATCAAACAGCTCCTCTGATTTCTGTTTTGCTTGCAGCCAGAGGCAAATGAGCATCCCTCCAAGGAGAAAACCTTTCCTTGCATCTCTCCCCGCTAAGCCTCGGGGAAAGGGAGGATGGCAGCCCAGCCTGAGCAGCGTTGACCTCACGTTTACAGTTCCTACTCCCTAGGAAAGGCAAGCGCTGATCCCAAACCCACATGGCAATTTCATACGGAATTTTTGTCCATTTAGGCAGACCAAGCTGCTCCCCTCTTACCCATAAAAAGTCCCACCACCCAACTAAAATTTGCCTGTTTTCAAGGGTTTCTTGAGGACCTCATTATAGTTTTATTTTTTATTTTCTGGCAGCTGTAATTTCTGTCACCATAAACGGTAGAATTTGACACCGCACCGCACCAGGCCATTTGTCAACAACCTTTTCAACAGTCCAACCACATGTGTGTTCCTGCACAGCCCAGGCACAGGGAAAGGGGGAAAGTTTGGGATCTTCCTCTGCAAGAGCCACCTCGGAGCGCTGGGTTGGAGGTTGGGCTATGGCGAAGGTGACGAATTCTGATTTTTTCCAAATCAAACCAAAACCTGCTGGGGTATGGCTCTGCATCGTGATTTTTCCATTATATCCTCACATTCTTTTGGGGAAAGGGACAACCTGAGCACCTACCTATAAACTGCCTCATCAGAGCAATACAAATAATAATTTAATCAACATGGGGTGTAAAATACAGTTTAAAAAAGGCAGGTTTTGCCGGGTGTGCTAGGAGTGGTTGTGTATTAGGTAACAGATTTCCAACCATCCTTGGCTAATGGCAACACATCATTTGGGAAACAACAGAATCAATGCATTGTTCCAGCCCAGCACTTTCCTATTCAACCAATCTAAACTGCTGAAGAAATATGTGTTTGGGACATTTTACATCTGGTTTTGACAAGAAGCCTGGGTTTTGGTGTGGGTTTTTTTTTTTGTTTTGTTTTGTTTTTGTTTTTTTTTTATAAAATCTGTTTGCTGCAGTTTTTTAGCCAGATTAGCATGGGAAAAGGCTCTCTGTTTTATAAACAGAGGGTTCAGCTTTTGAAAAACTCACTCAGTTTTAGATTTTTGCAGTTGAAATCGGGGCACGAAATGCAAAATAGAAGAATGCCAGTGACGGCCATAAACCCTGTAACAACAGTGTTACCTATTTAAATAAACCTAAACAATGGGCAGCTTGTGCAATGGGTAGAATAAACCATTTTGAGACTTTTTTCATATTTTGGGGAATCACTGGAGGAGCTTAATTCCAGCCCCAAAGTGCAAATTCCAAACCATTTCGAGATGCAAGTGAAACATTTACATCTAAAATGGTTTTAAATCTGTTTTACACCACTAGTAAGTCCTGGTTTCACATTTTCTTAGCTTTTTGAACAGAGGTACAGCAGTTGCATCAAGTTTTTTGCCTGGTTCTGTATTTTATTTACTCAAAACATTCAGTGCTGACCGAACAAAGATGGATTTGCCTCTTTAAACAAGCCCGGCCAATGGGCTGGGATAAACTTTCCTCTCCAACTCTACACATGATGAAATTATTTCATTTTTACATCACAAGGGTGGCAGGGAAAAATGTCCCTTCAGAGTGTTTGCTTGGTGAAATGGGTTCGTGGGCTCTGTTTTATGTAGGGAGCCCCAAACAGTGCCTGGCCAGACCCAAGCTCTGGCTGACACAACGCAGAGCTGCTCTGCTTAATTAGCTGGAGATGGGGGTGTTATTGAAAGGCTTTCTTTCCCTCCTTTCTCACTGTTTATGCCTCCCTCCCCGAATATTACAAAGGCAGCTGAAGAGGAAGTAGTTTTCTGCTAATGGAAAGTGACGAGGAAAGGTTTAGCAAAGAGAGTAAATAAGAAACTGAGCCTAATGCCAGCCGCTGCTTTATTGTCACTTTGGGGAAGGGAAACTGGACAAACCCAAAAATTTCGCAGAGTTTCTCCTGTGTCTGTTTGCTTTTTGCTGTGTGAGGGGGAAGGGGCACAGCCCGGGACTGCAGCCGACATCTGCTGCTCGTTTCTTTTAAGAGAAACACAACCTGGGGCGAACCTGCCGCCGAGCCCTGCGTGGGTCCTGCCGACCCCCCGGCCCCAGCTGGGAGGGGCTGTGGCCACCACGGAGCTCAGCACTGAGGTTTTTGGGGTGCAGCACTGGGCCTTTTGGTGTCGGGCAGCAGCTGTTTTGGATCCCCTTGTCAGCCTGTTGTGGCCATCACCTTTTCCTCTACCAGCCCTTCTCTGAAGCAGCGCTTTCTGGCAAATCTCACGCAGTGACGGTTTCCTCTCTGTCCCTCATCATCCAGCTCTCAACACCAGCCCCCTCTTACTCCCCATTCCCGCAGAGCAAAAGCATGCTGATTTTTATTTCCACCTCCGCCACCAAGATTTGGAAGATATCTCATTTTTGCCTTCCTGGAAGCTCCATTTATTTGAATTTCTGCTGGCACTGGGGAAGCAGGAGGAACTGGACGTGCCTACGCTGCCCTCTAGGTCAGTGACCCCAAACCCATCAGCATCCCCAGCATTCCACAAAGGGCAAAGGGAAGGAAACAGACCCAGAGCAACGTCCAGGAGAAGAGAAACGGGTACCTACCCCTTGGGCTGGCCCGGCCCGGGCGGTGGCTAGTGGGAAGCTGACATGGACCACGCTCCCTCCATCCTCCACACGGAGAAGGCATAACTGAGCCTCTCATGAGCCACGTAACTGCAGCTCGTCATCTTACTGTCCATCTCGTCGCTCTGTAGCACCTGGTAGAGGAAGTCTATGTACCGTGCCGCCAGCTTGAGCGTCTGGATTTTACTCAGTTTGTCAGAGGGCAACGTGGGGATGATTTTCCTCAGGGCAGCAAAAGCTTCGTTGAGCGACTGAGTCCTCTGCCTCTCTCTGACGTTGGCCAGGATCCTCTGGCTCTGCAGTTCTTCGTAAGATTGGGAGCTGGGACTGGACTTTTTCCCCCTCTTCCCTGGGTTGGGACTGCCATCTTCGCTGGACTTCTTACTGTATCTTCTCTTCCTGCCAAATCTCTTTGGCTGCCTTTCCAGCTCCTCTTCACTGGTCCCCAAGCTATCCACAGGGGAAACAGGAGAACTGGAGCTTTCTTCCATGCTTGCTGCAAGAAGGGGAGGGGAAGAGCCTTTCCCCCCCTCCTTATATTATGTGAGTGTGTGTGTGTCTTAAATGTGCTTTAAATTCCTGAGACAGATCCTTTGGAAAAACAGGAGGACTCTTATTTTCTTTTTTTTTCCTTTTTTTTTTTTTTTTTTTGCTGACCAAACGTTTTCCAGGTTGCTTGGAGGGCTCTTATTTCAAGGACCGAGGTTGTGTAAAAAAATTGAGGTCTTGGAGAGAGGAAGTTATTCTAACTTTTTGGAAACTTTAGCTGAGCTCAGTTGCTAAATAGTTGTCAGAAGTGAGGGAGGTGCGGGGCTCCTTCCTGATTGGCCAGCCAGGTCGGTGGGAGGAAGGCTTTTCCCCTGCTAAACTTTCACAGTTTTATGTTACACTTAACTAAAATCTTGGGAATGCACCTCGAATCAAAGATAGCTGGCAAATGCCAACCCCTGTCCCTGGGGATGCTGGATTTGCAGCACCCCTCCAGGACAACCCCCCCACACCCACCCCGGGGTTTTTGGGGTGCCCCCAGGATCCCGTGTCCCAGCTCCATTTTCATGGAAGGGGGCCTTATTTCCCAGCCCCAGCGCTGGGGGTCCTGCAATCCCCCTGTCCTGCAGGATGGCGTGGGGATCTGCCTCCCCATCACACAGGGTGAACTTCCCTGGAGCCTACTAAGCTGTGGAGATGAGGGAGATTTGGGGCAGAGGGGCTAAACCCCTACTTGTGGGGGGGCATGGGAAAAACTCCTCCTGGAGAAACCCAAAATATGGATCAGCTGGAAAGCAGTTCATGGAAAAGCCCATGGAGAGGACCCTGGAGAGGCAACACTGGCCATGCATTGCCATTTGCTCCCAACATCACCCCCTTTCCATTAAATGCTAAACAGTACATTTTAGGGAATCAGCAGCCAAGGAAGGTAGGAGGACATTTTTACCTCCTCCAGAATATCCTACTGCTGAATTTGTGGTATCTCAGCACACAAAAACTGTGATAGAAGGATTTTTGATCTATCCAACAGATGACAACAGATCTCTTTTTTCCTCTCCATCACGCCGTGGAGGGAAATGTGGGAAAACTCCGCTTGCTTCTGTGGAGCTAAGGCAGAGAAAAATCAAATTTGGACCTCTGACTTCAGTCACAGCCCAAATTGCAGGAACAGATGCATTCCTGAGCAGCAAAGATCATGCTTTCAATACAGAGCAGGGAAATAAAATAGAACAATAATAATAATAAAAATAATAATATAATAATAATAATAATAATAATAATAATAATAATAATAAAAAGAAGAAATAAGACAAAAGAAACTCGTAAATTGTCAATGTTGTATCAGAAGAATTAGTTTGGAGCGGATTTCTTTGCAAAGTTTTCCAATAGGTATCAACACTCATTAACAGGAGAAAATAATGTCTGGTTTGATTGGAAAGTGTTCCTTGGTAGGAGAAGGAATTTTTGGCTTGCCTGGGGCTGGCTGCACTGCTGGTAGGTAATGTTTATAGTGGAAAGCCTTCCCCAGGCAGCCCGCGGGGAGAGCCTGTGTTTGCTTTCCAAAGGAAAGGTTTTCAGGTGCAGCACAGAAGTCGGAAAGTGAGGCCATTCCGCAAATAGATTTTTAATCTGATTTAAGACCCCAGTGAGCCGGGCAGGGTGGGTGCCGCTCCTGCCTGTACCCCAAATCCTAGTTTTAGAAGGGTTTGGGACTGGATCCGAGGGTTGATCCAGCATTCAAAACCTGGAGTTCCATGAGTACAAGCGGGCTGGAATGGTGCCTACCACGGCCCTCAAAGCTGATGCTGCCCCTTGTGAGGGGTATTTGGTTTGTACTGGGGTTATTTAGGAGCCTCCTGAACACCTGGGATCCTTTCCATGGATTATTAAGGGAAGCCATCACAGAAGGCTGGAAGGGCACCATTCCTGGTTTTCCCAGCAAACAGGTTCCCGGCTCATGGTGCTGTGTTTATGGGGATGGGACACTGTGGGTTTGCAGGGATTCATGGAGCACGGGAGGGCAGGGGGGATGCAGGGCTGAGCTCCCGGGATGCCCTGGACAAAAGGGGTGCAGGTGCCCTCCCAAAGCTGCTCAGGAAGGGAGGAGGGACGTTTGGGGCTGTGTTTGAGAGCACCAGGAGCAAGGGAAGATGATCCCAGCTGGTGAGGAGGGTGAGTGGATCTGCTGGTTGTGCCTCTCTCCTCTCCTCCTGCCCTACCAGCATTTATTTTCCGGCTTTTTATGGCCCTTCCACGAACACTCAAATCTGGGATTGATCTCCCAGGGTGTGAGCTGTTTCCGTGGGGTGGGATTTGATCCTACAAGTGACAGAGAGGTTCTGGGTCTGGGCTGTGTAGATGGATCTCAACATGCTCAGTTCTCAGCTGGCACAGGGTGTTTGGGATAATCCCATATAAGCACTGGCACAGCTTCTGGGCATTTCACTGGAGCCATGCTGGGAAAAAACTGGCCACGTGGTGTGACCCTGGTCCAGCTGCTCCTCCTGGCACTCTGGGATGTGCCTCTCTGGGCTTCATGGCAGCAGCAGCAAAGGAGCCCTGTGCTCCTCTGGGTTAAACAGCTAATATTAAGTAAATAAATTAAAGAAAAACCCGCCTCACTTCAGCAAACAAGACCGAAGGAGTGTTTGCAGGATTGAGGCAGGATTTCTCCCTAAGGGAATTGCTGCTGTGCATAACCTCTAAATGTGCAAAGCCTTTTAGTATCAGGCAGGCTTCATTAGTGGAAATTTATGATGGGATTTGGCCATGGGGTAATTATGGAGTCTCTGAGCCCAGCTCCAGCGAGCATCACTCTGGAGCTGCCGTGTATGTGTGTGTGTGTGTGTGTGTGTGTGTGTGTGTGTGTGTGTGTACCCTCCACTGCTGCAGTGCTTGGTGCCAGGACTAACTCCGGCAGTGACAATCCTGCAAATATCTGTCCTGGAGCAGACCAAAGGCACGGGACCAGCCCCGGCTGAAACGCGATCCAGCTCTCCTGGAGTAAAGGGGAGTTTGGGAGGTTTGTGGGGGAAGAAGTGTGAAGGTGCTGTTGGCAAAGCAGGCTAGGCTGGATCTATCCTTCCTGCCTCCATAGCAGGGTGGCAGAGAGGTTATTGAATAAAAGCTGCCACGTAAAAAATGAGTTTTGGTGGAATTTTAATGCTCTGTTGTAATGTGACACTCTATCATGCTGTTGCCCTGCCTTTATCAGGCTCACAGATTTTTTTATTAGAGGGCAATAATGAACGTGGATTGCGATTTGTAAGTGCTTGTTCTCCATAGGAAGCCTGTGGTCCAGTTGTCCCCTTGGCAGGGTTTGGCCAGAAAATCACCCTCTGACCTCTCTGTGCTGAAAAGAAGATTTGGATTTCTGCATCCTGCTACCCCTCTCTCTGCTTGTTGTGGGAGACAGGAAAAGACTGGTGTCCTGACAGTGCAGGTAATATCCTTTCAGTGCTCTCAGGCTGCTCTTCCAGCTCTCTTCTGCTGGGGAAGCTGCCAGGGATGCCAATTTTTGGAGCAAACTGGAGGAAAACCAGAGGCTGTTGTGCTTTTTGCCTTCCTCCTCGCTACCTCCTGCTACAGAGGAGAGCATCCCTTCTCCTTTCAGAAACATCCCGCTCCCAAATTTCACCCAGCATCGAAACACCTCTACCTTAGCCACGTCTGATTAAGCTGGTTCATTCTTTCCCTTCCTCTTTTTTCCCCCCCTTCTTTTTTTAAGGGGATTATTCCTCAGTGCTTGTGCAGTGCCCACCGGGAGCGACAAGCCATGGGCACCTTCCCCGTGCTGCCAGCCGGGATTGTCCCTGCTCCTTCTGGTGCCTGGGCTTTGTTCTCTCATCCCTGGTGTCCCCCTGAGCACTCCCCCTGCGGTGACAAGTTCATAATCAAAAGCAAAGGAGCGGCGCAGATAAGGGGCGGGAGGTGCGGGGCTTTGGGGATGAGACTCTCGGGCCGGAGCACCGTTCCAAAGTAATTGGATACGCTCCAGCCGGAGTTCTGTGCAGGAATGTACATCTGTTTCTGAACTGTTACCAGCTGATGTGCCCGCTCTTCCCTTTTGCTTCCTCCCCTTCCAAAGCCCCGGAGCGGTGGGACCAGCAGAGGAGAGGCTGACCCGGGGCAGCAATTTCCACTGGGGGATGATCCTGGCAATAAACGCGGCAAGGTGTGCTTTGGGTCTCCCTGTGAGGATCGAGGTGGTGGCAGCTCTCTCGTTCCGGTGGATCCACCTGGATCCCTCAGCTTGGTGCTCGAGGGAAATAGGGAAATGGGAATCTTTCTAAGGAAGGCTTTGCAGGAGGCTGACAGAAAAAAAGGCAAGGGGAGGACTCTGAGGTTTTCCCAGTGGATGTCCCTTTCTCCCAGGAAATGCCCCACTTTGTCTATCTCCTTTATGAGGGTGGCAGCTCTACCCAAGCTTTGACCAAGCAAGGTGTGAATTTCAAGGGTCATGCTGGAGAAGAGAAGGCTCCAGGGTGACCTGAGAGCCTCTTCCAATGCCTAAAGGGGCTCCAGGAGAGCTGGAGAGAGACTGGGGACAAGGGATGGAGGGACAGGACGCAGGGAATGGCTTCCCACTGCCATGGGAAGGGTTAGATGGAATACTGGGGAGAAACCCTTCCCTGTGAAGGTGGTAAGGTGAAGAGAAACCATGGCTGTCTCACTGCACCATGGCTTGGAGAGGAGAGGTGCTCCTGAGCCCTTTTAACTCCTGTATGACACAGGCAGGTGTTTAAAGATACAGATTTATTAAAATCAGGCCTGAATTTCTCCCCCTCTGGAATAAGAAGGGAGATCTTCAGTGTCTTCTACAGGTTTTGGGTTGGGATCTCAAGCACGAAGCTGTTGGGGACCCATTCCATTCTGCACCTCTGTCAGTAGGATGATGATAATTTAGGCCAGACCTAGTCCTGCCCCAAACATGGGGTGCAGCATTTCAAATCTGATCATGGATTTCTGGCAAGGTGAGAAATCCATGTAATTTCCAGCGTGTGACTTGCCACAGGAAAGAAACTCAACAGTGGTGGCGTCACTGTTGTGGAATCTATTTTTAATGACAGTGCAGAAAGAACAAGTGTTCTGGGGGGCAAAAAGTGGTGGCTATCACAATTCCAAAAATAACATTTCTATTTTAGATCATTAGCCCGAGGCCACCGCTAATTGCAGATCAGAGTGGAACATCTCCTTGGGAATCCACAGGCAAGAAATTTTTTCTTCTTTTTTCCCTCGTTGTGGAAGGTGGAATATTAATTGTGGCTGCAGCAGTAGCAACCATAACTTAAAAAGCTGGGCTAGAAAAAATGAAAATATTGTTTCATGAACTGGAAAATCAAATCATGGGAATATTTCATTCTCCTCGCCTCTTCCTCCCCCATTTCTGGCCTTGTTAAATTGGGAAGGAAGGGCTTCCCACTAATATAAAGGTGGATCCAAAGCCAGCCTGGGTGTTCCGACAGCATTTAGGAATGGCTGGAAGGGTCAAGCTTCTCTTCATGTTTTTTTGGATTGCAACACCAACTTCATCTTCAACTTGCACCTTTCACTACACCAGGTTGCTCCAGGCCTGTTGTTTTTTTTTCCTGTATTCCAATATTTTCGAGGATTAACCATAATCCTAGAGGTGAACCAGCCTTGTAGTTAACAGCACTGCGAGGTGTAAAGATAGAAACAAGGCACTGGGAAAATAAAAAGGAAAGCCCTGGAGTAATTTAGCTTCTGTTGCAATAAATGGTTTTCCTCATGGGTCCAGGGAAGAACCTCTCTCAAAGCAAAGTTTTAACTACTGGCTCTGGAATTTAACTGCCAAGGTACAGCATTTGGCAGGTCAGATGCTGGGGAGAGGGAAGTCAAAACAATGAACTTGACAACTTTGGAGCTGGGCGCATCTTCTGGAGCCCAGTGGGATTTTGGGAATTGAAATGATTTTGAAAAGTCACAGGGCAAAACAAGGGAAAGTTTTCTCAAGCGAGAAAAACTGAATTTTCCAGGAGAAGATGATGGAGTCAGTTAAAATCAGATGTTTGCAGGTTCTTTGGCCAGCTCTGAACTTCACCTTGGATTTTGATACCTGAGGTACTCACAGTTTTCAAAGCTTGGAGCTTTCCTTTGCCTGAATAACAACGGGCAACCTCTGTCCTGATTTCTCATCCCAAAGCACTGCAATTCCCCTGTGATTTCTTCTTTCCCAGCGGTGAGAAGTCCTGCCTTTGGAGTGCTCCTATTCCCAGAAGCCTGGCTGTGGGATCACAGAGATGAGACCTGGGTTCCCTGTACCAAAAAGGAAGAGTTCTGCTGGTTTGGCAATTGGGCTTATCCTCCCCGAATATTCATCTGCTTAAACCAGAGAGCTCTGCCTTCTGCCTCAGGGCTTGGGTCCTTTGGGTGTTGCTTTCCTGGATTTAATTCGCCTGGAAGAGGGATGAGATAATGTCCTGGGTGAGTGGTGAGCTTCTCTCCAAGGAGATAAAGAAAAACCTGACAGTTACTGAGGGGAATAAACCATCAGTTTTCTAAATAGAACAACATTTTGTGAAATGTGCTAGAATTCCTAGGAAAATATGACTTATTTTGGAAAACCAGGCACCCTAAATTCTTCACCTCCATGTGTTGTAGTTTAGGTTTATACTGCAGCAATGGGCTGGCACCTTCAAATTTTTTGGCTACCAGCTGGTTAGGTTTCACTTTGGTGTATAATTTGATGCTGAAAAGTTAAAATCTTCCATTTAAGGAAGAAAAAAAAAAATTACTAAGTACACTCACATCAGAACGGAGAGCCAAAGCTGCTCAGCTGAGAGAGGAAATTATTTTTCTTAGATTGATTAAAACTTCTGCTTTTTTCTCTGTCCTTACCAACACCTGTTTAACTCAGGCACCTGAATAAACTTTTGAGAAGAAAAGATAGTTTTGTTAAAGGCTCAACTGGACCCCCAAAAGCTCATGTTCCACTTCTGGGACCCTCAACAAATCCAGGAGAAACCAGGCTTGCCATTCCAAGCGAGATCAGGAGAGGAAAAAGCAGGAAAGGACCATTATTTCTTTCAAAAACAATTAAGTGGAAAAGCCCCAAGCCAAACAAACAAGTCCTCAAAACTTGAGGCTGGTTGAATTTGAAAGAAGAAACCATAAAAATTCATAAAACTAGTGTAATTGGATTTGGGCTGTTGTTCCAGAAATATTGAGTGGACTGGCTTGTTTTCTCAGGAGCAACCTTGTTGGTTGGGATGTCATGAGCCCTGGCACGAAGTCTGCTGGATGAAGTTGTGGCTGTAGACACAGGACCTGTGGGCACCAAACTGCCGTGGAGGAACGTGTGCACGGTAGCTCAAACACTGGAAATGAAACCATCAGGGAAACAGCTGCACCCCTCAGAGGCACAGGAAGAGCATTCCTGCAGAACATCTGTGGATTTGCATGTGTAGGGTCAGGGAAGATGTTTGGGTGAGGCAGGAGGTGTGAACCACCCAGGCCTGCTGCACCCGGGGCCCAGGGTATCCTTCACCCTTCCCGTCGCATCCCTGGTGTGCTTGGCTGGGCAAGGGTGACCTGCTCATTATTATTATTATTGAATCCCAGAATTATTTGGGTTGGAGGGATCTTGGAGGTCTTGTCCTGCACCTTCCACTGTCCCAGGTTGCTCCAAACCCTGTCCAACCTGGCCTTGGACACTTCCAGGGATCCAGCGGCAGCCACAGCTTCTCTGGGCACCCTGGCCAGGGCCTCACCAATCTCACGAAGAAGAATTTCTTCCCAATAGCCCATCTAACCCTTTCCTGTGTCAGTGTGAAGCCATTCCCCCTTGTTTTGTCACTCCGGGCCCTTGTCCAAATTTCCTCTCCTGGTTCCTTACTGACCTCCTTTAGGTACCCTGAACCTCAGCAGGATTGGCCAGTGGGAAGCAATGCTCCAGCAGAATTCCTGGGCTCTAATTCCTCCCAGCTGCCTGCACCCTGCCAGCAGCACCTCCCAGAAGGGGTGGCCTTGAGAACCATTCCTTTGGCTGAAGCTGTGAGGTGCATTCCAGGGCTGGATGCATCCTCATGGTGGGACAGGTTTTGGTCTTAGTGGGAGAGAACAACATCCTCCGTGGTCAGCTTCAAATGTATAAATGAGTGCATGAAATTAAGGAGGTAATGCACAAACTCAAACCTTCTCCAGGAGGTGACTTGGGCAGCAGCTGCAGCCTGTGGATACGGCCTAGCTTCCATGTTATCTAATCCTGAAATTAAATACTGCTCCCTGGTATCTCTCTTCACCAGGAGGTCAAGCAGCCCAGCCTGTGGTGGATTGCACAGCAGTGCATTTTTGTGTATTTTAGCTCATTTGTATTTAAGTGGCTGCTGGAGGAGGAGAGCTGTGAAATATACCTGTCCTCAGCCTGAACCTCCCCCAGCTTTTTCATTATCAGCTGAGCTTTGCGATTTGTTGGGGGTTTTTTTCTGGCATCAATACGGCAGTGAGGTTTCATTTCCTCCTCCTTGGCGCTTTTGGCAAAGCTCGGGTTTGCTGTTGGTTCCACTCTAGGCCCTGTCAGGTGACTCAGAGTCTGATCCACAACTTGCACAGTCAGCAGAAAACTTTATGTTGCTCTCAGCAGGCTTTGCAGTGACCTTTAATAATTCCCTGCTTCCAAGGGGGCTGGAGAAGGGATCCAGTAGGCATTTGTCATGTCTTGCTCTCCTCAAGGGCCAATAATTCCGTGCAATATTTTCATAGGCCTTTGATCCATCACTGTTGCTCAATGGTGCTTTGAAGCCTTAATAGTGCCCCATATCCTGCACTTATTAAATTCAAATTCTTCAGTCGCATTTCCCCGGAAGATGCATAAAAATAACACATGGAGGAAATGGAGCTGGAAGATCCTCTGTATGAGCTGGCTTACATCTCCTGTGTGGGGAAGACACTGAGATTGTTGCCTTTGCACTCATGACAGAGCCATCTGCACAATTTTGACAGGGTGGGGAATATCTGAAAAAGCAATAATAGGCGCGGGGAGTTGTGAGCCAGCTTCAAAGCCTGATTTTCAGGATGCTGCTTGGCAGCCTTTCATTTTGAGAGAATTAGCATTGGAGGCACCTCACTGCACAGGATGGCCTGGGCTCTGGAAATGGATGTGTCTTGTGGGCTTTAGTGCAGCTCCTCTGGAGTTCTTTGTGGCAGATATTTTGGGCTTGGGATAAAGGTGCCATTGAGGGTACTGGAATCAAGTTTGACTCATTGATCTTGAGGCCTTTTCCAACCTGAATGATTCTGTCTTGTTGGAGAGGGAAGGGTAATGCAATAGGATGAGCCATTTGCTTGAGGATTGTAGAAAATTAAGTGGGAGATGCAACAGATTTTGTGTGGAAACCCAGGTCCAAACAGGAGGACAGATGATCCAGTAACTACTGGAAGGACTGGGGGGAAAAGCCAGGAATGTCTCAAGGATCCTCAATTTACAAGATCCCTTTACCATCCTGCTCAAGGGTGACATCTTGGGAACAGCACAAGCCCACAAGGAATCAGAGAAACACTTGTTCCTCTTGATTTTTTGGGGTCTCACCAGGAGGCACAGGGGACATTTCTGATAAATTCCAGCAGAACCACCTGATGTCCATGCAAAGTCCTTCATGAGGACCAAGCAACTCACAAGCATGTGAGCAGCCACTTCCTCAGAGCTCACCTCCATAAAACCATGTTTTCCCTGGAAAAACTCTTCTCCCTGCCTGAGGAAAAGCAGCCTGAGGAGAAGGGAGAGAACTTGGCTGCACCAAAAATAAAAAGGGTGATAAGCAGCTTTGGACAGCATGTGACTGCTTCCATCAATTCCGGTGTATCCTGGGATGGCATCGCCTTGGGAACTGCGAGATTTGGGTGGCTCCTGAGGATCCAGGGTCTCCAGCTCATCGCCGTGCAGGCACAGACAGCACTCGCCAAACCTTTGGCGTGGCTGGTGGGACAAATACCTTCTGGCTTATGCGGCAAAGCCCAAATTAACAGCCAGAGACGTCAGCGTCTCATGGCATGTTGTGCAACCAGAGCTCTGATATTTTGTAGTTAGTGTTGCTCCCTGTTTTTATTTTTTCTTTTCTTAAAGTGGGATCTCATTTTTTTGCCGGGAGCACATGGGGAAAAACTGATTCAGAAAGCAATAAATAATAATAATAATAATAATAATAATAATAATAATAATAATAATAATAAATAAAAAAAGTGGTTGCAAAGAGACACTTTGTTTTCAAGGAAGCTGAGAACTTCCTAAAGGAAGTTTTCACAAGCATGGAAATTTCTCTTTGGTGGAAAGAAGAAGTTTGATGCAGCAGGCTTGCTGCAAGTGTTACAAAAGATCAATCTTCAGCATGACCTTGCTGACATGATAATTTTGAAAGCCCCAAAGTGCAACTGCTCTACTTTGTGCAAAAACACTTCTGGGGATGAGGATTGAGGGAGGTTTGGTGGTGCCTTGGCAAACACAGAAACATAACGTGCAGCTGAGGATGTGTGGGCCACTGGAGAAGATGGTGATCTGGTGATGACATGAATCTTCTGGTGGGAAAATGGGCTTCTAAGTGACAATTTTGGGTCAGTCAAATCAGATGTGTGGGTGCTGAACCCTGAGACCCCCAGACCTTGGGCACACCTCAGTGTTGGCACCTTCGTTCTGCTGTGTGACAGGCTATGAATGCGGAGGATTGAGATGGGATGGGGTTTTCTTGGTGCCAGTGTGAGTTCCCAGCATTGCTCCCAGGTCCATTCCCAGGAGTGCTGCTCCCCGTGGGGAATGGGGAGCACCAGCTCCCTGTGAGCACTGCAGGAGTGAGGTGAGGCTGGTGCAGAGCGATTTGCAAGCAAACATCTGCCAGGCACTGAGCACAGATAAATCCCAAAATTGGAGTGGAGCGGACATGTGAGGAAATCCTTCCAGGCAGAGGGGAGGGGACCAGCAATCCAGCATGTCCTAATATTTTCATTATAATAGCCAGCGTATCAGTAACACGCACACATGAAGCTATGGAAATGCCAGGCCAGTCGCCGTGCCATATGTTTTAAATATCATCAAGCAGGCCAGGTTTGGTATATTTGATATTCTGGCTGTTGTCACCAGGAATGGACCAACCCGTTCGTATGGAATATGAATTGGCCTTGAGCTCAGTCTAATCGCTAGCCCAAGGAGGGTTTTGCAAAAGGCATTTCTGAGGAATGATAGGCTTGGTCTTGTGCCGGGGGAGGAGAGCAGGCGGACTCTTGACCTAGATACAAATCTCTGGGGTTAAAATTCAAGAGGCTGTTGGATATCAGGGACCAAAACATGTCACTGATAAGATTTGTACTCCCTCTCTCTCTCTCTCTCTCTCTCTCTCTCTCTCTCTCTCTTTTTTTCCCTTTTTTAAAAATGTTTTTGCTGGAAAATGCACCTCTCACAAAAATCCTGATCATTGTTTCAAGCTGCAAGCTGCAGTTTTCAGTATTTTCCATTCAGTGTTTCTCACCACGAGAAAGTAATGAAATAGAGATATGCTTACATTTTTAATTTGGAAATTAATGTGAAACTCCCAGTTTCTGTCAAGTTCCCCACATTCTTTTCAGGGAACAATTAAATATGGAAGAAATCTTACTTCTTGTATTTTTATGTCTTCTCTAAAAAGAGGGGAACCCCATCCAAATCTTAATTTCAAAATAGTCACATTAAAGTCTCCCAGGTTTAGGAGAAAAGCAGAGAAATATTTCTGGGGAAAAATTCTTTAATTCCTTTACTCTGTTCCCTTTTGCTTTTCCTTTGGGAGGGTCTCCCTGTCAGCAGAAAGGGGATAAAGCAGAGAAAATTGGGGAGTGGAAAAAATAAATATATTTTAATTATATTATCAAGCAATTCCTGGTTCTCTTTTTTTTTTTTTTTTTTTTTTTTTTTTTTTTTTTTTTTTTTTTTTTTTCTTTTCTTTTTGGGGAAAGGAAAGACGAATGATCTTGGAAGGGGATAGTGCATGACAGATCCTTTCCCCTCTTACCCCCACTCTTGGCAAGGAAATGGAGTTTATGGCAAGTTGCAGAGGAAAGCACCATTCTAGGGGAATTTTTGGGGTGGGAAAATTCAGCTCCCATGTCTGGGCAGCCCTGGTGTCTCTTTACAAGATGTGGGCTGGGACCCGAACATCTCACAGGGCTCCTTCCTGTTCCCACATCCGTGCCAGGAATCGGGCTCGGCGGGAGGATTTCGGATAACGTGTCCTGGGAAGACGGGAGCCAGGGGGGGATGGAGCTGCCTCTCACAGAGCTGGCCTGGATCTGCAGCTCCAACACGCCCAGGCTGATTTTGCTGCTGGACTTGGCAGATTTGTGTGCGAGGAACTCACTAGGTGCTGTTTTTACTGACACTTTGCCGGCTACAAAGCCAGAGTTCAGGATCACCCTGAGAATTCTGGATGTTAAACATGCTGGTTTCCCCAAGGGTAGTCTGTTTGCTCTCAGGTTTGATTTGCTTTGGTGCCATTGGGACATGCAGAATTAGCTCATGGGTGCAGTGATAACACTGATGTGAAGATTTGATACTTCCCTGAGCCTTTCCTTCTTTTCCTATCAGCTTCTGCCCAGGGAAATTAATGCAAGGGAGTGGATTTGTATGACTGTAGCTCAGCCTGCAAAAATTGTGTTGCCAGTGACAAAGAACCATAAGGGAGAAAAAAGTCACCCCTCACCCTGATTTTTAACCCTCTGTATCAATCAGTTGTGGTCATTTGCTGCCAGCTCTCTTTGCTGTCACAGCTTGCATTTCATGTCACAGGTTCCTGTTGGGTGCAGAGGCAGAATCTGTGCAGGGCACTTCTTCGTACAGCTGAGGGAATCTGGGATAGACCAAACTGTGCTGATACAGTGAAAATTCAGGCTTGGCCTCCTGGGTGCCATTAGAGCTCTTCACTGATTTAATCAAGAAGTTTAATTCCAGAAGGGACTGTTTGATCTCTTGGACCTGGAGCACTTTGGTGAGACAATTCACTGAGGTGTTCGCCTAAAATTTATCATTCCCTAATGCTTCCTTTTCATCTTCACCTACTTTTTTTCTCTCTGTAATTTTTCCTTTCAATCCTCTAAACAAGGTCCGCAGCAAAGAACAGCATCCCTGCCACCATGGACACATCTCACCCAGCCGCATCCCACTCAGTCTGTGACAGCCTTTCAGTCCACTTATCCTATGTGACAAGAGCAATGCTGGCTCCTTCCCTGCAGTGACTCATAAGGACAAGTTATTAAGATATTAAATCCCAGGATGGGGGCCAAGAAGGTTCAGACACTGCCTGTACCACTGTTGCTGTCTCTGTCCTTCTCCGGGGCGTGTTCACAGATCAGCTGGAAATTTCCTAAATAAGTTGATTCTATCCACCAACAAATCCCCTTCAGATAATGAACATTTCAAGGCAGTTTCCAGTGTTCTGCCTACAGGAGGATATAAAAACTCCTTTTGTTATAATATAGCCTCCTTGGCAGCTTGTAACTCAGTGGGAAAGGCTCTGGATTCCTGGAGGAGCGCACTGTGTCAGCGATTTTGGGGATTTCAGGCAGAGGGAGGCCTCACTGGGAAAAAAAGGAAAGTCTGAGCAAAAGCGTGTTCTGCTTTTGACATGAATGGGTAAAAATTAGGTTGGAGATAAAAAGAGTATGAGTAAGTGGTGTGAAAATTGTTCATATCTTGGCAAATCCGGTAGGATTTTGTCGGAAGTGAGAGCACTGGGTGTGTGTAGGTCAGATTTCATCCCAAAATAAAAATTCGAGGGAGAAAAGGCTTCCACGGACACTTTTCACAGGGGTTTTGTCACCTGAGCAAGGTAGTGGCAGCAGTTCCTCCATCCCTGAATGGGTGCATTCCAAAGGGAGATGCCGAGGAGCATGCAGAACTTAAGGTAGGAGGACACTGGAGACTTCTGCAGTCTCCAGCAGTGTTCCGAGCCAAGACTTCTTCCCAGAGTTTTCCATCCTTCTTTTCCTTGAAGAGCATTTGCATTTCCAACACAGGTTGTTTTTTTATCAGGATTCAGCTGATCCAACACAACAGAACATTCAAACAGGGATCCGTTTCCTGGTGAAGTCAATTCCACTCATCCAATTAATTTTTTTGCATTATCAAGTTGTTTTTCTGGAAGAGGTCTCTTCTCCTTAAAAATTTGAGTTAATCTGGAAAAATGCCTCCAGAAAAAAGGTGGGCAAAGGAGATAAAAATTTAAAAAATTTAAAACCTTTCCTTGCAAATGTATAGTTTTCACTGCAAATCTAACCCTCACCAGTAAGGGCCTGGGGAAGAAAATTTTGACTGGGGGCAGTTTTGTGGCTTGCTTTCTTTCTTTCTTTCTTTCTTTCTTTCTTTCTTTCTTTCTTTCTTTCTTTCTTTCTTTTCTTTTCTTTCTTTTCTTTCTTTTCTTTCTTTTCTTTCTTTTCTTTCTTTTTCTTTCTTTTCTTTTTTCTTTCTTTCTTTTCTTTCTCTCTCTCTCTCTCTCTCTTTCTTTCTTTCTTTCAATTTTTTTTTTCATTTTTTTTTCTCTTTCTCTTTCCATTTCTCTTCCTTCTTTCTCTTTCTCTCTTTCTTTCTTTTAAATTAATTTTTAAATCCCTGTTCTCTGCCTTCTTCTCTCTGCCCACCTCCATAAAAACCCAAAGAGTTCATATAACCATCCATAAATTGCACTGCATGTTTTGCCTACTGATTTTTCAGTAAGAAATGGCTTAAATGTTAGTATCTCAAGGGAAAAAATAAATTAAAATACAATGATATAATAATATCTTAATTTCCCTTCTTTTGCCCGTTGCTGATCTGCACACAAAAAGTCTCTTTTCAGACCAATGCTGGAGGTGCTGTGAGTGTCCCCCAAAGAAAATATTGCCAAAGAAGGGAAACTTTCATAAAAATTGAATCTGGCAATATTTTTTTTAATGTCTTTTGTGTTTTTCTGGAACCTGTGGCTTGTGGGATGGGTGAACCTTGGATGCTCTCAGATATGCAGTAGCTCTTCCCTGTGATGTTTTTAAGTGTGGAAGGGACAGGTGATCCCTATTCTGAATATCGTTGACAAGGAGCTTGAAATGGCATTAAAAGGTGGGAGAAAATCCTGGGAGATGAATTTAGGATGGGCCTTCCCAGCCCCCTGCTCAGGGAAGAACTGCAAAAAGCCAAACTCCTTGTGAAAGTGCTCTTACGAGTGCTTGTTGTTTTTAGCTGCCATATTAAAAATGAAAGAGAAAGATTCTCCAAAATATTTCTTTTCCATAAAGGGCCTTCTGTCAACAGCAAAAAAAGATAAATCAAAGGAGTATTTCAGACAGCTGCTTTTAATTAGCTCACGTGACTGGCTGGTGGAAGAATTAAATTAGAGTTGGTCAATTTTCTTACAGACCAGTGAAGGTGAGAGGTAGAGCGGAGCCCGACCCAGGTGTGGGGAGCTTCCCTTGGACTCCCAGCACTTCCCAGCTGGTCCCACTGGTAATTTGGCATCTGCCTCTCCATTGGTCAGCCCCATAGCTTGAGCTGGGTTTATTCTGCAGGGATTTACTTCCAGCCTTGGTGTGCTGGGCTGCCTGGCAGAGGGGCTTTACAGCCCCACTGTCAGTGCTTTTTTGGGAGATAATTACCCAAGTTCAAAGCCCCCTCAGCCAATCGTGTCCTGCTATTCAGGCGAGCTGTTTCATAACGCTGTTTTGAACCCTGTTGGTGGCATAATTAAGATTTAATTAAATACAGGAATAGAAACATGTTGTTCATTTGACCATCTGTGAGTCAATGACTGCAGTGGTTTTTGGAGTTTCTACACTACACGCTGTTAGTGAGTGTTTCATATTATTTTCCATCTCCCCAACCATACTTGCACGTTTTTGGAGCCACCAAAGAGCCAGAGCAGATATTATGATGTTATTATAATCTTGTGTGGGTGATCATCTCTTTCTGCTGCTCTTTGCTATTGATCCTGTCCCTCAAATCAGGCCTCAAGTGTAGCCGGAGCTGCAGGGACCATGGGGAATGGGGATGCCAAAGGAAAAGTGGCTCGATCCAAAGATAAAAAGGAAAAGGAGATGAATTCTGTTGATTTCTTTTGTTTGAGAAACGTTCAAACAATGACAATAATAAATAATAATAAATAATAATAATAAATAATAATAATAATAATAATAATATATAATTAGTACAATAACAATAATAACAGTATCTTTATTAGTGTCTTCTACAGCACCTGGCACAAAGCAGCCTAGGACAGACCTGGCAATAATCAAGTACCCAAAGTGCACATCAGGGCCACAGAGTGGCTCTTCCTCCAACCAAAGCCCAGGAAATGTTGAGTTGATATGCCCAAATTGTGCATTTTTCAGCTTGACAAAAACTCTTTGTGAGTTAGTGTTGAATATAAGTTACATCTAAATGAAAAGAGTGGGGTTTTCCCTAATGAAAACTGGTTTATTTCTTTTAAACTTTAGACAGGATATATTTTGATTTCAACAAGATATTATGAGGCTAAATTTGGTTAAATGTTGTGTTTTTAAATAGTGTAAAATTCACCCCGAGCCAAAACTGAAACATTTTGTCTCAGATACAATGAAATGTCATGTTTGATCGGAACATTTCTTTCCTTACTGTTTTCTGGCCTAAGGGATGAAAGGAAAAGAAGTTTAACTCAAACAATATTGATGCCTTCTTGGATTTTTCTTGGGGAGGAAGAAAGAGATGGGTCAACCACCCACCCCCAAAATAATGCAGCTTTACAAAGCTCTGGCTGAAACACCAAGGAAAGCATGGCAGGATTTTGTCTCTGCTCCTGTCGATTCCCTGTTTCACACTGCCAAATTTATCTACTTTTTTCCTCACAATAATGCTTAAAAATCAGCATTTTAATACAATTAATTATTTTTTCTGGGTTTTGTTTGTTTGTTTGTTTGTTTTCATTCACTTTTTTGGGTTTCTGCTTTGGGGCACACATGAGGGTGACCAGTTAGGTTAGCAACAATAATAGGATACTTTCAAAAATTTGAAAAAATGTTTGGGAAAATGAACATTTTCTGGAACTGGGAGGGAAATAAGTGGGAAAAACACGGATGGTTTATTTCAGCCTCAACAGGAGTAGATCCATATTCTTTCTTAATAGAGAAGTTTGAGTTGAAGTTTTATGGTGAAGTTCTTCCTAACAATGCTCCACGAGCATGTAGAGCACATGACTGTGACATCTCCTGTGCCTCCTAATTTATCTCAGTTACACAGATTTCCAGAGCTCCAGGAATCCTTTTTAGTTGACATCTTCTTCCACCTTATTCCAGCCTCTTCCTAAATGGGAGCTGGAGAGGGATCCCTGTATTCCAAAGGGACATTTTGGTCCCCACCATCACCGAGTGGCAACAACTGCCTGGTGGTCCCAACTTCCAAACCAATGCTACTCTTCTTCTGCTCCAAAATATCCCAACCATCTCTGGCTCTGCTGCTGTTCTTTGTGCCTTTATCATCATCCAGGACACACCATGGATGGCTCGTGGCTTCCAGGGCATCAGAGGGTTTTGAGAAAACACAATGGGGTGTTCCAGGGAGCTGCAAGAAGGGACTGAGAGAAGGCTCTAAGGCAGCAAGGAATTGGTTTCATTCTTGTAGATAATGTCATCCCAATTTTAATGGTGTTTGGAAGTCCCGCTGGGCTTGGTCCCACTCTGTGGCAAGCCCTGAGATTTGACAGGTGTTGGGACAGCAGGAGTTTCAAAATGTTTTGCAGTCTGTCTCTGCTCCCGTTGAAATTGCTGCCTTGGAAAAATCCCACTTTTGTTTCAACTGGTTGCCCTAAAAAATGAGCAGAAAGGGCTCATTTTGCCTCCATTGAGTGGCTCTGGCTGATGGGACTATGGTGGGACATTGCTCATCCCCAACCTTGATTTCCAGCAGCCGGGAATTTGGCTCGGCACTGGAGCTGAATGGAGCCACTGGCACCATGCTGAGATGGGGATGAACAGGATCCAAGGGGCTCTGACCTACCCAGCCCCACAGGCCTTTCCTCCTCTCCAAAGCACCCCGGGAATGAGCAAAACTCTGGGAAATACAGAAGCTCATAAACACCTGAAATCCTTTTCAAAGGGCACAGAGAGAAATTTATCGCTCAGTGAGAGCTGTAATTTATTCCAAGTGCTCAGCCTATGATTTGAATATTATTTGACTTTGGAATATATTTTCCTTTGAAAAAAAAAACAAACCCATGCAGTGCATGGGTATTTCTTGTCCTCAAAGTCGAGCTGCGTTACGTTCTTGCCATCCCTTTAACTCATCCCTGACACAGCATATCTACAACAAAAAAGACACATCCAGCACGTGTGGCTGCAAAACAGAATTCCCTCTGGGAGAATTTGCCTCTGGACAGATGTGGTTCAAGTCACCTTTCCATCTGACAGAACAGATGAGCTCCAGGAGTCCAGCTTCCACAGACAAGGAATGATGAGAGGCAGAAACAGGACCTGCGTTATTCAGATTTTCACCCTTTCCCAGTTGCTCTTAGAAATGGCCATTTTTAAAGATTTCTGTTTTTCCAGCAAAACTAAATTTTCTGTGTAAAAGGGTGTTTGTTTAGGTTTTTTCCCCTGAGTTTTGAATCCAAAATTAGGACTGTAAAATCAGAAAAAACACAGTTGATTATAAATAAAAGTTGGCTCAGCTTTTATGAAACATTTTTAGCGTGTTGAAAAATCAGCTTTTGGCTTCTAAAAACTCCGATGTTATGGAGGAAAACTTTGCACTAATATCAGGATGGGTACATCTAATTTCATTTTTTAGAGTTGATTATAAATCTAATCAGACTTTAAAGTAGAATTCTAATTAGGCTTAGAATTCTAATTAAACTTAGAATTATGATTAGTCTTGGGCATAGAGTTATAATTATACTTGGATTCGGAATTCTAATTGGACTTGGAATTCTGATTAGACTTGGACTTAGAATTATAATTGTATTTGGACTTAGAACTGGAATTCTAATTAGACTTAAAATTCTGATTAGGCTTGGACATATATTTATACTTGGTCTTACAATTCTGATTAGACTTGGACACAGAATTGTAATTAGACTTGGACATAGAATTATAATTGGACTTAGGATTGTAATTAGATTTAGAATTCTGATTAGACTTGGATATAGAATTATAATTATAATCGGACTTACAATTCTGATTAGACTTGGACTTAGAACTCTAATTAGACCTGGACTTAGAATTAACGTTCTAACCAGCCACTAGAATAGGAAAGCTGATGGACATTTCCCTTGCAAAAGCTGCAGCTTTCATGCATTTCAGAAGTTGTAACTTCATCTCTGACCTAGTGGAGGGAAGTGTTTGAGCCTGGCTTTATTTAGGGTCCCGCTTAGTCCCTCTCTGAGTGTGGAGGGTGTAAAGATCCCATTAGATCTGCTTCTGAGGTGGCAGGGACCTCGCTGAGGGTTTTCTCTCTCTGCACTGAAATTCCCTGAGCTCGGGGAGCTGCACAGAGGGAATAAATCCGTACATTAACAAATAATTCCTGGGAAGTGGGCTCACTTGCAGCAGTATGCTTTCCAAGCTCATGTCTCATAGCTACCACCTATCCACAGGGCACCTTCTGAACCTGCTTTAACTCCTGCATTGCTTTGAAAATGCAGGATTTGGGGAAGGAATATTCCCTTTCCAATGTTTTTTTCTCTCCCCAAGTGGAAATGTCAGTGTTCGTTTGCGAACGGCCGAAGAGTGCTGAGGTGTTTTCTCTTTCCTTTTCTTTTTTTCCCCCTCAGGTGTTTTACTGGCACAGCTATGAGGTGATTTAAGATAGATAAATAAATAAGAAAATAGGCACAAATGTTGGAAGCCCTGCCAGTGTGGTTGCCAGAGGGACCCCTCCCCACTGCTCCGCTCCGTTACCGGGACGCTCTCCCCTTTTCCTCCGAGCTCTGGCACTCCACGGTGCACAAGACGTGGCTTTATCCCGGCGGGTCGGGCTCCTCGCATCCGGGATCGGTAAGGATGCCTGCCGGGCTGGCTGCCCCTTCCCCGGCGCCGCTGCCAGCGGGGTCCGGTGCTCTCGGAGCTCTGCCGGCGATGCCGAGAGCTGCTTCGCGACGGAGGAAGGAAGCAGGCAGGGAGCCTTGCTGTCTGTGCAGGGCGGTGCACGGTGTGCTCGCATCCCGACAGGTTTGGAGCCACGTGCCTGCGCTTATCCAGGCTTTCCCCTGCCCGTGTTTCGCGGCCAGCCGTGGGTTAGAGCCTCGTGGCTCTATCTCTGCTGATAAGAGCGCTCCGTGCGTTTAGGCGCGGTTTAAAATGAGCTTCCCAGGTGGAATTCAGGGTTGTTCAGCCCTGCGTATTACGATAAAGCTCACTTTCAGAATATCCCGTCCCATGTCCAAGCAGGCAAAAGTCAGTTCCAGATTCGGGCGTTTTCTGGGATCAGAGAGAGTCCAGCCATGGTCATCACAAAAATGTAAGGACTGAACATTTGAGAACAGGGATTCCTGTGCCTGAAACCCGGGTTTACACCTAGCGTATCATTTGACATAAATTGTCAGAGCAGCAGGTGTGTTACTTCAAGTCTATCTTTAATTTGATGCGCAGTTAAACATTGCACATTGCTCGGATGTCTTGAAGGGAAAGATGCCATGAAAGAGCAAAGTGGTTGCATTGGATATGAAATATGAACAAAGAGAGTTTTGTTTTGTCTCTGTCTTTAGGGAAGTGGAGAAAGAAGAGGTCTCCTCCAAGACAAGTATTTCTATGTTAAGAATAATTTGCCACGCAGAAGTAAAATGATGCTCCGCAGCAGCGGAACAAAACAAAATTCTTCTGTGAGCTTCCCAGTAGAATATATATTTTTTTTAATTTAATGGAGTTAATCCCTGTTTGTTTACCTTCTTGATTATATTAACCAGCAAGGTAATGATTAAAGGCAGGAGTGTAGCTCATGCTAATTATATTTAAAGCCCTTGAACCTGTTTCTTTTTAGTTAGAGATGATTGCAATAAACACACCTGCACTATTTTACAAGCAGGCTCAGCCCTGGCTTGGGGTGCCAGGAAAGGCCAGGATTTAACCCTGTTTGGGGGTGCCTTCTTTCAAAGTGGATTTTTTTCCAAGGAATCTGGAAATTGTGGCATGGAGGGACTGTAGCAAGCAGCGGGACAGGTCTTGATTGAAAATAAAAATTGATTAAACACTAATAAATTCACTGCAACCCTCAGCAGGTAAAGCAGAAAATAAATGTGCTCCTGTGTGAACGTTCATGAGTGTGTTGGTCAACATCAACTGGCTCTGCAGGACCCATTCTGGTCTGAGCCTAAACCAGCACAAACCATTGCCCCTACTGGTTTATACAGGAGCTGGCTGCCTTAATCGTGGAGCACAGAAATATTCTCATAAAAAGCAAATTTGCCCTTCAGAGTGCCGGGTTTGGGTTGATATGTGGGGGTTTCAAACAAAAATAAGACTCACAGAAGTTAATTCACTGCGGCAGAGTGGTTTGGGGAGATAACATCTTCTATTCCTGCTGTTTAATTAAATCCAGATTTTTATTTGCTATACCTTTTAATTAAAGAGGAATAAGATATTTGCCCTCCTAAGGCATCTGGTTGATTTTATGAAATGTGGGGTTTGGGGTTTTTTTGTTGTTTTACTTTCTAGTTTGAGACTGAAATGAATCACTCTGCTCCAGCACATTTTCTATTGAAGGGAGGTTAGGCAGCTTTTCCTCAGCTCTGGAGTCTGGGAGACAGCCACAACCATGAAATTCCCCTCTGGATTCGAGCTGATCTGCTCACAAAGCAAGGAGGAATAAAAAAAAAAAAAAGCCCTCCCTGCAGCTGTGAACTTGAGCTAGGAATAAGTAGCAAGGTAACAGATATCACAAAGCAAAAGAAGTGGAAACAAAATTCTAGGCAAAAACCCACTTCTCTCGCTATTTATTCAGGGGCTCAAATTTATTTAAGCAGTGAGAGTATTTTAAAAAGTACTTGTGTTCCGTTCATATGGTAGTGAGGAATTAAAACAAATTCCCTGAATGCTTTTTTAATGTGGTTTTTTAACTCCTTTTAATGCTTGGAAAAGATCAGTATTTATATTATTATGAATTTGATCTCACTATTTGTGCTAAACACCTCTAGAAGAGAGGCTGCTCGGCTCTTCTGTGTTTAATTTTCTGAAATCTCTCAAAAGTTAAGGGCTGCATGTTTCAACATCAAAATAAGATCAGATCTCTTCAGATTCCCCTTGAATGTTCCATGTTATTTTTGTAGGACACAATTCTTGCTCCACATTATTTAAGATACCTTGAAAGTCAAAAATTTCTGATAATTTAAAAAATATATATATATATATATCAGCAGAATTTCCAAGACTTTTCCGACTTCTTCCACCAAATTAATTTCACAGTTTTATGGGATTGCAACGTTATTATTGATTTTTAACACTATGAATTCGCTGGGAAGGTACCAACCACGTATTACTTTCATTTTGCAGAGCGGTTGAGTTCCAGCCCTGGCTCAGAGTTGCATGTTTTCCTGATGTTTTACCCCAAGGAGAACGGTTTGGCTCTGGAAGAGCAGCACCAGGAACGCTTCACAAAGATGTAAGAGCCGGGAGAAAAATATAATGCGGAAAAAGGAAAATCGAGTTATTGAAAGAGCTTTTTTTAATTTTTTTCTGGTTTTTGTTTGGCTCAGGGATTTTTCACCCCCTGGAAGCAGATCCATCACTCTGCTGGGGCAGTGTAATGTTTCTGAGCCTGAAATTCCTGTCACGATGCAGCAGAAATCCTACCCGGGGGTGTCAGAAGGAGAGTTGGATAGTGTCTGTCGGAAACATACTGATAACATGGAATTACTGTCCTGGAAAAGGTGGATTTAGGAGTGCAGCACGTATTCCAACAGCAAAAAGGAAAACTGACTAACTGCTCTCTGTAAGGTGTTGATCCCTCCCAGCACAGGAGATAATCCTCTGTGTTAATTGCACCTTCATGTCAGCTCTGCCTAATTTAAGTATAAGCCAGGCTTCTACTTAAACATGTGCTTTGTTGCTTCCCTAGCCTGGTAAAGTGGGATTAAACACTGTAAATCTGTCTGTTGGATGTGAAAAAATCAGTACAAGGGCTTCTTCCAGCTGGGAAATTGTCTTGCTGCATTACCCAAAATGCTTGAATACGGTGGTGACTCGAGGTGGGTTGGTGTGCACCTCCTCAGGAGGGGGAAATTATGGATTGGGGGGAATAAATGCAGTACCAGGAATGTCTATGATGTTTCAAACAGCACCAGGAGAGAGGCACTCATCACAGAGGGTCTGTGAGCCAAAAAGCTTGGGAGCCAGGGGCCCCAGTTCCAGGTACCTGAACAACAGGAGTGTTGGGTTCTTGTTGAAAAGCAGGTCTGGGATTAACTCCCTGGCTGGGCCTGGTGCTGGAACCTGCAATAATGGCTGTTCCAGTTCACATAATTTTATTGTCCCCCCAAGAGCCGTGGAACCACGGGCTAGGGAAACCTCTCCCCGCACTCCAGCCGGGGATCGGGAACATGCTCTCTTCTGAGCTTAAGCAAAACTCCCTCTCTGGGATTCTCAGCTGGAGCCATGAGCTGGGAAATGGGGTTTGGATAAGCCTCGTCTTTCAGCAGGACTTGTTGCTGGAAGGGCAGAGAGGGGGAAACGTGCCAGGCACCGGACAGGCTGCAAGGAGAGGCCCACCAAGCTGGTGTCACTTCATGACTGATAACAAGTCCTGATCTCGTACTTTCATTATTCCCTCTTTTCCTACACCACATTTCCAGGAGACAGGGGCATGGACATGAGAGCACCCCAAACAGCCAAATCCTGAGGTTGCCCTTCCCGTTGCTCAGTTTCTATCTGTGTGCAGCAGCGTCTGACGGGAATAGCCTGGGCTAAAATTTTCCATGCTCGGTGTCTGCCTCAGCCTGACTATTTTTGGAAACAGCTTTTGGAGGAGATGTCTTAGCCATCCCTGGGACTGGGATCAGAGAAAGAGGCATCTCGCCATGGCACAGGCACTTCCAAGATGAGAGAAGAGGGAATGCTGTGCTGCTCCCTGAGGGGGATCAGGATCAGTGGATGCTCCGCCTGGAGGCTTTTTGTGCCAGCTCATGGCATCTTGGCTCCCTCAGGGAAGTACTTCCTTGATATTTCAGAGCATTCAGGTGCTACAGAGCGGGGCATTGTAAGGGTAAATTATATTTCAGGCTCTTTCTCTATGCAAGGTGTGTAAACAGGACATGGAAAGATGCATAAAAACAGCTTCAGAAGGATAAAACACAAGGCTTTGGGATGAAGAGGCATAAAACATGATCTAAGCTCAGGGACAGATAGCCATGCACAGCCTTTATATGCATTTTTTGCAGCAGATGTTTCTGTTCACTCTGTTCCCCGAGGTGATGATCTGCTTTCCCAGGGCTGAGCTGGAGCATGGATGCTGGCAGGAGAGCCATCCTCTGCTTTTGGAAATTTTAGAGATTTTAATCCTGGACCACGAGAGGGCACTGCCTGCAGCTGGATTCCTCTCAGTTCAAATGCAAGCTTGGATAGTGAATCCAAAACATTATCTGCTTTTATTTCTGTCCCCCTCTCCCCCTCTCCTGGCAAGGAGTTCGTCTTGAGATTGGAATCGCTTTGGCGCTGAGGTTTCCCTGTGCAGATGCACTTGGGCTTCAGCAAACAGACTGGGTGGGAGTCATCTAAAATTAGCCATTGTGGTGGAATTTACACTTTGTTCCCACAAAAGGAACTGATGTGTCTTGGAAGGCTCTCCCCAAGGTCAGGGCTTGCTGGTGACCCCCACAACAACATCCTGGGTGCCTGTACATGGATTTATTGAGGGGGTGGGTTGGGAAAACAGAGCTGGATTGTTGCAGGGGGATTCCCACAAGGCATTTAGGATGCTGAACCAGCTCTGGAAAGCCAACCCAGTGCCTGTTTGCCTCTTCTGCCACCTGTGCAAAGGGACTATCCTGCTCCAGGGTGTAGCTTTGACCACAGGGAGGGCCAGATCCACTCAGGGAACAGGTTCATTGCTTCCCTCCCAATGTCTGCTCCAGGAGCAAACATCTGCCCCAGATCCTCAGGTGCCTCAGGAGAGCAGCCCTCAGGTGCTGTGAGCTCCTTGTGCTGATTGCTGTGTGATATCCCATGCCGTTGGAGAGCACGGCTCCAGCCCAAGAAATCCTGCCCCAAAGTCCATCACTGGGTTTGAAGGAGAATGAAGGTTGAGATGAAGTCCCTGCCATCTCACCAGAGGTGGTAGCACTTTCCAGGCGAGGAATTTTGGACACAAGAGGTACAGCTAAACTTCATTCTTCTCTGCAACAGGAAGGAAAGAATACCTGGATGCTCCTTCATTGGCTGCAATTTTCCCAAGTATTCCCATTTCATCCCTTCCCTGTGAGGCTGGGGACACCCTGGCACAGGGTGCCCAGAGAAGCTGTGGCTGCCCCTGGATCTCTGGAAGTGTCCAAGGCCAGGTTGGATGTGGCTTGGAGAACTCTGGGCTAGTGGAAGTTGTCCCTGCCCTCACAGGGGGTGGGAATGGGATGAGCTTTAAGGTCCCATTCCAACACAAACCCCCTGCCATGGGCAGGGATACCTTCCAGTATCCCACATGGCTCCAACATGAAAACTTGCTTTTGTGGGTCTGTGGCCAAAAAAAAAATAAATAAGAAAACTAAATTCTTTTTACCCCCAGATTGTCCCTGAAATTACCAATACCTTCTCAAAAGAACAGCTCGCAGTGGGGATATGATTCCTTTTGTTCCAGGGTTTCCAGGCTGATGGAGAACCACAAAGTATTGTTCCAGAAAGGGTCAGCAGTTTACTTTTGGAAGAAGGAAGGTGTAACAAATAATTCTCACTTTTCCGGGCAAGGAGAGCGGTGGACTGGAAACAGGGCTCTGTTTGGAATGAGCAATTCTCCTGTTGCTCTCAGGCCCCTTAGCTGCTCCTCAGAAGCTGGGAGACCAGGGTACCACTTCTCAGCACCTCCTGGCACCCTTCCAGGGAGGGTTTGGCTGTGGAATTGCTGGTGAAAGCAGAGCTGATCTGTGCTGTGCTGCTTAGGAAGACCAGGAAGGTAGAGTCTGATCCTCGAACCATCGGTCATTGGGATTCCCTGTTTGGGAATGTGCTGATGGACTAAGGAGCTTTGGGTACGTCTTCATAAAGTCATCTTAGAGTCTTGATCCCTGCAATGGTGTATGGGCTGCTGTACAATCAGGCTGTGTGTGTGTATACCATAGGATTTATGTAATTTATTCTTGGAATTAAATGTCAGGGTTCAGGATGTGAGATGAAGGAAGAGAAAAATGAGGGTAACTGTCAGTTCCCGGTCAGAGAACCCCACTGTGCTGCCAGTCAGGCCTATTGGCAGGAGAGCTGTGACCCAAGGAATGAGCCAGAACTGGGAGGAGAGAGGATGCTCAGACATGAAGCATATCCACAAAATCCACACTCAGCTGTTCCCCTGGATTGGCACAGAGTGTAAATGTCCTGCACAGAAATCATTTCCCCCTCATGTCCACATTCAGGAGACAAAGTTCAATCAGAAAAGGGCAGGGTTGTTCAAGAACAGATGTGTGTCCAGCCCTGGAGCTGTTCAGGAGTGGTTTTCCTGGGAAAAATCCCTGAACAGCCAATTTGCTTTTGCTCAGTTTAGCAGGAAGGGAGCCATAGCACCAGCTTGACTTCCCTCAGCCAGAGAGAGTTGATGCCCTCTTGATTTACTTTTATTTACATGAAGTTAATGGGACCATCAGAGACAGAGAATGAGACACATTCACCATTTCAGAAGCCAGTTGCATCCAAATGATTTAACAACACATCACCCAAAAAGTGACCTCTGCTTTAGCAAGTTTGGGTGGAGCACCACCAAAAGAAGAGCCTGGCAGACTCCAGGTAGCTCAGGGAGGGCAGGCACAGGTGAACTATCCCCTCCAGGCAGCATCAATCAGCATCAATCAAATCTGGCTTTGCTGAAGGTGATGGAATGACACCGGTGTCAATCAGGGTGTGCGTGAGGAGAGACATCTTCATCAGTGACAATAAACGCATTGACTCCTACTCACTGATTCAAGAGCCTAAGGTTAGGACTGCAGCTCCCAAAAGGAACATTTTACTTCTGGTTTTGACTCCAACCCAAGCCCCAGTCCTTACATATCCTGCTGCAGGGTTTACTTGCTGCGGTTTTTCCAAGCTTGGAGTCATCATTGAATTCCAGCAGCCTGTTCCTCAAAGCCTTGCCTTGTGTGATCAACACATTTGTGTGATGATTCCTTGACAGGAATCAGGGCAGTAGGAATAGGTGGGAGTGAGCAGGCAGAGCTTTCCAGCCTGCAGACCCCAGCCCAGCTGGCCAATCCTGTAGGAATTCCATAATGGTGCTGGTGGAACTGGGATGTGGGAAGCTCAGCAGATATTTCTGTCTACCCTGGCACTGCTGTCTGAGTGTGGAGCACCAGTGATGGCTGTTTGCATCTCACCAGGACTCCAGTTTTATTTTTGTTCCTCAGCTGGAGGCATCACAAGGAGGAAAAGCTCTGACCTAGGACAATTCTTGATACTTTTGATACCAATGACTTCTGTCCAGCCAAACAAGCAGAGCCTGAACCTGAGAGATTCCCCAAAATCACCTTTCTGTGGATGTGCTTTCCTGCTGCTACTGCACACATCCAGCTTGTTTCCAAAGTCATTATCCAGGATTTCTAGGCTGGAGCAAAAGGCAAAGAAAGAGATTTCTGCTTGTAACCAGGTGCTGCCTGCAGCAAATTCTTGTTTCAGGACATGGCATTATTATGCCGTGCCCAGCACAAAGCTCTGCTGCACAGTAGAGAAAAGCCAGGCAGACATTCAAATCTTTGAAAGGAGGGATACCTGGAGACAGGGATTCTGGATGCCCAAAATTAGCTTGGCGTAAAGGACTTTTTAGTCCTGATTGGATATGATTCCCTCACCAGCCATGACAACCCTGGAGAGGTGTTTTTGTTCTCTGATGATTGTGGGGTGTGACCTGAGGGCTCTGGCTGAGGGCAGCTTGGAGGGATGAATCCCAAATCCCTGTTGCCATCAGTGGGACCTTGGAGAAATAAAGGTCCTGATGAAAACCTATGGAAAGCCCTACTGGGATGATTTTGGCACTATTTGGGCCACTGAGATGGATGTGGAGCTCTCAGCCCTGGCTCTTGTCCCACTGTGCCCTCATCTCACCCAGAGTGCTGTGATACCTTGATGACAGGGAAGACCAGCATTTCCAGAGGAGAGAAGTAGGTAAAAGTAGAAAATTGCATTTTCAGGTGAGTTTTTAAAAAGGTTTATGCCTTTTCAGGTGCCGTTTCCTGTAAAAATTCATCCAAATGTCTTAAGTGGGTGAGGAAGCAAAGAGTCAAAATTTGAGATTGAATGTTTTATTCTAAACTGACTGAAATACATTGCCGCACCCAAGATGAAATTCCCCTTTTCATTTTGACAGAAAAATTGAACAGCTGAAAAGTTTCTTCACAGTTTTCTCCTCTAAAACCTCTTTCCACTTTCCCCAAAAGCATCAACCAGAGCAAAAGCTCAGTTCCTGCCATTCTTTTGCATCATAGAGATGGGAGCTGTGAGATGAACTAATGAGAATCATAAATAATAAATATATTTTATTTTCTTTCCTGCTACAAAATGCCATGATAAAAAATATTAAGGTGGAATGGTTTCGGATTGAGGGTGGGAGGCCCTGGCACAGAGTGCCCAGAGGAGCTGTGGCTGCCCCTGAATCCCTGGCAGTGCCCAAGGCCAGGCTGGATGGGGGTTGGAGCAGCCTGGGACAGTGGGAAGTGTCCCTGCCCATGGCAGGGGGTGGGAATGAGATGGGCTCTTAAGTCTTTTCCACTCAAACCTTTCTGGGATTCTGTGAAGACATGAGAAATTTTGGATATCTACAGAACCATGTCTCATCTCCTGGACTCTCATGATCTCTGAATCACTGGTGGCTTTCATAACCATCACCCCATGTATCTTAAGCCAAGCACTAGATTTCCACAGGCGTTGCTTAGTTTTTTTCTTAGTATCTGTTTCTCACCTGCTGGAAATGGGATTTGGACATAATCCTCAACCAGAAGAAGAGAAAATGTTGGGGCTGTGTGTTGTCCCTGAAAATCAGCCTTCTGATTTGTTTTAGTATAGTGGAGTCAGTTCTCATGAATTGTAAGATAAACAAGAATCATGGTTGCATTCCTTTGTAAAGAGATCACCTGATGGACTTCTCAAGTGACCAGTGAAGATGGAGAGGTGGTAACTTCTCTGTCCAATCTCCGATCAGTGTCCAGAATATTATATATACGAAGTCAACAATAAACTAGAGACTTCCTTTCTTCTCCTCTGCCTGAACACCTGTTGTGTGTGTTACTGTGTGTTTCTATCTGCGTCACAGTAACAGCTGTGGTTGCGGTGGCACTGGTTTTTAATGTTTTGCTGGTTTTAAGTGAGTGCAGGTCTATCAGCAGTGGGAAAGAGGAGCAGCAGGGTTCTGAAGAGCAATGAATCAACAGAGAAAGGGGCTGAGTGCTGGAAATGTGGTGGGAAAGTGCTCTGGGACAACACGTGAGGCCCTTAGCACTGCTTTCTCACTTGCAGTGCTGGGAATTGAGCAGCTGGCACCCAACAAGGCAGGCCTCAGGTCTTGCTGCCTTTAAAGAGCTTTCCTTAATCCCACTTCACCCAGGACAGGCGGGCTGTCAGATCTGCACAAGGGAGAAAGGAAAACACGGTCATTTCAACATTTAAATTAACCTTTAAAGAGTCAACTGTCCAGCCTCTCCAGAAGAGGAGTCTCATTCAATTGTATCTCTCCAAGTGAAGCTCTTCAGGACAGGAAGCGTGGCAAAAGGGGGACCCCAATGAGAAATATTTGTACTGTTTAAAATCTGCTAAAAGCGGGGTAAGCTGGCCACTAAAATCTATTTTATTTCTGTAGTTAAGGGAGTTATAATCAGTAGTATATCAGGAATCATTTTCCTGGTCAGACAGATAATGGAAATTAATAGGAAAGGAGAAAAAACTCAATTAACTTTTCCTTTCAAGTAAACTGATTGCTTTCCCCCTGCAGGCTCTATCCCTTTGGCACTTCCTTGTAATATTAAAGAGGAATATTTCTATTCACTGACTTATCTTCTTTCTTACTTGTGCTTTTTTAAAGGCTCATTTTGAAGGCCCCTTTCCAAGATCCAAAGGAACATATACAGTAAAGGAACAAAGTTGGAAAGAGGATTAATTAACTTACAATACAAAGTACCAAGAACTACTGAAATCTCCCTCTGCTCCTCCCTGCTCTAAACTGGTTCCCTTCTGAGATTGAGTTCAGGCAATTTCCCATCTTCACCACACAGTGGCCAGATGAAAAATATATTCTGGAGGAAGAAAGGCCTAAATTCATTCCAGCTAAGTCAGGGATTAAGTACAAACTGAACAGAAAACTGAATAACAGCCCTTCACTTTAAAATAGAAATCATTATATAAGATTATAAATTGCAAATAGACATTTACTTCCCCATATTTTGAAAATAGCTTGGAATTTGAACACTGTCTTGTGTATATCCTGGTTCATGTGTTGAGCTGTAACCTCTGAGAAGCTCTGGGTTACTGGAACATCTGTATTTTAAGAAATTACATACTGTTTGTGTCCAAACCCAGGTGTTTTTCTCAGCCAAGTATATGCTAAAGAGAAATTCTAAAGAAAACTTTGAAAATCTCTAAGGGCTCCATCAGAAAAGAAAAATTTCACACAGAATTTAAAAAAAAAGTCTAAAAATATATTCTGAGAATAAAAATCATACCTCTTTGTAAAAAGAACCATTCCCTTAGCAAGCTGTTGTGTTTTTTTAGGGGAGGTGGTGTTTATCCAATTTTTTGAAAGAAAAAGTCCTCCTTAAAAGAAAGTTAGAGAGGAGGATGAATTACAATTTTCTGTTGTGACTTGGTTTAAATTTCCTCTCTTTGAAGGTCACTTCTCTGCTGTCCCAGAGCTATTTGGGTGTTGGAACCCTGGACATTCCTCTGACTGCCCTGGATGACCAGAGACCCTGGCACAGAGTCAAAAACATCTGTGTCTTTGATTTGAGGCCATGGAAAAAATTACCAACCTTGTATGAAGAATTACAAGCCACAAGAGTTTAAATAGGATGATAGTTAACTTGTCACAGGGTGAAAATGTAGAATTTTGGGGTTTTAGAAGGGGGGTTCAAGGGACAAAGATTGAGGAATCTGGGCATGTCCCTGCCCTTCTTCTTCGTCTTCTTGCCCTCCATCTTCTGCTGTGATGGTGGCACTTTTGATCAGTTTAGAGTAGAAGCACACTGTCTAACATAGCTGATGGGTATTGGAAAATTATTGTAAATAAAGTATACGTAGTTTTTAATGTAAAAGATAACACCGCCCAAAGGGTGTTCAGTCTGCTCCATCCTGACCTGCAAGATGGAGCTTAGCAGGCCAGAGCCACAATGTACCAGATAACAGAAAAGTAAACAACCTCAAAAACCAGAACAGAGAGATCTCGGACTGTTCTTCTGTTGCAGGACTGGGAAAACAGAGACTTGGACAATCTTGGGTTCATCACAACAACAAAAAACACCAGATTTGGTTGTGACAAGTGGCTGCCCAAAAGCAGCTCGCCCTGAGGACTGCTCTGCTCCCCCAGACACCGCCCGCCCCTCGCTCACCGCTTATGTTCCAGGCAGCTCGCTGGGGGCTGCGGAAGCCGCTTCTCAGGCACTGCTCCACGTAGGCTCTGGGGTGGCAGCCGGACAGGAGGATGTCCCTGAGCAGGGCGATGTAGGCGATGGCCAAGCGCAGCGTGTCAATCTTGGAGAGACGCTTCTCATAGGGGAAGGTGGGCACGTGGCCGCGCAGCACGTCGAAGGCTGCGTTGATGCTGAGCATCCTCCTCCGCTCGCGGAGGTTGGCAGTGCGGCGCTGCTGGGGCAGCCCCGCGGGCTCCGGTGGCACGGGGCACTTGTTCTGCTCAGCAGCCCCAGGCCCTGGCCAGGAGGGCTCTGCCAGGCACTCCAGGAGGAAGTTCTCCAGCTGTGCGTCAGGATCAGCCGGCTCCCAGAGGAGAGATTCCAGAGTGGGGTCTCCCCGCTCGAAGTCGCAGCAAAGTTCCTCCATGCCCCTGGGCCGCCAAGCTTGAGGAATGTTCACTTCAGTTTATCAAGAAAATGGGGTTGTTTTAGTTTCATTTAACAGCCGCCACCCCAACAAATGTGGACCGGAAGTTCTGGTTGTGTCCCTGGGGAAGATTATGGAAAAAATTTCTGTGGTTGCAAATCCAAGTGGGACTTGGGATTTAAATACTTCATGTCTTCTCAGCAGGAAACACTTCATGGCTCCTCTTCTCGTCTCAAAACTAATTAGTATACGTGCTTCCCTTTTTATTAGCTGTCCACTACAAAACAATATGAGTGAATCTAAGACAGAATGAGATTTCTATTGACTTTCTCCTGGAAAATCCATTGAAGCAGTTATTGAGTCCTTCAACAAGTCCAGTCTCTTCACCTGCTGCTCAGAGGAGGTTCACAGAGGGATTTTTGTTTGGTGAGGAGTGGTTGGAGGAAGGAACAAAGTAATCCTTTATCTTTTTGGTGAAGTGTTAATAGCCTCACAAAATGGGGACAAACAAAATGGTATTATGTTGCTGTCACAAACACATGGTCCTGTGTTTGACAGCTCGAGCCAGTGGCATCTTCAGCTCCTCTGGGGAGGGAAGGTGTGGGATGCACTGCTGTGCAAAATTGAGGCACAAGGATACCTCATTATGTGAGCCAACACCACCTCCTTAGGTTGCTGCATTTCCCATTTACACTTGAATCACACGTTTTCTCTGTGGCCATCCAGTGCTCTGTCTCACACCAGAGCTGTAAAATCACACTGGGGACAGTGCTGAAGTGATGGAGCAGGTGGAACACACCTCTGGAAGAGCTGGAAACTGGGAGAGCCTGAAACAAAGAGGTTTCCAGCATCACAGGGATGGGGTGGAAGGTGTTAAGCACCGCCAGAGCTTTATGGCAGGTACATAAAGTGTGTGCTTCATTCTCTTTTATTTCCACAATGCTTGGAAATGTGGAATTGCCAATGTCTAAATTAATACAGAAATAGTTTAAGTCATATTTTTAAGGACTCGAGTGAATGGAAAGGAATCATGTTTAAAGTCAGAGCAAGCCTAAATGTTTTTCCTGAAACACGTAATAAAGAACTTTCATAAAATCAAGTGCTTGACTTTGCGCATAGACTCCCGTCCTGCTGCTGTGTGGTGAAGTTTCAAGAGACACCTGTGAAATTTGTGAGCCACAGGCAGATTCCTGACGGGACAAAGCTCAACAGCTTCAGGTAAAGAGCCAGAGAGCAGAAAACCACCTGCATTTTCCAAGGTTCCCGAAGGATTCTCAGAGTCCCCATCTAACAGTGTCTTAGGGTGCGATCCTGGCAGCTTTGCCCTGGGAAAAGAGGGACTAACTTTAGGATAAGGCATAGGCTGTTAAGGTCCCTTCTTAGCAACCTGGCATTTTCCCTCGTGGCAATCCTACCTGTCCCAGGAAGCTTAAGGTAGCAGAAAACAGGCTGCGGAAAAGGTTCTTGCAGAGTAGCTGTGAGAAGGTGACAGGTTAGGAAACATTGGGGCTGCTGCCTTTGTTCTCCTTATTGTGCAAATTAAACGGGAAATCCATTAACAGTAAATCTGCGTAAGAAAGGAAAATGCCAAGTGCGACAATTCCATAATCGTTAAGGTTGGACAATAGAGGACAAATGTTTGTTAAATGACTCAAGTTTGTCCTGCTTAATTTGGTCAACTCAGGGCGTGAATTTTGTGCTGGTTTTGTACAAAGAAAATAATTTGTTCTGACGCCAATGTGCCAAAGAACAAGATTTTGATGCAGTGAAAGTTCATGGTGGCAGACACTGAATCCCAACAAGGAAGAGGGAAGGAGGGGCTGGATGCAGGAATGGCCACAGTCAGAGGTGGCAGAACTGGGAGTGATCAATGTGGAGTTCACTCTGTTTCTTTGAATAATGGAATCATTAAGGCTGGAGAAGACCTTTAAGTTCATCAAGTCCAGCAGTGACCCCAACTGTATTTCCCAGTGTCCTGGCCAAGCAATGCTCCCAAAAGAAACCACTCGCTCCAGGTTCTCTTCCAGGCCCTTCTCCAGCTCCCCAGTCACTGTGGAGCTGAGGGCTTGGTGGTGATCATTTGGGACAAGCAGAAGACGTTTGAAAATACCAAACTGATTTAGAGTACAGATACACTGTCCAACATAGCTGATGAGTATTGGAAAATTATTGTAAATAAAGTATATGTAGTTTTTAGTATAAAAGATAACACCTCCCTAAGTGGTAGGAGTGAGGGCACTGCCAGAACTCAGCTACAGAGGGATCTCCAGGGACTGGCTGGTGCAGCTCTCTGGAGCCCCATCCAGAGGGTGGACACCAAGCAGAAGCCGTTTGAAAATACCAAACTGGGAAAAGAACAGCTCCTGGGAAGTGCTCTGGAGGAGATGGCTCTCCACTAGGAACAGCAGGCAGAGAGCAGGGGGCTCAGTAGATATCTTGGTGAGTTTCGTGGGCTGGGTTCCCATCCCTGAGCAGATGCTTCTCCAGTGCTCCTGCTCCCTCCCAGATCCATCACTGCTAACAGTGTTGCCTGGGGATATGTCTGGCTCCACAGATGCAGAGCAGATGTTCCAGCAAGCCTCCTTTTAGCATATTCATGGGGAATTTGGCTCTCTTAGAGAGACTCTGGACAAAGCAGGAGGGGGAAGGGGAGGGGAAGAAAGAGAAAATAAGAAAAGGTTTCCCCTTGGAAAGGCAGCTATGAAAGAGGCTGGGTCTCAGGAGAGGAGATGAGGTTCCCATCCCTCACGTGAGCAGCTCTCACCCCAACTCCAGACCTGCTGCACTCCCAGGGTTTCTGCAGCTCTGCTCATCAGACAGGGAGGGAATGTGCAGATAATTGGGCTAATTGTCTGGAAGCTGTTGGTTAAGGAATGTCCCAAGGGGATTGAGGGAGCAGGGGTACCACCCTGAGCAGGAGTGCTGTCGCTCAGGATGTGTTGTTATAATTTCAAGAGCTGCTCAACTGCTTTTTTCTCCCAAAGCCCTTCAGCTCCAGTGGGATGCAGAAATAATATTTGACTGCTGGTCATTTTTAATCAGTAGAGTCTGATGAAATCAAATTATTGAGCCAGGAACTCTGCCCTAAATTTACGTCTGTGATAGGCAACGAATCCATCATTGTTTGGGTTTGGATTTTCCAAGTCTGGATGTCCACATCTGCCTTTAAAAACTTTCCTATTCATGCTGGGAGTCCCTTCCTCAGCCTTGTCCCCCTTCCTCTGCCATCTACACAAATCCACACAGAGCAAACTCTGTGATTTCATGGATTTTTGGGGTACAAACCTGCTTTCAGGGAATATTTCCTCTGCTGGAAGCTCTTACCCTGTACCTGGATCTTGAAGATAAATGGGTCACCTGAGGTTATTTTGAAAGTAGATTTTTCTCTTCCCTTCTTGTCCCATTTGCCTTATTTCAGACTTGGCTTGGGGAACCTTCCCAATGATAAAACTGATAATTATTATTAATATTTTCTGCTTTTTTTTTTTTTTTTTTTTTTTTTTTTTCCCCTGGGAATTCAGCTTGAATACATTTCCACCATCCTTAATTGGTTAATAAAGGGAGTCAGCTCTTGGCCTGGACAAAGAACAGATGGAGAAAGCACCAGATGCTTCACTTTCAAGTGAGATGACTCCAAAGCACAAGTCCATCATGTCATAGCTGCTATTCCAAAGTTACACTGTGCAGCTCATCCTCAGAGCTGGGAATTGGGGCCCAGATGAGCAGGAAAGAGCAGGTCAAAGATGCCAAAAAATCCTGGGGTAGTCTTTATCCAGGTGGGACTGTGCAGCTCGTGGTGGCGTGGCTCCCTCCACATCTAGGAGTGAAGGCACTGCCAGAATGCAGCTACAGAGGGATCTCCAGGGACTGACTGGGGCAGCTCTCTGGAGCCCCAGCCAGAGGGTGGACACCAAGCTCCTGGAGCTTCTCTGGAGCCACCAGCCAGGCCTGGGTCACCTGAATCGCTGGGCACGTGGTTTGAGAAGAGCTGGGGGCAAGAGAAGTGTAAGTATTATCATTTAGCAATAGAATGTGCTTCTTTTTAACCTGACACGATTGTGAAGCAAGGACATAATGAGAAGCAGAGTGAAGATTTCCAGGGCAAGAGGATTTCAAAGGGCTAATGGCTTTTCCTGGGATGCTCCAGTAATTGTGAAGTGAAGCTTTGCAGGATGTTGATTTAAGTGAAGAAGGTAACAGGACCTTTATTATTTGCTGGGTAGAAACCTCAGGTGTCAGAGATTGTGGAGGAAGACACTGGTGAGTGGTTGTTAATATGACTTTGATTTATTTCAAATTTAGTATAAATGACTCAAGGTAGTCTCTGCTTTAAATGCCTTTGGGTGTTTAAAAGTGAACACAGTCCCTTTAACCTTTCTGCAGAGTTAGAGAAAATTAATCCCAGTCCCCAGGAGAAGGAAGGTATTTTCTCTCATAAAAACACTCACTGGTGGATTCCCCTTTCTCCCAGAGCCTTTTACGAGTCGGGGAATGACCTCTGGGCTCCTGCTGCAAAGTGATTCCTTATCCAAGTCACTGCTCTGGGACTGCTTGTGTGAGTCATTTTTGGGAGACGCCACCCTGTGCTTTGATATGAAAGGCCACGGAAGTGCTTATGGAGCTCCTGAAGGAAAGTGGTATTCCTTATGGAATGGCCTTGGGAAGGCTGCTTGCCCAGAGAAGCTGTGGCTGTCCCTGGTTCCCTGGAAATGTCCAAAGCCAGGGTGGATGGGACTTGGAGCAACCCAGGATAGTGGAAGGTGTCCCCGCCCATGACAGGGTGGGGAAGGGTTGAATGAGATGAAGTTTCAGATCCCTTCCAATCCAAACCATTCCATGATTCTATAATGCTTAAACCATCTGAAACACTCCCTAACATGTTAACACAATGCTGGGATTGCAGATAATTCCCAAGAATAACCCTGTGTCCAAATCCAATGAAAAATATCTTTAGTGAGAAGAAAGTTCGTCATTCATGCCATTCATGTGATGTCTAATGCTGTTCTTAGTGGTTTTATTTGGGTATCTCTGGGTGGTGACTTTAGGTACTGGCTCCTAGATGGTTTGGGTTGCCCCTGTTGAAAATGTGTTTTCTGAAAGATGCTTGGACATTTTTTATTGAGGTGGGTTACCCATCCCCTGGAGCCCTCTCTTTAGGTGCAAGAAATCCCAAATATCTGTGGGTTTTGTCATCATTACTTAATGAAAAAGAGACATTACAAAAACACTACAGAGAAAAAAAAAACTAACCCACTGTCTCCCATACCTGTTCCAGAGCTTTTTTCCTTAGTCTTCCTGCTTTCCCTAAGGAGGGAGCTTATGGGGAGTGTCTTGGTTTGAACTGCAACCCAAGACAAGGAGACACAGCTGGGAACAGCCAAAAGGATGAGACAGAGAAGAGACCTGTGCTTGCATATCCTCAGCTTGCAGCCCTGCCAAAAATCCCGTGATCTTTCCCCATTAACATGCCCACTTTTGTGGGATTTTGGAGCCTGAGTCTCCTGCTGTGCACCCAGAGAGCAGATCCTGAAGCCCAGGCTGTGGCTGGGCCGGGTCCCATTCCCCAGCCCCCCATCCCTGCTTGCTGCACCTGCACGGCCGCCCCTGGGGATTGTAAATCCTGCAGGTGGCACCTCATAAACCTGCCCAGAGACCCCAGCTCTGCAAACAGAGTCCCCTGGGAAGCTTTACAGAGTGATGCCTGCTTGACTGGCAGCTGCTGCCGCTTTATGGGAAGACAGCACATGTTCCCACTAAAATCTGGGAACAGTGGCTTGGGAAAAGCTCCCAAGCCTGCATGAGCGGCCTGAGCCCCGCTCTCCATCTGGAAGGTGGCTCTTCCTGGCTTTTTCCAGCCACCTTGGATGTGCCTTGGATGCGATTCAGTGCCTTGGTTGGCTCTGTGGACATGGGGGCAGGATGGAGCACAACCCAAACCTGTTTCTCATGGAGAGCTGTCACACCAGGTTATGGTGATGCTGAGCTGGGCACAGAGGGGAGGGGAGGGTTGCTTTGGGATTTTTTTTTTTTTTTTTTTTTTTTTTGTGTTGCAGAAAAGTATTTTCAAAATTAAGAGGCAAAAAATTCAGAAATCTGGGAATGAGGTTGAGTGCCAGCCATGACGACAAACAAAGAGAAAATCCCATCCCAAATCTGGACAAAGAATGGAGCAGATGGAGGCAACTGGAGGCTCCTGCTGTAACCTATGGAAAATGCAAAAATTAAGTATTAAAGCAATTCTGGAACCACTTGGACAGGCTATTTGTTGAATATAGCTGGTGAGGACACTACTCTGGAGGTGAATCCCATGCTAGCATGCCCTGCCTGTGAAGTTTGGGATGACCCACATCATGGGATGCTCAGTGATGATGATCCCACTGTATTTTTCAGTGTTTCCTCCTTTTTCCAGCTGTCAGGTCACTGCTGGATCAAAGAGGAGTCAGTGCTCTCTGGCAGACAAGTGTCACAGCCATGAGGGGGGAACCAGTATCTTGGGGACAACCACCAAAGGATCTGGAGATGTGAGTGGGCACTTTTTTCCCTTTATTCTTTATTCAAGACCTCAAGTAAGTTTATTCAGGTTTTGGGCATGGGAGTGTCTGCAAATGCCTGATTCTTTCTCCAGCCCCGTGCATGTCTCCTTTGCTGCCTGGTGTTACTCAGGCTGCATCCTCAACCCTCGTTGAAAAAACCAACTGGTATTTCAAAGAGGGTCAGGGAATCTTACAGGTTGGAAAAGCCCTCCATGGTAATAAAGTCCAACCTTTGACTGAACACCCCATGTCCACTAAACCATATCACAAAGCAACACGTTTCTGTTTTCTGAACACTTCCATGGGCAGTGACTCCACCACTTTCCTGTGCAGCCTGTTCCAATGCTAGGCCACTCTTTCAGCAAAGAAATGTTTCCTCCTATTCAGCCTCAACCTCCCCTGCCATAACTTGAGGATGTTTTCCCTTGTCCTGTTGATATTTCCCTGGGAAAAGAGGCCAACCTCACCTCTCCATGATCAATAGTTGCAACCATAGCACGAAGCAGCCACAGATCCAGAAATCCCTAAATTGTTTGGTGGAGACTGAAAGAGTGTGCCACGGAAATTATCAGCAGATTACTGTGCTCTTTCCATGAGCATTCAGCGCTGGGAGAGTGTGGAATTCCTGGACAGGCATGGTATGGCTGCTCCTGTGAAATTCAGGGACGAGTATTTTTTAATGCTGAGCAGAAATGGTCAATTAGGTGATGATGTTAGTTTGAAAAAGCTTCCTGTCTTTTCCATCTGAGTGCATTTAGGGAAGGCTGCTTGTCTTTAGGGTTATGTATTCTGATTTTTCTAAAAGAAAAAAAAAAAAAGGGGAAAACAAAACAAACAACAAAAAAAAAAACACAAAAAAGAAACCTGAGCTTTCTATGCAATCTTCTGCTTCAAAACTTGGCACTCGGAGAGAACTTTCAAGAACTATTAGTCTGGTGCTGACATTTGAGTCAGTCTTCAAGGAATTTGAGATTTCTCAAGGTAGTGAGGGAGGCTTAGATGGGAAATCTCTGGAGAAATCCGTGTGCTCTGGGGAGTTCTGGGTGAGTTGTGTCGATAGCAGCTTTTGGAAAGTGGAGCTGTGAGTTCCACAAGCCACTGACAGGAATAACAGAGCATGGGGAGATGTGCAACAATTTCAGACCTCAAAGGCTCAGCAGCTCATGGCATTCCTGGGCAAAGCTTGGCTCCTTATCATTCCTTCTGCTGGAGAGGTGCACTGAACGTGGCTGGGGTACTGCTTGTGGGCGGGTCATGAACTGATGCCACTGGCCCAGAGGGGCCATCGGACCTCCTGATCTTATGGAGGACCCCTGAAATGGTGAACAGTATTTCATGAATTGAAAATCTCATTCCCAGATGGAGAAACTGAGGCACCTCCAGCATGTGGAGGAAGGATTAAATCTCACCAGGCTCACCCCAGCTGCAGAGCTGAGCTTTCGGTAAGTGCCCAGAAGGTCCTGGCTGTTTCGTGTCTCGGTGTAGCACTCTCTGTGTGATATATCCTTCCAGGAAAATGCTGTTTGTTTAAGAGAATGAGCCCCCTTTTTAAGGCATGATTTGTGTTTTTGAGTGTAGGTCAAATAGCAGACACTTCTGATTAATGCAACGTAGAGAGATGGCAAAAAAAAGAAATAAAAAATAACTAAAAAAATCATATGCCTCGGTGGGAAAAAGTATAAAGGACAAACATCCAGTGCTGTTCAGCATTTTGGAAGGTGGGGAAATGAGCAGGAAAGATCATACCTAAACAGAAAGCCAAAGCCAGTGTTTGCAATTGCCAAGACATCAGCCAAAAGGAAAACACAACTGTGATGGCAGTAAAATCATGTATGAGTCATGATGGGCCAAGAACAAGTTTGCTTTCTTTTCCCCCCTCATTGAGCAGATGATGATTAAAAGATAAATCATGCCTGGAGTCAAATCAAGTGATTGGATTAAAGTTTAGTTGAGTATTTAGAGGCTGTTTGGGACACAATGGAAAGCTAATTGAAAACTTACATTTGTGAGACCCTTGAACTCTCCAGCTCTTAAATAAAATACTACTGCAAAGTACACAAGGGCTCCCTGTGGGAGAGATTCCTCTCCACAAGTGCTTTTGCTCCTCAGGTATGTGAAGAAATGGAATTCATTTTCTGGACAAGTTCACCAAAGAAAGGCATGTTCGTGATCGTAGCTCAGCTATTGCTCATGGTGCAGTAACTTAATCTGTTCAGCTCACTGAAAAGCAGCAAAGCAAGACAAAGGAAAGTCACTTCTTGAAAAAAAAAAGTAAAAATTATTTAAACACTTCATTCTTTTAACTAGTCTTTGCTCTTCTGAGCAGCTGGTATTCCAGAGCGACTGGCTGCCTCCACCAGGCTGAAGCGACTCTGGAGTCTTAAAAACTATGTAAAAATTCCTTCTAGATGTGCTGTAGTGGGATATGTCATGCTTTAGCAGGGCGAATAATGTAATTGTACTCTGGAATCACCCCCAGTTCTTATGGAACATACCCAGCTTCCAAAGCATTGTCTTTTCTGGTGGAAATACCAGTGAAATCCACAAATGAAGAGAATAAACTCCCCTGTGTCCTCACACTCATGAGCAGGCAGAAATGGAACACCTGGCTCTATGGGTGACCTCTGTGTGACCAAGCATGAGCTTTCCTTGGGAATCCTGAAGGGAAGCTGCAGAAACTCTGTGGCCAGGTTCATTTGCCCCCTTTGCACTGTGATTTTCATGGACCAAAAACGGGTGATGAGTGGGAGCGTGGCAGAGCTACCTCTACCACATGTGCAAGGTTTTATGCTTCTCTAACTACTTTGACCTTTGGGACAGTTGTTTGGTTTGTTGGGTTTTTTTCTGCAGCAGGATGTGTTTGTGCAGAGACCACAGGTGGTAGAGAAGGTTTGGGGGCAGAATGGGAAGAAATTACGCTGATTTTAGTTGAATATAGGAAGCCTCCAAGAGTGGAGGCTATTTTCTATTCTTACTAATAGAAGACAATTCCTAATGTTCAAAGTGGTTTTTTGCCTTGTTTCTCCATAGTCTGTCCTCAAGTTCTGGCTTCCTCTTTGTCTTTTATTTAGCTGAAGGGCTTAGTGTGGCTCCCTATAATTTTTCACCCTACAACCTTTTCACCTTTTTAACTTCTTCACGTGTGTCCAAGATCTCCTGGTATTCCCTTTCCTCAGGTCATGTAGTCACAACCTCACCTTTGCTAAGGCAAGCCCAGATATCGCTGAAGTCCATGGCCTCATGCAGATTGGCCATACCTGCTGAAGGCAGCTGAGGCAAGTGAAGATAAGGAATGTGGGGTTAATATTTCAGGAAAATTCAAGTTGCCAACTCACTTCGGCAGAGCTTCACTAAGTGCATCCTGTCTCACATGCATCAAACAATGAAAATCTTAAATCAGTCATAAATAAATGCCATGACAGACCTTCTGTTTGTGCTAATTAGCATTCATTATTTGCATCAGAACAGGCAGTTCCCTCACTGGGCAGTGGTGCTGACCGATTGCCCACGAAAGCGAGCCCAGCGTCTGCTTCCTCTTAACAGCTGTGCTTTGTTCTTCACTAGAAAGCTTTACTGTGTCTTAAAGTGATTAATGTGTTCTGGGAGGACTGGGTAAGGAGCCATCCGTCACAAGTAATGGGACACTCCTTGGTGGATTAGAGGGAGATGGATCAGGAAGATTAATACATTTCTTCTCTCCATGGTTGCCAATTCCAAGGGGTTTCAACCCCTAGCTGGAGCACGTGGGATGGACTCAGCCCTGGAGGTGACTCTGTGTCTTGCTCGAGGTCAGTGCCCTGTGTGTGAGTTCTCTGCATGGAGCTGCCAGGAACAGGCTGGAGTGAGGAACACTTTGAAGCTGGAGAAAGCTGCTTTGGGGGTGATGGTGCTCACAGAGCACTGGGAAGAAGGGAGAAGGCTCCATGCCTAAAGGGGCTCTCAGAAGCCTGAAGAGGCATATTTTAGTGATAGGACAAGAGAGAATGGCTTCAAACTTCCAGAGGGCAGGGTTAGATGGGATATTAGGAAGGAATTCTTTCCTGTGAGGGTGGCACAGAGTGCCCAGAGAAGCTGTGGCTGAACTGACTGAGGGCATGGTGCAGAGCACTGCCTTGCATGGGAGAATTGCCTTGAATTTTCCTCCTGGCCATGGGGAAGTGAGGAGCTGTGAGGGCCTTTGGTCTGGTCTTGTTCAAAAAGAACTTTTCTGCTTTCTAGCACATTCTAAGCTTGGAGGGCGCCTCTGGAATAACAAGTTGAATGTGGCTTGAGACCATAAAATCCCAGAATGGTTTGTGTTGGAAGGGATCTTAAAGACCTCCTTGTTCCAACATCCTGCCATGGGCAGGGACACCTTCCACTGTCCCATGTTGCTCCAACCTGGCCTGGGACACTTCCTATTCCAGGGATGGGGCAAGCACAGCTTCTCTGGGAAATCTGTGCCAGAACCTCACCACACTCGAGTATGCATCAACTCTGTGTAAGAGCCATAACTAGGAGTAGATTTGAAGATCCTGTGTCTGAGGTGGAGATAATATCTCGTATTGTGGTATTTTATCAAATAACTTGTAGGTCTCCTTTCAATATGGCCAGTGGACTTGATGAGTTGGGCTCTGTCTGAGTGCTTTGACTCAGACCACAGCCTGTACTGGGCCTCATAAAAAGGGTATGCATGATTTCAGGCTCTCCTCCCCTCCTGGATAGCTCATCTCCTCCACTCTAATGGAAGTACTAATAATTATAACAATAGGAGATGTTCATTATCCTGAAGGTCTGTGCACTGCGTACTCCCGAGAGCTCTTCTGTCAACTGCTCTTAATATTCCTGTGCTTTTTGCAACCCTTATGGTTAGAAAACCTCCATGAGGGGGAAAAACACAAAAAAAAACACAACCCAGAACTGAACAAATCACGCTGGGTGGAGTCTGGGGACACAGAGCCCTGGATGGATGCTTGGGGTACAGCACGAACATCTTCCTCCTGCCTTGGAGAACAACTGGGTTCGATTACGTCTTGCGCAAATGCGCTCTGGTTTGGTTTTCCCCTTGGAAGGCGAGGGCAGATGTTGCGTTCTGAGGCTGCCGTGTGGCTCCAGACCCTGGGCTGCATTTCAGGACTGAATCTCCCACTTTGTGACACTCCTTTTGGGAGGTCACAAAACTGCCCTTTAGAGGGCAGCTGGAAAAGGGGTTGGGAGCTGTTGGATGTCTTTGCCCCCCACCAAACACCCTGTGTTTTGTGCCTGTGGAAGTAAAGGCAATTTGGGGCCAAGGGACACCAAAACCCAAAGTGTGAACATGAAGGGATATCTGTGCTGAGCTCTGGGGCACCTCCATGGAGTGTTACAGGGTACTAATATGAGTTTCCCTTGAGGAAAAAAAAGAATCTCTTGGCTGTGAGAGACCAGAGTTTGTCCTGTGGTCATGGAAGTCCTTTGAGAAAGCCAAGCACGTGTGCTGGCCTTCCCCTCAAAGCAAATATTCTTTGTGCAAACTAATAATTTTAGCAGGGATTCCTTTCTTCCTCTTGAGGAGAGTTAAATGAAGTTATGGGTCAGTGAGAGGGCATCTGTACAGCATAGAGGAAGAATTTCCAAACCTTGCGTGTAGTCCCTTCAGTTGGAGAAGGCCTGCTCAAATTTGCTTTCCAAAACATTTTCTTTAATAAAGATTTTATTGGTGCTTTTTGCTGGTTTGCAGAGGCTGTTAAGCCCCCTGAACTGGTAGGACTCAATGGATGGAACTGACAGGAAGCTGAGGGATGTTTTAACCATTTCCATCCAGAAAGCATCTCAGTGGTTTCCACCATACTTGTCCGGGTTTCTGAATACAAATACTATGTCATTTCCAGGAGTGAGTGTTGTTGTTCCTCCTTCCAGGTGGTTAAAGGGCATTCCCACCTAGGCTTGGAAATGCCAACACAGATCCAGTATGCCAAGGTCCTTCTGCATTCAGATTCTCAGGCTCACCCCAAATGCTTTTTGTTCTGAAAGAGGGGATTGAAAGTTCTCTGAGCAACTTCACTGATAATGTTCAGAGCTCCAGTGTGTAGGAATGGGGCAGCCAATGTCTCTCCTTGGGGCTGTAATATCCTCACTCAGAAACCACTTTAAATTAGAATTGAAGCTCAATGAGGACTGTGCATTCACCAGTGAAATTAATAACTGGCTGTTGAGTTTGTAGCTCCCTTGAAAAGACATTGGGTAAAAAAAACTGACTCATGATGGGAGAACAGGGGACAGAAACTGAAACTAATCTTAATGAAAAAGGGTATCCAACAAGCCGCAGGGCTGTAAAATCTGCCTGATCAAATCTCCACTGGACCATACTTCCTTGCGTCCCGATTTTGAAAGCCCAATTTCCTGCTAGATTGCATGATTATTATTTTTTAATCTAAAATGTATGGCCACAAGAAAAAAAAAAAAAAAGGCATTTTAAAAATAAATAAATCTGGCAACGCAAATGAGATCACAGAGTGGTTTGCTGGAAATGCTGAACATTGTGTTGCCCAGAACTTGGCATTTATGGAAGTGACCAGCGGGGAGGAAATGGAATTGTTCTCATGGCTGGTGTCAACTTGGATCATCGAGCCACGCCACAGATTTGGCATCCCTGATGGAAAGAGAGGCTCTCCAGGCCAGTACAATCCCGCTTCAGAGCGTCAGTCGTTACGTAGGTTGGGGTTGGCGAGGATTGACAACAGGGAGGGTCAGCACTCTATGAGTCTGGCTTTTTCTTGTCCCAGATTAATGATCTTCCAATCTGGTTTTCAGGCACACAGACTCAGTCACATGTAAATAAAAAACAGAGGGAAGATTTTAAGAGACTCAGAGGCTTGATATTCCAAGCAACAGTGAGAGCAATGCCTTGCGAAGATACCCCATTGAATGAGAACATAGTGGGCCTTTTGTGCCTCACCTTTTCCCTGATATATCTCTCTGCAGGGATTTAAAACTCTTTTTCCCACTGGGCCATTGGTACTGGTTTCAAATTAAAGTTTAGTCTTGCCTTAGCAGGGTTCTTCAAAAGGCAGGTGCTGCTGGAAGGTCGTACAGCCTCCTGAAGGTCTGATCTGGCCCCTGGGTAAGTCTCCTTGTAGGGAGATAAAATCTAAGGCAGCTACTCTTCCATAACTTTCCTGGTGTGGAGAGGTTCCTGTGGCTGGGAAGGATGAAAGTCTCAGGAGTTGCGGTCCAGGAGGTCACAGATGTGCCAGAGGTGCAGGAGGCTGAAGCTTGTGGTGGTGGATCAGCACAGGACAGGAGCTGCATCTGAGCAGTGCCCACTGGCTCTCCAGGCATTTCTCAAATGGAATTCCAGGCAGAAAACCAGGAAAAGAAAGCAAAGCTGTTGTCATGTGACCCCTCTTGTGTTTGATATTTCATGAGCCTTTGGTGGAGCAGCCCCACCTGGTCTGGTCAGGCCGTGACAGCACTGCAGGCCAAGACTCAATAAAGTTGTTATTTCCAATCACAAAAAAAGCCACACGAGAGCTGTAAGAACGGCAAAGCCACAGCTTGGCAGGGGACGGGCATGAGCGCTGCTTCACTGCAGGAATGACATTAAAGCTTGATCCTGTTCCCACTGACACTGGTGGCAAAATTCCCACTGACCTCGGTGGGAGCAGGATCAGCCCCCCACTCATGGTTGGGGTGGTTCCACCAGGTTCCACTCTTGTTCTGGGGTCTGTGGCTGCTCCAGCGAGGCAATGCTGGTGAGTGTGGGTCAGGACAGGAGTTGTGTCTAATCAGTGCCCTGTGGTTCTCTGTGCATTTATCAAATGGAATTTCAGGCAGAAAACAAAGGGATTGAAAGGTTGAAAAACAAGGAAGGAATGTGCACTTGGCAGCTCTGCTAACCAGATGTTTGTTTCTGTTTCCTTGTTCTCAACAATGACTAAAAAACTCGTGAACAGTCTTGGGCCCAGCACAAGGTCAGCCTGAAAAGTAGGTAAGAGGTGTTGCAACAAGGCAGAATGGACAGCTGGGGGTGGAAAATGTTAATTTGTCCCAGGATCCGGGCCTGTGGCTCAGAAAGCACAGCCCAGCCTCCAGAAGGCCTGGTGCTCCCCCTTCCCAGGGCAGGCCCCAGTGGGCGTACCGGGCTCTCCTGGAAGTCTGCGGCATTCCCTCCATGCTGGTGTGTGTGAACTGCTTCCGAGGGCAGCTGGGTGCTGCAGCCAGAGCAGAAAGCAGGCAGTGCTGAGGTGAATATGTGCAAATATACACATCCTAGTCCTGGGAAAGGCCTGAGTAGCACAGCAGTGAGTTGTAGCCTCTGTGATTTTGTGGAAGAAGACAGCACTTACAGTCGGTTTTATTGTATAACAGTTTTCATTGCATTGCAAGCACTGCCTTCCTGAGGAATCCCTGAGTTTCTTAATAAAATCAGTCCAAAAAGGGAAAATTAACAATTGGGAAATGGCAGACAATGCCATGATGTTGCAGAGCTGTGAATTGACTCTCTGACCTCTCTGCTCTATCACCCCTGACAAGGTGCACTTCTTCAGCAGCATCTCCTGACGGCTTTTCCCAGGACCAGCATCTTTTTCCCTTGTTTCACAGGAAAAACACCTCATCAATCAGTCTGAAGGCAAAGCAGATAAATTTTTTAAAATTACAAAGAAGAAAAAAGAAAATATTCATTTTTATTAGCAAGGAAACTGAGCCAGAGAGGTAGAAGTGACTCATTTGTGCCTTGCTTGTCCATTAATGATGGGATTAGGAGCTGAGCTCTTGTTATCTGACCAGCTGGCTCATTTTCAGTTCACATCTGTCCAGTAGTGACTCCACAGCCAAACAGCAAGTTTGGCCAGGAGGCAGAGCTTTACTAAGCTGGTGTGCAGGAGATCAGGACTGCCTCACCTTTAATTTAAATCACCATCACAAAAAAAATGTGTTTTAACAGCTGGTTTTATCAGGTGCCACCATTTTCAGGGAAAGCAAAAAGAAATCAGGTGTATTTAATTTATACAGAAACACTTCCTTGGGCTGTGTGTGACAGTGAATCAGGATTTTGGATTTCCAGCTGGGCTAGGATCAGCTGAGCTGGGGCCAGCAGCTGCTCATCAGTACTCAACAAACTTGTCCAGCTTAATGTTTGTGAGCATGACATGGATTAATCTGTGAGTAAAAACCAGACTGCACTGCCTGAGGAGGACAATCCTGGGCAAAATCAAGCTGCAGTCTCCAGAAAAAAGGCTGTGAGTGTGGTTCCAGATTGTCAGGAGTCTGCATAAGGGCAGTGAGGATGCTCCTCTCCTCTTCTTTTCCTGTCTCACCAGCACTTGAATGGGTTCCCAAAGTCATGGCCAAGCTGATTCCTCTCCATCCTACAGCTTTGATGTAACAGGCAAATGGAGCAGCAGGGATGCTCCTCATGCCACCCAGGCATGAGCCCAGGGCTCAGGGACATCATTAATGTGCTCAGGGAAGAGCAGCTCTTGTCTGGACCACCTCAATATGAAGAGGGAGAAGAGAAAAGGAGGTTCCCTCTAGAAGAGCCCCTGTGCAAGAGCCCAAGCTTGTTTTTATCCACAGTCCAGCAGGGGTGTGTCTGCTCTGCTGTGATGAACCCAAGCCCATGTGTCCTTCTTAGTGACATGGAGCTGTGTCAGGGGAGGGTTAGATTTGATCTCAAGGAAAGGTTCTTCCCCAGAGGGTGCTGGGGCACTGACCAGGCTCCCCAGGGATTTGGAAGTGGCCCCAAGGCTTCCAGAGTTCCAGGAGTGTTTGGACAACACTCTCAGGAATGCACAGGCTGGGATTGCTGGGGCCTGTGCAGGGCCAGGAGTTGGACTGGGATGGTTTTTATGGGAACCTTCCAGCTCAGAATACTCCACAATTCTTGTGGCTGATGCAGCGTTTCCTCTGCCTGCCAGCACTCCCTAATGCCCTTGGGCATGACAAACCATCAGTGCATGGGGTCTTCCCCTCACAATTAGATCCCTTTTCTCTTGAAGCTGGGTGGTGTCATCCACAGGATAGGTTTTGTTCCATGTTTGGGAGAAACACTGGCCAAACCTCCTTCCTCCTTCTGCTCCCCAGATCTCTGGCTCTGTTCAGAATCACACTGAAAAGAAACATTGTTTGTTTATGGAGTTCTGGGAGCCTCAGGTTTGTTTTCCTCCATCCTCCCTCCTGCCAACACTGGAAGTGCCAGAACATAAGAGTCATTTCTCCTGGAGTCGCCGGCCATGGTTGGAAGGAGCAGTGCCAGAAATCTCAGGAGAAATCTGCTCCTGATCTCCCCAGCACAGCCTTGCAGAATGGAGGGATGGAGAAGAGCTAAGCAAAGCATCTGGGCTTCTGGATGCCAGCGTAGCCTGTGCTCCAGCTGGGAAAGTGTCATTGTTCCCTTTGATGAGGGCAGTGGCATGCAGAGCCAAGGCCAGAGGGAGGTGGTGGCCATCTGCCTGCAGCTTTTCTGTGCCCAAAAGCCTCAATTCACTGTGTCTTTAGTGCAGATGATAAAGCAAAACTTCCAGATCCACATTTTGGACCACTCTAGCGTCACCATGGGCTTCAGGGATGGTCTTGCCCAAGCTTCCTCTGCCTCCCACCTGATCCAAAAGCTGCTTTGAAAGCAAACCCTCACTCCTGCTTCAACCTGAGGAATGGGAGGGACCAAGGAAAGTTTGATTTTGCCTTCATGAACTTCCGGGGTGGAGTCAGGACCCCTTGTTCCCAAAAAGATGGTGGGAGCCAGTGAGATGTCCAAGGAAAGGCGCTTAGCCCTGGCTGAGCTGATGTTGTGCTGAGGTGCCCAAGTTCTCATCAGAGAGGGGTAATGCAGGGAAGAACCAAAATTTCCTGCAGCCCAATGTAGATGGCAGCAGAAGGCCTTAGGTTTTTGGGGCTTCTGGGTGGGACCAGCTGGAATTTGACATCTGACATGCCAAAAAGCAGAAATCTGCCCTTGCTTGGGTGTGGGTGTTTCACTGCAGGGTGGGAGGTGTATCCTGCAGATGAAGAAGCTTCAGACTCTGGCATTAAGGTAGTCTGCAAGCACAGGAGATCCTGCATGGATAAAAATCTACTTCAGGCCACTGAGGGCTTTAAAGCATCTCACAGGAGGTGGAATTTTTCAGTATGTCCCTTGTGCATCCAAGAAGGACAACTGGGACAACACTCCATAATGTGGTGCCAACACAGGACAGCACAGTCTTCCTGTGTCCACCAGCTGTGATCCCTTGCTGAGGGCAGCCAGGAGTTGAGTCCCTAAGTGTGTGAGAACCTTACCTTGATCTGTTGCTGTTATCTCATTCCAAGGCTTTCCTTGGCTGCAATCCCAGCAGGATCCTTCCCAATAGTGACCTGAGAGAGGAGCACCATCCTTAAAGGTGGGTGTTTGGGGGCATTTTGTCTCTTAATGCCTCCCAGCATTCACATCGCCAGGTTTGTATTCCTGCCTGACCTTTTCCCTCTGCTCTCCAACCCTCCTGCTACCTGCAGCTCCAGAGACCCTTACCTTTAAGCCATCATTCAGAAGTCTCAGAAAATCCTGGGTCAAGGCCTGGATCCCCTTCTTTTCTACACCAGTACACAAACAACTGAGCTGTCCTTCTGTGAGCTCCCAACCTGGTGGAAAAAATAGGGTGAAAAGTTCAGGAAACCACGGTCCATTTCACAGCAGACCTGCAAAGCACAAATATTAATACCAACAAAACAAGAAGGGGGTGTGGGGGTGGAATTCAGTTGCCAGTGGCTGACAGACTTTCAAATCCTCAACTGGGAGCAGGGCTCTTAATCCACACACAATAAACTGTCCCACCTCCAGCAGCAGGAGCAAACTGCCTTTTTTAAGGTGGACTATCACCAAAAAAACCCACCTCAAAAAAACCCTGCCATTGCAGAGCTTTCCTGTAAACCATCAGCCTGGATATATTTTATGATGTGATTTATAGACAGTTTGTTTCTTAAGACTCAAAGCAACATTGCTATAAAAGTATAAAAGATGCATGTTTTGGTGGAGGATGAATACCACTGCCTTTTTTTCCCTCATGGGGAATCTTCTGGGTGGGTTGACACCACTTGGAAAGATGAATTCTTCATGTGTGGGCATCCACTGGCAGCCTTGGAGGAGATTATTGTGTCATCATCCTTCTGGTCAGCAGCAACCCCACAGCTGTTCTTCAAGCTCAGAGATTAATTAACGAGTTGGAAAACAATGGGAATGTGCTTCCTTGTGCTCCCATCACTAGTCTGGCTGATTCCTCCCTCTGCAGGCATCTTCACGTTGCTTGTGCAGCATGGTTTGAGTGTTTCTGCTGCCTGTTTAAGTCATGGAATAGATTAGATAATCTCTAGGCCTTTTCTACCTCTAGCACTTGTGTTTCTGGTTAAAGAGCTGTCAAGTCCTGGATTTAAAAGGGCAGAACAAGCCAAGGCTTTTGAGGTTCTGCTGGGAGGATTACAACTTGTAACACATTCCAAAGCCTTCTAAAAGCGCCTGCAATTTCAGGTTTCCGGACAGAAAGTGTTATTCAGCTTTCTGCAGATCTTCTTTGTAGTTCATCACACAATCACAGTTTTCCTTCTGCATGAAGATCCCACTAGCCTGAGACTGGCTCTGCTGGGAGCATGCCCTCCCTTTCATTGTTTTTGACTGAAGATGTTTGCCTGTTGCTGGAGCAAAACAAATTTCCTTACAATAATAAAAAAAACAACAATACGACCAAATGCTGTATCTGCCAAATCGTTTTTAAGTGTGACTCTTGGAATTTATAGGGAAGAAAAAAGTCCCAGGGAATTGAATTGTTGTTTTGTAACCTTGCCAAATGTACATTAAAAAAACCCCAACCTCTGATATGCCTTTGGCCTCCTTGCTTTTATCATGGTCTATAGGCTGCATATAACCATCATATCCCAAGGGTGAGGGCTGGGGAGCTTTTGAAGGAGGTTAAGGTGCTTTCCACCTCCAAATCATTTCTCTGACCTTGGCTGGCTGTTGCTTTTTTGCAGTGAGTCCTCACAGTGGAGGAGTCACTGATTTGTGGGAATGCTGAGGAATGACCAGAGGCATATTGGTGGAGCATCCTTGGACCCAACAGAGCTGCACCCACGCAGCCAGAAAATCTGAGCTCTTCCCTGGAGAGTTCCTCCTGTGGAAATACTGGAGGGATCATGGGACACATCCATTGGCCACCAAGAGATGTCTTGCTTTGGTTTCTGGGGCCCAGAGCTTGGTGGCTGTGAGCACAGTGGCTGCCCTGTCACAGGTGAGTCAGCAAGGCCTTGTGGTGGGGTCCTTCTCCTCCCTAAGGAAAACCTGGAAAAATTTGGTGGTGAACCTCAGTCTCTGTGTTTGTGTGGGGGAAGGTTTATTCATCTGGCATCTGGATTTGAGGCTGTAAATGCTCCAGAGGCTGTGGACAAGGAGTGTGGGCTTGGAGAAGGGAGAGGTTGCTGGGTATGTGTTAGTCATGTGCCATATTAATTAATACAGACCATATTAATGATAATATTTACATTATAATCTGCTGTCACTGTTCCTCAGCACTGCTGGGAGAGTTTGTTTGCCTGTCACTGTAACCACACACTGCTCACTTCTGATGGGACAGCATTCCCAGGAAGTGGCTGTAGTGCATTCCAAGCCTGTTTATGCAGTGATGTTTCTCTGCCAGTCATCAACGTCCGTCTGACTGGGTCTGCTTGTAAATCAGAGTAACTCCTTATCATAAAAGGAAATGGATTTGGGAGACTCCAGTTCACAAAATTTGTGGTGGACATGAGGTATTCACTCACCATTCCCTTCTCCGTCGCTCAGCTGGATTAAAATTCCAATTGTTCCAAAGCAGACTTGTATTTCCTGCTCTCAGTAAGGAGCTGGCTTTGGTTTTGTGCAAAACCCAAATTTTCTTTCTAAAGCTTCAGGCTTTGAAATGGGTTGGATATCTGAGCTAATTCTACAAGTACACCTGTATTTTATGAATCAGATCTTCTCTGAAGCTGTGACCTTCTTTCAAATCACAAAAGATCCTAAGATGAGGAAATGTAGAGTTTCCAAGCTTTGGATGGGAGTAAAACTGTAGCCTTGGCGCTCAGAAGAAATCTGTTCCACAAACTGAAAGATAAATTAAAAGGATCTCAACACTTGGGGGTGATAAAGGCATCAGTTTATCTCCTTTTGTGCTGAAACCACAGTAGCATAAAACTTCCTATGCTGAATTTCCTAGCTTATATTTTGATTTTTTTTTCCATCGACATTAAAGAATGATGGTGCTTTGCTGCTTGGTTGAAAAAATTTGGCTTCTTCCCTCATAGTTTTCCTTTCAGCAATCCACAGTCATCACAGGGGTGGAGGAAAAATAATTGGCCTATAACTTTGCCCAGCTCAGGGAAAACACACAATTAGCGTTGCTGCAAATTGCTCCTGGGTTAAATTGGAGAGTTGAAAAGTGGAGAAGCCAAAGACCCCTGGAAATTAGAAAAATTCCCTCTTCACCTTGGGATGTTTATGGTCTGAAGACATCAGTTGTATCTCTGGGCCTTGTTCCCTAAAAGAGCATCTCTTGCAGATTTTTTTCCATTGGAGAGAGTGGGAGACATCAAAGCCAAGCGGGATAAACTGGCACAGGAGTACAGGGGAAAAGGTGAAGGCTGTAGGAAACGATGCCTACAGGCTCTGTGTTCCACATCCAGTGCAGGCTCTCCCCAGCCTTTAAGCCAGAGCCCCGTAAAACTCTGGGTGAGCTCCTTAATGGGTGAAGAATTCCTCGTCCCTGAGCGTGCATTGTCCCCACAGCCTCTCACTGGGACGGAGCCAGGAGAGCAGGAGCATGGAGGCAGCTGGAAGTCCCCCAGGATTAAGGAACTGCCCCAGCATCCCCCAGGTGAACATTCTGAGGAGGCCCATGCCCAAATCTCATGTAAAACCACAAACTGGGCAGTTTTTTGCCTTAGGCTTCCACATTTTGTAGTGTGGGGAGAAAAGGAGGGTGCAGATGTCAGGTGTGGAGAGGTGAGGTGGAATTTTGACCATTCTCTGGAGTAGTTTGGAGTGCCCAGCTCTTTTCTTTGGAGCCCTCTAAACTCCCTCCTGTGGGTTTTTTGTTCCATGTATAAGATCCCAAGTGGCTCAATCAACAAGGATCAGGTATGAGGGGAGCAGCGGATGCAGAGACCCTTGGAACAGAGACTTCCTGAGGTCAAGGGGCTGGGAAAAGATCACTCCCGAAGGATTGAAAATGCTCATCCACTCAGCTCTCTGTTTTCACCCCAATGTGTGGGGAGATGCCAGCCCTGACCCACCCATGGCAGGGAATAAACCATTCCCTAAACTTGCCTGGCTCCCTTGTGCAAAACACACCCAAACCAGCTGAAATGTCCCTTGTTTTCAGTGAATGCTACCAAAACAGCCATGGGGAGCTGAAACATTTTACTTCTAATAGAAACAGAGAAATTTACTGTGTATTCTGTGCAGGAAATGAGAATTTTGCCCCTGTGAGATGAGTCTGTCCCTGCCCCACTCCTCAGCTCTGGGAGGCAGGAGCAGAGTACGAAGGAGCTCTTTGAAAGCACATAAAAATGGTCATCTGGAGAGGGCAGCCACCGAGGAGATGCATGTTTTGGGGTTTTTTTAAATAATGGAGAGATGTGGGTTTTTTTCATTAGCTCCAGGCTGTCAGAGCTGTTGAGCTGAGTGTTGTGTGTGACAGGGATGAGGGATGGCCCTGCCTTGGGGCAGGTGGGAGGTACTTGAGGGCCGTTGTAGGGAGTAAGTGGTTGAGAAGCAGCTCGAGGCTGTGGCACAAGCTCAGGGCTGGCTCCCAGGCTGCCTCATCACAAAACCCTTTGGACCCAGTGTCTTTCCACCTTGGTGGGAGGGAGTGAGGGAGGGAGGGGCAGAGCTTCCAACACCTCACAGCCCCTCCCTTGGGGCAGGTTTTGTCCATTCAGAGACCTTGGGCTCTGAGGAATTCCTCCTCATCCTGTTGATGCCTTGGGTTTTAGCTTTTATTTTTTTCAGATTCTCTTGCTGTTTGTCCTATAACTCTGTGTCGTAGTTTGAAAAAAATGAGTTTTTTGAACTTCAGTGGTCTAACCAATGAGTGCTCAGGTTTAAAGACTGGCACCTGGTGTGGCCACTGAGGACAAGGATCCGCCTCTGAGAACACAAGGGGTTAAAAGCAGAGCGCTCCCCGGAAAGCTCTCTCTTGGTTCCGGTCCCTGAGGATGGAGGGATCTCCCCTGCCCAGCGGCTGGCTGGGCGGGGCAGGGGAAGCCATGCGGCCTGGGTGAGGTAGGCTGGAGCCTTGGGCACAGAGGGGGAGAGGAAAAAATCCTGCAGGATGGAAGGGTGGAGAGAGTACAAGAACCTTAAGAGGCATCAAGCAGCCTTCTTTTCCCCCTCACCCCCCCCGGAGAGAGAGAGAGAGACTGAGAAACCGTGTCTGTGATCTGTGTCACCTTGAAATTTGATATCAGCCGCCGGGCAGCACGGCCGAAGGAGTATGGGGGGGTGGCGCGAGAAGAGTGCCCAGCAGCAAAGATACCGTGAGAGTTCTGGGGAAACAAAGCCCAAGATTTTAATCCTTTTCGTAGATGATGGAAACTTTATAAATGCTAATCCTCCTGAATTTGAAGAAGAAAGATAGAGAGAACTAAGCAAAGATGATGAAAGTTTGTGCAAGTGAAAGATTGTCAGAGAATGCTGAAAAGAATCCTAGGTGGGAGGAGATGATGGAGTGGCCTTTGGCTGGACTGTTCTTATAGCCATGGATGGACTCATTTCTTTTCTGTAACACAGAAACGGCATCTGGGGAGAGGCATTGGCTTGGAGCCAAGAGTGGACAGTAGTGTGAACAGAGATGAGAGGAAGAGCTCTGTTCTCAAGGCCCCTTCGGCCCCAAGGGGGTAATACTGGGGGGGACTGGTGTCCCAAAATTTGAGAAGCTGTCGTTTCTTGGAACTAACCAAAGCATCTTTAAAAAGAAAAACCCTAGAAGCAGCTCTGGTCCATGCACAGTGGTGAGAGCACTGGACATGGAGGAAGAGGCCACGATGTGGTGCAAGGAAGACTCCTATCTCTCCTTGATGGACTGAGTACTGATTATCGAAAGGGTGGTAATAGACTAAGGATTAATTATCTAAAGAGTGGTAACATGATTGGGAATTTTTAGTTTGTTTTATTGTGTTGAGAACTGGTGGTGGGGGGGAGGAAGAGTGTTTTTTAAAGTTTTCATGTTCTTCTGTATGTGTCTTCTTTGCATATTATAAGTAATAAAGTTCTTTTCTTTTGCTTTCTAAATTAGAAACTGTTTTGCTCTGTTTTTGGTCACATCTCACAGCAAATACCAGGGACAGTATATCCTCATAGGGGCACTGGCCTTGTGCCAACGTCAAACCTATGACACTCTGAAACTTCATATTGGGTGTTAGTAAGTTCTCTTCATAGAGTAGTTGAACAAAACAATCCCTCTCCAGCTAGAGAATCAAGGACAGCTGTTACCCAAAAAGCATCAACAACTGCAAAGGGAAGGGGGAAAGCCAGGGGTTTGAGGCTTCATAACCTGAAGCTGTGGTTGGACAATTGACCCCAATGTGTGGATGAACCAAAACTTATAAAAGTGTGAAAACTCGTGACCAGGATCCATCTTGGATTCAACTTGGCTGCAGCCTTGGCCAGGGTCTTGCACATTTTTTAGGGGGGAGGCTTTCAATAAATACCCATTTTATTCCTTTTGCTCTGTCTAGTTGCTGTTCCAGGTCAGCTTTTCTAGGCATCACCATCACTGAGTGTAGCATCCATCAATCATCTTCAAACCCTGCACTTTTCCACTTTGCAGCATTCAGAAAGGTTTGGAAAGCCTGTGGAAACAGCTCCATACCGGCACCATCCTGCCCTTTAAAAATGCTTTGTGTTTTAGGAACAGTGGATTTGCAGGTGTGGACAGTCCTGGGTGGGAATGGACCGCAACGAAAAACCTGGACACAGCATCCTGCTTCCTCTGGGGAAAAGCAATTGTGTCCTGCACAGCTTGGAGCTAGAGGGATGCCACTGGAGGCCAGGTGGAGTCTGTGCAGGGCTTTGATGGAAGCTTTGAGCACACTGCGGCTTTTCCTGATTAAATCCTGCTCTCCCCACCGCCCCTTCCCCCCCAAGGAAGCTTGGGAAACTGGTTAACTTTTTGTGGGGGAGTCAAGCATTGGAACATGAGGAAATGCCAGATTTATAGTTGCCACTGTAATCTCACACATGTGCTTTGATGCAGCCTTCAGTAACCCGACTCCCAGCACTTTTCCTAGAAGCCTGCACTGGTAGTTGAGTTTTGGCTGCCCACAGAAGTTTGGATCAGGCATTTCCAGAATTGGAATGGCTCATTCTCCCACCTAGGCTGCTCCCTGGCACAGCTGATGGGAGTGTGTGCTCAGGGTGATGCAAGGCCAGAGTGCACAGGGGTGACTTTGAGGGTGCTGCGACCAACAGCTGACTGGGATTGTCTCTGCTCCCAGGAAACTGCAGCTTTCTGGGTTTTCTGCTGCAGGGGGTTTATTTTTTTCAGGCAGTTTAGAAGCATGGTGGCATCTGAAACCAAGGTTGAGCCTGATTATCCTGTCTGGGGAGCCCCAGAAGTGCACCCCCACTAATCCCACCTGTGTTTGTTATGGCATGAGAGAAAGCAAAATATTCTTTCTGAGACGATGGGCTTCATGTCTTGTCAATCCATGGCTCTGTTTAGGAATTAATATTAGAGATACTCCCTAACTGCAGAGCCCAGCACCAGCAGGCTGTGGGCAAGTTTTGGCAGAGCTAAGAGAGTGCAGCCAGGGTGGGAAGGCATGTAAAACTGGGAAATCAAGATACTGACTGCGAAATTCCTTGGTTTCTGGGAAAGAGTGAGCCCTGTCCATATGTCCCTGTTCAGGGCTGATGCAAACAAAGATGAAGGTCATTAATTAAAAAAAACCCAAACAACTAGTGGAGCTCCTCAGTAAAAATACATTGGATAATCCTTTGGATATGGTGCCAGGAATGTGTGGGATCACTCCAGGCCTCCAAGCCTGCTCTGGACTACCTTCATAGCTGCAGGAATTTAGGGTCACTTACATTACCTTAGGTAGAAGCTACGATTCCAAGGAGCTGAGCGGACTCCTATCCTTTAGAAGGAGGAATGACACATCTCCTGAGAGCTGGGCTGTGTCTCAGCAGCTCAAGGAGCGGGGCACAGACGTGACTCAGATGGATTCATTGGAAATTACTCAGGGAGCTGTCAAAACACAGCTCCATTGCCCTTGGAAATTGGTCATTTGAAGCACATTTGTCAGCAGATCACCAAGTGGTGGCAGATCTGACGGCTGAATAATTGTGTGCTTGACCTAATCTTGCAAAAATCTTCGCACTAATGACTAATAGAAATTCTGTTTAAAGGAAACATCTGCACGTTGCAGATCTCAAAGGTTTGGAAGTTCCCAGTTAAGTTAATTGTTTTCTCTGAAAAACAATTTTCATGGTCTTTCTCAGTGATTTACAGTGTTCAGTTTACTGTGCTGCCTTTGAAGTTATCTGCTGGGATCCAGTTCAGGACACGTCAGAGGATTCCTGTCTATCTCGGCCTGGGATTTAAAATTGGTCCCTGGCCTAATTCCTTCATATAATACCAGCAGTGACAACTCTCAACTAAAGATGCAACAAAAGGGAGAGGGTGCAGGAAGACAAATGAAAACCAGGCTTTCCTTGGAAAAGCAAGTGTTGACTTGCTCCCAATCCATAAATACCTCTCTGGGGAGAAAATTTTGGATGTGAGGACGTTTTATGCAGAAGGTGAAGACACAGGAATGTATCAGCTCAGGAGAAGGTTGTCAGAAGGCCACGATTCCACAGCAGGGAAAATCATTCCCATTCTCACCATTCCCATGCTACTCCTGGGCTGCACTGAAACCACTTTGGATGTGGGGAGAAATAAACCTGATTGTCCAGTCAATTTTCAAGTGAACTCATCTTAGTTCATTTTAGGACTGGATGAGCTCTCCACAGGGAGAGAAAAGAGGAGAGAGAGTGTTATTCCAAGGAAAAAATAACCTCTTGACTACAGATTTAGAAGCAGTTACAGGGAGAAGCCAGGAGGAGAAACGCAAACAGAAATGCAATTACAGGAGGAGAAAATGCAAACTTTGGAATGCACCTGATGTGGCCTCTTGCCAGTGAGAAGGGCAGGAGCCACAGGCAGGAAGGGTGAGGGTTAAACCACGGCCACTAACATCACTGCAATATTTCCATCTCACACCTCCTTGGGCATTTTGTTCACTGAGCTGCAGATTCATTTTCCTCCAAAATAAGAGGCTGACAGTGGGGATTTTTGACTGAGAAAAGGAGGTAGTTGAAGGTCTTGCACACAGGAATCTTTGAGATCTTGAGATGGAGAAGGATGTGGTGGGCAGAGGGTAAAAGCATGGAAATGGAGAGTAAGAGCTCCATCAAAAGGCTCCAGCCCTTTGCCCAAATCCATGGGCAGGAGTGGGAGGTGGGAAGGAAAACCTTGGTGACAGAGCCAGGGCACCCCTTTCCAACCCCAAAATCCCACATGTTCTGCTGCTAATTATTCCCTTCATTCCCAAGGAAAGAACATGCTAAAGCAAATCTGTGTTCCTGTACATTGGGAACTGCTGGAACAAGCTGGGATTGGGAAATACAAGGACAAGCTGGGGTTCAAAGGGTAGGAATGCAGGTTCCCAAATAAAGGGGTGATTATGTGAGCACTTAAGGAGGGATTAGAATTGTAGGTGATAATTGTAAGCAGCTGGAAAAGGAGGCCATAAAGAGCCAGAAATAAAATAAAAGGCAGGTGGAAAAAAAAAAAACAGATGAGAGAGGTGTGGTGGGAATCCTGCCCCAATTAAAAATATGGAAACAAATGCTCTGATGCACCTCATTTCAAAGGACCATCATGCAAATGTATGAAATGAGATGCCCTGTGAGGTGCTCTGACTCCAGCTGAAACCCTGGCTTCTCCCACATCTTCCTGGGTTCTGATTTGGGTGGGAGCCCATGTTCCCTGCAGAAGGGATCTTCTGAAGGGGTTCCTTTGTGTTAAGTGCAGTCCTTGGAGTCTTGCTGAAATGCCCCTGCTGCACCATGGGGCTGTGGTTGGGTGGACATCTGTTCCTGCTGCTTCCAGCATTTCCTTCACAGTCCAGGTGAAGACTTGGGTGAGTGACTTCTTAGTCACCTTCTCCTCAGGAAATACAAGGATAAAAGTTCTGAAGGATCAGAGCTGGAAGTATCAGAGCTCTTGTTTTTCAGTTGGTCCAAGCTGCAGGTGAAAATCAATTTCCTGGGCCTTATGTGTGGCCCAGTCACATGTGAATGGCCAGAATTGGCTTTTCCTTTTGCAGTAGATGCCCAGGTCACTCCCAGGACTGAGACTGAGGTTTTGTGGGTCTGACATATATCTGAGGATGCCTGAGGACAGGTGAAGACCAGGTGACTTAGCCAGCTGCTGGGGGCTTAGAGAGAAAAAAAACCTCCCAGATTTTGTTCAAAGCACAGACTATCCTGTGCCTGGAGCTGGTTTTCATCTTTGCTGCAGCCTTGGAGCTGGGATTGAACCAGGGGAGTTTACAGCTCCTACACTCCTGGTTTCTTGAGCTACAGACCATCGCCGTCCTCAGATTTATGTCAGATAATGTCTAGTCTACAGCTTGAAAGAGGCTGATGTAAACAGTGGAGGGGGTTTGAACTTGGAGAGACCTGGTCAGGTCTTCTGTGCTGGGGAGGGTGTGGCCAGGTCAACCCATTTCTGTAATGCGAATAAAGGAATATCTGCTCCAAGCAGATGGTTCAGCAATGCTGTTTTGGGATTTGGGAGGTCACCACTCACTTTTTGGCTCCTCCAAACCCTTGCTAGTGTAAATTTGGGCTCCTATCCAAAATGTGACAATTCAGCCAAAGACACTGTTCACACAGTTGAATTGGAACCAATGCAGGGTGTCACCCACAGCTCACCAGAGCAGTCTGTTCTGCTGGGTCACTTCAACTCCTTTAAATGATAAAAAGAAAAGAACCAAAAAAAAAAAAAAACAAAACAAAACAAAAACCAGAAAGAGAAAGAGAAAATAAAAACACAACAGGGACAGTAAATTTCCAGGCCTGCAGTCTCTTGTGACTTTTAAAATTGTTCTAACTGCTTTGCTTCCCCTTCAAATGTTTCAAGCAGCCCTGGAAAGTGGTGGCTGAAAGGGTCCAGTGAGAGGGCCTGGGTGTGATCCACTGTTGTTCTTTTCCAGCCTCGATGTAAAAACATGTTGAACATTTTAGAAGGTGCCTCTGCCTGCCTGCAGGAAACCAGGACCTTGGGGCCAAGCTGGTTTTCTTCCAGCTTTTTGCAATGAGTGGTAGAGGCTCACTAATCTGCCATCAAGTGCATCTTTCCAGATGTTTAACTGAAATCAGTGCTATTCCTCTGGTTTCAAGCTTAGACTAACCCTTAAATTCAGCAGGCATTTGGGTTGTACCAGCTGATGCTTAAGAAGGTATTGGACGCTCCTTTTCCCACTGATTATGTCCAGAATATGGGATTTTGCTTCTCGGTGGATCTAAACTAAAGGAAGTAGAAAGCAGGAGGGAGGCAAATCTTTTTTATGTGGGCATCACCTCAGATCTGTGTCAATTAGGGGTTTATTTGCCACTTGTTAATATCAGGGCCAGTGTTTCTGTTGGGTTTAGCTTGCACTGTCCGTGTCCATGTCATCCATCCTCAGGGATGCAGTGATGCAATGTCTGTGCCTTCCAGTAACTGCCTCCCCCATCAGCTTCCCAGCTGCCTTTGAGGGCTTTTTTAACCATTAAAAAAAAAAAAAAAAAAAAAAAAAAAAAAAAAAGGAAAAATATTGCAGCCACTTATCCTCTGGTTTTCTTGCAGTTCTTCCAGCTGCCCAATGGCCACCACCCTCTGCAAGAATGGTCACTCTCAGGAGGGAAACTTCAGGGGGCACTTAGAGTGACCAGGGACCTGGTGCAAAAAGCAGGAAAACGATGCTGGAAGGGTGATCAGGAGCAAGCAGGAGTGTGAGAGATGAAGGCAGGGGTGAAGGGTCAGGCTGGAAGAGCCAAGAAACTTCTCCCTGTTTCTCTCAGGCTTCATCCAGTTGGCTCCTTGGCAAGTCTCCCCTTGTTGCCATGGCTCTGCAGAATGTCTTCCAATGGCAAAGAAACTGTCAGCAGAGGCTCAGGCATGTTAAAGCATCTAAAAACAGGCATGTGCCCTTTTTCTTACAGTTGAAATGAGGGGTGGGGCACTTGGAGAAGGCTCTGAGCTGTGAGAGCTCGGGAACAGGCTGCTCCTTGGATGTGGCACATACAAGGTGGAGAGCATCTCAAGGGCTGCAGATTGGTCCCTTGGCTGGGTTTTATTCCCTGTTTCTAAGAGCGTGGTGGTGATGCCTGTGAGAGGCTGACCTGGAACAGAGGCTGGACAGAGTTAAAGGAATAAAATACGGATTTATTAAAAGGCCTTCAAAGGATACACCTTGGGCAGTACAAGAGCCTGGCCAGGGCTCCACCCAAGATGGACACAAGTTTTTTACACTGTTAAAAGTTTTGGTCCATTTCCATGTTGGGGTTAATTGTCCAATTACAGCCTCAGGTGATGCAGTCCCATCCTCCCAGTTTGCTCTCCTGTTCACTGCTGTTTGCAGTCTTTGGGCCTGAAGCTGCAGTGTTGTCCTTGGTTCTGGGGCTGGAAAAGGATTGTTGTGCCTGACTGAACTGGGAGGAGAATTTGCTGATGCTTTATATGGAGTTCAGAGTCACACACTAAGGCAGTTCAGAGTCTGCAAATTATGAAAGCTAAAACTTAAGGCGTAACTGGGTCTCAGTGTGTGTGTGAACACTGGGGGAGGACACCTGGGTGTCCTTCATGGGTGCAAACAGCTGGAGAAGCTGTCGGAGGGATCGTAGCTCCAGGGATGTGGCTGAAGGAGCAAATGGCCTTTAGGTGTCTGCTGGCCCAATTGCTTCACTTCCTGCTCTCCCCTCCACATCCCCAGCCTGGGAGATGTGGGAAGCACATTGCTGTGGGATTTTAAAGGACTTGGCAGTGGGGGAAGTGTCAGGGGAAAGACAAAGCCAGAGGTACCTTTTCCTGTGGTGTGAGTGCAGTTTATTGCAGGTTTGGGGTTCTTGGGCAAGGATGTCACAAGAGACTCTGTTTTGTAACTCATTTTTAAAAAATTTGTTTCCTCTGAAGACAACATGCTTAGCTGGCTCATTACAGCACTTACCAAGAATTTGTCCTAGGACAGGATTAATTAATGAGGCTGTCAGCATGTTGGTTTCCCACCACAGTTCTCTTTCATGGCCTCCCTTGGGAAAAAGGCATCTCTTCAGCAGAAAATGTGTATGGTGATGAGCTGCCATCTCCTTTTCCTCAGAAGCTGCACTGATTTTAGGGAAGAAAAGATGTTCACAAGGGCTTTAACTTAAAGCCTTTTGGAAGTGGTTCCAGTTTGGGACACTCACGTATGTCAGCAGCAAATACAATTTTGGTTACCTGTTGTTCTGACCTGAGAGAGGATCCAGGCAAGTGTCTAGAGAAAATATTTTAGGAAAAAAATAGAGGCTGTTCAGCTTTGATTGTGGCTTGACTGAGCAGGGCCAGGAGTTGGACTCGATGATCACAGAAATACTTTGTCTCTTATCTTGAAGTTCTTTGTGACTTCAAAGTGCTTTTTCTTGGTGTCTGGACAGCTCCCAACATGAATGAGGATCCTCATCAGAACTGGGCTTTCCCTGTCCATTCTTTCCTGTAGTCTGCAACCAGGAGTGTCTTGCTTTTCTTGCTTTTCCTCAGCTGTGCTGAGGAGCGGGTGCAGCCTGGCATGCCTGTGACTCATGGCTCTGCTTGCATTTGAAGCTGTGGATGATGGGGGCTTTTGGGATACTTCCCACTTTGGGATGTTGTGTGCACTGGATGTCCTGTGGCTGTGTGCAGATGGTGCATCCAAGTCTGTAAGCATTTAGGAGCCTGGCAGATGTCAGGCACCAGCTGTTGCTGTGATGGGACCAGTGGAAGCATAGAAATCTGGAATGAAAGGCTGAAAGTCAATAATTGTACCCAGTCTGAACCTTGTGGAGGGGAAAGAGGATATTTCAGAATCTCCTTGCACTGACAGGGGAGCCCTGCACGTGATAACCTTGCTGGCCTTCTCCAAATTTTCTCCTTGAAACAGGTCCTGGGCAGGATATCAGGGAAGAGGGATGAGGGATGAACACAACTGCTGCTGATTCCTGGGGGATTTTACCTGCTGGGTTTTCAAGGCCATCATTGTCTCTTTGACATCTTCCCCCCTCCCTTTATAGAATCATAAAATCATTCAGATTGGAAAAGCCCTCAAAGATCGAGTCCAAATGTTCTGCCAGCACTGCCGAGGCCACCACCTGCCATGTTACCAAGTGCCACATCCACAGGGCTTATAAACACCCCTAGGGCTGCTGACTCCACCACTTTCTGTGAAGAAACTTTTCCAAAATTCCAGTCTTTCCACCCAGTTACCCCAGTTTTTCTCAGCACATGCTCTCTCACCCAACTCTTCTCTTCCCTCTTGCCACATATGATTTGCATTAGCCCTAATGTGACTTTTCCATGCAAATCTCCCACTCAGCTAACAGGGATGGCTCCTGCTTGACAAGATAATCTCACCCATGTGGAGAGCTTTTGAATTAGGGTGGCTTTATAGCTCAGTAAAATTTAAACTCATTAACTTAAAGTTAAAAATAATATTAAAAATTAATACTCTATTTGTGGACAGCATGTACAAATGGGAAGTGATAGATAGACCTGGGAGGGGAGGATCCTATAGATGACATTCAGAAAGGCACAGCATTATTCCTGGCTTTTTTTTCAGGAGCTGGAAAGAGCCAAGTATCTGTGTGTGGCAAATGTCTTCCATCCAGGAGTGTTTGTAACAGACTTCCTGCATCTCCTGTTTCCTGCAGTTGCATAATCATAGGATCACAGGATCATGGAATGGTTTGGGTTGGAAGGGACCTTCAAGTTCACCGAGATTCACCCCCTGCCATGGGCAGGGACACCTTCCACTATCCCAGGTTGATCCAAGCCCCAGTGTCCAACCTGGCCTTGGACAATGCCAGGGATCCAGGGGCAATTCACAGGTGCTCTGGGCACCCTGTGCCAGGGCCTCCCCACCCTCACAGGGAACAATTCCTGCCCAAAATTCCATCTATCCCTGTCCTCTGACAGTGGGAATCCATTCCCCCTCATCCTGTCACTCCAAGCCCTTGTAAACAGTTCCTTTGGGATGCTCCACTCAATACTCAGGATGGGCTGGTACCCTCAGGATTGAAAGCAAGATCCAGAATCAGATGTAAATATTGGTAAGATATTCTCCAGGATAAAAAAAAAAAAAAAAAAAAAAAAAAAAAAAAAAAGTGTTTCATATTGCACAGGAGGCCACAGTTCCTGTCTTCTGTGAATTTTTTGTTCTTAAACACTTTAGGACTTTGAGATGGTCTGGAAGTGACCATGGAAACAGGAACCACGTTGGGAACAGCTCTAAGAATAAGTTAATGTGTCCCAGGACCTGTATGCGTTCACCTTTATTATTTTTTCAAATCTGGCACTTTCCTATTTCTTTTCAATTTGAGGGAAGTAGGCTCAGAGCTTTAGGCTGGAATTTAATGGAATTCGTGTCTCTGAAACCAAAATGTTGCTGTAAAGCCTGGGCGGGGAGGTGGGGGTCATCACAGTGTACATCCCATATGAAAAACCTGGCAAAGTCCTGGCGAAGGGATGTTCCCAGATGTGCTACAGAGACTTTGCCCATCGTGGGATGTGCACATTTCCCCTCTTTGTTCCAGAGAGGAGGATTTCACCCACGATGACTTGGCCGTGCTGCCAAAAAACCAAAGCATTGCATGATGAGAGAGAGATGCTCATTGAAAAAAAACAAAACAAAACAAAACAAAAAAACCCCAACAAAACGACGCCTTTAAAACATGAAATAAATAGAAAAGGGAAGAAAGAAGAGCCAACTGTGTGAAAAAACCCATAAATTTGGAGATTTCAGTGCCGGTACAGAGTCACACAGCCAGGAAGGTTGAAGTTCCTTGAGGAATGACACAAAGAGGTTGTTTAACCCCTGTTCCAGCAACATGACAGCCTGGCTAAAATCCATTAGATCTTCCAGGACGAGCCCACATCTCAGCTGCCCGTGGCACACAGGGATAAAGCTGGATGTGGTCAGGCATGAGAGAGAGGGCAGGGGTTAGGTAGGATATTGGGAAAGATCTCTTCAGTGAAGGGGTGTTCAAGCACTGGAATGGGCTTCCCAGGAACAGATGGATCCAACATCTCTGGAAGTGTCTCAGGCCATGTTGGACAGGGCTTGGAGCAGCCTGGGGTGATGGAAGATGTCCCTGTCTATGGCACGGGGTGGGACTAAATGACCTTTAAGGTCCCTTCCAGCCCAAACCATTCTGGGATTCAATGTCTATCCCAGCTAAGATTTTAGGATGTTTCTTCCCCCAGAAGGTGTTTGGCTAGTGGAAGAGGTTCCCCAGGGAAGTGGTGACAGCACCAAGCCCTGAAGAGCTCTAGGAACACCTTGACAATGCTCTCAGCCATATGGTTTAGCTATAGGCAGTCCTGTTAGGAGCAGGGAGCTGGGCTCGATCATCCTGGTAAGTCTCTTCCAGCTTGAGATTTTCTGTGAAAGATGAATTCCCCTCCTAATGGTGAACGTTTTATCCTGGCTCCTGTATCAATCACAGGCAGGAATGCTGAGAAGCTGAGCTCATTCCTCATGTGCTGATGCATGGAATTGTCCCTGTTCTTGCATACTTGTTGCAAGACCACCTCCCTTGTCTAGATCAATCTATGTTTTGTTTACATTTGGGACAGTACAGCTGATCCTTTTTTCACTTTTTTCTCTGCCTCTTCAGCCCCAGGGCTGTAAGGCTTTGCTGCTGGTGTTGCTCTTGAAATGCTGTGACTTTTCATTTTGAATCATTGTTGCTTCTGGGGAAGTTGCTTTCCATGCCCTGGATGCTATTAAGGAAAATCACCCACTGTCTGATGATTATTATTATTTTATAATTTTTTTCTGCCCTTAGAACACCGAGAGTAATGAATGTGCTAAACCTCATGCCAGCAGAAACCCAGGGAGACAAGACATCTATTTGTGAAAATAAAGACAGAAATTGCCCCCAGCATTCATGCATCATTAGAAAACTAAACCACAGACCCAAAATGATGCTCTTCAGTCTGAACATGTGCTGGTCTGACACACAGGCACCTCATGAAAATTCCAATCCCACAGAGACCAGGAAAGATAATTCAGAAAAAAAAAAAAAAAGAAGTTTGTGGAGAATCCCTTCATTTTTATTACTGGTGTTTGCCCACATTGTTTTGGGGAAGAAGAGAGAAGGATGGTGAATGAAAGGCAAGCTTCCACCTGCAACTTCCTGGGAAGCCGTTGGGTCCTGTTCTGGATCCCACCTTGTTTGGGGGAATCACTGAAGGAGGGTAGGTTAACTTTAGATATTGGGAAGAAATTCTTCCCTGTGAGGGTGGGGAAGCCCAGAGCAGCTGTGGCTGCCCCTGGTCCCTGGCAGTGCCCAAGGCCAGGCTGGACACTGGGGCTTGGAGCACCCTGGGACAGTGGAAGATGTCCTTGCCCATGGCAGGGGGTGGAATAAGTTGTTTTTTAGGGACTCTTCCAACCCAAACCATTCTGGCAGAATAATTTCATCTGGCTGCGATTCTGAGACTCCACTCAGATCATTTAATGCTTTTAAAAACAGAGCCCTCATTCTGGCCAGTTCTGTTTGCTGTTGATGGAAGATTCTGTATGGTAATCAGAGGGTGAATTCAGCCTAAACAAATATCCCTTCTCTTGTGCCTAAAGAAGCTTTTTGATGTCTTTTCAAAAGGAGAGGAAGGGCAACACCTGCTGAACGTGGCAGCAGGACAAAAGGGGTGGCAGAAGAAACACAAGGAGAGCTCAGGAGGCTGCGCCTGGTTCAGACAGCTCCAGCCACAGCCCCGTGGGCCAGATCACAGGAGCTCTGTCTGGACCGTAAAGCTGTCAGGTGCAGGAGGATCATAGCAGCTTCTGCTTCCTCATTTACATAAAGATTAAAGGGGGAAAACGCCCATGAATATTAAAAGAGCAGATGATTGCAGCCAGTGGCCAGCACAGGCTGTGCTTTGCAAAGCAAGCCAGGAGACAATTAAGGTCTAATGGCAATTAGGCCCCTAAGAGTAATAAAATAAGTTGGATTTATTCTCTGTTAGAAACCACAGCCCGATGGTTTTAGTTCTTCCCCAGGAAACAGCTCCTTCTTTTCTTTTCTTTCACTCTTCTTGTTTTGATTGTTGTTTCTCCAAGCTTAACAGGAGTTTGCTGTTTTCTCCATGAAAAATGGACTTCTCTGCTCTTCAATAAACCCCAAAAAAACAACAACAACAACAAAAAAAAAAGGAATTGGAAACTGACACTTCTGTGAAAACGGTCTCAGAGCAAGGCAGGAGCGAAAAAAATGTTTTTCATTAAATGTTGTGAATGAGATTTTTTTACCCTCTCCCTTCAAGCATCGATCCTGTGGTCTCCCTCCTGATAAGCAGTGTAAATATATCCATAACCTTTCCATGGCTTGATCCCCTTTTTCTCTGTGTCTGAATCACTCCAGATCTCTCCAGCAGCTTCCTCAAGCCACATTACCCCGTGAAATGTAGGACTTTAGGATAGGAAAGCCCTCCAAAGTCATTGAGTCCACCACTAAACCACATAACTGAGTGCCTCATCCATTGAACACTCCCAGAGATGGTGACTCCACCAATTCCCTGGAATTCAATGGTCCAATATTTGCCATGCTTTGGTCCAGCAAAGGTCAAGAAGAGAATGGATCTGGCTGCAGAGAGGGCGGGGAAAGCCCCACAAATCAATCCTCACAAGCCCCAAACACCTTAAAACACCTCGACTTTCCAGTTTGGAAGCTCGGACACATCTATTTTTTTTTTTCCTTTCCCTTCCTGAAACTTTCCTTTCCTTTCCTGAAACTTTCCCGAAACTTCCTTTCCTTTCCTTTTTTCATTTCGGTGTTTCAAGTGTAAGATTTAGTGCTGAACTGACAGGCTTAACTTGTAAAGTAACTGGTGAATCTTGAAAGAATTGTGGTTTCCCCTTCCCCGAGGATGCCGTGAGTGCCATGGTTTTTCACTTCAGTGATAGATGGCACTGGCAGGTGAGTGCTGCGATATCTGAGTGCTGAAGCAGCCACAGGCCTGGTTCCTATCAAGGGTACGTTTTGTCACACAGAAATTGGAACAGCATGGACACCACACTCGCAGAAATGGGAAGGAGAATTGGACGCGAAATTCATTTTGCCCATAAAGGAAGGTGGTTTCTGCTGCCTCAGTTCACAAGAGAGCCAGGGGATGCTCATTTCCTGGGGACTGCCCACTCCTATGTTTTACCTTTGATTCTGAGGAGCAGTGAAATTGCAATGAAATCAGGGAAAAAAAGTCAGCAAAACTCCAAAACAGCAACATGCCCTGCCCCTGCAAGTTGAACTGAACATGTTGATTTGATTGAAAAGGGATTATCAGGGTCAGGGACTCAGCTTCTCAAATCTTTCTGGAGACCAAGAATTAAGAATAAATGTCATTATTTGGGCACCGAACGTCTTTATTTTATTATTTCCTTGAATAAATGCATGTTAAGGACACAAACAGCGTCTGCTCCCTGCACAGATGTCCAAGGGGTGTGTTCCAGTGTACTGGACCCATCTGAAGTCCCAATGAGACAGGACTTCTGAGATGAGCATCAGTTCTGCCAGGGAAATTCCTGTTTTTCTCTGTGTATTAAAAGACACTGACAAACCTCAGGGGAGGGTTGATTTTTGGGGATGTCTTGTGCCAAAACTGCAGTGAAGTTTCTCTGAGACCTCCCAAGGAATGAACTGCCCAGGGAAGTGGTGGAGTCCCCATCCCTGCAGGGGGATCCAAGGTATTTGGATGCAAAACTGGCTAGGAAATGGTTCACCAAGAAACAGCATCTGATTTGAAAAAGTATTGGAACTGAGGATGTTAAGTGGTGTTTTTAAGGACAAAACTGACCAGGGTTTGCTCACCTTCTCCTCATTAGTGAGGAATGCTTCAAGCTGCGTCACCCTTCCAAGCTCTTTGGACATCTCCTTCTTTTCTCCTCATGAAAGTCATCCTAAACACCTTTGGGTTTCATGAATTTCATTTCTCAGTCATCTCGTGGCTGCTCTGGGTCTGAGGTTTTCCTAACTTTGGTTTGGAAGCAACTGGTGCTAAGGGACATCCAGAAAGCCAACAGGATGATTCCATACAGAGGGATTACAGGCAGAGTCAGCCTGTGCTATGCTCCTGATGGAAACAAAACAAAACAAAACAAAACAAAACAAAACAAAAAAAAAACCAAACCAAAACAAAAAAAAAACCAAAAACAAAACCAAAAAGTAAATAAAAACTGAAAGGCCAGGAGCTGCAGAGCTGCAGTACTGATTTGCTGATTTTTGAGAAGAATGTATTTAATTTCTTTTCCTGCCATTCATTTCCTAGACAACTTTGAGCCATTCCCTGGGCATCTGCCACAACCCCTTCACCTTGGAGCTCTGGTCAGAGGGCAAAGAGGCCTAAAGAGGTTAAAACCCAAGTACCATGAAGAGCTTCTGCAACACCAGTTGATTTTGGGGAACCAATGGGATTTTGGGACTCAAAGGGAATTTTTTCCAGACCTCAGCCTGTGCCTAGAGCTGGATAACACCAGACCTTTCATCAGCCTTGCAGGATCACAGCTCGCCTGTGAATGCCAGCCAAGTTAAAAAGGGCCAATAACACTTTTTATTCTGTCCTTTTTTGATTGGCTTAAGTCAGTATTTTTAGCATTTCTGTTTAAGCATAAGCTCAGAAATCAGAGCAGGTAATCACCAATTTCAGCATCAAGTAAATTATTGCAGCCCCACTATAAACCCGCAGGGATTTGGGGAACAAAGTCATGAGGAATTCCATTCCAGAGCCGGAACAAGGAGCCCTGGGCTTGACTCTGAGGAAAGAGCAAGCTGGGCACTGCTTTAAAAAAACAGCAACCGGCATGGAACAAATTAAAAAGGGAAGCAACAAACTCCTCTGGGATTCCATAATCGCTTAAACATTCCTCTGGGACATCTGAAACTGGGAGGGAAAGGGAAGGGGGGGTGGTAAAAAAGCATTTCCTAACTTGCAAGGAATGTTAGCAATAAAGAGGGACCCATACGGGTGTGCCACAGCCCGGATTAGTCACAGAGCAGATGTGACTTTCCCCCCTTGTTTTCTCTCCTGCTTCCTTCCTCCCTCTCCTTCCTCTTCCTCGCTTCCAGAGCAGTTCCACCTGCAGGATGGAAGGAGCAGGGAGGGAGCACAGAGCTGGGAGTGTTTGGTGTCTTGGGTCAGGGAAGGGAACAATTGCCCCAAAAATCAGTTTGGGAGGGGCCCGGAGTGGAGGTGGGAAGGAATAATCTAAAAATAAACCATGTGTGAGTTTTATTTCACTTTCTGCTTGCTGCAGGGAGCTCACAATGGGGTACAAATAACAAATTTTGAGGGGGTTGCCTCTTTCTCATATCCATAAGATTCACAGGATCATCCCTTTCCTCTCTTAGAACCCCTTGGAGGAGTCACCAGGTGATGCCCAGCAACTCTGGGGTCAACAGGAATTATCTAGATTGGCCTAGAACAATTTTTATCTGCTTATTTAGAATGAAAATTGTTTTTTCTCCACCCAATGAGGCAGCTCATCTGCTGAAAGGCCTCAAAAATTCTGATGGGAGCCAGGGAATCCAAATCCCTCTTGTCTGTGACGTTTTAATGTCCCCTTGGCTTGTACCTGTGTGTGTGTCAAGAATGCCAAGTTTGGGTTTATTAAAGGAAGAAAAAGGGAAGAAATTAAAAACCCCAAGTGCCCAGAGCCCGGTGTGATATAAGGAGCCTTGAGGCAACTTTCATCATGTTTTTCATGTGTTTTCCTTCATCTCCCTGGCCTGTTTGCTGCAGCAGATTGGATTTAGATGTCTTTGCCAGATCAATGTGACGATGTGACGATGCTCCCCCCCCCAACCCCATCAGCTCCACTACCCTGTGGCTGCACCTAGGAAGAACAAAAATGCCCAATTTCTTTTTTAAATGTACAGTTCTGAAGCACAGTGACATTTTGTCCTCACACTAATTACAAAAAAATGAAAACATTTGGCCTCATTATTCATCTCTGGAGGGACTGGATGTAGTTTGATCCCTAAAAGAGGTCCCAAGCCTTCAGAGGCATAAAATCCCAATTTCAGCCTCAGAATTTGCATGTCCATCCCCAAAGGGAAAATAGGAAAAGCCTCCTCATGCTGCAACAATGCTGATGATTTCCAGGTCAGGTTTTTGCCTAAGAAATAAACACAGCAGAGCAATCTATGCGTGCATTCCCTTGTTCCTGTGCCTGTTTGTTGGGGTTTGGGTTCACTTGTAGAATTTTTTTCTTTTTTTTTTTTTCTCTTTCCCATAAGTTGCCAGGTAACTAATGTCTGAGTACTTAAGAGCAGTTAATAAAGACAAAAGAAGTGGCTGAGGTGGGGGGAGGGGGTATTTTTCAGGGGTGTCCCGGAAATCCGGTACGGGAGCACGGGTCTGCCTCGCCGGGAGCCATGCCACGGCAGAATCCTGCTCTCTCTCTGCCCTTGGCTGTTTTTCTTCGTTCCTGCTCCGAGTGTTTCTCCAGCACCCCGGAACTCTGCACCCGCTGCCCTGCCGGGACTCGTGCTGCAGCTCCAGCCACCGCTCCTGCTCCGAGTGTTTCTCCAAGCCTCGGCCCGCACCCCCTGTCCTGCCGGGACTCGTGCTGCAGCTCCGGCCACTGCCGGGGAGCTTCTGATCCATCTCCAGCACCCCGGAACTCTGCACCCCCTGTCCTGCCGGGACTCGTGCTGCAGCTCCGGCCACTGCCGGGGAGCTTCTGATCCATCTCCAGCATCCCGGAACTCTGCACCACAGCTGCTGGTGCCGGTAACTGCACCAACGGGGGGAGGGGAGGGTGCCAGCGGCAGAGAAACGCTGTGACTGTTTCCCTGGTTCTGTCTGTTGTTCATATCATAGTTATTGTTGTTCTGTTTTACCTTGCTAAACACAAGTAAAGAACTGTTATCCATATCCTCATATCTTTGTCTGAGAGCCCCCTTCGATACCTGTCTTCCAAACTGAGACACTGTTGCATGTGCTGTCTGCATCCCAGATCCCTGTGTGCATTCCAGAGTGCATCCCAGATCCCTGCATGCATCCCAGATCCCTGTGTGCATCCCAGAGTGCATCCCTGATCCCTATGTGCATCCAAGTGCATCCCTGTGTGCATCCCAGATCCCTGCAGCACCCCCAGGCTCTCCCTGAAGAGCTGGCTGTGGGCAGATTATTTTTCCTTTTCCCCCATTAAGCAGCAGTGACACCTTTGCAAACCATTCCCACTAAATCCCGTTTTTCTGTTGGATGGGAGGGAGAGAAGGAGCGGTAGCTGGAACCTTGCAGGTAGACTGTGCTTAACACTGGGCTGTCTTAAGTCGTTTCTGATGTTTGTAAAGTGTGGACCAGCAGGTTCTGAATCCCTCTTGTGGAACAGGAATGTCTGGGGCTCCTCTTTCAGGAAACCCAGGCAGTCATGAAGGAGTTTTGGAGCATTACCTGGATTTTGCAGATGGGAAAAGAGTTCCAGCAAAGGGGAAGTGGAGAATGCAAGGGAGAGCAGCCTGAATCCTGAACCAGGGTTGGTTCTGGGGAGCACTGGGGAGGAAATGACACCTCGGAGGAGCTGAGGCCCAAGGGAAGATCATCTGCCATTAAATCCTGTCATCAATCCCAGGATATCGAGTGGAAGGGAGCCATGCTGACCAGGCCTGCAGCAGAGCTTGGCAAAAGGATCCTTCAGGTCATCTCCAGAGGCTGATGGATTCCAAATCCAAGATTTCATTCCCAATGGGCCCTCCACGATCTGATGGAGCTAGGGTGACGCAGAGCTCTGTTGCTTCAGAAACTGAGGGAACTTCTTTCCACAATGATTTCTTTTCAAGGACACACCAACACGGAAATGGGTGGATCTGGCCAGACTGCAAGACATGGGCAGAATTTTTTGGCAGGTTTTCAAAGGTTTTTCAAAGGTTTGAGTATCCTAGCTTGGAAATGAAGCCCCAGAGGAGATGAGGAGGTATTCAGGAGGTTCAGATTTGGGTGCATAAGAGTCACTTTTCCCAGTCCAGACATGCACTGCCCTGTGGTTTTGAACTGAGAGACCACTGCTCAAATGTGAGTGTGGAAAGCAGGAATTTGGGATACTGAGGTATCTGGGCAGTTCTGCTCAGTACTGGACAGTTGTGGCCTTGGGAGACCTCCAGGCCAGGTGTTTGTCCTGCTTGGATCCCAGCTGTGCTTTGTGAAATCGGTGATTTGGCTGAAGCTGAGAACAAATTACCTCACCCAAGAAAACATTTCACCCAAGGTCTGCTCACCCCAGCTTTCCTCCACCCTTTTTAAGGTGAGGAGAGCTGGTGAGCTGGTGAGTAGAGGTATTTTCATTGTTTTGTAGGTGGGAATTGGTGGATTTGGTGTCACACATTTCTCTTTGTCCCAAGGGTGTCTGAGCAAGGAGCTGAACACAAGCCCATCTCTACCTTGTCTCCCTCCTGGTGTTCACCCCCTGGTTTCTCCTTCCAGCTGCCACCTTGGCTCACCCTCTGCAGTTACCAAGGGAGAAAACTGTGCTTACAGGAAAATTCCAGCTCTCTTTGTTTAGGAGGAAATCTTTGCTTCTTACCCACAAAAAAACCCAAAAAACAAACAGAAAACACAGAGATGCCAAAGACCCCAAGGAAAGCTCTGGAACTCCAGCAATTGTGCCAGTAGAAGGTGTTGATCAAAGGGCTCCTCTGCTTTAGAACCAGGCTGGAAGAGATGAGGGCATTCACCTGGAGAGGAGAAGGATCAAGGCAGGCCTCAGAGCCCCTTCCAGGACCTAAAGGGGCTCCAGGAGAGCTGGAGAGGGACCTGGGACAAGGCATGGAGGGACAGCACACAGGGAATGGTTCTTAACTGATAGAGGGCAGGGAGAGATACGATATTGGGAAGCAATTGTTTCCTGTGAGGGTGGGCAGGCCCTGGCATGGGGTGCCCAGGGAAGCTGTGGCTGCCCCTGGATCCCTGGAAGTGTCCAAGGCCAAGCTGGACATTGGGGCTTGGAGCAGCCTGGGCTAGTGGGAGGTGTCCCTGCCCATGACAGATGATTTTTAAGTTCCTTTCCAACCCAAACCACTTCATTCCATTCTATTTCAAGGCAATGCCAGGAGGCAAACAAGGAGAACACAGCCCCAGTGAAGAACATGGCGTTGGACACTGGGATCCCACCTGCCACTGAGACAAAAACATTGGAATTTCCAGGCTTGTTTCTCCTGTGCAGAGACAATCACCTGCAATAAATAAAGCAGCTTTTTGAAGCAGAGGGCAGGTTATGATGGATGAGGCGTCAGCTGTCGCTGTGGCCACGGCCCAAGTGTTGGAAATGCCATTATGGGAGAGCTCGTAAAAGCTCAGCAGGGCTGGAAACCCCTGCTTTCTGTGCCTTCTTTCTGCACACTGGACCTGCTCTACTGTAAAACATATAAAGAAATGCCTCAATGAGTTAATGGGAAAACAGGTTTTTGGTGTACACAGAAATCTTTATGCTGCAGAGCTGGATGTGAAGAGTCCCCATTTACTCACAGGAGCTGAAGCAGTGGATAAACCATAAACTCCAGGTGCAGAGCTGAGGCAGAAAGGGTCCTAGAAATGCTGGTGTGAGACAGAGGAAGCAGTGGAATGAACAAATCCTTGTGATCTGCTCCCTGGAGAACGTTTGAGCAGCCCAGCTCAGCTCTGCTCTCCCAGATCTCAGAGTGTGCAGTCCCTGGGTCGCCTCCTCCTGAGAGCTCCTGATTCTGTGCTCGGCACATTGGCTGGAAGCATCACAGCAGAGCTATTCCCAGCTCTTCTGTCTGACTGAACAAGCAGGGACTCATCCCCCAGTCCTTAGCTTGCACACCTCTACCTACAAAAATGCAAAAATCCCACTTCTGCTAGCAGCTTTTGTTGGCAAGCCAGAGAGAATGCAAAGACCCTTTGTGATCATCAGCACACCTTGGCTCTGGGACTTCTGTTTTGAGTTTTGGTGGATCTCAGTGCTACCCCAGCCCTGCCAGCCAAGGCAGTGACTGTCACATTAGTAGCCAAACCTTTGTGGTTGCACTCCTGGGAATAACACAACAAGCAAATGTGTCCTTGTGTATTTCCCAGGATGCTTTAATTCACGCCTCTGGAGACAAACAATGCCAGAAATTGCATATTATAAGTCCAGCTTTCTGAGGTTTTTTGTTTGTTCCTCTCCAAGTGCAGGTCTAACATCTTCCCTTTCAAGCTGGCTGCCCCCTGTAAACCAGCAAGTGCCTTTTTACCTTACTGGCCTTCCAAAACATGCAATTCAGATGCCTGAATAAGGCACTCGTGGCTGAGCTCTGGGCTCCCAGTTCAAACGTGGAGCAGTGTCTATAAAACTTTTTATATCATCTCCAGTAATATTAGAATCATATTCCCTTGACCATCCTTAGGAGAACAGCCCCTGACACACTACTGGGATGAAAGCAGGGGAACACATGGTATCAGTAAAAACGGAGTTAACAGAGCATTCCAAGCAATAACATTACACTACATAGTGTAGCAACAAGCCAAGAAGTAATAATTATTGGGAGTAAGTGGAATCCAGAGGTGCCCCCAGTGTTGCACTGTGCAGTGTTTCAGTGCAAGAACCTCAGGCACTCAGTCCATAACAGGCAGTCCCACAGCCAATATAAAAAAGGTGGATGTGGCCCGATTTAAAGTCTCCCTTTTCCCCAGGGATTTCTGCCAGGGCTGCTGAGTGGGTTTGGAGGTGTCCAGGAGGTCAAGCCCAGCAGGGCTGGTAGCAGATGGCACCATGGCAGATCCCTGTGGTTGGCTGAGATCCTCATCCTGGGCTCTGCTGTGCACCCCAGGGCCTTGTCCTATTCCTCTGCTGGCTTCCCCCAGCAGGACCAGCCCCTGGAGCAGGAGATGCCCCTCAGGAAAGGGTGCTGCTCCTGGAGGAAGTTCAGGAGGGCTGAAGCAAGCAGAGGGTATTCCCTGAAGATGTTACCCAGGACTTGAGGTGGGAACCAGCAACGTTCGACCTTCTCTCACAAAACCAAAGAACACCCTGAGGTGCAAGGCACCACGGAGACCAAACCTTCCCCCTGCACAGGACACCCCCAAGAATTCCATTCTGTGCCCCTCCCCTGACACACAGCAGGGAGCAGGTGCTGCCCCTCTCCCATCACCACCTTTCCAGTGCCCCCAGTTCCTCCCCCACCCTTTGGCCTAGCCTCAGGTGTTCACTCTGCAGAGCTCTGGCCCATCTCCATGGACAGCAGCCCCCCAGCCCCTCCCTGAGCCCCCAGTGCTGGGATGGAGAGCCCTGTCCTGCCACAACACGGGGAAGCAGGCGGGTCCCCCTTCCCTGCTCCCTTTCCCACTCCCCCCTTCCCCACGAGTCACGATTTCCAGAGGGGATGATCCCCCCGTGCTGGCCCCTTCTCCTGGAGGAGAAATGGGGGGCTTGTGCCTCACCCCTGCTCTCCAGGGTCAGGGAGTGCCTCAAAAACCCCTTCTCCTTCCAGAGCCATGATGGATAACAGAGCTCTCTGCTCCCCTCTCACCAGCCCACATCCATCCTGTCTCTAATTTCCCCTCTTTAAGCCTCGATGGTGTTTTTATCCCACTTGGCAGAGACCAGAGGGGTTGGGTGGTGGGTGCCTGAGGGGAGCCAGGAATGCGGGGCTGGGATTTCCAGGGCACAGCAAACCCATGTGGCAACTTCTCCATCACGCCCCTCCTGATCTGGAGCGCTGAAAAACAACTTCCTGTCAATAAACAGGAACAAAAGCTTGGAAGCATCTTCAAAGTGATGAGTTATGTCGAAAATATGTTTCGGGGCACTTAAAATGTTCCTGCAAACGGGAGGGAAGTGATTGTTTCTGACGTTTTAGCATTAGAGGGGAGTTTATAAATACCCAGGTCTGCATGAGTTTGTTTTGCCATGGGAAAAAAAAAAAACACACACAGAGGGAAAGGAAGAGGAGGGGAGGAAGGCCTAAGAGGGGAAAGAAATTGAAAAACAGCTCCAAAATCTGGGAATGGGATGGATTTTAGAAGTCAGGTGTGAAGTGGGTTTGGCTCACACCCGGCCCTGGTGGTGCTGGAGGAGGGAGGGAGGGAGGGAGGAAGGAAGGATACGATTCCCATTGGCTTCCCCATGTGAAAACACATGCTGGAACCTCAACCAGCTGTGCTTCTTGTTATTTTAATGAGAAATTCCATAATTAGTGGCAAAAATTTAAAAGAAGCCACGCTGCAAGTGAAAGAATACCCCTCTGTCCCCTCTCCAGCATGTGATGGACACATTAAAGGGATGTGGTGTTTTTACAAACAGAAATTACTTGACGGGCTGGGATGTTCCTTAATCTGTTTGCTTGAGGGATCTCAAGAGAAATATTGAAACAACAAAACAACAAAACAAAAAAGTAACCAACTAAAAATGACAGGTTTTTTTACTTAAGGAGTCCTCATCTGCCCACCTGTGATTCATTTGTCAGCAGTTAAACATCATTACAGCATTAACAGCCAGTCTCAGAGCAGAAGAGCTGGGCTTTGTACAGCCATAAACTGCAGGACATCAAACTGCACTTTGTGGAGTTTGCGCCACTCGGGAGTGACCCCTTCTAAACTTTTACAGTTCTCTGCGTTCTACTGATTATGGTAAAGATTTATTTTAACTTTGATATATATATGTATTAAAAAAAAAAAAAAAAAAAAAAAAAAAAAAAAAAGGAAGAATGAAATGGAGGAAGGAGTGTTTTATTAAAAACATTTCTTCCAGGCTCTTTAGGAGAAGAAACAACAGCAAGAGGTTTTCATCTGGTGGAGCTGATCCACCTCCTGAAGTGGTCACGGCTGGATTTGCTTGGGTTCCTGTTCAGAAATAAACATGTAAGCTTGCATTACATCCCGTTGGCACTCTGTGCTCTGGCATCCCATTGCACAACCCCCTGGAAAGCTGGAACACCACGGAAAGGCCTCGGCAGGGCTCTTTTCCCTTTTCTGGGGGAGGAAAGATGCCTCCGTAGGTGAGTGCTGACTGACTCCCTCCCTCACCTCCTGCTCCTCGCTGCCTGCCTTTCCCTGCAGCACAGCACCCCTCAGCGCTGCTGGTGAAGGAGTTCAGCAATCCTCTCAGAAAAGAGACCCTGAAAATCTGATTTAACCTCTCAGCTCACCGCAGAGAACACAGGGGCTGATGGCTGCCTGCTGCTCTGCAGCCACAGTGAGGATGGGAAAGGCATTAAGGGGGTGCTGCAAGCTAAACTGGGCAGTCAGGAAAGAGGAAAACACCTCAGGTTTTCCTTCTCTTTTCCAGGATACCCCCTGTGCTGCTGCCATATCTGGCTCAGCACAGACGGCTGCACTTCAGCACTCGGACCTGTGGAGCAGGGAAAATATCCCAGTGCCATGGGAGTCCTGCTTCACCTTTATGGAATATCACCTGCTAGGCAGCACTATTCCATAAAAATGGAGATGTTTCCTGGCTGTAAATAATGGGATTTTATACACTCACTCACAGAAACACATCTGTAATGGATGTCTGCACATACAAGGGTTTTTTCAGAAATAGAGGCATGGCGTGGCATGGCGTGGCACAGGAGGGCTCAGTGTCTGCTCTAATCCTGGTTTAGGTATGGCAAGGTCTCAGCCTCATGATGTCCAAGGGTGTCCATCCATCAGGTTGCTCCCTATGTTGTTTTTTTTTTTTTTTTTAAAAACACCCTCTGAGCAAGGAGCTTGATTTAGGGACAGATACAAGAGCCATAAATCCCAGGAAGCCCCCAACTCAGAGCCAAAGGGCTTTTTGGAGTTTTTACACAGTGGAGAAGTGCTGATAAGACAGATTTTTCCAAGGAAACTTGTCACTTCACAGAGTTACTGTTTCCCATAGGGAAGAAATGTGCCGAAAACTTGCAATGTTCTTCTTTTTATGTCTTTGTTTCTCCTCCCTATTTTATTTTGAAGGGTTGGGGGGAGTCAAACCTGAAATGAAACACTTCATTTTGGTCAGTTTGACCTGATTGGGGGAATATTTCATTCTTTTGATTGGATTGGTTTCAAATCAATTCAGAATACACTTCAGCTTTCCTCAGGGGAAGTGCAGTTCCATCTCTTCTCCCTTTATTGTGGATCTGCTCTTGGGAGGACCTCGATGCCCAGGAGGCAAAGAGCAACTTTTGTGCTGGCCATGAGAATAGTGTTGATCCAAGGGCATGGCTGCACATTCCAAAAAGCAGGGAGTTTGCAAACAGCCCTGATAATCCATAATTCCTCTCCAGAGCTTCATGAAGGAGAATGAGAAAGAGAGAAACTCTCTGGAGATCCTTGTCCCAAGGCCCTCCCTGATGCCAGCCTTCAGGAAAGCACACAGGGTAATTAATCTAACCTAATGACCTGAAAATTAGCATTTTGCAATCATTTCAGCCCCTGTTCAGATTTCCAGCATTTCAAATCATCTTTATGTCACATCAGTTCAAATATATCTATGGAAAACATTATATTTTTTTACTTGACAATTGTCTTGGAGCCTTGTTTGGAATTTCAACTTGTCTAAGACTTCCTATCCTCCAGTTGAAGTCTGTGGCTGAGATAGGAAGACAAAGAAAAGATGGAATGAGCCATCATTTGCTGATGTTTTGGTGCCGAAAAATTCAGTGATCACTGCTGGGGTTTTTTATCCCTGTTTGTTGGCTAGCTCCCTCCAAATTTCTCTAGTTGCTTTCTCCAAAATGGTTCTGTTTTCCTTAGTAAAATTTAAAGCACAGATCAAACAGAGCAGGTTGTCTTGTTTTTCTGTTCACATTTCTTAGGAAAAAACCCCAAAACCGGCATGTTTTGAAATGGAATTACCTTATCATAGAAGTGCTGAAACCAAATCTATTATCAAAAGCACTATTCTCCTGGGGTTTTGGGAGTTTTTTGTGCAGTCCAAATGCTACAAATGATGTTGGCTAAAGCAAAATAAAACAACAAAGCAGTCATGAGGTTTTACTGGGACAGATTGGGGAAGGTGGCCCTGTTTTGTCCAGGATCCCTGGCCACTTCTGCAGCTCCTGCAAAGGTCAGCACAATTGCAGAGCGGAAAAGATGATTTTCCTGCAGGAGGATCCCTGATATTCTCTGTGTGTGCATTCACAGAGCTTCTGTGTTGCTGGCATGAGTGTCACAGAGGGAGCTGGAGATGTGAGTCTCTCCTGGATGTTTTACTCCATGAATTTGCTGGGAGAAATGTAGGAACTACTGTCCCACAGCAGGTAAGAGTTGTCCTGTCCACACTCATGGACTTTGCAGTAAACACCCCCAAAAGGCACAGCCCACCTGGTTTCAGCATTTGCTCTTGTCTGAACCTTGGCAAATGCTCCAGCAAACCTGCTCCAAGTGCAGAGTAACCTCTGTGAGGGAGATTTATTGCTCTGGGCCCAAACCAGGCAGGATTTCATCACTTTGGAGTGCCACAATCCAGGCTGGGTGAGCTGTGAGGTTCTGATGTTCAACCCACGGGTTGGAAGGGACCTCCAGGTTTCATCTGCTCTGCCCTCCCCACTCCAGGTCTCAGGTATGGCTTCTCCAGGGGTTTCTCCTCAGGCTGGAGTCCCCCTCCTTCCTTCCAAGACTCATTGATGGGCCTTTCCACTCTACCTTTAATCTTCTTACCAGTCATGCAACAAATAAGTCCTAAAATCCAGAGGTTTTTCGTGTTTACTGTATGCTGGATGGGAGCCCTGACACTCTGATGCATTAAAAGACCAGAGGAAACAGGAAACAGGATTCATTGCATAACAAGATGATCCAACATCTCAGACCTAAAATAGTTTTCCTGTTAACTTCCCTAATATCTGTGGAGGAGAAAGGAGGAGGGAGGAAGGAAGGAGGTTTTCCATAGAACTGTCGAAGGGAGGGAGGAAGGAGGGAGGGAGGAAGGGAGGAAGAAGTAAGTGTCGGAAGGGAGGGAGGAGGAAGGAGGAGGGAGGAAGTGTCGGAGGAGGGGAAGGAAGTGTGGAGGGAGGAGGGGAGGGGAGGGAGGAAAGGGAGGAGGTGGAAGGAAGGAAGTGTCGGAAGGAAGGAAGGTGGAGGGAGGAAGGGAGGGAGGGAGGAAGGAAGTGTCAGAAGGAAGTGTTGGAAGGGAGGGAGGAAGGAAGGGAGGAAGGAAATGTCGGAAGGAAGGGAGGGAGGAAGGAAGGGAGGGAGGAAGGAAGGAAGTGTCGGAAGGAAGTGTCAGAAGGGAGGGAGGAAGGGAGGAAGGGAGGGAGGGCGGAAGGAAGGGAGGGAGGAAGGAAGTGTCGGAAGGAAGTGTCTGTAGGAAGGAAGGAAGTGTCGGAAGGGAGGGAGGAAGGAAGGAAGGGAGGAAGGAAGGGAGGGAGGGAGGAAGGAAGTGTCGGAAGGAAGTGTCGGAAGGAAGTGTCGGAAGGGAGGGAGGGAGGAAGGAAGGGAGGGAGGAAGGAAGGGAGGGAAGAAGTAAGGGTGGGAGGAAGGAAGGGAGGGAGGGAGGAAGGAAGGAAGGAAGTGTTGGAAGGAAGTGTTGGAAGGAAGGAATTCATGCCAGCTGGAGCAGGAAGCACTCCTGGCACTTCCAGGAGCTGGAATCAGGAGGAGTGGAAGAATCGGACTGCAGTTAAATATTTGGGATGAGTTTTGGCAAGACCCAGCTCCACCTTTGGCTTTGCCCCATGCTTCTTACATGGCACTGGACTGATCCTTTCTTTCCCTGGCTCCTTAAATGTTCGAGGGAAAAGACTATTCCCAAAATACTCTTCCAAAGGGTGGCGCTAATCCAATCTTGCTGGTCTTGGAAGGAAAAGTCCAAGGAAAGGCTTTTGAAGACCTGTGACCCCCACAGCCTCATGCCCTGTGCAACAGTCCCCACCAGCTTTCTCGACAGCTGGGAAACAGGTGGGATTTCCCTCCTGGAGTCTCCGAGTAAATCTGAGGACTGACCCCAAGCATTCATGTCCTGTCCCTGCTCTGCAGCCTGAATTTGGTTGTTCTCCCTTTTTTTTTTTTCCCTCTGACAAAACACACCAATTTGTGGAGGAAGGGGAGACCTTGATGGATGAAGGCCTCCCCTAATCCACAATTTTGGAAAAGGGCTGCTTACTTTTGAGCCTTTCCAGGGATGTTCTGGCTGAGGGTTTGCCATTCCAAGGATCCTATAAGAAATCCCAGGAACTAGCTGCCAAGGCCTGGATGGCTTCCACTTCTCCCCTGGGCAGCAGGATGCTAATTGCCCTCTCCTGATGATGTCTGCAGGCTGTGGAGCTCATGAGTGGCTGCCCTGGAAGAAGCCACATCTCCATCCCTTTGCTTTAACATAGAACTCAGTAGATTTGTGTGTTTTAAGCAACCCAAACCAGAGCAGGGCTGGGGTCTCTGCCCACTTCTTTTGGATATATCTGCTGAAGATCTCGTCAATTCCTATTCCTGAAGTTCATACCAGAGCAGAGCCATGGAAAGTACAATTTATTTGGAGAGTAAAATGGGCCTCTGGATCTGCAGCTGCTATAAACTCACAGAAGACTTTTTTTTTTGCAATAAGTGGGAAAGTCTCATTAATTTTGCCTGCCAGTTTCTGAGCTTTTGGGGTATTCCAGCATCTGTCTCAGTGAAGGCTAGAAACCCTGTTTCTGTGGAGGCTGGGATCCTTTCCCAGCAATAAAAGACAGAGGTTATTTTTAGTGGAGGGCTGAGCTTATCAGGGTCAGGAGAAAATGACAGGAAATATTGGTTAAACAGTCGTTATGGGAAACCCCTGGGAGATGAACCTGCACTTATTCCCTAGGTCTGCCTATCCCTGGTCTTCATGGATTTCAGTGCCATGGATTTGGTGTCTGTGTGGAGCTGGGGGGATTACCTTGTCCTTGGACTTGCCCACTGTAAGAAAGGATCATCAGGAAGGTCAAGGAATCACCAGCCACTGCTGCTCCATCCTCTTCCTCTCCTTGCAGAGGACTCCCAGACATCTCTAATCTGATTCCAAGAGGAAGGTGATGGGTGCTAAATAGATTTATGGAAGAGTATTCCAAACACTCAGATATTGCTGTTTCTGCTCATCTGCCATGTTTTCAGCTTTTTCAGCAGGAGCAGCCCTATTACAAAGCTGAAAATTCTGCTTTTTCCTTGGGAAAAAAAGCTTTAATTTCACTGTATTGCATTAAAATCCCGATGGAATTCTCACCCTGTCGAGCTAAGGGGAGATGATAAATTTCATGATTTACCATTAATGATAAAATAGCAGAGCTGGAGATCAAACGGGAAATCCTGGTTCCCTTTGCTTGAGCAGGACCTTGACAGCAGTTCCTGGAATACTCTCCACAGCAGATCCAGCAAGTGCTGAAGGGCCAGGAGGTCACCTGAGAGCCACTCAGTGCCTGCAGGCACTGGCAGAGGTCACAGCACATCCACAAGATCTCAGGGTTTGGCTCTGAGGTGAGAGCTTGCTAAAAACCACAAGTTCTGCCAGGAAACAGCTGCCTTCATTCTCTCTCTGTTTATTGAGCTCTTTTCCCAGGCAGCTCCTCTTGACAGCTGGAACAATGGGAATCTGCCTTTGGATGACTGCTGGCACCAAGGGTATCTCAGCATGGGTGGAAATTGGGATGGTTTGAGTTTCCTTTGATGCAAATGAAGGCAGTGCTCTTGGATGACACTCACTAGGGTGTGCTCAGGTGTAAATGTCCCAGTTTGGAGGCACAGGGAACACCTCCACTGAGCAATGCAGCTTTAATCTGGATATTCCCAGCAGGCACTTCTGGGCTGGAATGTAACTCCAGGAAGCAGAGGGATGTCTATTCTGGGTGTTCATAAAACACTCCATCGCTGCCCTGGTGGTTTGAGTCTGCGTTGGTTGTGGCTTCTCTCGTTGGAGCTCTGTGGTGTGGAACCACATCCCTCCAAAGCAGCAAGCTGGGAGAGCCTGGACATAGCTGGGAGAGCCTGGCTGACCCTCTGCCCCTGCTGGGAACCCCACAGGGCTCCTGCAAAAGCAGCTGATCAGCGGAAATCTCTGCCACCACAACACAGACAAACCACATCCATGTCTGTCCATGGCTCTTTCCAGAACTCCCGGATTGTGCTTGCAAATAAAAAAAAAAAAAATCAAGTTTGGGTTGTTTAGTAACACCAGAAAACCCTCAATGTACCAATGCACCAATGAGTGGGACTGAAGACCAGACATGGACATTGCGAATGCTCCATGGTAGAAGCAACAACCCCATTTCAACAGGCTTTTCCCACTTATCTTCAAAGTCAAGTTGGGGTCCGACTGTATCCGATGCTGTGGCATGGAATAATGTCTGCTTGGGAAAGCCAGGCGATAGTTGGCTGAAAAAAAGAAAAATATCTTTCAGATATTTTATAATCCAAAAAATGTGGTCTCCAATGAGCTTTTTCAAGCACATTAGTGCTACAGCCATTAATAATCATAGAGCTCAAAGAAGGAAAAAAAAATCAGCTGGAAGAGAGTTGAAAGGGAAACATTAAAATAAAAAAAGTAATTTCCCCAAAATATATACAGCTTCATTTCCATTATTTCCTTTTTTTTGGTTGGTTTGTTTGTTTGTTTGTTTTTGTTTTTGTTTTGTTTTTGTTTTTGTTTTTTGGGGTTTTTTTGTTTTGTTTTTTATTTTTTAGTTATTTTCTGCTGTAACTAAAACTTTCAGTGACCTAATAGTCCTTTTAAAAGACAGCTGCAGGGAATAAAACGGGGCTGTTTTGTTCCTCTTGTATTGTTCCTAACAGCAGGACCCATTCCTTCTTGTCCTGAGTGAATGCTTCCCAGAGTGTCTAGACATGTCACAACCACATGGAGCCAGAAGATACCAGGGCTCATCCTAGGAGCTGGGAAGGCCCCTTATCTGTCCTCCTCCCTGTGGAGAGTCTCTCCAAACCCAGGACTTGGGTGAAAACCCAGATGATGAGATTCCTAAAAATATCTCCGCGTTGCTCATTTTTAGCTTGCGCCGGGATTGTATTTTCCATGTTTTCAGCAGCAGGAAGCCAAAGTTTCTGCAGGAGAACACAACTTCCCGAGCGGGGATTTAGAGGACAGAACCCAGCTCCCTGTGCCTGGAGACCACAGAGCAGAAGGTCACAGGATGAGCTGTCCCACCCCTCCCCAGCCTCTCACATTCCTGCAGCCTGGGACAGCTTTCCCTGCCTTCCAGGGAAGCTCCAGGTGCACGTACCTGGCCCAATGCTCTGGATGTTCCCAATATTTGCCCTTGGTGAGATGTTTCAGCCCAGTTTCTGCTGCTTTGTCCAACTCTCATTTCACAGCCTCTCCTTGGCGTGGCAATTCCTTGGCCTTGGAATGTCTCTGGCCGGGATGAAGTGCTGGTCCAGTCCCCTCCTCCCTGCCAAAGGTTGTTAGCACATCCACCCCACAGCTCATAGCTCATCTCCAGTCACGCCCTTGGATCCCAGAAATCCTGTGTGCTAAGGACAGGAAGGCTTTTGCCAGCAATCCCGAGAGCAATTGTGGCAATAGGAGAGCTTCCCAAATAAAAAATAGTTGGGATAATAATAGCTCTTATCCCTGCATCCCCGCTCTGAAGAACCAGGACTTGGCCAGAGCCTGTCATCTGTTAGCTACAATCTATTTCTGTCCTGTGCAGAGGGGTCTGTCTGGGATTCCTGGGATTGGGCTGCTAGCATGACTCATTCCCAGCTGATTGCTCAAGTGGCTTCAGCCAGGTGCTCCTGGGGCTTGGTGTCCTCATCTGATTTCTGTAAGGAATCGATGCTTCAGGGGCAGGAGGGAGAAAGGGAAGGGTGGTGAGGAGCACATCCCTCAGAGTCCTCTGCCCAGAAATTGTCCTGTGTGAGGGCTCAGACGTATTCCAGAGGTAAGGATAGGAAAGACAGGGATGAAAGTCCTCAGTGTGGGTTTCTGTTGTGCTGAGGGAAATATGGAGCCACAAAAACCTCAGGGACCCAATCTCAAGGATGCACAAGATTCCTTGAGGGATTTCTTGTGGGCCCATCTCAAGGTTCTTCAAAATTCCTTGAGGGATTTCTTGTGGACCACCTCAAGGTTCTTCAAGATTTCTCAATCTTCTTGTGGACCCAAGAGCCAGAGGAAGGATGAGATGGAGGAATGACATCCATGGCAGGGTCTGAATGATGAGGCTGGCTCTAGAGTTGCAGGATTCACTGTAGGAAGGCAGGGACAAGGCTCAAAGCTGTTCCCTTCCTCAGGAAGCACAGGAGTAAGCGGTAGGGCCTTTTTCAGCCCTAAGGATGATGCCTGAGGAATGTCCAGGAGCACAGACCTGCACCAGTGTCCATGAGGACATTGAGTGCCCATGTTCACCCTGTCCACCTTCCAGAGGCATCACTAACATCCATGGGTCATCTGGGCCTGGAAGAGCAGATCCATGAGTATAAAAAGGGAAGGAAACCCCCCTTTAACACGTGAGGGGTGGGAGCAACTCTGTGTGGGAGCTCCAACCCAGGACCCTCCCTCAGGGGGACCAAAGAGGTGAGGAGAGATATTCTCCCCAACAAGCATGATGGCAGTGGGATCCCAGTCCCACTGGTGTCCAACAAGCTGTGTTTTCCAGCACAGCCTGGGGCAGAGGGCTTAGAAATGCAGCCTAAGGAACACTGGCTCCAGAAACATCACAAAACCAGCAGTGTTTCCAAATTCTGTGGTAATTCTCAGCTCAGGGACAGCCATCAGCAGTGAGTCCTGGATAATCCTTCCAGCTGTTGTTATCCCATAGGTGGTGGGGGCAGAGAGGCATCGCTGTTGCACAGGAGATGGAAAATGGGGAAACCTTCCTTGGAGCCTCTTCAAACCCAGCTCCTTTGTTTTTGTTTTTTTTGTGGGTTTATTTTCCCACACAAAATAGATGCTGCAGGTGACAAACACCAGCAAAAAGGGGAGGGGGATGGAGGGAAGCATGATCCCTCCCAAAAAATGGTGCTGGTGTTGGTGTGCTGAAGGCAAAGATGAAGGTGAACTGAGACCACGGCGCAGAGCTCCGGGCAGGCAGGCAGGGGAATGAAATGTGGTCCTAATTACTTGCTAACTATCCCACATTTCACAAGTCATTTTAATGGTCCAAATGGATTCCTTTCAAGCTTGGAGCTAGTGCTGGAGCGATAGGGATAGAGTTCTCTCGCAGGGGGACACGTGGTGCCAGAAGCCCGCTCTGAGAGGAATATTGTTATCTGAAATGACATTAATACATCCTGTTATTCCCTCACGCCGGATCATGTGCCGGGAAGGGACCGTGCTGTTAAAATGTCAGCATTCAGGCAGCATCTCAGCACAGTAGCTGGTGCTGAGGGGTCAGGCAGGCAGCTCTGGGAGTAATCCCTATTGCCCTGGGCAAATCCAGAGCCTTCCCGGGGCTGGATGCTCCATCAGTGCTCCATCCACCCACGCTGTGCATCCAGGTGAACTGAAGAAGGGATGGATGGCTCCGGATGCTGCTGTGGTCCAGGGTTTTGTTTTTCCCCTCCAGTGTAATTCCTCTGTACCCAGCAAAACGCTGCTCCATGGATAATGACATCTCTCACAGGAGATCATGCTTTTCCATAGCTTCTGGACACTTCGTAGTAATTGGAAACAAGCTATGGAAAACTCAATAAGAGGCTGCTGAAACTCACCACATGCCTTTAAAAAACTGAATATTTTTCCTTCCCCTTGAGTTTTATTGAGCTTTAAGTGAGGAGTTGTTAAATCGTGTGGATGTTCTCCCAACTTCACCTGCCTAATGAATGTCTCTGCTGTGATCTTGTGGTTTGGCTGCTGAGGAAATAAATCAGAAAAGGGAAAGGAAATATCAGTTTGTTTTCTTAAGTGTGGAAACCCCCCCCAGAACAAAACTAAAGAAACCCCTTGTTTATTACGCACAGCACTGGTGTTTGGGGAAGCAGTTAAAGGTGTGATGGTCTCTACTGCTCAGTTACATGGCTGCTCTGCAGAAAAATATGGGATTTGGGGTTTTTTTCCAAGAAGGACACCACATTTTTTAGCCCCTGTCATTGCCTTTGTTTCTCACAAGTAAATTCACACCTGGTGCAACCCTGGGGTTGCAGCAGGGAAGGATTTGGCCCCTGGAAGGCTCCAAGCCAGATGCTGCTGTTCCAATGCCATAACTAGGAGAACAAGCCTGGTTCCCTGTGGAAGATTTTTCCAGAAAACCAAGGGCTCTGTTCTCTGCTCTGATGTGAGTACCTGACACTGTCAGTGCAGATGACCTCATATCCCCCTCCCCACTCCCCTCTCCTCCTTTTCCACTCCACCTCCTCAGCCTGGCTTGGCTTGTGTCTCCCAGTGCCGTTTGTCCGGAGCTGGATGAGCTCATGGATGTCAGGAATGAGCTGTGCTGACACCCCTGCCCAGGCAGCACAGCCCAGCACGTGCTGAATCAATTCCTTCCCTGAGCAACAACTTTTAACACTTCACATTTAAGGCTTTGCACTGAATTTCCAAGCCTAAAAGGTGACATGGAAAGAGATGCTCCTACTCTTTTTCCATCATGGAACGGTTTGGGTTGGAAGTGACCTTTAAACTTCATGAAGCCACAAGTAGGGACACCTTCAATTAGATTTTTTAATGCCTCATTTTCCTTGCTCAGCATATTTTCAGTCCCAACCTGCCTGAGCACAGGGAGGTTTAAAGCAGGACAATGCCACTGTTCCGAGCTCGCTGCTCCGCTCTGTGCCTTGGCCGGGCTCGCTTCCACCCCCTGCTCATTGCAATGAGTACTTGAGATAAATTTGGGATATGCTGGGATCCAGCTGACAGGGAACTCGCCTGGGCTCTGCTGAGGGAGTTTGTTGTTTCATTTGGATCTCCTCATCCATTCCTGAGCTCTGGTTGTCAACACTCGGCAGAGGGATGGAGGCAGCTCTTGGCTAGGGAGTAATGCCTTCATTTGGGAGTGGAAACCCACTCAGTTTTGGGAAGCATTGCCCTGGCTCTTCTCAGGTTAAATGTGTTAAATGATAGTCCATCCTGCACTGCACCATCTCCATTACAGCCTACAGTTGTGCCAAAGTGCTCCCTCCTCCCCAAACCCCTTTTCCACCCAGGGCAGCAACATCTATTGCAGCCAAGGAGAATCACAACATATCCAACACATCTCCTTTCAGCCCTCACGCTTCCCAGGGAGCTCCTGCCCCCCCTCCAGGGATACGATGTGTCTCCCACAACCTTCCAGATCTTCAAGCCAAGGCTGTCTCCCTTGCCCATGAGCTTCATCAAGGAATTGTTGGAATCAGAGAGCTCTCTTGGTGGCCAAAGGTGAACCCCCAAGTGGAAAACTCAATAAAATCATGTGTTCCTCGCCAGATGTGCTGACAAAATCTGTGACTGACGTTGAATCAAATTTCCCCTCAGGACTCTGCCTAGCAGAGGGATCACTTCTGGGGAGAAATACCAGTTCAAGGACATCCCAATGACACAAAATCGATTCTTGACCAGCTAGGAGCCAAAGCGAGGTGGATGAGTTTGAGTCAGATTTATCCGTGCAAGATGAGGTTCAGTTTTCTGAAAATCTACACTCAGATTCCAGACCAAGAAGAGGAAAGCTCTGGGATTCATTTGCCAGACATTTCTTGCAAAACTCCTGAGGAACTTGATGTGTAGCAAACCAGATGTCCCCTGCAGAACTCATGTGTGTGAGGGTTTCCCAAGCCAAATTACATTGAGATGTTCTCCAAAAGCCCAGCCAAAGTGATGGAAGAGGTACCACAAGATGCAACTCAACAGGGTTCTCAACTTCCAGGCTGATTTTTCCTGCCCAAGTCTGGGGGCTCTTTGCTGAGGGTTCATAAATGCTAATCTGTGAAAAAGTCTAAAGATTAACGTCAGGGCCATGAATTTAAAGGAGGCTGTGATAGAAATGATTGCTGGGCCTCAGAGAAGACCGAGCAGCAAGCAGCCTTTCAGCCTCTGATGCTAATTTTGGGAACAAAGAAGTAAACAAAAGCAAAAAAAAAAAAAAATGCATTCTGATGTGGTGTCAACGTCAAGTTGAATTAAAATTTGACCCAAACCACCAGCTGAAATCTGCAGGGAGAAAAAAGCATCTTTCAGATCAATTCTGATGCTTCATCTAGTTTTTTTAAACATCATCTCCAGTAAAAATTAAATTATTTCACATTCTAAAGACACCAGGAATAATTATTTTTTAAATTAAAAATGGAACATCTCAGCAATTTGAAAGTAGTAAATGCTAGGTGTCCAGAACCCTCTCTAAAAATCCTTCACAGAAAAAAGTTTCATTTTCAGCAAATCTTTTAAGAACAAACAGGCAGTTCTTCCTGGAAGAGAAAAAAAGAAAGTATTTCTTCAATATTTCTCAATCCACAACCTGTTTTCCTTCTAACCTGGTGTGAAGCCCCCTCTCCATCCACTGTTTGCCAGCCACCACGGGGTTGAGAGGGGCTGGAGAGGATGTCCTGCTGAGGAGGACACAGCTTAACCCCTTTTTGGGACCAGTTCTCAGGTGGAAACTCCCATCTCCTCTTTCCCATGTTTTTGCACTTAGCCTAATTTGGGTGCTTTTTCCCACCACAGCCACTGGAAAGTTGATTGACTCTTGAGCAGTGTTACATTTTTTAAAGCTTTATTAGATGCATCCTTGGTTTCTCTGGCATCATCCTGGCTGGCCACAAGTGTCCACTTCATGCCATGTCTGGGAGCACTGGTGGCAGAGCAGGGCAGGCCAGGAGCATCCTCTAGTACAACCAGCTGTTCAAAGCCTGCTGATTAGCATTTTTAACAGAAATCTCTCAATCTTGGTCTCTCTCCTCCTCCTCTCCACCCCATTCATTCAGTTAAAATGATTCTGGAAAGGTGGATCAATTATTCCCAGATTTCAAATGCTGTCATTGCTCCTTGTGCAGCTGTGAGCACAGAATTTAGTCTCTTCACTTTTTTAGGTTAAAGTGGTTGTTATGTTCTGGGTTTCAGCTTCATGCCTGGCCTCGAGCTCTGAACCTGCAGTGCACTCATTTCCAAGAGCATCCTGCTCCATCCCTGTGCTTGGCTCTTCCTCTGCAGTGGGCTGAACCAAAACTCTGGGACACAACACACTCAAAGTTCAACGCTGCGCCCAAACCTTCCGAACTGGTGGAGTTACTTTTTCCCTCTGGTGTCAAGCTATTGGAGTTAACTGGGAAATTTCGTTCAGAGTAGAAACTGTCTCCTGAGAGTGAAAAAAAACATGGTTTCCCAACTTGAGGATCAAACTTTCACATTTTTGTGAAGAATGGGAGTCCAAAAAGCTGAGCTATCTGGACACCCATGGGAGAGCTGAGTCCTGAACAACTATCCCTCTCCAGGAAGGGATCTTATCCAGGATTTACCTGATCTGGTAGGTCCTCAAATAGCCAAGGGCTCACCTGGGAAAGACCCCTTTGAATTTGCATGAATAGTATCAAAGTGAGGCGCTGAAGGATTTTCCAGTGTTGGCTCAAGGAGGGAGACACCCAAATACCCCTTCCATGCTCAAAAGGGTTTTGCCAGGCTGAGACACCACAGGAAAACACAAGTTGTGGGTTTGCCTTTTCTTTTCAACTAATAATTAATCACCTTCCCAGGCATTCAAGTCTCCAGCTTGGCTGGAGGGAGAGAACAAGAACTTTTTTGGCAGGCAGTGTAGATCAGCAGAGCCCTGTGTGAAAATAGAGTGCTGATGTTTTAGGGAAAGAAGTCCCTGTTTTCCTGAGCTGCTTCACTGCCACAGGATGACGTGCTCTGTCACAGCACCAGCCTTGGGCAAGCCAAGATCAGGGAATCATGGAATGATTTAGGTTGAAAAGGACCTTAAAGCTCGTTCCAGTCCCCTGCCATGGGCAGGGACACCTTCTATCCCAGATGGCTCCAAGCCCCATCCAACCTGGCCTGGAACACTTCCAGATGCCTTGGTAGCCCCTGCCAGAGACTGGTGGAGAGGAACCAGCACATCCTGGAAGCAGCATGGCTCCAGCAGAGGTACCTGGTGTGGGATTTTGGGCTGGGATTTGGAAGCTGCTCCTGGTTCTGGGTTGGAGGCTTTGCAACCCCATTAGGTGCCTGATACAGGGCAGGGGATGAATGCTCCTCTCTTGGTGCCTCTGGTAGAGATGGTGAATTTTAGGCTTTGAAGCCTAAAATTTGGGAAAGAGGAGCCAATTCTCTTACTCCTCACTTTCCTGGAAGGTGTCCCACAGCAGGGGGGTTGGAATGGGATGATTTTTGAGGTCCCTTCTAACCCAAACCATCCTGTGGGTATTGCTAGACTGGTTTGAGCATGGAGATGATTTTCCATCATGTGGGGGATTCCTTCAGCTACTTCTGTTTTGATTATAATCAGGTTTAGATTGGTCCCAAATTGCCAGGTTGATTGATTAATTGCTGGTGGGATGGGAAAGAAAAAAAAAAAAAAAAAAAAACCAAGAAGGAATCCTGCAAATTTGAGATGGCACAGGAGAATTTACGGAGGGAAGGAAGGAAAGGTGATCCATGCTTTAAGGAGGGGAATTTGCCTTGCAAATAATAATGGGTGTTTAATGGTAGTTGCTGGAGCTGTGAGGCTTGAGGAAATAATGGGTTGTTTAATGGTAGTTGCTGGAGCTGTGAGAGCTTGAGGGAAAAATAGGGAAAATTGGATTCACTGCCACGTCAACCATAACACAGCACCAAATGAGCTGTGGGGGAGAACCAAAGAAAAACCCCAAAGTTTCAGGTGGAAAGAGAGATGTCTAAGGAAAAGATGGACAGAAAGACTGGAAATTAGAGAAAACAGAAGTTTAGAAATTGTGAGTGACATCTTGGAGAGGATCATGGGAGCTCGCAGGCTTGGCTGCAGAAAAAGTAAAAGGTCCGCAGGTAGCAGTGGGTGTTATGGCTTAAATAAATATTTTAATATTATATATATATATATATATATATATATATATATATATATATATACACCCACTGATGTGCCCTGAATGTGGCACATCCACGCTCCCACCCAGCCAACATGCTTGGGAAGAAGTTTTTAAGAGAAACACTGACAACGATCCTTCCCCCAAGTCATGGCACACATTTAATTTCCAAGTCTGCAGCCAAGATCTACAAAATGCCTTAAAAACAATAGGAAAACAATGAGACTGGAGTTATCAAATTTTTCTTCATTAGCCTTTCCCTTGTTTTCCTGATCTTCACACATACACATGAAAAAAAAAAAAAAAAAAAAAAAAAGGATAACTGGCCTTTCTTAGAAATAAATTCTCCAGATGGAGGTGGACGTGCTGTGCAAGGATGGTTGGACAAGCTGGTGGCATGAGGAGTCAATGCACAGGATGGAACTGGAAAAGGGGAGGTTTTTCCTTTTCCAGTGCTCAGCTGCAAGAGATTCGTTGATGCTGCCCTGCAGGGGGTTGGAGAAGGAGCTGTTTATGGCCAAGCCTTGATCCAAGGGTGGCCTGGTATGGTGGGGCTGGGACAATTCCCTCCTCCTACAGTCAACATGTGAGCAGCTCTGGATGTCCAAGCTGTAATTCTGGCATTATAGCAAGGGCTGTATATGTTCAGGCTGGATCCCAACACTCTGGAAGCTCAGTCCAGGTCAGGGACAACTGACACCTTTCAGACATGAGGTCCCTGAAGCAGAAGGGCTTGTTTAATCCTTGGAAAAAAACAAAGGTGCCGAGAAAATCCCAGTAAAAGGCATCTAAAAACCTGAGTCAACAAACACACACAAGTCCTGATGGAAATGCATCCCAGCCGGACAGGTCTGGATCCCATAACTATAAAGGTGTTTTATTTCCTGGAATTCTGACATCAAAGGGGGGATTTTCAAGACAAATAGCTGCTATTTTCGTTCCTCTGGAGAAATCATACAAAGTGATTGACAATTAAGATCAGAAAAAGGTTTGATGGGCAAAAGATCAGGAAATAAATCTTGCCACACCACCAAATCCAGGGCTGTTATCAAAAGCTATTCTTCCCTGCTCAGCACTACGAGGATCACAGGAATGTGGGACCTAATTTAGGAGTATTTTTTTAGTAACACTTACAGAGGATTGGGGGAATTTGGCTTAGTTTTACCTGCTCTAAAGCTCTGTGAGTGCTTGAGTGAAGGAGCAGATATTGAGCCAGATTCCCAAACAATGGCACAACAAAGACATGGGGTTGAAGGACAGCCCTGGACATTTGAACTCTTTGGAACCAAGAGTTTTTTCCACATATCAGCACCTCCTTCCATCTAGATTCCTCAGTGGATGGAAGAGTTGCTACACCAGGGGAAAAAAGGACGATTTAAGACTTCATTGTTAATGTGAGCTATGACTGCTCAGAGAGGGTAGGAATGAGACAGAGGGGGTGATACCCACCACAGCCATCCCAAAAATCCAGCCTTGTCTCCACCATTCTCTGGCCACCAGGGAGCTTTGGGCTGAACTTGACATCGACTGACCTTTTCCCTCCAAAGAGAGAACATTGTATTTCCTGAGTTCATTGCATTTTTGTGTCACAGCCACACAGGACAGGCTTCTCTGGTAACAGGCAAAGGCATCTGGTTTGATTTCCCTGGGAAAGCCTAATGGTGTGCAGGAGGACAGCTTGGGATGTGGGGTTGGTTCTCCCCGAGGGGACCCACGGATGGTACTGAGTCTGGAGGTGTGGAAAAGACTATGACCATGGGGACATGGAGTCCAAGGGTCCCAGAATGGTTTGGATTGGAGACTCTAAAGTTCATCCTGTTCCACGCCCTGCCATGGGCAGGGACACCTCCCACTGTCCCAGGTTGCTCCAAGCCCCAGTGTCCAACCTGGCCTTGGACACTTCCAGGGGTCCAGGAGCCGCCACAGCTTCTCCGGACATCCTGTGCCAGGGCCTGCCCACCCTCACAGGGAACAATTCCTGCCCAATATCCCATCTATCCCTGCCCTCTGGCAGTGGAAGCCATTCCCTGTTGTCCTATCCCTCCATGCCTTGTCCCAGATCCCTCTCCAGCTCTCCTGGAGCCCCTTTGGGCCATGGAAGGGGCTCTGGGGTCTGCCTTGATCCTTCTCCTCTCCAGGTGAACACCCCCAGCTCTCCCACCCTGGCTCCAGGGCAGAGAAGCTCCTATACAACAATTAAGAAAGAGCCTGACAAATCCTTCCTCCCTCCTGCATCATCTTTCCTTCCCTTTCTGGGATTGGGACAGAGTTGGATAAAACTGCTTTCAGGTGGGCAGCTCTGTCAGCAACAGAATGAGCAGATGACTTTCCTTCTCCCCCAGTTTTTCTTACATTATTTTCTTCCCCCACCTCGAGAAAGCTGCCCAAAGACAGCATTGCTATTTCCCCATTGTTCCAACTCGAATGCAGGAAAGCACCTTAAACACAACGCTTGACTCCTGGAATTCGAGTAATCCCCGCTCCTCTTTGGCAAAGCACTTAAGCGCACACTTAATTTGAAATTGGTTCTTGAGCACGGCTGAAACGTAAGCTGGTGTTTGAGTGCTCTGCTGGATGGCAGCCAGGGCCCTCAGCACCTCCGAGGGCTCAGCTCCTCCCAGGGAGATGCCAGGATCCAGGAAAGCTGTTAACTTCCCGGATTTGCTGAGGTTTTGGGTATAACGTGGTATAAAGTCCTAACCTGTGAAGCCTGAAGTGAGCAAAGTGTACAAATGTCAGCCAGAGCTGGTAAAACAATGAAAAAAAAAGGTTCCCTCATTGTTTGTCTCTCTTTTTGCTGACATTTCACTTTTTTTAGAAGCATCAACAGCCCTCAAAGTGCATCAAGATCTTGAAATTCACAGATTTTTACCCACCCAAAGGAAAATGACCACTTTCACAAGGTTTTTTACGAAGCCAGCACGTAGAGAAAATGAGCCATTAATGTTTTCAAAGAAGTGATGGACGTGCTTGTGCATATGCAGGTTCACACACACAAAAACATATACATAAATGCACATATATTCCCTTTTTCATAAGTCCCAGACACTCTTTGAATTGGGGATTGCAACCTTGCAAGGGTTTAGAAAGGGAAAAAGAGCTTCAGAGAGCACTTCAGAACATGGCCCTGCTTTTAAGGCTTCCCAACCATCCTGGATAAGGGCATGCACTGAATATCCCAAATTTTCAGCTGGGTTTAAAACTCAGGTGGTTTGTGCAGCATCCAACAAGTCCCTGGCTGAGACCTGGATGTTGCCCATCTGAGCAGACATGTCAGTTGAATTTTTATGGGAAGTGCGTGTGGGGGAAATTCCACGTTTTGAAGGGGGGAGAAAAAAAAAAAGGAGCAGCAGAAGTTTTTGGGTCTTGTTCTCTTTAAAACATGGCAGCTGTTTGAAAGCTGCCTATAAATTCAAAATGTTCAGAGCTGGTATTGGGAGCTCCAACCTGGTGTTAACAGAAAGGGAGGAATGGATCTCACGACTGCAGATGTTGCTGCAAGGGCTGAGGGGGAGCTCGGAGCTCTTGCATGGATGTAACACACTTGTAAATTATGTTTAGGGTCTTTTCCAGACTTTTATCCATGCAGGATAGCTGCCAGCCATCCCCATGGCGGGATGAAAGGATTTCTCCAAGCCAGCAGCAGACCTGAGGTGCTGGAGATGATGGGAAGAGGGTTGGCTCCTCTGTAGGTTTGGGCTGCACTTTAAACCCAGCATTTTTCCCTCCAAATCAAAACAAGCACAATGAATTCAGGTGAAACAAAACTTCTGGTTTAATTAATTCTGGCCTGCTTTGGATGCCTTCCCAAGCCAAGCGGCTTTTAAAAGAAAAATAACAGTGATGAATGGCTATTAATGATGAAATAAAACGTTTGAAAGTTTTCCAAGTGAAATCTTTTCATTTTTAACATGTCAGAGCACAGTGTTTTGACACCTAAGAAAATTTAAACAGATATTTTTCTCCTTAAAATGCACTGTTCTTGCCAAACCCTTAATTCAGCACATGATTCTTCCCTCCCTAAAAAGCATTTTTTAGGGGGAAGTTTCAGGGAAGAGAAGTTTCAGGAAAGGAAAGTTTCAGGAAAGGAAAGTTTCAAAAAAGTTTCATGAAAATTTCATGAAAGGAAATTTCAGGAAAGGAAAGGGAAGGAAATTTCAGGAAAGAAAATTTCAGGAAAGGAAAGGAAATTTCAGGAACGGAAATTTCAGGAAAGGAAAGGAAAGGAAATTTCAGGAAATAAAATTTCAGGAAAGGAAAGGAAATTTCAGGAAAGGAAAGGAAAGGAAATTTCAGGAAAGGAAATTTCAGGAAAGGACAGGAAATTTCAGGAACGGAAATTTCAGGAACGGAAAGGAACGGAAATTTCAGGAAAGAAAATTTCAGGAAAGGAAATTTCAGGAAAGGAAAGGAAAGGAAATTTCAGGAAAGGAAATTTCAGGAAAGGAAAGGAAATTTCAGGAAATTTCAGGAAAGGAAATTTCAGGAAATTTCAGGAAAGGAAATTTCAGGAAAGGAAAGGAAATTTCAGGAAAGGAAAGGAAAGGAAATTTCAGGAAAGGAAAGGAAAGGAAATTTCAGGAAAGGAAATTTCAGGAAAGGAAATTTCAGGAAAGGAAGTTTCAGGAAAGGAAAGGAAATTTCAGGAAAGGAAAGGAAATTTCAGGAAAGGAAAGGAAAGGAAATTTCAGGAAAGGAAAGGAAAGGAAATTTCAGGAAAGGAAAGGAAAGGAAATTAGGAAAGGAAATTTCAGGAAAGGAAATTTCAAAGGAAATAGGAAATTTCAGGAAAGGAAAGGAAAGGAAAGGAAAGGAAAGGAAAGGAAAAGGAAAAATTAGGAAAGGAAATTTCAGGAAAGGAAAGGAAAGGAAAGGAAAGGAAAGGAAAAGGAAAGGAAAGGAAAGGAAAGGAAAGGAAAGGAAGGAAAAGGAAGAGGAAGGAAAGGAAGGAAAGGAAAAGGAAAGGAAAAGGAAAGGAAAGGAAAGGAAAGGAAAGGAAAGGAAAGGAAAGGAAAGGAAAGGAAATTCAAGGAAAGAAGGAAAAGGAAAGGAAAGGAAAGGAATTTCAGGAAAGGAAAAGTTTCAGGGAAAGGAAAGGAAAGGAAAGGAAATAGGAAAGGAAATTTCAGGAAAAGGAAATTTAGGAAAGGAAAGGAAGAAGGAAAGGAAAGGAAAGGAAAGGAAGAAAGGAAAGGAAAGGAAAGGAAAGGAAGGAAGGAAAGGAAAAGGAAAGGAAAGGAAAGGAAAGGAAGAAGGAAAGGAAAGGAAAGAGGAAAGGAAAGGAAAGGAAAGGAAAGGAAAAAGGAAAGGAAATATATCAGTCCTTGTGCACCTCACACCCATTCTCTTTTGAGACTTACTTTGCAAGAGAGCAGAAAGGGGAAATGGAAATGGCAAAAGAATCAGAGCTATCAATTTTTTTACTGTATTTTATCAAGGATTTTTTTTTTGTTTTTAGAAGATGAGTGAAAAAGAAAGAATGGATTTATGTGCAGACCCAGGAAGATCAGCAGATCATATCCTGTTCTCACACAAATTCCCTGAGTTGCCAGGAATGTGTCAGATCCCTGTTAGATGATAACCCTTCCCTCTTGTGAGGAATATTTAGCTGGGGTCTGCCTCTCCAGAGGATTAAAATGTGTCCCTTGGGCTGGGTCTCCAGCATGGTCCAGATTCCTCTGCGTTAGATTCAGGCTACAAAAGTTTTGCCAAAAATTTTATGTCCAATGAAAGGTTGGTTTGATTTTGTTTGTTTGTTTGGTTGATTGGTTGGTAGGTTGGTTGGTTTTTGGGGGTTTTTTTGCAATGAAAATACTAAGTTCTGGATACTTCAGAGGATTTTGCAAAAGTTTTGCAAAATTTTCCCTGAGCAACTCAGCTGAAAAATTTTTCTTAAAACATTTTCTGAACATATCTTAAAACATTTTTGTGAATTTCTTCTGATCCATGCTCTGAAATAAAACATTGTTGGTTTTCCACACAAAAGCACCTTTGCTCTTTTAATCTTTCCTTTGTTTTGGGTTTGGAGCACAATTTCCACTTGCTCAGAACTGCAAGGCAATGCTTCTCTCCTGAGCTTATCCCAAAGAGTTCCCTATCCCTGGAATTGCTATCATTTTGTTGGTTTGATGGAACAAAAATTAAAATCAATTTGATATGACTTGAATTTATGACTTTTGGGATTGTTAATAGATCAGAGATCATTAATTTGGAGGAAACTGCTGAGGTGCAGTGCAGGGGACAAGGCATGGGAGAGCAGATGAGAACATCTGCTGAGCACTCCTATTGCTTAAAAAAAAGGGAGCAACTTCTCTGGAAGAGTTCCTGGCCTGGCTGATGCTTGGAGAATTGAGGAGGAGCTGATTTGTCTTAAACTCACTGAAATCTGCACTTCAAAAAAAAAAAAAAAAATCTCATTGGAAATGCATTAAAACAGGGATTGAGGGTTCTGAAAAAACTCCTCAATGAACTATTAATAATAATAATGAAATACCGCACTTTTTTCATTTCAGTAAGAAATCCTGAATGTTTTCAGAGTAGTTTTTGACCCTAAAACATGTCATGGCTTCTCAGGTTCTAGCTTTATTTTTTGGGTATTATTGTACTGTTGATTGAAATCACCTAAAATTAAGAGGGGGGAAAAAAGCCCAAAAAACCAAAACAGAAAACCCTTTGACTTTAAACTAAACTTCTCCTGGGCATGTCAAATCCTCCCATTCAGATCCCTCTTATATTTCCAGTACAGGCAAAGCACTGACTTATTCCCTCATCCTCAGGTTTACTGGATAGATTTTTAAAATTATAATTAGGCTGCACTAAATAAACATTTAAACAAATAACACACAGATTGTGATTGACAGATTTAAAACAAAGTTAGGATTTCATGTCCATGTTGGATATTAGGAAAGGTTTTTCCATGGAAAGATTGGTCAGGCATTGGGACAGGCTGCCCAGGGAAGTGGTGGAGCCACCATCCCTGGAAGTGTCCAAAAAAATGTGGATGTGGCACCTGGGGACGTGGGTTAGTGGTGGCCTTGGCAGCGCTGGGTTAAGGGTTGGAATTGATGATCTTGGAGATCTTTTCCAACCTTAATAATTTGACAATCCCTTCTCTTTGGAAGGAGAAGGAGAAGGAGAAGGAGAAGGAGAAGGAGAAGGAGAAGGAGAAGGAGAAGGAGAAGGAGAAGGAGAAGGAGAAGGAGAAGGAGAAGGAGATCCTTGCTTTGAAGGATAATGTGAGTTGTCTGGATCAGCCATATTTTAAAGGTTTTATTTCATTCTAGGAATTAGGGACCACAGGCTCTGTAAATCATTCTTCAACTTGTAATACTTTATATGGTTATTTATAGAATCAGCGTCACGTTTTGGGGTAATTCTTTTTTCCTGGTATATTCCCAGCTCTTCTCCTGGGCAGCCATTTCCCCTTCCTGGCTCATATTGAATGAACATTTTTTATAATGCTTCTTTCATCTGATTTTTAAAAATGCTTTGATCAAAACCTCCCTTCTGAGAACTGAATGTGGTTTGAATCACCAAGTCCTAGCTCTTGCTAATAAAAGGAAAGAACTGACTTATAATGACTTTGTTGGTGTTTGTGTGATCCAAAAAAGGAATCACTGGGAATATACCTGCAAGTACCAGAGGCCCCTTAGTGATTATTTTGCGTGAATTCTTTTTCTATGCTTTATTTTTTCCCCCACTTTTTTTTTTATAGATTTTTTTACGGAGTCATCTGAGAAGCTTTGCTTGGTTTTATTCTCAAAGAATACAAATTTATCTGACTCCTGCTTTCTTTTCCCTGGGGATATCCTGTATGAAATAAAGATTTTTCACAGCAAATCTCTGCAGGAAAGTCTTTTCCATGAACGCTCAGGTTTTGAAGAAGCTCCAGGTAATGCACGATGATGCTAATGAGCGTTTCCATCTTTCAGCCCAGGAACACCCTTTTCTCTCACACCAAAACTTACATGGAGAAGATCACTTCAAGGCTGTTCAGGGTGGTGGGATCATCCCAGGATGCCCCAATTCCCAAAGAAAAGAGCAAGCCAAGGAAGGTGTGTGTGCAATGCAAACCCTGCTGCTCACAGGAGCCGCCTGCCCCTCTCAACAGCAGGGCTGGAAACTGGGATCCAGAGTGCTCCAAGGCTCAGGGCAATCTGCTTTGTGTTTTCCCAGGCTGGGGAAGTGCACGGGCAGCTGATCTTCATTAAAAGCACTATTTTGGCTGGGTACAGGTAGTGTGTGTTCACTCAGTAGCTCTGGCATTCGAATCTTATCTTGCAAAATATGAATTTCAGGGGAGAAAATGCCAGCTGTGTTTGTGGATGTCCCGTGCTCAGGAACACACCAGAGCTGTATCCAGGCAGGCAGAGAGCTTCCCTGTGTCTGGGAATTTCACCTGCAGCCTGGATTAGTTTGCTTCAAACCCTTCATATCTCAGCTGAAGCTGAGTTGTGGTGAGAAGCACCCTGACCTCGGACACTGTGGAAAACTCCTACTCGCCTTCAAATCCTCATCTCAGGTTGTGCCCATCCCTTCCCTGCACTTTTCCTGGTGCCTGCCTTTACCAGAGCCACCCTTCATCTCTCCTCTACACTCCCATGCTAGACCCCAGCAAAGCAACCTCTCTGGGAGTAGCCATGAGGGAAAAACTGTGATTTTCTGGGGTTTTTCCCTCTTCAGACACCATCTACTCCATCCAGCTCTGCAGCCTCCCAACCCTTTGGTCCTGCCCTTGAACAGTGCTGCAATTAGCTGAGTGTGGGAATGACGATGTGGCTCATTTGAGGTTTTGTTTCCACTCAGACCAGAGTTAATCTCCCCTGCGACTTCCAACATTTCTCCTCCTGATGAATTGTTTATTTTCTGATTCTGGATGGTTTCTAAGAATAGCACTTTGGGTTCTGTACAAATTTGCTCTTTTGCTTTGATTCATTGCACTTAAAGACGCAGTTGTCATTCTCCCAAGTGTTGGCATGCAGTATTTGACAATCTTCAATGGAGCGAATTCCTGGAATATAAGAACAAGGCCTCATGCTTTGATTGAATTTTCTTTTTTCCTTTCTCTGTAGATGCAGAAATGGATGTTTATTTTTCATCAGCATTGCTGCAGGATTTTTGGAGGCGCGTTCCCTTCGCTTTTGGGGCCGACTCCTTTTCCAGCGTTGGGTTTGCCGAGGCTCTCAGCTTTTGTTCTTCGTGGATGTTATTCCAGCTCTCCCATCGGAAGCACAGCCACGACCTGGCTGTGTCATGTGGTTTCCGCAGCGGAATGAGGCACTGGAGCTGGGATAACTGGCTTGGGATGAGGCAGCAGACAACAACTCAAGGGCTGCAGTGACTGCCTTGAAGGCAACTGTCCTCTCCTCCACATGTGGAGTGAGGTCAACCCAAATATTCCAGCTTTTACCAGCTGGAGTGGCCCACGCTCCAGAAAATATGTGGATTTTTTTCCTTCATTATCTTGGGGTTTTGCCATCTTTAAGGCAAGTTCTCCTCATCTTTCCCCCTGTCCCAGGAAGCATTCAGGCTCCAGGGTAACGTCAGGTTCCCTGCAAGTGCCTGAGATCTTCCTGGTGGCCTGGAGCTCCCAGCCAGCCCCCACCCACACTCGTGGTGCCTTTGAACTGCTTATAAATAGCTTTAAATCCATGTGCAACCCTGGCACCGGAGGGAAGCGCCTCAGATCCCGGCACAGCGGACAGGCTCTGGTGTCACCCCAGCCATCCATCACTGCTCGGGCCTTTATGAAATCCAGAAGAGATCCTGACATGCGATTTTCCTGCTCCGGCACAGGGGGCTGGGAGATTTTTTTTTTGAGTTTTTTTCCCCCCCTTAGGAAAGCAGGCGAGTGAGCGAACTGGCAGAGCCCCTGCCACAAGGAATGAATTTGCACACACACTTTGATCCCTTTTATGATTTTTTTTATTTGTGTTAGCCACATCCTCTTCGCTGCACCACTCAGCAAAAGATGCTTTAAATTAGATGGGGCTTGGAAAACGCTCTGCCCGTGGCTGCCTCCCCCCTTGCCTCGCCTGCCCCTGAGGCCTCAGATTGGTCTGGTAGCCAGAGCCTTGCCTAACATGAAGCTGGCACCAGCCAGAAGGCAGATAAATAAACGTCCAGGAATCTTGTTTATCATATTTAATCCATCACATTTCCCAAACAGCCTGCTCCAAAAATGCTGCAGCAGTGTTTATATCATCCTGATCGAAGGCTACATCCGGGCACGTAAATGTCCTTGCTGGACATAGCACTAGTTTCACATGAAGGCAGCACCAACCAGAGCAAAAAAAAAAAAAGTAATAAACCCCCTTTTGTATTTCTTCTTCTCTCATTCCTGCCCAATCCAACCACCCAGCATTTGCACACTCATTTTTATTTTTTTTTCCCTTCCTTTTCTCAAGTTTTGTGGCGAACGTTGCCAAATTCTATGATTTCCCGCTAAATGAGCAAGTGGAATTCACTTGGAGATCATGAGGAGAGGGTTGATCCCTGTGCCAGGGAAGAGGAACAGTGCAGGCACTCAGACAAGTGTTTGGGTTTGGCATTGCCACCAGCCATAGCAGGGGCACTGGGGCTGGGAGCATCAACCTCCCAAGTGGGGAAAACCATGGGAAACCACCTCAGGCCACTGCAAATGGGAGATGCTGACTGGGAGGTGTGAAAGGAAAGAGGAAAAAAGCTCTTTTAACACCAAATCAAGGAGCAGGAGATTGTCACTGACCCCACATGAAGGCAATCAACCCAGGCAAGGGATCATTTCAGCACCTGGTGGAAAGTCTCCCTGCCCATGGCAGGGAGGTTGGAATGAAACAAGCTTTAAGGTGCCTTTCAACCCAAAATACTCTGGGATTTTCCTGTTCTGTGGTGGTGGAGCTCAGAAAGGAGCCCAGAGGGTCCAATGCACCACATGCTGCTCCACCAAACACCTCCCAGCAGTTCCAGCTCTTCAACAGAGAGAACAGCTAAGAAAAAACAAAACTAAAAAATAAAATTAAAAAAAAGAGCACTTAACCTGCATGGGATCTGACAGCAGTTTGTCTCATCAAAAATGAAGTTTTCTCTTTATTTCATGAGCTTTTCCTGTTAAAAGGAGGACTAAAATCAAAACTGTCAATTTCCGTTCTCACCTTCTCCACCACCTTTTTTTGTCCCATGGCCAGAATCACTCATCGCACTGGATGCAATTCATCCACTGTAAATCATATTTTGCTGTGGGAAATATCACCCTGTGCTGCCTCCAGTGCTGTCCAGAGGCTGGATTTCAAAAAGGATTGGAGACAGACAGTGTAGAAGTGAAAATCTTTGAAAAGTAGGGCTCTGATTTGGATGTCCCCTTGGATTTGGGATGGCTTTTGAACCCTTATCATTGAAAATCTCCAGCCCCAAAGGAAACAGCACCTGTTTCATGCAACCAAGCAGCACAGACATTTCCCAGGTGGCTCCTTGTACTCCTTGGAATAAAAATAAGGTTGTCAGGTGATGCATCACAGAAAAATCAGTGGTTTGCCTGTCAGAAAATACCCACCCCTTTATTTATAAGTGCTCTTAGCATCCCTAACTCTGAAATTAGGACTTAGACAGCCACCACTCACTCAAGCAACAGCAACCCGTACAAACTTATAAAGAAGTTTTTCATCCCTGTAAAAAAAATAAATAGGTCCTGTAAACCCACTTTTTCCCTTTCTCCTTCACCTCTTGCCTACTCTGAAGCAGGAACTGCTTCTGGCCTCCAGATGTCAAAACCCACAAGCTCTTCCCCTTTTTTGCTATTTTTGTCTCGCGCTTTGATCTTCAGCAACGGCTGCCCCAGGAAGAGGGGGGAGACACGTGGGGTTTGAGGGCTGGCTTGGGGCTTGGTGCTGCTGTGCCCCCTCCAAGGCTTCACCGCCTCACTTCCCTTTGCCTTCCAGAGGGAAATCCATCCCCAAAAATCGGGGTGAAAAGCGAGGGCATGGGAGGCTGGGAAGAAGGCAGGGTGGTGGGCAGGGAAGGATATGGGTGGGCATGGCTGGGCAGAAGGGAGGCAGAAGGGCATCTGCCCAGGGGTCAGCACTGAGGGCTGAGTGGGGATGGGTCCTGGATGGCGTGGGAAGAAGTTTGATCCATTATTTTGGGCCAAAACAGGATGCAGGGCTTGATGGCAACCTCACCTGGAGCCACCGGGGAGAGCTGGAGGTGCAGAAGGCAACAGCCCTCAGCCACTGCCTGCCCAAATCAATCTCACCTGCTCCAGGGACCTCCAGGCATCCCTAAAACCCATGGAATTCCCTTTCAAAGGCAGCTGAGTCATGCCCAGAGCACTATCTCTGTTATAATTCACCACCTGATCAATGGGCTGCATCACCCCATGATGTCTTAGCCCCACTAACACTTTGCAACTTACTCTCTCTCCCATAAAAATGAACAAATAAATCTTTTTCATGCCATAACACACCAGAAAAATGAAATTATACTGCCAGTGGGACTCATTCCTGGAGCAAAGGAAGCAATCTTAGAGCTGAAAAGTCAATGTCCAGTTGGAGAGTTGTGAATATTTTCTTTCTGCTTCCCTGCCAATGTTTTATTGCTGTGGTGGGTAATACCAGGGAACTCTCACAGCACAGCTCAGCTCACCTCACTCAGCAACTGCAGGCTGGCAAAATATTGCCCAGAGAACTGTGTGGCTTCTACTGCCAAAAAACCCAAAACAAAACACCAAAATGTACACAAAAAACTGAAGGAAAAAATTGACGGGTTTAAAAAACTGTGGGGACAGGCAGTTGGAATTAACATCTGTGACCAAAGCAAAACAAATCTCATCAGGTATTTGCACAAATTCTGCATCCCATGTACTCCTGGATGAGAGTTTGGGGTACAGAACTGCCCATATTCCAAGGAATGCCTGGACTTGGCACTCAGAGCTCTGGGCTGGGGACCAAGTGGGGATCAGACACAGGTTGGGTTTAACAGCCTAGGAGAGCTTTTCCAACCTCAGAGATTCTGGGATTTTATAAAAGGGGTGCCTCAGGATAATGCTTGTGACGGACACCCCAGGGCAATGTCCCCTGGCTTCCAGGGATGATTTACAAGGAGAAACACCTGAGCTTGTGTAGCATTTCCTTCCCTCTGCTCCCCAGCACCCACCTGGCTCCTCGTTATCCCCCTGCCCTTCCATGTTCCTCCCACCCCACTCCCAGCCGCCATCACCTTGTTGCTCATTGTGGGGTGATGACAGCGGGGTGTGGACATGCACAGAGCCCCCTCAGCCACCTCCTCATCCTCAGATCCATCCTGCCTTCACCTCGAGAGCAAAGTGCCACACCTTGGGAATGCTGCCAGCCACCACCCACCTTCTCCTGGGCATTTTGGACTAAACCCAGTGTCAACGCTCATCAGGTGTTTCCTCTCCATGTACATGTAAACAAATCTGTATCCCCAGTGTGGCACAGAACCTGCTGGCTGCTTTCTGTTTAAAAGCTTCACTTCTGCCCCAAGGTGCTCACAAAAACAAGGCCATGATGCACATTACAGGCAGAAATTTCCTCCCCTGCAGCTGCAGCTCCTCTGTCCCTTGCAAACGGATCAAAACTCGCTGGAGCCAGAATTCCTGCATCCCCAAGAGCTGCATAGTTGTGGCTGTTTAGTATTCCCAATTTAGGCATTGTCTGCAACAGAGAGTGAGTGAGTCTAAGAACACATATGCTGAGAAAGGCAGTGCTGAAGGGTATCCCACCCTTCATTTAAAGGGGAGAACTAAAATATCTCATGTGTGTGTGTAGACACACAGGCATATGTGTCACGGTACTTAGGCAAACACAAGATCCACAGAAGTGGAAGGCATTTGCTTCTCCTGTGCCCCATTTGGAAAAGTGCTAATGCCTTCTGGGAAACGGGGAGAGAACATGAATATTCGGTTCCAGAGCGACACAGTTTGTCACCGTGCTTTTCTGACTTCCCTGCAGCAAAACGAGAAGAAAAACACTGAGTGTTTCTGCTGCCTCCATGTCCAAGCTTGTCCTGTCTCTTTGGAGCAGGTTCTTTCCACATAGGATTTTTTTATGCCTTGCAAATCACAGAATCAAAGAATCGTGCTCCATGTACACAGACACAGGTTTAGGGACCCTAAAACTCACCCAGTGCCACCCCTGCCATGGGCAGGGACACCTTCCACTGTCCCAGGTTGATCCAAGCCCCATCCAACCTGGCCTAGGATACTTCCAGGGATCCAGGAGCAGCCACAACTTCTCTGGGCACCCTGTGCCAGGGCCTGCCCACCCTCACAGAGAAGAAAATTTTCCTGATATCTCACCTAAATTTCCCATCTTTCAGTCTGAGTTTTCCCTCTTTCAGCTTGAATTTCCCCTCTTTTGGTCTGAATCATCAATGTCTCACTTGAATCACTAATTTGCGTTGCCTCAGGGTAAGATAATCTCTGTCCATGCTGATTTCCAGGAAAAGAGCCCTAGATGCAAGAGGTGGCCTCAGATCCCCCATTTCCTGGCCAATACTCTGACCATGAGGGGTCGGATGGTTCTTCTTTTGGAACATCTGGGCCATCCTCTTGAGGAGCACCAAGGGCACCAGAGGGACAGCCAGGCCAGTGACCCTGCACTGCAAATGATTCAGCAGGTGAGGAGATGGAGAGATGCCCTGAACCCTCACCTTCAGGGAGAAGCTGATGGGCCCCTCCATGGGGAGACACAGCTCTGGAATGGGAATTTCAACAAAAAAATCATGGCAGCCCAAAAAAACCCCACAGTTTTGCCATGGAAATGCAAATGGAGATGGTGGAATCAGACCAGCTACGAAACACTTTATTAATGTGCATAAATTTACTTAATTAATGGGTTCCCACCACACTGGCCTTTATGGGAGGGACCCTCCTGTATTATGGGATATATTTTCATTCGCCACAAAGAAAAAGCTCTTGCCCCCAAATGGGTTGTTATTTCCTCAGTGGCTCTCTCCAAGTGCTGAGGCTGTAAAGGGAGACATCCCAGCAAGGGCAGCAGGAGGGCATCAATTTCTCCTGTTTTATTTTTTTTCCTGGCTTTTTCCTTGCTGGAAAACTCTCCAGCTGGTGGCACTTGTGACCTGAGGATCGGATGTGTCACACAGAAGTTTTAAAGCAAACAATGAGCAATGGGTTTGGGAGAAGTGGGAAACAGAGGCACGAGTTTTTGTTGTGAGGGAAGATCTGAGCCTGAAGGGCAGGATCCCTGCTACTGGTGGATGGGATGAAGTCCCCAGTGGGAAAGGATTGCTGACCACCCCCTGCAGCCCCTGGGCTCCCTCCCAGCTGCCTCTGCTCAAGGTGTTTGCACAGGAGCACGGCAGATGAGGCACAGATGACCAAAACGAAAGGAGACTCCATGTAAACATTCACCTAAAACACACTTTTCCCAAGAGATTTCTCTTCTCTCTAGGTGGAGGTGACACCCAGTGGTTGCTTGCCACAGCCCTTGGAGCCTGCACAGATGGGAAAGGGTGGCTTCTTGGGACACCCAGCAATCCCTCGGGATGAGCGACCCCCAAGGCCATGGAGGGTGAAAACGCACGTGGGAATATTTGCTCTCAATTTATGGACACCAATAAAAGTGCTGGGGGAGGAAAGACAATCAGGGCAAACTGAGAAGTGTTCCAGTGTTCGCATTCCTCCACCTTCCACCCCAGAGGCGGGGAGACGCTCTCCCTCATGACCTGCCAGGAAAAGAGATGGCTGTAAAACTGCTGAGATCATTTGCAGTTCCCCCCTCTACCCCCCTCCCACTTCCAATCTGCAAACCTCATCCCTGCTCCCCTCTCAGAGACTAGGAAACGGTTTGGGTTAAATTAGTGTGGAAGCTGGAAAGCCTGGGATTGGAATCATTTCCCCGCTGGCCTTCCAGGGGCTCCGACGGGAAAAGCCCCCAGGCACAACTGGAGAACAAGATCTCCTGCCAGGTCTTCTCCTGCTTACACCTCCCCATGCTCCACCTCTGGGATCTGCTTTAGCACTTAGGTGGTGGGGCAGCGTGGGGAGAAGGTTGTTTTTCTTTCCTTCAGCCTTTGCAAATGGACTTCCAGATCCAACAAAAAAAGAAAAAAAAAAAAAAAAAAAAAAAAAAAAAAAAAAGAAAAGAAAAGAAAAAAATTGGCTCAGGCAAACGCAGGATCTGAAAGGCATTGCTTGGCAGGTGGAGGTGTTGCTTCTCCCATCACTCCTTCATATTTTTTTTATTGGCAAAGCAACTTCCTCCTGGTCGTGAAATGCTGAATGGAAGAAGGAGAGGTACTTTGGACAAGGGATGGAGGGACAGGACACAGGAAATGGTTTCCCACTGCCAGAGGGCAGGGTTAGATGGGATGCTGAGGAGAAATTGTTCCCTGTGAGGGTGGGAGGCCCTGGCACAGCTTGCCCAGAGCAGCTGTGGCTGTCCCTGGATCCCTGGAAGTGTCCCAGGCCAGGCTGGACATTGGGACTTGGAGCAACCTGGGCTAGTGGGAGGTGTCCCTGCCCATGGCAGGGGTGGAATGGGATGAGCTTTAACTCTCTCTTCCAACCCAAACCATTCCATGATTTTATAATTCTAGGTATTCCTGGCCCCCAGGATTATTTTCTGAAAGATGGTGGCACAAGCCATCCTGCAGGTTTTGGGGTTGAATATGCTCCAAACCTTGGCTTGGGAACCCCAAAGGAACAAAAGGGTGCTGAGTAGGTGCAGTTATGCTTTAAAATGCAGCTGAAGGTTTCCCAAAATCATGTGAGAGGATCCATTCCTTCATGAAAGGGGACTTTGCTCCCCCACAGCCCAGGAAAAAGCCCTTTCCCCCACCTTTCAGGGCTTCCTTGTTCCCTGGAGCTGACACAGGAGCCTGCAGCAGAGGAGGGTGTAGGACCCAGACTCCAGCAGGACCAGCTCTGACTGTTAATCCCCAAACCAGCCTTCCCTCCTGATGAACAGGAGGCAATTCCAGCACTCTGGCAAAGCTGCTTGGAGAGAGGTGATGGAGCCCTAAGGCTACTCCTAAATCTGTCACACAGCACGTGCTCCTTCCCTCAGCACTTACATATTGATATTGCTGGAGGAGAAAAAAAATCCAAAAAAATCAGCCCTGGCTGTCCTTGTGGATCCCAGAGGAAACGGTTTTATGGGACTCTGATGGATGCAGAAAATAACTTCCACTTAACGGCAGGCGCTGGCTCAGCGTTTGCTGGCCCAAGACAGATCAAACACTTCAGAGCAATTCCCAAGTTATTTGTCCTCCAGCTCAGGGGTTCCCAGCCAAATCTTTATCCTCTGCTCCTAAAAGCTGGTTCTACTTTAGTATTTGGGAATAATATCCCTTAAAACACGCGTTTATGAATGAGCAATATTTTCCTCACCTCTGCAAAAGCCCGGCACCAGGTTGGAGTCCAGGATGCAGCAGCAGCAGCATCTCCTGCAGAAAAAGGTGCTGAGTGGTGGTGTCCAGAACCCCTCAAGTGCTTTGGGAATCAGATCCAGCCTGCCCACTGGCACATTTGCAAGCTGGGCATGGGGAAAATCACGCAGCCATGATGTTTGGTTAATGAGCAACTGCACAATGCTTTTAGTTGTTGCGTGAGAGGACGTTTTTAGTCCCTGTGACACTTCATCCCTCATTTTCCAACCAGCCGGTAGGGATGGGACTTAGTTCCCAGGCCAGCCAAGCTTTGGAATGGACATTTCAATTTCTGAGTGCAGCTTGGGTGGACTCTGCATTTTTGAAAAATTAAATGGCACCCAAGCTGGATGAACCTCGGTGGCCAAAACTTTTGCGCTTTGGGAAAGAGCGTGTGCAGCTCAGGGAAAGAAAAACAGCACAAGGTAAATGGAAAACTCTCACCCAGGGCTTTGCTAATCAGCAACAACTGATGCTCTGCTAATATTTTGATAAAGTCCTGTTTTCTCTCCAGAACAGAAACTTTACAGAGAATTTCTTTTCCCCCTCCCCCACCCCTCTGCTGCCCTTTCCTTCTGTCAGAGTTCTGGCACAGTGTAAAGGGGAACACATGTAGGGGACAGAAATGCTGGATGAAAGGAGGGAGAAAGAGAGGAGAGTAAGGAATCCCTCAGCCCCATCAGCACATCAAAACCTGGATTGTACCTGCACTGTCCTCTCCTCCCTCCATCCCCATCCCAGGCGCCCACAGCCTCCCTCTCTCAGCACTAAAGGGGAGCAGAGCATACACAAACCTTGACCAAAGGCTGGAGGATTCTCCTTAAAATTCTGAGGAAACCATTCATTCTGGATTCCATGCTGGATTGCTCTTCCCAGCCAGTGCCTAGAGAAGCCCTGGAAAAGCGGCTGGGCTTGGTCGTCCCAAAATCCAAGGGAGTGAGATCCCAGGTGTCAAACCCAAGGGAGATTTCAGGAATATGTGGGTTTTATGCTGAATGAATATGTGAGAAAAGGGGGGAAAAATTATGTCAATGTCAACAAATTTGATTTGGTGATCCTGGAGGTCTTTTCTATCCTGAAGAATCCTGTAATTCCAATGTACCTCCCAGGGAGCATGGGGGGCTTATTTTATTTTATTTAACCTGCTGTTGGATAAGACGACAGATGTCCACACTGTTTCTTACTTTAGATAGCTCCAAACCAGAAATGAATGTATAAATGGGATGAACGAATGTGTGGAGTGTACCCTGATCCAGGATGTCTGATTAAGGCAAGAAAGAGTCAGGACTCTTTCTTTCTTTAAAAAAACCCAAAAGTTTTATCATTTGAGGGAGCTGCTTTTTAGATGAAAAATGGGAGTACCCACACAAAGGAGGGATTCTCAGGACATAACAACTCCTTTAGGGAAGAGAAAACCATAGGTCAGAAAAGGTAGCTGGAAACACTCAAAATAGAGGAAAACAGAGGAAAATGCAGGAAAATTCAGGAAAATACAGAAAAATACAGGAAAATACAGGAAAATACAGGAGAAGTGGTGGCTCTGCCTCTTAGTTTGGTCCCCAGGGGGATGGGGAAAAGAAAAGCCTCTTGGGGAATGCTGAGTGTCTAGAGGAAAGATGCACACTGAGATGCCTTTAGAAGCTCCAAGCAGTAATTCCAAGGTGGAACAGAGATCAGACTCACCTCGGGAAAGAAGAGGGAGAAAACAAAGGCAGGGTGAAGCAGAGCAGCAGAGGCTTCTCAGGTGAAGATCAAAGGAGAAGGGCAGGTTCGGGGAGCCACCCCTGGAGCCTGGGATGTCTCTGGTTGCCCAGGGCTTCCCTGCACAGGTGTCGCTCTGTTTGGACAGCTGTCCCTGCCCCCCCAGCTGCTCCAAGGGGTCGGTGCTGGTGGCTGGGAAACTCCTGGGGCTCTCCAGGGCAGTCCAGAGCCTGTGTGTGGTCAGGGCACTGCCTTCCTTCCCTCCCGGAGGCAGGGATTATACAGAGAATAGCTGAAGAACTCAAAGAGCTCCAGAAGGAAGAGAAATGGGAGCTGGGTATTTGGCACTGCAGCTGCCCAGGGCACCAGCATCAATTAATAGGTTTTATTTCACTTTTTAAAGCAGATTAGGGATGTATCTGTACTTAATGCCTGTCCCAAAAGTCTTTATCCTTTCTAAAGCTGAAAAGGCAGCCAGAGCACCCCAGATGCCCCCAGCTAACTCCAGGGCAGCAAAAGCAGGAGAGAAGAGACATCATTCCACAGCAGTGAAGGGTTTGTACTCCCATTTGTCACCTCTGGCAGGCAGGGCTGGAGCTGCCATCTCAGGACAAACGTCTCACACTGGCTGCTCCTGCTCATCTTCCTGAGGGCCAGAGTCACCTCCTGAGACTCCTGAGCCCAGAAAGTAGCTCAGCTCTTGAGGCCACAGTGTCACTGTCTGAGAGTCCTCTCACCCTTTTAATCTCCCTCCCCAGCACATCGCCCTGCCCTCACATCTTTACTTCACTTGTTGGGTTTGGCATCTCCTTTTGTACTATTTTTGGAGGAGTTCAGAACTTGTTTCTGACTTTGGCCATCTTCGTCCTATAATTATTATTTTTCCTTCCAGACACTGGCCTCATTCCCACGTTGGCTGCAACGCTTCAATCATCATTTAATTCAGCCTTCTTCTCTTTCCAGGAGCACCTTCTCACAACACTGTTAATGAGGTAAATCCATGGAAAATAAAAACTTGGGTAACCAGGGGTTGGGACTTATGGAAAGCACCTTGAAATACATCCCTGGGTATGTTTTGTCCCATAAATGCTTCATCTCTCTCTTCCATGAGGCCCAGTAGGACCTCCATGAGCCTGATAGGACATAGGGAGATCCCTAACACCTTAGAAGGCTTAAAATGCAATTTTTCTCTCTCAAAACTTGGAAGCCTCCTGCAGTAGGATATCCATGCTTGAACACAAGGGATCTCTCGACTGGATCACACCTCCCACATTTGGGACCAGTCAAGGGTTCACCTTTGGAGCCCCAGGAACCAAGAGAGGTCCTGAGGTTCCAGCCAGGAAACAAGAGGAGAACTCATACAACACAGGGAGATCCCCCGCATCTTAGAAGGATTGAAATACAATTTTTACTCACTGAAAAGCTGGGATCTGGCAGCCTCTAGAGTAGGATATCCATGTTAGAGCAAAAAGGATCTCCTGAGCAAGCCTCCCCCATTTGTGACCAGCTAAGGGTTCCCATTAGGAGTCCCAGGAACCAAGGGAAGACCTGAGGTCCCAGCAAGGAAAAAAAAGGAAGGGACAACGGAAAGAAACAGGGAAAAGAGTCTGGAAGAAGGTATTCCTGAGCCTGACAAATATTCCTTCTCCTCTGTCTGTACTGGCACTCTGTCTCCTCTCCTTCAACCCTGAGACTGTGCAACATTCCCAACCCACATCCCTCTCTCACTTCCCCAGAACTCCCCACCTACCCTTCTCCCCAACCTCCACCTTTTCTCCTGCCTCTGTGAGTGTCCTTACACAAAACTAGGAAGCAGCATCTTGGGGAAAACCCTAAAACCACTCAAAAGGGATTGATGGGAAAAACAACGTACTTGCCAAAGGAGCAGGAGCCGAGTGATGTTATTCCCAACAGGCTTCCCAGGGCCAGGGGAGTACTTTCAGCAATGAAATAACGCAGCCTGTGTTGGGACCCCCTCCCACCTTCCCTGGATTGAGCAGCACAATGATACGTTAAGGCACCACTGGGTTTTCCAATAATAAAACAAGGAAAACCTTCATTTTGGGCACCTGGGGTCTGACACAAGGCAGGCTCCTGCCTCCATATAAAGGCAGCACAGTGCGGCTGGGTGAAAATTCCTTTATTTGTTTGAATTTGATATTCCTGCCTGCTCTGCCAGAAGCTTTCCTTTCCCTCCACAGGCTTGCACTGCACAGCAAGTGCTGTTTCACAGGACAGTAATTAAAAAATCCAAGGAGATTTATCCCACTGGGTGAAAACAAGATGAAATTCAGACTCTTCCCCATTTGAGCTCAAAAAGAAGCAAATTTTACCTTCTCTTAGGGGTGAAACTGAAGCACAAAGAAAAACGTGAGAGGCAAGGAAAAGGAAACCAGGTAAGCAGGGTGGGTTTTTTCCTGAACTCATGTGACCCCAAACCACATAAACCAAACACTGAACTCGGAGCTGAGCTTCAACATGGCTTCAGCCACATGCAATTAGCCCAATTAAAGGAATGTTTTTAAGGCCGTGTTAGGTCCTGCCAGCATTTTAAGTGGGAGAAAACTTGCTTTGCCAGCAGATGTTGCCACTTTTGGAGCGGGGCTGGAGTTTGGGGCCGCTTTCTCAGAAAAGTTGCGTGCTCAGGCTGTGAGGAAAGGCAGGGAAAAGGTTCCCTGTCAAGATGAAATACATTAAAAGAAGCTCACATGCTCCCTGATCATGCTGTGCCAGGCATCAGGGAATGTGACCAGCTGAAATTGCCTCCCAAAAAATAAAAGCAAGGGGCTGTGGGACTGCTGAAACCCAGGATTATTGAAAAAGAAAACAAAACCTGGAAACGTTTGCCGAATGAAACCAGATTTTGGTGATTATTTTGTAATTATTCACGGTTGGAGGGACAGGAAAAAATCCAGTATTTAAATGGGCTATTTGTTTGTTTGTTTGAGACCAAATGCTAATGGTGATGGTTAATGGGAATTTAAAAAAAAACGGGAAAAAATGTGTATAATTGGCTTGTACTGCATTAGTTCCCAAGTCAACCAGCAAAACCGGTCTTATCACTGTGGGCCCTGTGTGGATTTTATTCCTAAATCTGTCTTTCAAATCCTGGGTGCTGTCCAGGAATTACTCTAATAAAAGAAAATTTTAAAGATATCCTGGAGGCTTAGGAAATACATTTTCCTGTACACCATACTCCATCAATGATGCTGGCATGGAAAACAAGGGAAAAAAGACCATTTCTTTCTCATTTTTGTATAAGTAAATAGATTAAAGAATAATTCTGGGCTGCTCTGAAATGGCTCTGTGCCCCTTGGAAGTTTTGCCTTCAATCTGAAAGTGATTTCACGAGTCCAGGAATGCTGGTGAGCAACAGAACTGGGGGATTGACGAGCCCAAGGCAGGATGTGAGGTCTCAAGGTTCCCCTCATGCTCCCTAGCATCCTTGTCTGCTGTTTGAGAATATCCAAAGATAATTATTCTGCAGGCTCCCCAACTGGGCAAAGATGCTGCTGCCCTTCAGGACAAACCAGCAGGACTGCATGCACCAAACACAGAATTCCAGAGTGGTTTGGACTTGAAGGGACCTTAAAGATCATCCCAATCCACCCCTGTCATGGACGGGGACACCTTCCACTGTCCCAGGCTGTTCCAAGCCCCAAAGACCAACCTGGTCTTGGACACTTTCAGGGATCCAGGGGCAGCCACAGGTGCTCTGGGCAAGCTGTGCCAGGGCCTCCCCACCCTCACAGAGAAGGATTCCTTCCCAGTATCCCATCTAACCCTGCCCTCTGGCAGTGGGAAACCATTTCCTGTGTCCTGTCCCTTCATGCCTTGTCCAAAGCCCTCCCTCCTTGGTCAACAACAAAATGACCAGCTCAGACAATTGTCCTGATGGCCTGGGAGGTAGCAGCTCTTCCCAATGTCCATAGGTGATTTAGGAACACACATTCCCCTGATACCTCAGGAATTTAAGGGCCTCTGAAAGTGCCTCAGAAGGAATGGAAAAGCCCAAACTCTCTCTGCTCCTCAGACCGAGACCTCACAAGGTCCCAGATGTGATGTCCCAGACATCCTGAATGGTGGCACAGCCATTCCTGCCCTCTCCTGGAAGAGCAGCCGCGGCCTGAGGCTGTTCCTGTTTCCTGTTGGAAGCAGCCCTAGCCATGAACACCACGGGTGGGCACTGAAACATACAAACTGAGACTTTTTGGGTTCCTTCCTAAAGATGGGAGTGCCGTGCATGGAGCTGCCCTGGGTTACTCCAGACAGATGTGCCAGAGGTCCCAGATCCTTCTGGAGCAGCGCTGGGACACTTGGCAGCCCAGCTCACCAGCCCTAAAGTGGCAATATATTTGAGCAATTCACTCCAGTCTGGGATGTGTGAAGCATTTTTTCCATCTGGAGACCTCATCCCGGCCCCTGTGGATGAAATGCTCAGAGAGGGCTGTGTCCTGCTCCTGCAGCATGGCGTGAGGGAGAGCTGGGAGTGCAGCCACAGGCCAGAAAGAAGGGACAATTTCCTGTGAGGAAGGACAAAAGGGCACAGGGATTCATTTTCTGGAGACATGGCCAAGAAATCCTCTTCCCTGAGGAAGGATGGAAAAGGACCATTTTGGAGGAAGGGCTGAAGAAGCCTCCTGGGATGGCTGACCACAGGAGCAGCAGCTTCCTCTTTTGTCCCTACCCTGCTGCACCAGGGATGCTCTGTTCTTCCAAAGGGATCCTGACCCACCTGGTGATCCCAGCTGGTGGGAATGATCCCGCCCAGGCCCATTTTGAGGGGGGCACATTAACAAACCCCAGCTTGCGGCTGCCAATAGGTGCTGGCATTAGCTGGATTTATAGCAAAGCTTTATCTGTTGCCTGCAATTCTAATTTGTGGCTCATAGGCCATAAAATTCCAAGTTTTCCAGGCAGGGGGGAAAAAAAAGTGATGATTGACTGTTACTGCTGCCTCTTTTTTTTTTTTTTTTTTTTTTTTTTTTTCCACTGGAGCTGTTCCTTATGCAGTTGTAACCAAATGGTAACCAAACAGACTCTCTAATGGCCAGCACTGTTTATTCCAAAACTGTATGGATTTTCCATTTGTGATTCAAAAACCACAGGGTGTCACTTTCCCTGCTTGGCATGAAGCAAGGTCAAGCTTTGGGGATGCAGAGAGGATCCTGGAGAAAACTGTCCCTGCCCGAAGGAGAATCCCTGAGAATTAAACTGCCTTTCACTGTGGGTGAATGATGAATTTTTTAAAATCACCTCCAGCCTAAGCTGCAAACCAGCCATTTGTTTCCCAAAGTATTTATTAAACTCCGCACAGCTCAATGCTTTTTTATTCCCACTTAAGAATTCATTTTTCTTGGTCAAGCTTCCATTTACCCTGGAAATGAGATTTTGAAAGGAGCTTCATCAATAGCACCCAGCCCACCACACACCAGGGATGCTTCCTCTGTCATTCATGTCCCACACAGAACAACAGAGCCATGCTGAGCTCCACCTGCTTCCACCCTGCAACTTGGGGTTATGGAGCAAAGTTCTCCCTTCTGATCCAGGAGTAAATTTGTCCGCATTTTAGAACTCAAAAAACCGTTGCAAAGCTGCAGGAACCCAAAGGAAGGTGGGTGGGGGGAAACGCAGCAGCTCAGAAAGATGGGGTTTGTCAGGTGTGGGATTTTCCACATTCCCATGAATTCTGAAAGCCCAGAAAATGCTGGCATGTTTACCTTCCAGAGGGTGGGAAAGCATCCAGGCTCTGATACATTATTCAGTTCAGGTAAGATCAGGGATTTGGGCTTGGATTTCCAGGAATGTGTGGGTCAATGCGAGTGAAGACTCGGGATAGAAGAGCCAGGTGGGATCAGATCCTACCCCAGCAACACAGGAAAGACCCCATAGAAAGGACAACCTCAGCAGGAGCAAGGGAGATTTGGGAAAGCTTTTTTGTGAGGGGCACTAAGAACTGGAATAAAATGCACAAGAAGAGGGTGGGGCTCCTGGGAAGGAGGCTCAGTGCACATCCCCACGAATAGGTTAGACCAGCAACATGGTGAGCGTGCAGGAGAGCGCTGGGCTGGGCAAAAGAACAGAGTCCAGCCCAGGCACAGCTCAAGGGACCAACAAAGCATTTTGGCAAGCAGAGCCTCCCCGAGAGCCAAAGGGCAGAGCAGGGAAGCTTCCTTGCAGGCCAATTACCTCGGCAGGAATCTAAAAGATATTCCCATTGCCTGCGAAGCTGCGCGCCAAGTCTGGTGTTTGTTTGTGTCTGTGTTTATTTCTCAGAGCGTTTTTTCCCCTGCACCCCAGGGAACTGGCTGGATGCAAGCTCTGGCCTTCTCATGGAATAAGAATTAACTCCTGGATCTTGGCAGCACCAGACAGAGACTGGCTCCTGCTGAATTGCAGCCTGATGCAAGTCCCATGAGCCACAACATACCCAAAAATCAAGTTCTGCCTGTCCCTCATCTGCCTGGAGACCCAAAAAGCCCAGGGCCCCTCTGTCCTCTGGTTCTGTGCTGCAGTGTGGGGCTCTCAGCGCTGCTTGGGCACCTGCTGTGTCCAGGCCATTCAGAAACTGAAGTGCCCACAATCCACAGCTCCTTGTCAATTCTGTAGGTGAACAGAGGGAAATAAATCAAGAGCGAAAAGTGCAGCACTGCCTCAGACTGCAAAATAAAGTTTGCCCAAGTCCAGTTTCTCACTGGGCTTTGGAAGTCCTGAACCTATTAAAATCTTCTGGTACAAACTGGTTTTGCTTCTCCAGCAGGCGATGTCACCTTGCACGAGGGGAGGCTCTGACCCATCCTTTGAGCGGCTACTTCTGTTGTTATGAGAGGTGACTAAGAGCTGAAGCACGTGGGGACTTCAGCATTTGGGGCCACTTGGTGAAAAATCTTCTCTCCCTGTCCCCAGTGGGGCTAAACCAACGTCAGTACTCGGCAGCTGCAGGGAAGTGAATCGCTGGGTTGGACTTCCGGCACGCTGGCGCTGAATCACAGCCACCAGACCTGGCACTTGTCCACGGCAACCAGCTTGGACTTGGGGAGTCTGGGTACAGAGATGTGATGGAAAAACCCTGAATTCAAGGAGAAAATGGGCTTGGCTGCGCCCAGGCGTGGATGTTCCCATGGGATCTGAGCCACGTCAAGACAGAGAGCTCATTGCTCCATCCCCCGTGTGGCTGCTGGATGCAGAGGAGGCCAAGAGGCAGCTCAGGACACTGGGAAGGCAAAATGCTGATGCACTGATGGAGTCACCTGCACAGGGACATTTGGAATCCCATCAGGAGAAGGAAGCTGTGGGCCTGACCCCTGAGCAGCACCCTGGGCTGTGGAACCAGCTCCATCTGGGAGCCCACACCTTGTTTTAAAGGGAGGAGGTCTCAGGAAGCACAAGAGATCCATCTGATGTGTAATCTAGTGGCATTCATGGCATTGAACTGTTTTCCATGGAAACCTATCTGCAGAAGGATATACATGCCAGATGCCTTGATTTAATCAGCCCATGTAATACTCTCAGTTATGTTCCAACATCTGACCCCTGCTAACCAGATCGGGCACTTCAAAGACGGGAGGAGTGTTTTTCATGCCAGAGAAAAGAACCATGGAATCTCCAGAGCTGGAAGGGACCCACAAAGATCACCAAGTTCAGCTCCTGGCCCTGCATAGGACAGCCCAACAATCCCACCCTGTGCATCCCTGAGAGCATTGTCCAAATGCTCCTGGAGCTCTGGCAGCCTGAGGGCTGTGACCATTCCCTGGGGAGCCTGGGCAGTGCCCCAGCACCCTCTGGGGGAAGAGTTTTTCCTTTAGCTGGATGAACACCAGAGTTGGGAACCAAAATGAAAGTCCAGCCAAGGCTTCCCAGTGAATTCTGTGCTGGTTCAGAGTGGACATGATGCATTTTCACCATGATTCTGTGGCATTTTGAATACTTTCTTGTGGGAAGTGAGCACAAACCTGCAGCTGTTCACAGCAGCACAAAGCTCAGAGTTACTGAAGTCTGAATGCACAAATAATCTCGAATTCTCCCAATTTTTGTCTTTGCATAGCAAAACATAGAAATATGGGATTTGTGTTTACCTGCACCTTTTGGCCTCTCTTGATGCACAGACCCATACACAGAGGGAAGAGGAACAAGGTTCCCAGCAATGGGAACAGTAAAACTTCCTGGCCTTGTTTGCATTGGCACAACAGCTTCTGCTGTCAAGTCTGCATCCTTCATGGTCCACGATGCATGAAATATCCCGGGTTATCACTGAGCTGAAAGTTTATGGATCCAGCCCAAAGCTTGCTGAACACCCAGCAAGAACAACTCCCAGCAAGAGGGACCAGACACTGTCTCAGGCTGCTGGGTTAAAAATAGTTCTCAATTGTCAGATCACACAGATGGCCCCCAGCTCTGTTTGAGTGATGGCCCACAGCAAGGGGTCTGGTGACATCGGCTCAGAGGTCCCTTCCAGCCCAAATCCCTCTGGGATTCCATAATGCTTCAGCCCCAAGAAAGTTTGCACTAATGGAGGTAATTAAAGGACCTGATACTAAATGGAACTTAGGACAACTGGGAATTTCTGCTTGCCTAATGGGATTTATGGGATTTATTGGTTGCTTTGATGAAGGCAAAGCCTTGAACATCTTCAGACAACAGTCTTATAATCTATTTATTATAAAGCCAAATTCCTTTCCAGCTCAGTAAGATGGACCTGGAGGTGAATGTCTAGGGACCATGGGCACCTTCCACTTCCCCAGGGTGCTCCAGACTCCATCCAGCCTGGCCTTGGACACTTCCAGGTTCCAGGGGCAGCCACAGCTTCTCTGAACAACCTTAGGGCCTCCCCAGCCTCCCAGGGAAGAATTCCTCACCAATATCCATCAAACCCTGCCCTCTGGAAGTGGGAAGTCATTCCCCCCCTGTCCTGGCACTCCAGGCCCCTGTAAACACTCCTTGTATAAAGAGAAGATCAAAAGGATAAAAATTCCAGAAGCTGCTCCCACACTGACATAAAATGCTCAATAGCTGAAATTACCCCCCAAAAAAAGAAATTTTTGGTAAAAACTGCATTTTGTAGGAAATGAAACAAGGGGTGAACCCATTAATACATTCCAACTGCAAACAAAATCAGGCTCAGAAACACCTACCAGACAATCCAGCCCACTCCCTGTGCCTCCTAAATCTCCCTAGCCTCCAGCGGGTACCACAGGCTCTCAGTGCTGTGAGTGACACCACAATGTGGGGCTAACAGCACTCAGTGCTCTTAAAACTGTTTCTTAATTTAACTTCCAATTTATGGAGGCATTTTACCATCCTTCAACTCTCATTTTCTCTGAGGAAACGCAGGCCCTGCTTTGCAAAACATTAAAATAAATGGATGTCGCCAAATTATTAAAATTAAAGGCAAGTGCAGGGTTGGCCAAGGAGATCATGGCTGGAGCCCAGCTTCCCAAATTCCCTGAGCAGCTTTCAGCTGATTGTGGAAAGGCGCCATCAGCGGGAATGCAAGCATCACCTCACCCTGGTATATTTGGAAAGCTCACGGACAGCCTGTGCCACGGGGAGGGGGGTATGCACGGATCGTCCATCATCCTGATGCCCTGGGGGGGATGGCTGGAGCCATAAATCACCAACACCATCCTGCTCCATCCTACCCATCCTGCCTTTATTTATCACTCAGTGATAAATAGCACTTTGGGTTGGAAAAGATTTTAAAACCTATCCCATTCCACGCCCTGCCATGAGCAGGGACACCTTCCATGAGGCTGCTCCAAGCCCTGTCCAGCCTGGCTTGTCTCAGTTTGGGGTTTTTTTCAGGCCCTTTTTAGGAGCAAGGCCATGGTGGCACACGTGGACTCCTGGCCAGCCACGCTGGGGCTGGCTGAGTTTCTGTTGGAATGCTCCTCCATGCCTCTCACAAACACCAGATGCTCCATGCTGGGGAAACAAAGAGCACTTTTCTGTAAACATCAGCACACTGCAGCCCTCTCCCCAGCACAAACAATGGGAACCAACAAAACAAGTGAAAAGAGGTGGAAAACAGAACAGTGCACGTGTGTTGGGCAGGAAAAGTGCTGGATGCAGAGGGAAGAATGGGAAAAGTGCTGGATGCAGGTGGGAGAATGAGCTCCATGGGGGCTGCAGCCTCCTGTTACTGTGCAGGGCTGGGGAGGGCACAGGGCTTGGGCAGCCACTGCCCTCTCCATGAAATCCCAGAAAGTTTGGGTAGGAAGGGACCTTAAAACACATCCCATCCCCTGCCATGAGCCAGGACACCTTCCACTATCCCAGGCTGCTCCAAGTCCTGTCCAACCTGGCTTGGAATACTTCCAGGGATGGGCAAGCCAGAACCTTTTCCTTATTTTCCTTCCAGAACCCTTTTCCTTCTTTTTCTTCATGGTTGCAACTTGCAGGGGTCACAAAGGGCTCCTTCGGGAAGGAAGACAAGGCTGGAGCAGCTGATGGGGAACAAGAAAAAGTTAAATAACTTGGGGCTTCCCAGCAGCACCTGGGGAATGGGAACATCAGATCCTAGAGGAAATGCTTTGAGACTGCCAGAGACATGGTCAGTTCTCATAGCCCAGAGTGAATATTTGGGCATCACACACAACAAGAAGAAATCTTTTCCTCGCTGCTGCAGATCTTAGAAGATTAACTAGCGTGAGTAATAAGGAGCATGTTGCAATACTGCTATATAAAGCAAGGACAGGCTCTCAGGTGTGTCACCCACGAAATTCAGCAAGAGGGAACCAGAAATCCCACCTTGTCTGTCCTGGTGTGGACAGGTAAATAACATGCAATTCCTTTAAACAATTCCACCTTTATTGTCCCCAAACTGACATTTCAGCCACATAGATCTCTCCCGTTTGAGGGTAAAGCTCCAGTTCCAATCTGCAACACAGAGATGTTGTCACTGACTCGTGGGTACCAATTCAGAGTGGCCTGGGGTAGATGCATGGAGAGCCAGGAGGGAGACACTCCAAATTAGAAAAATATCGAGGCTGGAAGTGTTAAAATTTAAGATTAGGGCTTGTTCGGCTTTGTTTTTCATCACCATAATTACAGCCCATTTGATCATTTTCTTCCAATTTAGGAAAAACTCTGGTTTTGCCTTCAGAGGAAACACTGGCACCAGATCAGACAAACATCTCGAGTGAAAAAAGCAGGAATCCTAAAAAAGGGACCGCTCCCTCGCCTGGAGGCAGCTGCAGGGACTAAATCCTCAGGTGCACCTGCTAATCCTCAGGAAAAACAGTGCAACCAGCAGAAACTCTTGCTGCTCGAGCTTGTAGGGCGTTTTCCAGTGAAAATGCCACAAAATAATAATAAAAAAAAAGCTAAGTCATAAAAATCAAAATATTTTGAGGAATTACACCTACTTGCATGCCAAGACAAACTGAGGAGCTGCACTTCCAGAGCTACCAAGGGAGCAGGAGCAGAAATGAGGTTTAAAGAGCCCTCTTCAGCCCGGTGGGAGGGTGTGAAAAATCCGGGATGCCAGGAGGGGCAAGGCAGGAGGTGGCATCGGCGCTGTCCCTGTAACCCCCGTGCAAGGACCGCGGTGCTCCGGCCCCCTCCAGTGGCTACAGAACAGGGAGAGGCCGGCAGGATCCGGGCTTCCCCAAAACCAGAGCCATCTTCCTCCCCATCCGTGCTCTTGCACAAGAATATCTTTATTTTTCTGCACGTGGATCCAGGCTCACCACAGGTACCTCCCGCCTGCCATCAGGTCTGATCCTGCCGCTGCCCCAAGCCAGTTTTAACCTGGGAAAAGCCATCCGGCACCGATGGGCACTTCTGGAAGTGGCATTTTGTCCCCTCTGCTGGGTCCCGCCAGGGTTTTCTTCACTGGAAGAGGAGGAAGAGCTAAAAAGGTACTGCAACTTTTTGGGGTAAAAAGGGCTTTACTTGACTTTGGGTGCTGAAAAACGAGAAACAAAAAAAAAAACAAAACAAAACAAAACAAAACAAAAAAAAACTCCAACCAAAAAACCACTTCAACCCACCAGATGCCTTTCCCCCACCTTTTGCAAAATTTTTGATATTTGGATCCCAGCTACCAGCATTCCATGCCCTGGAAATCCTCCCCTAGCACAACGACAAGAAAGCCAACATGAAAAGACAACTTTGGAGCAGCTTGGCTGATTCCAGATCTGGTTTGGTTCTTCGAGCATTTCCCAAATCTTCTTTTCCTGCCCCATTCAAGATTCCAGCAAGGCCACACCACTCGCACTTTATATATTCTGCACAAACACAATGGACATTTTTCAATGGATGGGATGTACACTGCAGAAATGTTTCATTTCCCACCCACAACTTCACAAAACTCCATTTTTACTAACATTATCTGAGCATGCCCCATGGACAACATGGAAAAAACAACTTTACAAAAGGGAATTCTTTGCTGCATAGGAGGGAATGGTGAAGCTAAGGCAAAAAGAAATGTTTATATAGTGTGAAAGGATAGAAATAAACAAATTATCGAGATTTCATACTGGAAGACTAATGTTTTCTGGGTTTAAAAGGATGGATGGATGGATCCATTTTTAAGGCAGAGGATGTAGGTTCAGCCCTATAGGACAGGACAATGAAGTCTGTGAATATCCTGAATCTGTTTCAAGATTATTATCTCTCTACAGTGAAAATTCCAAATTCTCTGTGTATTAAACCAGCTCAGCAAAGCTGGGTTTAAGCAGCCACAGCAACCAAACTCCACAGAGAGATTCAATTTAACAGAATCCTGTGCACTTACAGCTTAATTTTATGTGAGTTGTCCCCAAGCTGGACTCCTTCCAGGCCCTCAAGCCAAAGGTTTGGCCTTTTCCAGAGGCAAAGTCCCTCAGTGAAGACAGAAGTAGGATGGATGATCCAGGCACTCCCAGCTTTGATTCTTCACATCTCCAAGTCGCTGATGAACCTCAGACTGGTTTGCTCCTGGGCTGGGAGAGATCCTTAGACCTGGAGAGATCCTTGTTCAGGGGAATCCTTTGGATGTGACCTCTAATTAATATCGTAACAGGCTCAGCTTTAATTATAGACCGGACTTAAATCAAGCACTGAGTCGATTCTCCCAATTTCTTTGGGCCACCCTCTGACATTTCCACTACAGCTCATTCCAGGTGGAACCACCATCCAGAGGGTGGATGAACACAGGAACAAGGAATGGTCACAGCCACAAGGCTGCCCAAGCTCCAGGGATGCACGAGGTGGGATTGTTGAGGTGTCTGTGCAGGGCCAGGAGGTGGCCTGGATGATCCTCGTGGGTCCTTCCAGCTCTGACCACATCCATCCTTCCACCTTCACCCCAACTGGGGGTTCCATTTACAAACCAAGCAAAAATCCTCAGGGAAAAAACAACCCCAAAAGCTGTTCCCATGGCATTTTCTCAAGACAGCCCATCTCATTCTCTGCCTCCCTGTACTGGAGCTCAGGAGCACAGTGAGTTCCTGCAAACCATTACAGATCCCCCAGCAAGGTGCCAAGAGGCTTTACAACCTGTTTGCATCTCCCAGGCATGTTCACACCTCTATAAAGCCTGTGCACAACTCGCTGCCAGCACCAGGAAAACTGAAACCAGCTGCAGGCCTGGGAAGGGAATGGTGCAGGACTGCCCCTCCTCACCTGCCCACTGCATCTCACCTGGAGAAGGTCTGGAAATATCCCCTGCTTTGGTTTGCATCTGCATTTGTTTATGTCTCTGGGAAAAGAACATTTTGGAACCAGTGTTGAGGCCTACGGGGTAAATCCATAGGGTCCAGGCATAGGTCTTGGAGCAACTATGGTTGGTGGAAAGTATCCCTGCCCATGACAGAGGCTGGGACCTGGGTGAGCTCTAAGGTCCCTTCCAACCCAAACCAGGCTGGGGTTCTCTGATCTTTAAGGCCACATCTGGAAAATTACCTTTGCCATATGGATGAGCAAGGGAAGAAGAGCTAGCAAAGAAAAATCATCCAAAAAACCCACAAACTTGTAACACAGTGACTTTACTTGAATCAGCAAAGTTAAAGGAAGTACCAATTGTCACCTGAGATTTTTCCCAAGATCCTGAGGCACCATCACCTCTGTCCTTCTAAAGTTGCTGTTTTGACAACTATTCCTCTGCACTGACCACATCACTGGCTGCCCCTGAGATCCCAACAAAAGGCTGCTGACTCCCTGAAGAATGACTCTTCTGGGAGTTTGTGGCATGAAGAAGCACTGGAAATCAAAGGAGGCCAGGCTGCTGGATGCAACACTCTGATTAAAACCACAAAGTCTCTCAACTCCTCAAAAAAAAAAACCAACTTTTTTTCTCCCTTTTCCACAATGCAAACAAAACAGACCTGTTACATGGACCTGGATGGATTTTCTCTGGTCTTACTGTGGGATATGGAGTAAAATGTAGGTAGGAACTTCTGGGTTTATGTACTATGATGAGAAAAACAGTAAAGCAGGGACACTTTCCCCACACAGAAATGCCACAGAGACTCCAGGTGTGCGTATGACACAGAGCAGTAACACAGGTTACACATTTGCCAGCAGGTACAGGATATATTGTATTTACTCCAGCAACACCCACACACGTTTAGCAGCCTATCCCCAAGGAGGTAAGACACACGGAATCACTGCACCCTAAATCCAGAGGGGAAAAAAAATGCACAGGAGCAGGGAATTACGTGCACTCCATGAGGGGGAAAGGGGCAGGATTGGCACCTGGCTCCGTCAGGGCACTCCTTTACCAAGCAAAACTGTCCCCAAAAGCAGCCAGCCGCCCTTTAACTGTGCTCATGGAGTAAAAACTGTTTAATGGGGTCTGGGACTGGAAGGCTATGGATCAGATCCAGGCGGGATTTGCCAAGGATTCTCCGTACAGCTATGCGGCACAGAGACAAGAGGCTCCGGGCGCGGCCTGCAAGGAAAAACACAGGGAAGGATTACAGGGGAAGGAGGGGAGGAGAGCAGCAACACCCAGAGGAGCAGCAACACAGGGGAGCTGAACGTGCACCGGTCCTGCCCGTGAGGACCCAAACCACCTGGACTTGGAGCAGCTGCCATGAAGGGACAGCTGGAGCTGGAGGGGCTGGTGGCCATCACTGCCCAGTCCACAGCAGGACCTGAGGGAACAGCTGGAGCTGCGTCCCGAGAGGTTTAGGTTGGATTTCAGATAAAGGTTCTTCCCCCAGAGGGTGCTGGGGCACTGCCCAGGCTCCCCAAGAATGGGCGCAGCCCTGAGGCTGCCACAGCACAAGAACATTTGGACAACGCCCCCAGAGATGCGCAGGATGGGGTCATTGGCGTGTCTGTGCAGGGACAAGGGTTGCACTTTGATCCTTCCAACTCCATGGTTCTATCTGGATCATTTTAAGATTATGGAGATGGTGTTTTTTCTCACCCATCCCCTGGGAAAACAACAGCACTGACAGCCAGCTCAGGCCTTATCCCAAATTTTTTTTCAGGGCTTCCTCTGAGCCTATGCAGAGCTCTTGCAACACAGGGACAAGAGGATGGTGCTGCCCATGTTGATTCAGGAACTGCACCTCCGTGGCATCACTCCATTATCCCATATGCTCCACCTGAGGAGTCCTATTTGCCTCTTGAACCCGGGCCTAATGGAACTCCAGCTTATGGGAGCCTCCCTCAGCAGAAGCCCAGGCAGCTTTGAAAACTGTTCCATGCAAAGCTGAGTAACCTGGGGATGTGAGTTATATCCCACAGCCTGAATCCCTCTGAAATTTCTCTGGAGCTCAAGAGGGAAAGCCCACTTGCACTCCAGGTGCAAGGCTGTGGCCTTCACCATGTGGGTTTCCAAGGTGCTGCACTTTTCCCCACCTTTTTTCACCTCCATCTGAGCTTCCTCCTGACCCTTTCCACCACTACTTGTGGCGTTCCTTCCCAAGCAGTTTGTCCAGATTAAACTCCCTCTTGGATCCAGAGCCCAGGGTCACACAGGAACAGCTGGGACATGCCTGTGTGGCTCTGGAGAACTGGAGGCCGCTGGTGATCCACAGCTCCAAAGGCCAGCATGGATAGGACCTCCAAGCCTTGCCTCCATGAGTAGGCAATGGAAAAGAGCCGGGAGAGATGAAAAAGGCAAAGTAACAGTCAGAGGTTGGGCTGCTGGGGGACTCGAGAGGAGAAAACACCACATGAAGGGACAAAACGCAACAGGGAAAAAGCAGGGAGTGGAGAAGTCCTTAATGCTTTGTCTGCCAGCTTGTTATATCCCATTATCTGATTGCTGAAGGTCCTCGAAGTGAGGACAGTAACACCTCCCAGCACCTCAGCAGCCTTCACCCCCAAACAACCCCTCCAAAGAGCTCTCCTGCCTCCGTGGCGCCGCTCCAGGGACCCAAACCCGCTCACCTCTGGCTTCTTTGAACACCTCCAGCGCCTCGGCATTCACCTTGACCCTCCCCGTGGCCTCGACTCCCAAGGCTTCCACCTTGACGAGGTTAAGATCCGCTCCAAAATCAACGAGGAGGCGGACGAAGGCTGGCTCGCAGCCGTGCCGCAGGACGGCATCCAGCACGCACACGGGCGAGCCCCGCGAGAAGCCCTGCACGTTGATGGGCCCGCAGCAGTTAAAATCGGGGTTGGCTCCTGCCTGGAGCAGCAGGCGGAAGCAGGGCAGGTTGTGGTAGGCAGCGCTGATGTACAGGGGACACACCACCAGCGTGGTCAGCGGCCGCAGCGCCTGCCCCGGCCCGCGGGACGCCGGCTGGTGGCTCACGTCCACATCTGCGCCGTACCTGCTCCGGGAAGAGGGAGGGAGGGTTGGGAATGGCAAGGGATGAGGCTGGAGGACACGTGCACAGTGAGAACCTCTGGAACCCGCCCATCCCGACCCTAAGGTGGGCCTGGCAGTGCTTCTGAGCCGGGACAAGGCAGACAGCACAGTCTGGTCTCCCAGAACCAAAGGTGTTTTCCCTGCCCACAACAGCCCGGGAGTTGGAGAGGGGAGGAACAGCAACATCCCTGCCCTCCCGATGGACCGGGTTTGCATAGGTTTAGGCAGCGGGAGGGTACAGGGGTGGCTTCTTTCAGAAGCTTCCCCCATGCTGGATGAGGGGGAACAGGTCAATCTTGAGAAGGAGGGAGGGGTGGGGGAAGGTGTTTTTTAAGATTTATTCCACTTCTCATTACCCTGCTCTGATTTTATTAGGAATAAATGAAACTGATGTCCCCAAGTTGAGTCTGTTTTGCCCGTGATGGTATTTAGTGAGTGATCTCTCACATTCCTTATCTCTTCCATTCCTTATCTCGACCCAGGAACCTTTAGTTGTATTTTCTCTCCTTTCGTGCCTTGGCACCGGGGAGGGCTCAGCCCCGAGCCAGCACCACGTAACGCTGCATGCTAACAAGCTGCCTGGGGAGCAGGGATGTTTCCAGATGACTCCACTGAAGAGGATGCTGAAATAACTTCCCTACCAGGATTAAACGAGCCAAAAAAGCAACACAGGCACTCGATCCCAAACATCAGGGAAATGGAAACAGGAATCTGCAATCCACGGCGAAACATCCGTGACAAACTCCTTCTCCCAAAGGAGATGGAGGGGCTGGAATCAGCTGGGGATTCCCCCAGGCAGTGGGGACAGTAATTCCAAGTTCCTCCCACACCGCTTGGATGGGAAGAAGGAGGAAGACAACACAATCCCTAAGGAGTAGCTGTTTTTAATCACAAAGCCCCGTCTGTTCTACCCACAGAGGGAGAAAAGGTTGGTCCCTTCACCCACCACTCCCCCTGCCCAAATTGCAAACTGAGCACTCAGAGGACCAGGCTTTTCCTAGATAGCATTACATTCCTGTCAGGAGTTCATAAAACTAAGGAAAATACCTGGGGATAAATCCCACCTCAAAGCAGGCACAGTTCTTGCTGAAAACAGTGGGAACTGCTCCCTGTCTGGTAAATATTTAACCAAATCCTTCAGCTCTGAGCATTGGAAGAGTCTCAATTAAATTTAGCACACCCAGAACAAGGGCTGAGAGACTCCTCTAAGAGCTGCAAATGGCGCAAAGTGAATTTTCCCCCTTAAAATCAGATTACACAAGCATTTGGACAGAGTTATCTGTGCTGCTGTGGGACTTCCACAGAGCTGTTATAAGGCCACTGCCTCCTGAGCAGACAGCAGATCTCCATTTCAGTCCTCTCTTCCCCCATTATTACCATCAAAATTCTCCATGGAAGCCCTCAATTCAAAGCAAACCCCAAATTCTACTTTTAGCATGGTCAGGCATGCACCTGAGGGATGGGGGTGATCTGGCAGTTCTCTTTCCCAGTTTTAGCCTGGCAAAAGTATCCTCTCACCCTTGTTACCCTCAGTTCTACTGCAGGTAGCAGTGGATCCCACCACAGTACGGTCCCAAATTATGAGGAATATCATCTATACCCTGGCATTAGAACCCTAAATATTTCCAGCAGCCTCCCAGTAAAATGGATACTCCATAGCCACATGTGGATTTACTATTCATGGATGGGATTTCATCTCCTGCTTGGTTCAGCCCATGTAGGAATGCTCAGGGATCCCAATGGTGCTACCAATAGGATTTTCAAACCAGGAGATGTTTAGACACCTGCAGCAAACCTGACTGGCTTCAGGTTCTCTTAAAACATTCCCTCCTATCTCAGGAAAAGTGTCTTCCTCGTTGCACTCCCCCTGCCAAATACTGTACATCCAACATTTTAAAAATCCCTGTAACATAAAGGCTGCATTTTTCACTAAGTAACTCTGCACAGGTCTCTGAAATCCCTACTCTGAGATATTTGAAATTTTGGGCAATCTGACAATTTGGTATTAGCTTAGCAGCCTTGGGAGAGACATTGCCCAATAAAAAGAGATTGGACAAATTCCAGTTAATTTTTAATCCTGAAAGTTGTCCAAAATCTTGCTTTTAATATTGCTGGTGAGCTATCCCAAAGAGCAGACACATAAATCAAGGCATCAGCCCTCCCTGTGCTGCTGAAATACCATTTGCTACATTTCACCCTGCCTGGGTGGAGAGAGCAGGGGAGATTTTTGGGAATGCAGCGAGTTGAACCCTGTATCAAGAAGCCCGTGCTGATGGGAACACCCTCCTCTCAGCTTGTTGGGAAAGGAGCAAGGAGGGGGAGAATGATCTCCCCTTCTTACCCAAAACTGCGCTTGTATGAAAATTTGAAAAAGGAAGAAAATCCCCAAGGATTTTGAAACTTTTCCTACTCAAATCCTTTTGTTATTTTCTAGCATTTGAGGTCATCAAGGGGATTCCTTCAATTTTCTTCTCTTTCACTATTTCTCCCTACAACCCACATCTTCCCATTATGATCCCTTATTACTTGGCATCCATGGCCCACATATTGTCCAGCACCATCCCTTGGACAGAAAACTTCCAATTCAAAGAGAAGGAATACCCAGGGCATGCCACAGAAGGAGCAATTCAAGTTCCCACAGCCTCCTCCCACACCTTCAGGCCTGCTGGTGCTGCCAGGGGAACCTCCTGAGGGACAACCCAACACCCAGGGAGGTTTTCTGGGGAATCCACCTCCCTCCTAACTCCAGTCAGGGGCATGCTGGAAGCAGGGGGGGATTGCAAGGTTTGGATCTGACTGGATGACAGAACTGGAGACTCCTCTTGGGGCTCGGACTGGAGCAGGTGGGGATGGACCCGTTGCCGAGGCCAAGTGATAGGATATCCAAGGATGTCCCTTTGGGCACCTCTCCACCCTCTCCTCTCCCATCCAAGAGGCGTGGAGGCTGCAACCAGGTGAGGAGGGGAGGGATGCCAAGGGAGCAGGAAAAGGGAGAGGCAGCCCCGAGCTCTGACCTGATGAGCTCCCGCAGGATGTCGGCACGCCCCACCCGTGCCGCATGGTACACCGGCGTGCTGCGGTGGTGCCGGCTGCCGTTGGGATTAGCGCCGGCCTCCAGCAGGATCTTGGCACACTCCAGGTGCCCGTTGACCACAGCCACGTAGAGGGCTGTCTGCCCCTTGACATCCACCAGGTCAATCTGGGCCCCCTTGCGCAGCAGGAAGTCGACGCAGGGGCCATGGCCGGCGGTGGCGGCGATGCGCAGCGGCGTGCAGGGCAGCCACCCGCAGCACCACACCGACTTCTCGTTGATGCGGCTGTCAGGGGGAACAGGCACTCAGAGCAGCCCCCAGCCCCTCCAGGAGGTGCTCCCCAGGAAGCCGGGGCACCAAACAGGGTATGGGCATGGCCCCGAGGCTGCCACAGCCCAAGAAACATTCAGACGATGCTCCCAGGGATGCACAGGATGGGGTCGTTGGCGTGTCTGTGCAAGGACAGGGGTTGCACTTTGATCCTTCCAACTCCATGGCTCTATCTGGATCATTTTAAAATTATGGAGATGGTGTTTTTTCTCACCCATCCCCTGGGAAAACAACAGCACTGACGGCCAGCTCAGGCCTTATCCCAGTTTTTTTTAGGGCTTCCCCTGAGCCCATGCAGAGGGGACTCCGAGTCCAGTCCCCTCTTGCAGCACAGGGACAAGAGGATGGTGCTGCCCATGTTGATTCAGGAACTGCACCTCCGTGGCATCACTCCATTATCCCATATGCTCCACCTGAGGAGTCCTATTTGCCTCTTGAACCCGGGCCTAATGGAACTCCAGCTTATGGGAGCCTCCCTCAGCAGAAGCCCAGGCAGCTTTGAAAACTGTTCCATGCGAAGATGAGTAACGTGGGGATGTGAGCTGTATCCCACAGCCTGAATCCCTCTGAAATTTCTCTGGAGCTCAAGAGGGAAAGCCCACTTCCACCCCAGGTGCAAAGCTGCGGCCTTCATCAGGTCCCTTCCACTCAGGATATGATTCTCTGATTCGTGGGACTTTTAGCTGTCCCAAAAATCTCCTGTCAATCACCTGACAGATGCTGCCTGGAGGGAGGAAGCAGAGCAGTGCTTGGATGGTGGGCTTTAGTTGTGCCAGGGGCTGCACACCTGCACAAACCCTGCCTCAAAAATCACCTAGAAAAAAAAATTCAAAACAACCTTCCTGTACCTTTTTAAAGGGAGATGTCCCAAACTGGTAGCCCAGAGAAGGTGTGCCTGCCCGATTCCTGGAAATGTCCAAGTCCAGGCTGGACAGAGCTTGGAGCTACCTGGTCCAGTGGAAGGTGTGGAATGGCAGGGGTGGAATGGGATAAGCCTTGAGGTCCATATCTGCCTCCAGATTCAAAGACATCACTTCTCTGCTCACTCCATCACCTGTGGGCCCTACCCTCCTCTTCCTGTCAAACTCTGCTTTTTCCCAAAAAAAACCCTCAGCCCAAGGGTCCCAAGAGCCCCAGCTACCCAGGTAGCAGAAAGAAGGGCTGGCTCATTCTCATTTTTTGCTGAAACAACACCTCTTTTTTTGAGGTGGGAAAACATTTAGCACTCTAAGCAGATTTCTCCATGGTGCAGGAAAATTAACTATCCCCACAGTCATGGGTTTAGCACTGGGCAGATTTTGTAACAAGGGGTGTTTTGGGTTTATAGCTGATTGTAATCCCTTTTGTATGTTTTCCCCATTATCCATAGGCTCCCATTTTCCTGGTATCACATTCCTATCCCTATCTGAAAAGAGTTCATGCACAGCTGCCACAGCCTCATGAACTGCTGTGAGATTTGCCTCCTGGGAAACCAGGGGAGTGATCTGGGGGAAAGGGGAGCATCCTCCCACCCTGACACCTTTCCTACAAAAAACCCCTGGATTCCTGGAATTGTCCAAGGCCAGGCGGGACAGGGCTTGGAGCAACCTGGGATAGAGGAAGGTGTCCCTGCCTGTGGCAGGGGGTGGGACTGGATGAGCTTTAAGGTCCCTTCCAACCCAAACCATGCTATGAAAAACGGAATGAGATAGGGCTCACCAAAAGGAGCAGGCTGTGGGGACAGCGACAACATCCCAGGAAACACCTCTCCCCAAAAACAGTGGGTGGGAAGGGAGTCCCCAAAAGGTGCAGGCTGCGGGAACAGCGGGAAGAACACCCTGACACCTCTCACAAGAGAAAGAGCTGAGAAGGGAGCCCCCAAAGGCGCGACTGCGAGGATGGCGAGTGAAGCATCCAAACCCCCATTCCTGGAAGCGTCCCAGGCCCGACTGAACGGGGCTTGGAGCAGCCCGGGATAGCGTCAGGTGTCCCTGCCCACGGCAGTGGTGGGACTGGATGGGATTTAGGGTCCCTGCCGGTGCGGTTCGTGGGACGCGGGTGAGATGCGGGTGGGACGGGGAGCGCTGCGGGGGGGGGGGGGGGGGGCAGGCAGGCGGCGGGGCCGTGTGCCCAGGGCTGCATGCCCACCTCTGGAAGCTCTCGTCCTGCAGCAGGCTGCGCAAGGTGGGCAGGTCCCCCACGAAGGCCGCGTCGTGCAGCCGGGTGTCCTCGCAGTGCTCCAGAGGGTGGTCGCAGAACTGCTCCCGCAGCCATTCCTTCAGGTTGCGACCTGCGCTGGAGAAAGGCACACAGCGGGATGAGAGAGGGCTGCCGGCAAAGCGGGGGTCACCCTCTGTGCCCCGGCACGGCCACCCCCGGAACCCCCCCCTGCCCACGGTACCTGCCCGGGGCGGGCGCGTCCCCGCCCTCCGCCATCGCGCCCCGCCGGCCCCGCTCGCCCGCCCCCAGTCCCTCCTCCCCGGCCTCCCTTCCCGGCCTGATTGGCCCCGGGTCGCTTCCTGCTCCCGTTAAGGTGGATTCTCCCCGCGGCCTCTCCTGCTTCACCCCGGCCGCTTGTTTTCCTCCGGGAGTTGCGGCTCCTTCCTCCCGCCTGGCGCAGCTGCATCGGGGAGCTTCCCGCAGCTTTTGTGGGCTCCTGTTTTCCCTGCTCCTGGTGGTTTTACAGAGCCTATCTCGATTTTCCCGCAGCGCAGCTTCCGGGATCTTCTCTTGGAAGGGATCCACCAGCACCATCCAGTCCAGCCCTGCACAGACATGCCAGCAATGCCACCCTGGGCATCCTGGAGAGCTCCTTGGGCTCTGTCAGCCTGGGGCCCTGGCCATTCCCTGGGGAGCCTGCTCAGTGCCCCAGCACCCTCTGGGAGAAGAACCTTTTCCTCATCTCCAGCCTGAGCCTGCCCTGACACAGCTCCAGCCGCTGCCTCGGCTCCTGTCCCTGGCCACAGAGAGCAGAGACTGGAGCTGTCCCTGGGGAGGAAGATGCAGGCCATGCTGAGGACTCCTCCCTCTCTCTCCTCCTCTTCTCCAGCTGAACAAGCCAGGTGCCCTCAGCTGCTCCTCATCCCTTCACCATCTTCATTCTCTCTATTCCCTTCACCATCTTCGTGTCCTTTGAACACTCTCTAATAGCTTCATATCCTTATTATTGCTCTCCAAGCATTTGAAACGCACCCTAAGTTTCTGCATGCACATTTTCGAGTCTCCAGTGGCAGCAGGGAATGGTGGTCCGTCCCTCCCTCCCTCCCCACTCCTGGTGCTCTGTGGCATGATATCCCTCCGAAGGGATAGCCTCTGGCTTTGGCTACAAAGTTTCCTGTAACTGTTGTAATTTGGGCTCTAGGAACACTCAGGAGAGAGGCACAGTCTGCAAATCAAACCCATTCCCTTTGCCTCCTGGAAAGTCAGAAGGGATGGGATTGTTGGGAATTTCAGATCCACTGGCACTGCCACTTTCAGTGGGTCTGCAGCCCTTATACCAGTGGATGGAGGCCAGGGCCAGGAATTCCCTGCTTGGTTTCTAATCCCAATTTACAGCTGCATCCAGAGGCTCTGGGTGCCCCACTCCATGTCCCCTCCCAGGCAGGGAAGCAGCCATACACATCCTGGTTCCCTGCTGCATCCCTTACACATTTCATGGGAATACATTTAATGAGCTCATCCAGAGGAAAAACTGTGTTGGTCCACGGGCATTTTTTTTTTTTTTAATTTGGAGCTAATTCTTCTCTTCTCCCACTGGGAAAGTGCAGACAGGTGAGAAAGGGGGAGCAGAGGATGCAGTGCTGTTTATTTGCAATATATCCATGTGGGGAAAGCAGAGCCCAAGAAAGGAATGAAGCGACGGATAACAGGACAGACAAAGCTGGAGTTGCTCATTGTTCAAGGTTCCTTCAGTTCTTGCTGCAGTGAAGGCAGAAAGTTCTTACAAACTGTATCCCACTAGATTTTCCAGGTTTTTTTCCTGAACCAGGCTTTTGTTCTCTTCCTTTTCTTTTTTTTTTTTTTTTTTTTTTTTTTTAATTTTTTTTTTTTTTCCTTAAAAGCACGTGAAAAGCAGCCCTTCCCAAATTGTCCTGACAAGTTCTTGTACAGTGGTGGTGAGAGGGAGTGACTGTGCAGACCCAGCCTCCAGCTCTGGGAATCCATATATGTTTAAGAGAAATCCCATGGGGGAATGCATTAAACTCCACCAATGTATATCACTCTGAGTGCCTGCAGTGGGGAAGTGGAAATTTGCAAACAGTTCACCATTTGGTGAAGACCTAGGAAACACTTTTTCCAAGTCTGGAGAAATAGTTTTGTCCAGCATATCCTGACTGCTCCTCCCAGATGTACCAAGCTGAGGGCACAAACTGTTAGCAATCCAGACAGAAATTGGAGCCTCCAGGAGGGTCTAAAAATAAATGTCTAAAAACAGTCACTTATCCAACATGCCAACACACGCTGGCTCACCCATTAGACAAGACCAGTTCTCCAGCTCCTATGCCTGAAGCAATGAAAAAAAACCCTACCCTAAAATTCAATAAATAAATAAATAAAACTTCTCCTGCTGCTCCAGAGGATCCCTCAACCACCTCATTCCACGTTCACTAGCATTTCCCACTGCCCTTCCTGAGCAGACACATCCTCCCACTGCCCATCCTCTCCAAACCATCCTCCTCATGCTCCAAACAAAACAAAGAGTTCACCCATCCACTGGGGCCACACCAGAGTCCCTTCCCCACAGGATCCTGCTCCTTCCTTCCTTCCTTCTTTCCTTCCTTCCTTCCTTCCTTCCTTCCTTCCTTCCGACACTTCCGACATCTTCAACACTTCCGACACTTCCTTCCGACACTTCCTCCTTCCTTCCTTCCTTCCTTCCTTCCTTCCTTCCTTCCTTCCTTCCTTCCTTCCTTCCTTCCTTCCTTCCTTCCTTCCTTCCTTCCTTCCTTCCTTCCTTCCTTCCTTCCTTCCTTCCTTCCTTCCTTCCTTCCTTCCTTCCTTCCTTCCTTCCTTCCTTCCTTCCTTCCTTCCTTCTTCCACCTTCCTTCCTTCCGACGCTTCCTTCCTTCCGACGCTTCCTTCCTTCCTTCGACCTTCCCTTCCTCTCCTTCCTTCCGACGCTTCCTTCCTTCCTTCCGACGCTTCCTTCCTTCCTTCCTTCCTTCCGACGCTTCCTTCCTTCCTTCCTTCCTTCCGACGCTTCCTTCCGACGCTTCCTTCCAACACTTCCTTCCAACACTTCCTTCCAACACTTCCTTCCTTCCGATACTTCCTTCCTTCCGACACTTCCTTCCAACATTTCCTTCCTTCCGACACTTCCTTCCTTCCAACACTTCCTTGTTCCTGCCTTCCTGCCTGCCTGCCTGCCTTCCTGCCTCCCTTCCCATCTCCCATGCCACTGGGGAAACTCTGCCTCACCCAAATGTGGCCAAGGGGAAAAGAGGGAGCAGGGTTGAACTCCTATTAATCCACGGCTTTTACTCCCTGGAATAAAGCCAGTGGTTGCATTTAGTGCCAGACTGAGAAGAAAATGCACCTCCCCCCATCCTTCTCTCCCTCCCTCCCTCTCATTCCTGGATAAGCACGGACATCTTGGGAGCCTTGCCTGAAAAGGACAATGATTTATACCTGATGCTAAAACCGCCACCACCACCACCTCCAACGCCCTTTTCCAGGGGCATCACACCTTTTAAATACACCCAGGTTCCTCCCAGACCTTCCAAGCAGCAAGAAAAAAAACTTCATTATGAAATACTTTGCAATTGTAACTGCTTCGATGCCAGGGTCACAGTAAAGGAAAAGAAAGGAAGGGGAAAAATAAAAAATGCCATGACCAGAAGTGTAATTCACGCTTAGCTCAGTCCATAAAACTTCTCCCTGCCTGGATCTAAGCCATCAGCTTGGATTTGTAGTGAACTCTCAAGTGAAGTTGCCCTAGTGATAAATGCATCTGTAGGGAAAGAGGTGGGGGAAAAAAAATCCCTTATCCCCCTGTTTTTAGCACAGGCCGACATTTTTCTGGGGAATTGGTATAGTTCCTGAAGTGGACATGAAGGTGTGCATTAACAACAGAAAACAGGAATGAGAGATGGGAGGAGAATTGAATTCCAGCATCCAGGATGTCATTAGGACTGGAGCTGGAAGCACAAAGATGACAACAGAAAGGTTGTTTGGAGTCCAGGAGGTTAATTCTGCTGCAAATGGGCTGGAATACCTCTGTCCTGAGGGAAAACAGGCAGCACTGATACATCAGCCAGCTGAGTTTTAACCTTCCATCAGGTGTCCAGCACTTTGCTCCTCCAATCCTGACCGGGAGAAAGCGGAGGGCTTGGAGTGGAGATTATACTGCAACACCACAGAAAGGGAGGAACAAGAAAATCCCACCCATCATTATCATCCATCATCGTCATCATGAGACAGAGCTGAACAGTCACCCCGCTGCTCCTGAAGAAACTGGGACAGTCTGCCCTGACAGTGAGGGAAAAGGGCTCAAATTAAGTGAAGAACCACCAGGATTAACACCACTAGGGAAAAATGGCCCCAGAAAAGGCAGTATTCCCTACTGGTTGTGCCCAGAGGGGTCTGGGTCACACCACCTCTGATCCTTGGAATTTTGGTTGGGATTTTCAGCCTTGCCCAGAGGGTGTCTGTTGATAAGGAAACAGGGCAGCAATTGTCCTACACTGTCCCTTTCATTTCTCCCAATTAAATCATGAGATTCCCTGCTTTTCTCTCATTCTTTTCCTATCATTTGTTTCTGTTAAGGGTATGAAAGGCTCTGGGAATTTTGTGTATTGTGCTGCAGGAACACCTTGGCAGTGTGAAGAACCCAAACCCATCAGCCTGGTGTCTCCATGTCTCCAGCAGGAGCCAGCCACAAGTTCCCAGCTTATGGATCAAGCACAATTGCAGATATTTTTTCTCCAGGGCCATCATCACCAACAAGTTCGAGGCAGGGAAGGAAAACACCAATGGAGTTTTTATCACCATTTTCCAGGAGAAACAGCCATCCTTTGATGGCAGATGTGGGAATATCACAGGAGAAACAGGCGCCTCCTTTACCTCAGTCCACAAAGGAAACATCTCTTTACAGGCAGGTTAGAAAATACCAGAAAATCTGCTGAGGTCAAGTTTCCATCCACGGCAAAGGGCTGCCCAGGAATGAGTCACTCAGGAACAATTCAGCCCAACTCCCACCAGGGGATTTGCAGACAAAAGGGATTTATTTACATTTTTACCTGTTTTTGTTTTTTTTTTTTTTTTCTTCAAAAAATTTTCAGATTTTGTTGGGAAAATAAAACTGGAAAGAGTTTTTTTCACACACCACCCCCGTCCCGTTTTTGCCACTTGAACAACTTCTTTCAGCACTCGCGTGGAATTGTCAGAAGAAATAGCTCAAAGAAAAACAAGAGTGGGGTGAAAAAAAGAGCTGGGGAGGAGAAAAGCTCATTTCCAACATGTGCAGGAGTTGGACCTTGCTGATCCTTGTGGGACCCTTCCAACTCAATGATTCTGTGATTCCACAATTCCACGTCCCTCCCTCTTCCCCTGAGTGTGGCCATTGTCCACTTCACCCCAAACCAGAGTTTCTGACACACAGAAAGGTCAAACAGTGAATGTTTCATAGAAATCATTGAGTGGTTTGGGTTGGAAGAGACCTTCAAAGATCATCCAGTCCAACCCATCAAACAGTGAATATTCCATAGTAATTATAGAATGATTTGGGCTGGAAGGGACCTTTAAAGGTCATCCAGTCCAATCCATGAAGGCAATCCAGGTAGTCCAGATCCATGCTCCAGTGCAGCTCCCAGTGCCTTGGGAGTGAGATTTTAAATGAGATTTGATGCAAAATTTAGTGTGATCAGCACCAAGAAACCCTTTCAGAAACCTGCATTTGTGACAAAAAGCTCCTCAAGAACCCCACAGCAGCAGCCACACCTCTACACTCTCTCAGAGGAGGTGCTTGGGGAGGTGCACACAGTAGGAACAGGCATCAGGAGCTCCACAGCGTTGGACAACTATGGAAAAGCACAAAGGCGACAAATTCTGTCAAAAAGGAGAAAATACAGCAAGCGGGGGGACTGTACAAAAATAGGAGACATAAACAGATGAATTAAGCCAGCTCTCCAGGCGCCTCTGGCCTTGCAATTGCTTGACTTTCCCACCTTAACACCATGCTCTCAGCACACTTTTTTCCCCTGAAATTCCCTGAAAATACATCTGCCCACCCACCTGCTCTGCAGCTTGAGAATCCCAGTATTGAGTGAGTGCAGGCACTTAGGGCTGCCCCAGGCACAAGGGTCTCTATGGAGCAGCTTTCCAGGCACACAGGACCTGGAACAGCCTCGGTGAACCAGCAGAGAAAAATAAACATCCTTCTCTTGGAAGTGCCCCACACAATTTCATTAAGCTGGGCTGCAGCGGATGTGTATTTATTGAATGGAGCCCTCAGAGAAACAGAATGGGGGGAAGAAGCCCCTGGGCTGCTCTGCTGAGGGGGTATTTAATGAAAGCCAACAAAGCAAGAACCACCTCTGCCCTGCTTGAAGCCCAGTGCTAAATAAAGAACTCCCAAAGTCATTTTTATCTGCTATTTCTGCCAGCGTGGCAGGCTCCAAACCATTCCCAGAGAAAGGGAAGAATGGTGTCTTTAGGAAGGAGGGGTGCAGGAATACCGAGCAGGATTCCATTCCTGCCTGTTTTCCAGCAGGCCCTGGATGCTGGCCCACCTCTGAGGTGGGGTGTGAACACAAAACATTTCCCCCATTGTTTGCCCTGCTCCCATCCCGGCCTGGCTGCCACTGGCTAATTAAGAAATTAAAATTGACCCGCTGCTCCATGCATTCCCTCCCAGGGAAGGGGATTTCTCTTTCAAGGTATTCCAGGTCGTTTTTCTCTGCTTATGTTGTCCCTTTTTTTAATTAGAAGTGGCTCCAGGGACGCTACTTAAAATGCTTCAGTTGCCAAAACTCAGCTTCCAGTCTTGTTGCTCGGAGAGGCTGTAGCTGCCCGATCCCTGGAAGTGTGTTCAAAGCAGGCTTGGACAGGGCTTGGAGCAACTGGGGATAGTGGAAGGTATCCCCGCCCATGGAATGAGATGATCTTTAAGGTCCCTTCCAATCCAAATTCCGTGATTCTGTGAAAAAAAATAACTCTGGTGATTCTTTTTACAGAATCTCTCCCACTGGTGATGCAACATTTCTTTTATCAAATGACCCATGTTCCTGCTTCTCCACTCAAAGAGAGGTCATGCAGTGGAGATGCGTTAGAGATGTCACCCTGCTGTGCTTGAGAGACACAGAAAACACAACCAGTGCTGCCTGAAGGACATAAAAATGTTTTACTTTTGATCAGGACTACAATACAGTAGTAAAAACTTTGAATGCTGCTAGAAAGGTGTGATTTTAGCTTTCAGAATCACAGAATGCTTTATTTCTGCACTCAGAAAGGTTTGCAAAGCTGGGGTGAGTGGTTTTACTACACATGGCTGGGCTGGGGCAGAGGAGCAGAGATAATTATTATCCCTAATTAGGGATGCATAAAAACCTTAATAAGGCTTTGCTCCTCAAGGAGTGGAAGTTAAGCTCAAATACAATGCAGTTCACTCTTACTTTTGGTTGTTTAATTAAAAGCTAAACCTAAAGAAAGTGGCAAAAAAAAAGGGGAAAAAAAATAAGAAAAAAGAAAAAAAAAAAACAAAAAAAACAACAGTTACCAGCACCTTTTTATTGCCAGAATCCAAGGGTATGGAATCTGTCTCTCATTGCCTTCATCAGCTCAGGATTTGACAAATCAAAGATTATTTAGATTTTCCAAGGCCTCACAACAGACAAGCCAAAAGCTGAGTGTTCCAGCCTCAGCCTTATTAGCAGATATTTTCATAGCCATAAACCACGAGAACAATGTCTCATTTTCTAATTAATGCAGATTGTCATTAATAGATCCCAACAAAGCTGCCTTTCATTCCTTTCCTTGCTGGTGCATTTGGTGAAGCACTTAAAGGGGGCCAGCCCAGTGCACGCACAGAACGGTTTTAATTACATCCTGTGAATTTATTTTTCCAGGGAGAAATATTTCTCAGGGAAAACGTCTATAAAAGTAACTTTAGAAGCAAAGTAATTTTGTGTGTGTTTCCTATAGGAAATCTGTTTAGTTTAAGTCCCAGGTTCTAACACCCTCTTTCATGCAGCAGCGTGGCCTGGAGAATGCTGCTGACAGCTGTGGTAAAATCCGGGTATCTCCTTCTGAAATGAAATTCCTGATGGATTTGGGAGCTGCATCTTGATGGGATCTGGCCTCCTCCCCTTTGATTGGATTTCTTCACGGGGAGAGGGGGGGGGTCACAGACACCCTCCCAAAAGGGGCACTTCACCTTCTCCTGCTCCAGGAGTGGGTGTGGTGTTTGCAAGTTATTTTTGCTGTCATTTTTTTAACCAAGGGCTTGGTTGGAGTCTCCCAGCTCCAAGGAGAAAAGCTTTATGGATTTTCCAGCTATCAGAGTTCCCAGGAAATGTATCCTCCAGGAGGGGCTTTGCTCAGGTTTCATTGTTTATTTCTTTCCCTTAGGAATCAACAAAGCTGGAAACTCCGTCCCACGGCCCCTTTGTCACCCTTAAACTTATCCTTTCTGGATTCTGCTATTGTTCCACCTTCCAACTTCATCCTGATCCCCTGGGAGCTGCACCAGCAGCAGCTTCCCTCACCTGAGGAAAAGGGCCTGGCTTCCAAAGGGAGGCAAAAGCAGCTTTTCCTCTAGACCACAAGGAGGAATTGGACACTCCAGAGTGTCCAATGTGTGCCCTGGCTAGTGAGGGAACATGTGCAACCAGGCTGGCCATCCCAGATGTTAGGACTCGAAAATCAGCCTGGGTTTGTGCATGGAAGTATGGAATTGCTTAGGCTGGAAAAGCCCTCTAAGACCACCAAGTTCAGCCATTCCCCAGCACTGCCAAGCCCATCACTAACCCAAGTGCCACATCTACATGGCCTTTAAGTCCACGAATGAAAGCCCATTTCAGGCACAAGGCAAAAACCTTAAAGAAAATCCAGGTAATTCAGCAATTCCATCTGCAGAGCATGGAGGATCAGCTCTGCCAGCTACAAAACCCTCTCCCAGTTTCTTCCTCGTGGTGATGGAATGTTTCCACTCCTCACTCCAGGCTGTGCATTAGTGGTACCACAAATGAGTCTGTAAGGACCAGTTTTAATCTGGGGAAGGCCAGGCTTTCAATGCCACAAAATGTGCTGCCACATTCCCACTGCCAAACATGGGAAATGAGCGGGAGGTGCCAGAGGCTGATAATGCAGGAGAACTGTGGGATCAGAGAGGGATTTGGGTAGGAAAGGACCTTAAAACTCATCCAGTTCCACTTGCAGCCATGGGCAGGGACACCATCCACTGTCCCAGGTCACTTCAAGCCCTGTCCAGCTTGGCCTAGGACACTTAGAGGGATCCAGGGGCAGCCACAGATTCTCAGGGCACCCTGTGCCAGGGCCTGTCCACCCTCACAGGGAACAATTCCTTCCTGAATTAATAATTAATAATAATTAATAATAATTAATTAATAATATCTGAAATAAACCCACTCCCGTTCAGTATAAAGCCATTTCCGTTGAAGAAGTTATGGCTACAGGAAGGATCAACTCACCTGAATAACTCCTAAAACTCCAGGAGAGTGGAAGAAGGTGCTGTGCTGGACACAGGGAACATAGAACTGTGCAAGGCTGGCACTTCCAAAACACCTCCCAGTTGGACTGGTCTGAAGGAAAAAGCCCATCTTGGGGCCAAGGCCTGGAGGTCTCCAGATGGATGAGAAGTCCAAGGCTGGAACACCCCATCCTGCAGGAGATTCACAGTGACCCCAGGGGACCCCTCAGGTTTGTGCTTTTAACCAAGTCCCCCTGTAGACAGTGAGAAAGATTTAGTGCCCAAAGTGAGAAGAAATCATGTAAGTCCTTAGGACACTCAGCAGGCTGCAGCTCTGCCCCTTGGCCGTGGCCTTCTTTGAAGGCTTCCATGCACCAAGGGGTTCAAACAACTTTTTCCATGGCTGATACTTCCCTGCTGGCTCTCCTGGCAAGACAGGGACACCCAGCTGCTCTGTGGCAGGGGACAGAGGAGGTGCTCAGGCTTTATGTCCCATCTCCTGGGCTTGTCCCCAGGTAAGAGCCACCCTGTGAGAGTGCTGGGATTTAGGTAATTTCCTCCCTCCTTCTCTCCAGAGGTTTTAATTAGCATTGCCATGGCACTCCTTAATTTGACCACGCTCCTGCCTTCCTGTTTAAACCCCCCTTTCATATTTTTTCCCCTTGTTCTGATCCCTTTAAGACCCAGATGTAAAACTCCGCAGACCTTGTGTCGTAGCACTTCATAATCACACTTACGCTGGAGTAACCCAACAGAAATCAACTCGTTCCTGGTGCTCCAAGGGGATTGGGAGCAGCATCTCATTCCTCGCTGAGTTCCAGCAGGGCTGCTGGATGCTTCCCACTGCAGGTTTTCTTGGCAGGGCTCTGTGGCAACCACTGGGATGATCTGAGGCACCTTGTGGTGCACCTGCACTTCTATGGAGAGGAGATAAGGCAGAAGGGGAAAAACAAGATTCTTGTGTTGTGAGTGCCCAGGAAAGAGATCTGTGTGTGATGGGAAGCAGGAGAACAATCTCTGTGTGAAGACAAAAGCCTGCCAGTGCAGAAAGTGGAGTCCTGAATCCTTTGGAGCACAAACACGCACATGTGGGCACATTCGTCCACCAAAACTGGTCTTTCACTCACAGGTCATGAAATTCTGGAATGGTTTGGGTTGGCAGGAATCATAAAGATCATCCAGTGCCACCCCTGCCATGGGCAGGGACACCTTCCACTGTCCCAGGCTGCTCCCAGCCCCAGTGTCCAGCCTGGCCTGGGTACTGCCAGGGATCCAGGGGCAGCCACAGCTGCTCTGGGCACCCTGTGCCAGGGCCTGCCCACCCTCATAGGGAAGGATTTCTTCCCAATATCCAGTCTAAACCTCATCTCTTCCACTTTAAAGCCTTTCCCCCTTGCCCTCTCACCGATCATTCCCTTCCTCAACCCTGCAACGTGCTGCAGCCCTGTCCTCCCACATTTTTTCCTCCTGGCTGCACTCCTCAGGCCCTGACCCAACCCTCTGAGGAGCTTCCCATGGACTTGAGCAGGTCTTGGATCAGGTGCCTCCAGTGAAATCTGTCCCAGCCAGATCCCATCACGTTTGGGAGCCTCGGTTTAAGGCCAGGCTTGGCTCCCTCGCTGACCTCTCCACAAACCCCTCCTCGTTTTGCTTGTCTTCTCCCGTGGCTCTGCAGCCGCCTGTGGCTTCAGCGGTGGCTCGGGTTGCTCGCGGATGGCCCTTTCTCCTGCCCCTGCCTTTCAGGAAGGGTTCACTCCAGGATTTATAACAGGTTCTTGGTAGCACCCTCTGTACTTCAATCTGTGAAACCTTTTCAGTTTAACCACCTGTTTTCACATGCTCATAATTTCACAAAGCATCCACCTTCTGGGATGAAATTTTCTATGCTTCAGCTCTTGCCCGAGGTACTAGTTTGTTGGGTTGTTTTTTTTTGTTGTTGTTGTTTTTTTTGGGTTTTTTTTTTGTTGTTGTTTGTTTTTTACTTTAAATAAAATTCCAAAAGAAAAAGTAAGTTTGATCCAAATCCATTCCACATTTCTGCATTTGGCCTCAGGCAAGAAACTTTCCCTACTCAAAAAAAACCCCCAAAAAACCCAAACCCCAACAAAAAAACATTCTACCACACTTCTTTTGTAACTCAAAGGAAAAAAAATTCTGCTTGGGAGCTGCCACAAAAACTGTAGGAAAAGGACAGAGCCCAGCCATGGGCTGAAAACCCTGATCCACCCCAAAGACTTGAAAATGAGGTGCTTCTCCTTGCCTCGCTGCCAGGCTGTGGGTGGTACAGAGCCTGTGGTTCCTCTGGCATCAGAGCCCATGGCCAGGCTCTGCCCCAGCCACTCCTGGAGCCAGTGGGAGCTTTTCCAAAAAAATAGATTTTTTTTTTCATGCAGGCAAGTCCATCATTAATTATGGGTGGGCTCAGAGTGCCCTGAGGTCAGGAGGAGCTTTCCAGTGATACCAGCCACTGGGCAGGTTCAAGGGGCTGCTGGGGTCTGGTGCATGTTGTAAAACATACCCCAGGTTTTCCTTGGATTTTTCACTCTGTGCTCTTCAGGGCACCTTGGGAAATGGAAGGCAAAGAAGTAACAGCAGGCTGTGAGATCAAGCAGTCAATGTAATCAGGAAATGTGTTTTAAAAGCTTTCCACTGCTCCAGAAATAATGTCTCAGCTTCCCTGAGCCATTTGTGCTCTCCCTGGTGCTGACAAACACATCACTTGTCCTGTTTGAGCCTGTCCTCATTCCTGTCATGGCAGCACGCTGTCCCAAGCCACCCCAGAGCCCCAGACAGGGCAAACTGAACAGTTCTGATGCCAAAACAGGGCTCTGGCTGCCCACAACAGCATCTTCCTCCTCCTGCCCTGGAGAGTAGTCCCACTGATTGCCTCCTGGTGGTACAAGCCTTCACTCTGAGCTCCAGCTTGGAAATCCATAACCTGGGAGTGTCCCAGGCTGGACAGGGCTTGGAGCAGCCTGAGAGAGTGGAAGGTATCCCTGACCATGGCAGGAGGTGGGACTGGATGGTCCCTTCCCACCCCAGCCAGTCTGGGATTCTGTGGTTCTCAGAGTGCAGAGACACGGTTCAGCCCAGGCTGGATATTTCTCCCAGAATCCAATCAAAAGAAGTGGGAGCTGACCACATATAAGCACATATCCATGTTGATTAATCCCTGCTGGGAGCACTGGGAGTGTGTAAGGGGGTGGAGGTCACCTAGGACAGGTAAAACTGTGCCAGGTCCACACTTTCCTATTTGGTTTAACAAGGGGCACTTTGCACTTGCATAAAATAAGCACAAATTTTCTGGCCAGGTGCTGGGAATGAGCTGGAAGTGAAACCCAGTGGGCATCAGACACTTCACACAAACCCTTGGCCAATTTCAGGGTTAATTGGGCACCAAAATCTGCCCTTGATAAGCCAGCACTTCCCCAAAAGTGCAACAGAACCTCCTGCCAACCAGCTCCTGTCCTGCAGGCCCTGCATGGCCATCATTCCACGAATTTGGGAAGGGCTTCCTGCCTTCTGGAGGGGCTCCAAGCACACTTTTCTCCCTCAGGGAGCCATCCCACAGTGGCTCCCCACAAAGTCCAGCCTGATGCTGAGGGCAGCAGTGGAAGCTCTCACACATTCCCCACGTCTGGAAGCAGCTGGATGCCTTGGGGTGGTCCCATGCTCCCAGAGCTCTAGGCAGTCACACACGGAGAGCCAACACAGCCCCTGACACCTGAGAAAGTGACATTTGAACAAAATCCCACGTTCTCAGTGTGTTCCCACATGGCTCCCGGTGGCTCCAGCAGCAGGTTTGGAGCCAGCACAATAGAACAGTATTTGGGGGTGAGAGACCTGGGGCTCCCAGCTTGCTCCAAAGACAAGGATCCCATTAATGGGAGCTCCCAGTTCACAGCCCAGTGGGGTTAAATGTAAAACCAGCCCTTCCTTGACACTTTGCTGGAATGCCAGGAGCTCAGGAGTGCTGAAACTGGAGAACACCTTCCCTTCCTACCAGGTTATCTGAGCAGCACAAAGCTATGGTGGGTGGCCTGGAATTCCTCCTGGCTGCAGGGCTGGTCCCTGCAGGAATGCTGAGACCTCTTCCTCTCCTCTCCTCATCCCATGTGTGGGCACAGGCAATTTTCACACTGAATCCCGTCACTGTTGGAAACTCTGCCCTGGCTCTTCTGCTCAGCAGCTCGCCCCCACCCAGGCTGCTCAGGACCATGGCTGGATGGGGTTTGGAGCAACCTGGTCCAGTGGAAGGTGTCCCTGCCCATGGCACGGTATTATCTTTAAGGGCCTTCCCAACCCAAACCATTCTGGGACTCTGTGCTCACTTTAAATCCAGGTCTCTTGGAGCACCCTCCAGAACTGATATCCTTTTGCTGTCCTGTCAGGATATTTGTGTTTGGACCCAAACTTTTGGGACTTTTATTCAGCTGCTGCCCTGCCAGGAACAACAAGAAGCAGGAATAAAGCTCTTAGTGAGACTAGAACAAATAAACCTTCCTGTACATCGAGCTGCACATCCCACGAAGGGCTCTGCATCTTTGTCCAAACTAAATAACACTGCCTCTGCTCCACATGCAACTGTCAGGGAAGAAAATCCCACAGCAGAGCAGGGAGATGCCCCAAGGAACATCTGGGCCTGTGGGAATCTTGTGCTGGAGAAGGGTCCTGGCAGGATGTATGGATATCCCCAAGGATAAAGGGACCCACCCTGGAACAGTCCCTGAAGGACTGAGCCCAGGGATAAAGGGACTCACTGGAGCAGTTCCTGAAGGACTGAGCCCAGGGATAAAGGGACTCACACTGGAGCAGTTCCTGAAGGACTGAGCCCAGGGATAAAGGGACTCACACTGGAGCAGTTCCTGAAGGGCTGACCCCATGTATAAAGGGATCCACCCTGGAGCAGGGAAGAGAGTGAGCAGTCTTCCTCTGAGGAGGAAGCAGCAGCACAGCCCATTTGACCACAGCCCCCATTCCCTGTCCCCTTGTGCCACTGGAGGGGAGAAAACCTGGAGTGAAGTAGAGGCTGGAAGAAGGGAAGGGTGTGCAGAGGGTGTTTTTTAATTTAGGTTTATTTCTTGCCCTACTCTGATGGGACTGATAATAAATAAATCTAATTTCCCCAAGTGGAGTCTGTTTTGCCCACGACAGTGACTGGTGAGTGATGTCTCCCAGCCCTCATCCCAACCCTGAGCCTTTCCTTACATTTTTCTTTCCTGTCTGGTTCAGGAAGGGAATGATCAAGCAGCTTTGGCAGGCACCTGGAATTCTGGGCAGCCAGGGTTAACCCAGCACAGATGGTCAGGGGAGTAACCCGGATATTGTGAAGAGAAGCATCTCAGGTTCTTTTTCTTCCCACTGCCACCTCTCCACTTAAAATAAAATAAAGTAAAATAAAATTAAACATCATTGTGCAGACGGTTAAGGGCTGTTTGTCTGCCTTTAGCAGGATGTGACGAGACAAAGCTGCTGGCACAGAGTGCCCAGAGGGGCTGTGGCTGTCCCTGGATCCCTGGAAGTGTTCTAGGCCAGGCTGGATGGGGCTTGGAGCAACCTGGGATATTGGAAGGTGTCCCTGCCCATGGCAGGGGGTGGAATGGGATGATCTTTGAGGTCCCTGCCAGCCCAAATCTATCTGGCATTCCATGAAAGCCAGGTCTCTGTGTTCTGGCCTCAGTGTCACTCGTGGTCATCACTGGCCCCTCTGCTCCCCCAATGCTGACCCAGGCCCCACCTCAGGTTCACTGCAGCTTCCAGCCCTGTAATGTGCACTGGAAGTTCTGCTGACATTATTTGAATTGGACAGGAAAACTTCCTTTCTCCCTCCCGAGGTTAAAGACAGAACCTCCAGCTTGGAGCAACTGCTGCTTATCCAAACAGCTTCTCCTTCCCAGACGTGGATCCCCAGCTCCTCCAAGCTCGGCCGACACTTGGGCTCCAACAGCAGCAGATGCTGTTCCAAAGAGCAGAGAAAATCTGAAAGCACAGGAGAAATGAAATGAAGCACCTCTTGCCACCAAGCTAACCCTAGGGAAAGCTGCTAGCCAGGAAGCAATCCCTGGGGCCGAGCTGCCAGCCCAGGAATGAGGAGACACTGGGCAGCTCCTGTCCCACCTCCCATCCCTTTCCCTTCTAGACCCACTCAGTCCCTATTTGTTGAACTTTGAGGTTTGTTTAGGGGAGTGGGATAGAGGTGGGATGCTGTAGTTCTGTCCTGGATGCAAGAAAACATTTTCAGTTCAATGTAAGAAAAGGGACCCATCCTTCTTCAGAGAGGGGACAGGTCCTGTTATGCCCTGGCCATGCAGGATCTGCTGTCCTTCCCAGGGAAAGGAAATTCCTTCTGTCGGTGGCATAAACCAAGGCCGACCCAAGCAGCCTCTGCCTCACAGATTGTAAATCTGAGGGGGAATTCCTCTCCCTTTTCTCCTGGGAAGCGTTTCCCTCCTGTGGCTGCCATGGGCTCGTGGGTTTGGGTAGGAGGGGGTGGGAGCCAATCCTTTTTCAATCACATTAAATTAAACTATAAACCATACCTCTTAATTCCTTTTAATTATATTTCTCCATGGAAAATGAAAATGTTATTTTGCCATGTTTTTTCACAAAACAGGGTAGGGAAGAGACGGGCCTTGGTGCTGCAGAGAGTTTTTCAGGGAGTTGTGGGGGGTCCCTGGGGTTCTCCAGGAGCTGAAGGGGACTCCATGGCTGGCAGATCCCAAATCCAACCCTTGTGCTAGACTGGCTCACCTCCACCTCCAGGGTAAACCTGGGAGGAGGGAGGAGCACAAATTCATTTGAGGCAGAGTCCAGCCATTTTAGATAGACAAAGTCTTAGTGCCAACTTATCCCTTTGGATTCTCCTGCTGGAGAAAGACACATTCCCAAAAATCCTTGAAACACAGCCAAGTCCTGCCTTTCTCTCCTACAGCATCAGTCTGTGGTGGCTGCTTCCCCAGTGGATGGATCCAAGGTGCTTTGGGGAAAAGAAGATTAAAAAAATTCCCTGGAATATTTCATATTTCAAGCAAAACTGTTGGAGCAAGACCAGCAAGAGCAGGCACCAGCCCAAGGGAGTGAGAAACCCAGAGTGGACTCAGGGACATCACGGCTGAGTTGGAGATGGGATGTTCCACACATCAGAAATTCCCAATTTCAAGGCAATAGCAGCAGCAGTGCTGGTGAGCAAGGAGGAAACAGAGGTTGAACTCTTTTCCCAGGCCACAGCCTGGGAAGACACAAAGCCCTCAGCATTCACCTTTGAGGGCAAAGCTGCCACAACCCTTCCACGTGTTCATTCCACAGCCACACATTTCCCAGCAGGGCCACAAGAGAGAGCTCTGTCCCCACTGGGGACACTGCAGGGCACCAGGGGAGTGGGAACTTGGGGGTAAGGGTGTCCAGAGTTCAAAGGACCTCGAGGATCATTGATGCAACCCCTGGCCCTGCCCAGACACCCCAGCAATCCCACCTTGGGCATCCCTGGTAGCACTGTCCAAACTCTCCTGGAGCTCTGGCAGCCTTAGGGCCCTGACCATTCCCTGGGGAGCCTGCTCAGTGCCCCAGCACCCTCTTTCCCTGATCTCCAGCCTGAGCCTTTCCCTGAGCTCCAGTCATTCCCTCAGGTCCTGGTGCTCAAGAAATCAGCTGGATATGGAAGCAGCTCAGATGCCCAGGGTAGCTGGACTGGGGACACTGGGCACTGGTGTCTCTGGTGAGGTCCCAGGTGAGCAGAGGGTCCCTCCCAACCCCAGCTGGACCCTCCTGTACCTAAATTCCATCCAAATCCCATGTCACACCCCTCCAGCTTTCCCTTCCCTTGCACTCCTGAACACAAAATTAAACCTCTGCCATTCCACAGCCCCCAACACCCAGAGCACTCACGGATGTCCAAGTTCCAGTGGAGACCTCTGAGCTCTCCCCTCTGTCCCCTTCCTTCCAGCCTCCTCTGTCCCCGAGTCCTCCTGGCCTGGGGAGCTCCTGTCACCCCCTCAGTGTCCCTCCCTGCCCAGCCACCAGCTGCACCTTTCCAGCTGAGAAACATTCCCGGCCCGAAGGCAGAGGGGCTGGCAGCCCCCTCCCGACCTGCAAGACAGAGGAATGTCAAGCACGTCGTGAAACACAAATCCTGCTTCCCAGAACTGTCAGGCTCCATTAGCGCCGCCGGGGCTGACAATGAGAAGGATTTTCAATACCAAACCACCGCTCCGGCAAAGTTTCCTTTGCTAATGAACCACCCACAGGCTGAAACACAACTCCCGGGCCCTGCGTGTGCGCACGCACATCCCCTGTCGCCTCCTCCAGGCACAGCTGCTCCGTTTGCTTTTTGAGGGCTGCATCCTCAATCTGCCTCAGCTCCGAGGCTTTGCTCCATCCCTGGAAAACAGAACAAATCCAGAGAGTTAAGGCTTCATGATGCTAAAATGCTGTTAAACCTTAGTACCCATCAGTTCTTGTTTGAAATGATATTTGGTCAGCAAGCACAAGGAAATGGGCATGCAAAGATGCCAAAAGTCACCCGTGAGTTCTGACAGGCCCCCAAGCCCAAGCTCCCCACCCTGAGAAGGGACAGGCACTTCTAACACAAGGACAGATGGACACAAGGGTCATGTCACCAGGCAAAGACCACTCAGAGCCCACCAGCAGGGACAGGATGGGGGAGGCTGAAGGGAACTTCATGGAGCAGCTGAGGGAGAGGAAAAATCATTATTGAAACCCTGTTTAACCCAGAAGTCTCTCCATGTCTCTGGTGAACACCTGCTGGTGCTCCCATGCTGCTTCCTGCCAGTCCCAGGCTCCAGCAGCACCACACTGGATTTTATGCATGCAGAGGGGACCAAGGGTTGACAAAGGCTGGGGGACAGGTGACAGATCTCTCTGTGCCCTTTAGGGGTGGCTTGGAGCAGTGGGAAGCTCACGGGGGAAACACCACCTTAACAGGAGTCTGAGCAATACCACCAAAATCCCAAATACTTGTACAATCCAGGGATTTAAAGGGAAAAGGCTTTCACCAACAGTTCTGGGCTCTGGGGGTGCTGCTAAACATCCTGAACCCCTTTTCCTTTGTGTGCTGAGACCCAGGATGCAGTTCAGGGATTGGAAAAGGGCCATGCAAACACAAAGAGCTTGCTGTCCCAGGCTGCTGTTGCAAGTGTTCAAAAAATTTCTCCCCTTCCTTCTAAAGTCCCCTCATGCTTCTCCATCCCCTCCAAAACCCCACATAGCAAAGCCTCCCACCTTTCCAAATGTCTGTGTTTAACATCCTAAATACTCACGTTATGATGATGATGATCATTTGGTAGATTTTTAGGTGCAGACACCAGATAAAGAAACCACGAAGGGAAAAAGAAAAACAAACCCAGAAGCCGAAGAAACGTAGATACACCAATCAAAGAAGGAAAAACAAGGCCACTAACACTTCATCCATGACCCAAACAACATTATCAAATCCTTGGCAACAGCCTTGCAGGGACTAAAGCCTTTGCACCCAGCACAGAGTCACACAGTCGTGTCTGCACTAACACTCTTTGCAGATTTAGGAATCACTAACCCTGGACTCTCATGGGCAGAACACTCCAAGGGTCATTAGGAAAATGCTCCAGACATCTGCAGTTCACTAAAGAAAACTCAGTGGAATTATTCCCATAGAAAAAACTATGAGGACGTGCACTGGGGAGGAAACAGGTACTTAAATTAATCTTTTCCAAATGAACATATGCAATAAAAATGGAATTAACACCTGTGCAGATAAAACACTTCAGCTCCCTTATGTGGTGATGCTCAAATTGCATTTTCACTTGGTCCTAATCAGATTCCTGATTGCTCTGAACAGGATTCAGGAACCTTCTGACCTCCAGGAGTTTGGAACATTTAAGAGGGAAAAAGAGTTCTTTAATACCCATTTATCAGGACAGGGTGTCCAGAGGGAATTTCAGGGGAGATAAGAAGAAGGACATGAAGGGAGAAGTGGCCAGGGAGGGAAAGGGAAGCGAGAAACAGCAGCTCACATTTAAACAAACAAGTTATTTAATAGCTCTGTAACTTGAACATTCAAGTGAATATCATTTTATCCTGCATAATATCAACATCTAAAAATCAATGCAATAATGGGTTTTTAATATCATTTTTAGGGTTCTGGTCCCTAAACATTTTATATCTGAACAAGGCATATCTGCTATTTGGGTTTTGGTTTTTTGGTAGCAATACCAGTCAGTGAGTCCCAAGGCTCTTTCATCTTTTCCCTCTTCTTCACCTTCTTGAAGACAAGTTTATGCTAAGAACCATCCTCTGGATTTTTTCTTCATTCCTTAAAATATTTGCTTTTACAGCACAGATCTTGTCTTGCTGGTCTTTAATCAGCTGCTCCAGTTCAGCCAGGTCAGCTTTTAGTGGTTCCACAGCGCTGTCTGTGATGCTGGAAGAGACACAAGGAGTGTGATGTTGTTGGAAACTTTCCATCTGCTTCAGGTTATTTAATCCTCCAAGAAAGTACATTTCAATACCTGAAAGGCTGCAAAGTATTTCATGGAATCACACAATCCCAGGATGGTTTGGGTTGGAAGGGACCTTAAAGCTCATCCAGTCCCACCCCGTACCCTGGGCAGGGACACCTACCACTATCCCAGGGTGTTCCAAGCCCTGTCCAGCGTGGCCTTTAACCGTTCCTGAAGGAAAGTTTGGAATAAGAAGCACAAAGACAGAGCTAATAACATGGATAGAGGGGAATATTGTTGAAGGGAGATCACCATAATTCAACAGTAAAAATAATTTCTTGGCTCTTCTGTTTTTTCTGCTAAACTCTGAAACGAGCCACAGCAGCTGTGGCTGCCCCTGGATCCCTGGCAGTGTCCAAGGCCAGGCTGGATGGGGCTTGGAGCTCCCTGGGATAGTGGAAGGTGTCCCTACCCATGGCAACGGGGTGGGACTGGATGGGCTTTAAGGTTCTTTCCAATCCAAACTATGCCATGATTCCCTGATACAGAAAAGGAGCCATAAGGAGCTGCTGACGGGGACAGGCAATACCACACTAACAGGAAATTTCATAAATCCTACACTAATGAACACATCTCAAGTGAATGAAAAATGGTTTTCAAACAAATGTGCCCCCTTCTATAACTGTGCTTATCTTCAGGAACACTGGACAGCCAGGAAATGCCAGTCTGCAGGAGCCTGCTGTTATTCTGAATTACCCAGTCACTAGAGGGCTTGCCAGCTAAAGTCCAGATCTCCAAATCCTTTGGTTTTCCCCTCCTTTCCACCACATAAATCACCAAAGGCATCGCTAGGAATTGCATGGGTATTCCCTCACTGGGATCCTGCAAGCATCTGTCACAGAAGCAAAGCGAACAGGGATGAGCTTCCCAATCCCAGGACATGTGGGAAGCATTGTCTTCTCCATGTCTGCTGCTCTGTAATCCTGTCCTGAAGGACTGGCAGCGCCTTGCTGCGCTGATTTGGGGCTCACATTTGACACATTGCTCTGTACCAGGAGAGACCTCAGCTAAGAACCTCTCGTGCTGCTTCTGCTCATGGATTCAGGGAGCAGCAAATCTCTCTGGGCTGAATATGGCTCCAAATACATTGATCTCTACCTCATGTTTAAGATCACAGCACACACAGCTGGAAGGGATGTTCTTTTTTCAAGGAGTGTAAAAACATAGAGGTGAGACAAGTAAAGTTGTTTCAACAACTGCCACTGACACCAGAACACAATGAATCCATGGCACAAAGAGCAGGCTGGGATTTAGGAATCCACTCCTGCTCTGGGTTCAATACTTACATTGTAAATTTTAAGGGCCCCTAAAATCTGTCTCAAGAGACAACCCCAGCTGCCCTGGCCACACTCACCTCTGCTCCCTCTGCAAAGCCTCCGTGTGCTCCCTGTTCTCCTGGCACCACATGTGCAGCTCGTTCCTCATGGCATCCATGTCCTCCTGGATGTAATCCACGATCCTGCCCAGCCTGAAGGCATTCTGGCACACAGTCTGAATGGACACCTGGAACTTCTCGATTTCTTTGGCCACCAAGTCTCTCTCCCTCTTCCTGGATGCTTCTGAGACAACTGGCTTCTCCTAACAAAAGGGACAAACAGGGAAAGCATCAGAATTAGGGAAAATGGTTGCTGCAGGCTGAATGAAGGATGTTTGGAGACTGCAAACTGGGAAGTAGCTGGAGAAGTGTTTATGACAGTCTGAAATGGAAGAGAAGAATCGTGGAATCACAGAATGGTTTGGATTGAGAGGGACCTTAGAGCTTATCCCATCCCATCCCATCCCATCCCACCCCCTGCCATGGCAGGGACACCTTCCCCTATCCCAGGTTCCTCCAAGCCCCATCCATGCTGGCCTTGGACACTTCCAGGGATCCAGGGGCAGCCACACCTTTCTGGGCAAGCTTTGAAAGCAGCAGCAAGTTCTGCTGCTGTGTGGGGGCTCCAGGGCACAGACTCCTCTGAGTTCTCTGCATCAGCCCCTTCAAGATGCTTCTCTCCCTCCACTGTCCGTATCTGGATTTCCAGCTCCTAATGCTGCTCCCTAACAGCACTTCAGAGCTAAAACATCCCGTGGTTATTCTCTGCCTTGCACTCCTGTTCATGGCTGTAAAACCTTACAGGCTGCAGGTGTGGCCTCCATAGACTCCACTACTCCAAAGGAATTTGGGTTTGTGCTGCTTCCCTCATGTGCAGCCAGCAGAGTCTCTGTGGTGCAGCTCCTGAGGCCTCTCAGCTCACTGCGAGTCAAACTCAGAGTTTGCTCCAGTGGCAAAGCCAGCAGGAGCAAAAGGATGATGTAAAAAGAGCAAAGTGATGCCATGCTGCTAATACACTGGAATAATCTTATTCCAGCAAAGCCATTAAGGAAAAGCCCACTGGGATTTTTCTCCCCAATGAAGAAAAAAAAACCTCGTTTTTCTTTCTTTCCAACACTCCCTCAGGTCAAATTCCCAAACCCAGACACACAGAGCTCGAAGCAGAGTTTATTTAAAGTCATTTTGGTCATTTATTATTGCCAGACAACTAGAAAGGCCTTTCCCTGCCACTCCAACCAGAGGGTGAGCCAATCCCTAGGCACAATTCCTGCTAAACAGTGCTGGGACAGGGAACCCGTCCCGCTGTCCCCTGCTGCCCTCCTCCCAGCTGCCTGGCTTCCTGTGCGAGCTGGGGGCTGTTTGCTCAGCTGGCTTTTTGGAGGCTGCAGGGCCTCCTGCCAAGCACATTTCAGCAGCCCTAGGCTGGCTGGAGGACTCGGGGACACAGAGAGAAGTGTTTGAGGAAAACACTTTACTGCAGATCCGAAGGCTGAGCCTCGCTCGGGGCTGCTGCCTGTGCTCTGGCACACACAAAACCTGTTGGATTCCTGACTTTGCTGGCAGTCTGTGCTTGAGTGGTTTAATTAGGGACTGGGCTGAAGTGACAAATGTTGCTGAGCCCGTGCCCTTCGCTGCCCAAGTCGCTTCACGGGTGCTGCTGAGCTGTTGGAAACAGGACAGCCCCGAATCCCCTCCTGGCGAGGCCGTGCCTCCCACACAGCAGCAGGTGTTCCACTGCACCAGAGCACACAAACCACAGCATTCAGAGCTTTTTAGGATGGCAGAGCTGCCATCTCACAGCGTTTCAAACCCCTCTCTCTTTATCCTGACTCTTTTCCTACTCGTTTTCCTCCTCTGTGCTCCACAGCCAGAGGGAAGGCTCAATTGACAGCCCTGGATTTTCCCCATGGGACTGGCAAGTGAACTATGCTGACAAGCACCTCCAGTCCATCAGCAGAGTTCCAACAGCTTCCCAGGAAGACATCCCATTCCCTTGTTTTCCCTCTCCTAAGTGCTCCAAGCCCTCACCACTCTCCTCCCTGCCATCCATTATCTGACGGCTCAGCCAAGAAATAAGGGATTTATTTCACATCCAGCTCTCTCAGAAGGGAGAAGACTCAGCCAGTCCATTATCTGAGGGCTGGTGGGTGAAAGCCTGTTTCATCTCTACTTTCCAAATGCCAAGTTTTGGAATGCTTCCCAAGGCATTCTGCTGGAAAAGCTGGCAGTCCATGGCTTGGATAATGCAGTTTTCATGGGATAAAAACTGATGGCCCACCCCAGGGAAGGGTGGGGAATGGGGCCACATCCAGCTGGGACTGGTCATCAGTGCTGCTCCCCAGGGCTCAGTACTGGGCCCAGTCCTGTTTAATGTTTTTATCTTCATCAACAATCTGCATGAAGGGATCGAGGGCACCCTCAGGGAGCTGCAGACACCAAGTTTGTGGGATGTGGACCTGCTGGAGGGCAGGAAGGCTTTGCGGAGGGATCTGAACAGCCAGGATCCACGGGCCAAGGGCCAGGTCCAGTCCCTGGTTCACAACAACCCCATGGAAAGCTGCAGGCTCAGGGAAGAGAACTTGAAGCTGGAAAAGGCCCTGGCAGTGCTAGTGAGAGGGCCAAACATGAGCCCAGGTGGGCAAGAGGCCACTGGCCCCGGGGCTGTGCCAACCATGGTGTGCCAGCCCCAGAGGACCCTCCAGGGCAGTGTCCAGGCTCTGCGCCCTCCAGCCAGAGGGACACTGAGGGGCTGGAGTGTGTCCAGGGCAGGGAACAGAGCTGGGCAGGGGCTGGAGCCCCAGGAGAGGCTGAGGGAGCTGAGCAGGGGCTGAGCCTGGAGCAGAGAAGGCTCAGGGGGGCCCTTGTAGCTCTGCACAGCTCCTGACAGGAGGGGACAGACAGGGGGGATCAGGCTCTGCTCCCAGGGAACAGGGAGGGGAGGAGAGGGGAACAGCCTCAGGCTGGGCCAGGGCAGGCTCAGGTTGGACATCAGCAGGAATTTCTCCATGGGAAGGGTGCTCAGGCCTTGGCAGGGGCTGCCCAGGGAGTGCCCATCCCTGGAGGTGTCCAAGGAACACCTGGAGGTGGCACTCGGTGCTCTGGGCTGGGGACAAGGTGGGCATCAGTCACAGGCTGGACTCAAAGGTCTTGGAGATCATTTCCAACCTAAACGATTCTGTGATTCTATTTCTCATCCTTGTAATGCTGGCATGACCTCTCCAGTACCTAGACACAGCCACACTTCCCTCCACAAGAAAGTATATGATCGAAATAAAAAAATAAAATAGAAATTAAAATCCCACAATTCAGTAAAGGAGCAAACCAGAATTGTAAGCTTTAGATACAGAATATATCTATATTCAGATCTACAAATACATAGGTCTGTAAACACAGGTCCAGCTCATGATTTGAAATATTCAGGCTAAAATACACAGCTGCTTGAAAAGCTCAAGTGAAAACAAAAAAATTTTGGAATATTTTTGATGAATCAGTTCCTTAAAGCGTATTAGTAAATACTCAAAATTAAGTCTAGTGTCCCTGTAATTCCAACATGTTCTTTGTGCAGCTGAATACTTCAAAAGTGGGATGAAAAGGAGAAAATATCCCATCCAAAATCACTTATGGAATTACAGAAATGTCACGGCTGGAGAAGACCTTTAGGATCATCAAGGCCAACTGGCATTGCAAGAACAGAAATTTAACACCACTAAAATCTATTACATAGTATTTAAAATAAAAATCCAGTAAATACTATTCATACAGGTTCATCAATAGGCTTGTTTAAAAAAAAAAAAATTAAAAACTACTAAGTGTCTTTTAAACACTTATATGATATTAAAGTGACACAAGAACTCCCAAGTTTCAAGAAAAATCCAAGGAAAATTTCCTCCCAAGAAAGATTTCCCAACCTGAAGTCACAGGAGCTCAACGGGCACATGGTGTCCTTCATCCCACAAGTTAGAAAATCACCATCCATTCTATCCTTGTCACCTGTGCTACCAAGATCCCAGAATCTCAGAGTGCTTTGGGTGGGAAGGAACCTCAAAACTCATCCAGCTCCAAGCCGTGCCATGGACAGGGACACCTTCCACTATCCCAGGGTGCTCCAAGCCCATCCAAGCTGCCCTTGGACATTCCAGGGATGGGACAGCTACGATTCCATGTCCTGCAGCTCGAGGCTCAGAATTATCACCATGACAGTCCCAAGCTTTGCCAGCTGGCGCTGATGTTAAATAATTAAGGGCAGAGAAACGCATGAGTGCCTATTCCCAGCTCCACAGTTCCAGCTATGGGTTAAAATCTCTGGAAGGATGGCAGATGGTTTTCCCTCCACCCGGCAACGTGGGCGGTACAAGCCCCGAGTGCCACCTTCGCTCACTCCGCACAAACACGTAACAGGAGATTTTCAGCCAGGAGAAAAATGCCAGAATCCTAACTGTTCCAGGCTTTTTCATTAGGCCCTACACCTCAACCAACTCCCCTTTCACAACAGCCCCAGAATCAATAAATTATCCCCGTATAAAAGGCTGGATTGCTTCTGTAGGCCCAACAGGTTTCCTTTCCGTCGTGTTTTTCATAAGGCACCAAGATAAATGTTTACTTTGGAATCCTGGAAAAAAAGGCTGCTTTTCCCATTACCTCAATGTGAGCAGAACACAATGTGGACTTGGGTGCAAGGACCTGAGAAATCTGAAAGCAGGAATTTTCTTTTTTAATCAAGAAGGGGGAAATTATCAACAAGGCTCCAGAAACCACCAGTTTCAAGAAACAGCATTTGCTTACTTTTATATACCTTCCCCTTTGTTTCTTTTTTTTTTAATTAACAGAGTTTTAAATATGAATCAAATTAGTACACGCATCAATCATGCATTTTAATAGTTTCTACAGCTCCTTTTAACTCTATTATTATGTCCCACTAAGAAAACAGACCCAAGTAATCACAGTTTTATTGAGCTCCACCATTTCCCCCACCTCCTTCTACAGGACAGGGCAGAAACTTCATTTTGGACAAGTAACTGGGATATATCCAGTGCAAAATCAACAAGGTGGGGTGCTTTTTTATTGTACAAAATATATTTTTTGAACATAAAGGGTGTTTTCTTTTCCTGGTTTTTACAAACTGTGTTATAAGTAGATCATAACTATCCACCAGGGATCCCCATAAGAAACTCTTTCACAGAACCAGGGGGAAACAGTAAATGTTAAAACATTTCAAAGGAACAGGGTGCTTTTTCTGCTGATGCCAGGTATAGGGTTCAGGCACAGGCCAAGGAGCTGGAGACACAATGGTCTTTATCACTGCATTTCCCAGAGTCAGTCTGACCAGCTCCTGAGCTGGAAGGCTCCACAAGAAAATAAAAGAATGGCTCTTTCAAGAGAGCTTTTTGCTTTTTCAATATTTTTTTTTTTTTTGAGGGTGTTGGTTTTCCCTTCGGTGCATATTAGATCCTTCCAAAAAGAGCTGCACTTTTCACCCATCAATGAACACCCACCCCAGCCCACACACCCACCCTGCTTTCCTGGGGAGAAGTCCGTTCCCAGAATCTCCTGTATTTGGGGCAGCATTCAGTACACAAAGCAAAATCATGGAATCATGGAATGGTTTGTGTTGGAAAGGAACTTAAAACTCATTGTGTTCCACCCCTGCCATGGGCAGGGACACCTCCCACTGTCCAGGCTGCTCCAAGCCCCATCCAGCCTGGCCTTGGGCACTTCCAGGGGCAAGGCAGCCACAGCTGCTCTGGGCACCCTGTGTCAGCCAGGGCCTTCCCACCCTCCCAGGGAACAATTCCTGCCCAATATCCCATCTGTCCCTGCCCTCTGGCAGTGGAAGCCATTCCCTGTGTGCTGTCCCTCCATCCCTTGTTCCCAGTCCCTCTCCAGCTCTCTTGGAGCCCCTTTAGGCTCTGGAAGGGGCTCTGAGCTCTCCCTGGAGCCTTCTCCTCTCCAGGTGAGCACCCCCAGCTCCCCCAGCCTGGCTCCAGCCCTGGGAATCCTGAGCCAGAGGAGACAAGCCAGGAGACGATTCCAGCTGTAATTAGTGACAGCAGAGCACATCGATTAACCCACGATGCCACACTGGTGCCACTTCTACCCAGCCTTGCCTTGCTCCTGACACTCCCTGTGCCCAAAACCTCCTCCTCCTAAAAGAGCAGCCTTTCCTGGTGAAAAAGGACTGGGAATGAACTTGCTCCTTGTGTTAAAGCACTTCCCTCAGCACCGTGATGTGACAGGCCCTGTGCTGTGCCCTTTACACACTGCACCCTCTCCCGGGGGGCAACCACCGTTGTTTGTAATTATATTTATATTATTATTTACAATTATATATGTTATATTCATTATTATATGTTATATAACATAATATATAACACATAACATAAAACAATATATAACTATAACACAGTTATCAGGTTTTGCGTTTATGTATTAGTTTCTTTAAGTTATTATTGACTACAAAGATTTTCATATAGTATAATCTGTAATGTCTTTTAATTGCTTTTTGATATAGTATAATCTGCTAGTTCTTGTATTTATGGTATAGCTTACATAAATAGCAGCGTAATAAATATAGTTTAGGCCTTTATATAATACTAAAATAAAGACTGTAATATTAAATGTTTTTACTTGTGTAATTAATTTAGATAAATTTCATATGAATATAGATTAGCATGAAATACTAATAATGAATTAGTATTTCATACTAATTTCATAATTAGTCTGAAATAATTATATAAATTTAATGTATTTGTAGACTGTTTTATTTGAATAAGATAATACTAACAAGAATTAGAACACTATAAGAAAAATTTATTATTGATTCTCTAGTTATTAGGAAGTATTAAAATAATAAAATGAAGCTTAGAAAAGAAATAAAATACTTTAATTTTTAAGATAGCACACTGACAAGTTAAAAATGATGGAATTTCTCCTCCAAACCCCTAAATGATGGTGTTTCTCCTACAAACACCCTAAATGATGGGATTTCTCCCCTAAATGATGGAATTTCTCCTCCAAGCACCCTAAATGATGGGATTTCTCCCCAAATGATGGAATTTCTCCTCCAAACCCCTAAATGATGGGATTTCTCCTCCAAACACTGTCAATGATGGAATTTCTCCTCCAAACACCCTCAATGATGGAATTTCTCCCCTAAATGATGGGATTTCTCCCCCAAATGATGGGATTTCTCCTACAAGCACCCTAAATGATGGGATTTCTCCCCCAAATGATGGGATTTCTCCTCCAAGCACCCTAAATGATGGAATTTCTCCCCTCAGTGATGGGATTTCTCCTCTAAATGATGGGATTTCTCCGCCAAACCCCTAAATGTTGGAATTTCTCCTCCAAACACCTCAATGATGGCATTTCCCCTCCAAACACCCGAAATGATGGGATTTCCCCTCCAAACACCCGAAATGATGGGATTTCTCTCCTAAATGATGGGATTTCCCCTCCAAACACCCAAAATTATGGTATTTCTCCCCCAAATGATGGCATTTCTCCTCCAAACCCCTAAATGATGGGATTTTTCCCCTAAATGATGGGATTTCTGACTCCAGCTGCTTCACGCAGCACATCACCTGCACGGCCTGGAGGGCACACCCAGAGCTGTGAATTAATGTGGATTAATGTAAAATTCAACGCCCTGCAGCCCTTCAAACAAACAGAATCAGCACTGATTAGGTCTGTCCTGAGCTCTCAAGTGCATAATGTACCCCACTGGTAATTCAAGTTAATATTGCCCAGGTGCTGAGCTATTCAGTGCCACTTGTTCCTCCTAGAAGCCTCCAAGCTGCTGCTTTTCTGAAGCCCTTTTGGAAATGCAAAGATGGGAATTCTGTTATCCCACTTGCTTCAGCTATTTAATAACCTGCCTACGTTTTTCCACGCATTAAATAAATGAAGTGGAATACAAAATGGAACATCTGTTTCTTTCTCTGGTTAACATTAGAGGCTTAGATTCTAAACAAATACATTTAGGAAGTTTTTTTAGGAATTTGTTAGGCTGAGCACAGCTAATCAAGGCAGCAAAAATCTTGTGTATTTCCAGAATGACCTCTTTGTTTGACCTCAAAATTGTGTATATTATTTCAAGTTTCTGCACATGCAAAACCTAGATGATGAAAGTCCCAGTTTTCTTTCCTTCTCCCTTCTCTTCCTTTATTAAAACTCCTTAAAAAGCAAAAGCATGTTTGGGAAACACAGCACAGAAAGGGTTTTGGAGGAATGTTTTTAACATAAATAAATGTTCCCCAGCCATCAGCAGCTGGAAGGTGTGAAACATCCCTGAGAGGGCACCAGTGATACATTTGGATTAAGTATTAATCCACCAACTTCACCTCATTTCTGGTTGATTAATCCCCAACAAATCAGGTTGATCCACTGATCATTTTTTTGGCTGAACACTGGAGTTAATAATGTATTAAACAAAAGTTCCAGTACTCATCCTGCTATTTTTTCCCTCTTCATTTTCCCAACTGCCAGAAGATCAAGGGTTTAAAGACTAATGAACAGAAGTGGGAAAATATTTAATTTCTTTTGGATGTATTGAATAGTTTAATAAAATGAGGTGACAGATGGAGGGAGGACAGAATTTCCCAAAGCAAGTTTTCTCTCAAGTATTCCCTGGATTTTTGGATACCTTACTACAAAAATATAGCAGTACCCTTAATTTTACTCTGTGATGCACAACACAGTTTGGAATACAGTTGCATCCTGATGCAGAAGATATTTCTCCTGGAGAGTTTGATGGAAAACAAATTAAATACACAGAGAAATATTCCCAGAGGCAAGGCCACATTGGAAATTTATTCTTTTTTTACTTTTACTGTCACAGCAACTCCATTCTCTACAATACTTTCCCAGGATTCAATCGTGTCTTCAGCTCTTGTTTTCTAAACTGTCAAGTGCCTGTCACACACTCCAAGCATTTTTAATCATCTTTTCCATTCAACTCTACTGTCAGGAAAACTACACTTCTCTGTGGATTACAATTCCAGGAGAACCACACTCCTGTCTGGATCACAATTTCAGAACCACACTTCCCTCTGGATCACAATGTCAGGAAAATGACACTCCTCTGTGGATCACTATTTCAGGAAAACTACATTCCTGTTTGGATCACAATTTTAGAAAAATCGCACTTCCCTCGGGATAACAATTTCAGGAGAACTACACTCCTCTGTGGATCACAATTTCAGGAAAATCACATTTCCCCCTCTGGATTACAATTTCAGAACTAGACTCCTCTCTGGATCACAATTCCAGGAAAACCATACTTCTATGTGGATCACAATTTCAGGAGAAGTAGACTCCTCTGTGAATCCTGACCACTTCCACACCATACTCTGAAAAGCAGTAGCACCAGAGAAACCTCCTGCAGTAGCAGCCACCTGCTTGGACAGGCCATCCCATGGTATTCCAGGAGCCTGGGCAGCCTTCCACGTGGTGGACTAGGAAGTCAGCAGGTTTTTTTCCAGAATTAGTTGTCTATTCTCAGCACTGCTAACGCAGAGCAGGGTTTCAAAAGTGCAACAAAAGCCAAACAAGCACTGAATGAATGTTTCAGGGGCTGAAAACCAGCAATGGGACTCAATGGTGATTGTAGAGGGCCACAATTGGCCATTTAAAAATATTTAAGGAGTTAAAAAGGGACTGTTTCAGTTTGTTATTCTCAGTAGGGAAAAAAAGCCAACCAGAAAATTTAGCAGATACCAGAGGAAGCTTCCTGAGCTTGAAATCCATGTGATTGTGTGAATCCTCCCCCGTTATCCTGTTGCGTGCCCAGTGCTGGACAGGACACACCACCAAACAGGGCAGTCCACGGTGAGGGAGTGCTGAGAGATAGCATTAATGAATTCCTCATGCTCTTCCCAAACTAAGCCTGGGAACTGATGAGCCAACAGCACCATCTAGTTATAAACCCAGGAACAGGGACAGCTGCACGGCTTGGACTCAAGAGCCAGCTCAGGAGAAAGCTTTGGAGCTGCTGCAGAAACAGCAGAATCAACCTGGAACTCCTCTTTGTCTCCAAACAATTCTCTAAAGGCAGTATTTCACCAAGCAGGCAAATTTTCCCATTGGAATAACTCATGCCAAGCAGCCAGAGGTGTTTCAGTGACCACAGAGAAGCACATTTCTAACAAATGGATGCAATTCAGCAAGTTGGGGAAACCACTCCTAACAGATTATGGGCAGCAATCTAAAGGTGTTTTCCTCTTTTTAGAAGGTTTCTTCAGTTATAGAACCATTCCAGAGGGATTTGGGCTGGAAGGCACCTTAAAGTCCATCCAGTCCCACCCCTGCCATGGGCAGGGACACCTCCCACTATCCCAGGGTGATCCAAGCCCCAATGTCCAACCTGGCCTGGAACACTGCCAGGGATCCAGGGGCAGCCACAGCTTCCCTGGGCACCCTGTGAGCCTGCCCACTCTCCCAGGGAGGAATTCCTTCCCAATATCCCACGTAACCCTAACCCTATTCCAACCACAGCCTTTGCAACGCATGAAAGGAATTTTCTTCCAGGCCTGGATCTCGGCCAATCCCAAACTCCAGAAAGGAGGATACTCCCCCAAGTGTCAGATCTGCCATAGCAACTTTCTCAATGTGCTGGAAAGAAAGGAAAGCCAGAAGAGCCAGACAGGAGTCAAGAGTCACCACAGAGCTCTGTGAACAGCTGGTCTCAAACACTACAGACCATTCCTGAAAAGAACACAGGTAGGAAAAACCCTGCAACATTGAATTAAGATTAAAATAAATGTGACTGGAACATATAAGAGCTCAGGAAATGCATTCACCTCCCTGAAACATCATGTACTTGTCTAATTTTATGAGACTTTTATCACTGCAGTGCCTCAGTGCCTCTCCCCAGCACATCAAAATTGATTTAGCAACTCTCCATGGGGCCAAAGAATCAGAGGAGTCCATCTCAGTGTTCTGCCTTTGCTGCCTCTCATACCAGGAGCTCTGCAAGGCACAAAAAGCCAGAGATCTCCATTGCAACAGGAAGACACTCAAATATTCCAAGCTTTTGCTTCTGGTTTGTGATCACTGCTAGATCCTTCCCACACACTTTCTAAGTGATCAAAACAACAGAGAAACCCTACAGAACCCAGAAAAACCAAAACTTACCTCCCCTTTCTCATCTGTGGGAAAAAAAAAATCACATAAGCAAGACAAGACATGACAGAGAAAAGCTTGATCATAAATGGAATAAAACACATTTAAAGCAAAGAAAAAGGTCACAATTGCAACATTTAATCTCCCAGTTCTTTGAAGGCCATTGCCACCTCACCCTGTCTGTGGTCTGTGATGATTTCTGTGATGCCTCGTAGTCCTTCTTTGTTTCTAGGATTCTTTTCACCAGCCCACCTGTTGAAAAAACGGGATTTTTCTAAGCATTGATGGACACTAAAGTTTTAAATATTCACACAATAAAATAAAACCCAACTGTTTTGTTTTTTCAATTCAGACAATTTTTAGAGCAACATAAACAGCATTTTAGTTTGTATTTTAAACACTGACACACAAGTTATTTGTTATTTGACTTTTTTTCTCCCAAGCTTTTCTAGAACTTGTCTTTAAATCCAGCCTCTTGGAGCTGACAAGCTGTACCTGACACTTAAAGAAACATTAATTTATGAGCTTTATGCAGAATTTTAAATCCTGCTGATGTTGAAGATGCATAGAAAATGTGTCCTTAGCACAGTTGTCAATCCAGCTGCACAGGAAAACAAGCCTGGGTAAATAAGTTGGGTTTTCTGCAAACGTTGCAAACCCCTTCCCTCAGGAGGGATTTTACTGCTCTGCTCAGCATTTTAAGTGTTCAGCATTTGGTTTAAACCCAGGGGTTGAGTCTAGATCTGTACAAATATAGATAAACGCAAACGTACCATGCTTTTGATCCTCAACCAGCTCCACTTCTGGCTCCTACACACACAGGAAGAGAGTTTTAGTTGCAGAAAGTTGGCACTGCTGTTATATGGAACTATTCAAAACTATTCAGCTGGAGGATATTTCAACAAGGCAGGGAATCATGGAATGGTATGGGTGGGAAGGGACCTTAAAGCTCATCCCATTCCCACCCCCTGCCATGGGCAGGGACACCATCCACTATCCCAGGTTCCTCCAAGCCCCAGTGTCCAACCTGGCTTTGGACACTCCCATGGAAGCAGCTGCAGCTTCTTTGGACTTCCAGCCCAGCCCCTCCCTGCCCTCCCAGCCAGGAATTCCTTCCCGATATCCCATCTTTCCCTGCCCTCTGGCAATGGGAAGCCATTCCCTGTGTCCTGTCCCTCCATCCCTTGTCCCCAGTCCCTCTCCCTCTCTCCCTTCTCCTCTCCCCTTTAGGCCCTGCAAGGGGCTCTGAGCTCTCCCTGGAGTGTTCTCTTCTCCAGGCTGGACATTCCAAACAAAATATGGAAAAAGGTTCAATAAGCTTCAACAGAAACAGACCTTTGGCATCTCTGGCAGGAGCACTGCTGCCTCCACCACAAACTGCTCATCCTCCTCATCAGAATCCTGCTGCTCCCTGATCACATTCGGGGCCATTTTAGCACTGCCACTCCTGTCAGGGACACAAGGAAAAGGGGAATGGATGGATGTACTGAGATCAATCCAGAACAAACTCAACTCAAAGCCATCAAAAGATCACAGAATTCCAGAATCACTGAGGCTGGAAAAGCTCTCCAAGTCCAACCTGTGAGCAATCCCCATCCCAAGCACTGAGTGTCATGTCCAGGCCTTCCTTGGGCACTCCCAGGATGGGAAAACCACACATCTCTCTGGATGACAATTTCAGCAGAACTACACTCCTCTCTGGATGACAATTTCAGGAGAACCACACTTCTCTCTGGGTCACAATTTCAGGAAAATGACACCTCTCTGGATCACAATTTCAGAATAAGACTCTTCTCTGGATGATAATTTCAGAAGAACTATACTTCTCCGTGGATCACAATTTCAGGAAAACTGGTGATGCCAGAGGAACTGGGAAGGGTGTGCTCCAAGGAACACCCTCTCTGCATCTCATCCCTCACCTTTCTGGGATCAAGAGCTCGGTGCTCTCCTGATGTTTCACTCGTGGAGGTGCCGGCCTCGCACTGCCAGGGCGGGGAATCCATCTGGAAGTACAGCGGGAATGGGGAAAAATCATTTTCACAAGTGACACAGTAACAAGCCTTTGCCAAGAAAAAAAAAAAAAAAAGGATAAAAAAAGCAAATATTCCAATTAAAAAAGCACGTTCACCTTATCCATAACACCATGCTTATGGAATGCACAGAGGAAATGCAATGTTCTCCTCAAAAATTTTGCTAACATTCCGTGGAAGCAGTTCCTGGACTGAGAATGAATAAAGGATGGAAACACACCTTTGGGGAGGCTGACGTGGGACATCAGGAGGTGCTGCCCCATCTTCAGGCTTTTCAGGAGCCACGTTCTCCACCTCTTCTTCTATTAAACAAAAAACCATAAAATTTAGGCTTAATTGGGCTAGGAAAACCTCTTCTTTTTTTTAATAACAGTATTTGGAATCTTAGCACTGCAAGGAAAAAACAGTTAAATTTCTTTATTTTTGTAAGTTTCTTAATATTGTGAAATTCCCCCTCTATGAAAATGACATCATCTCACTCAGGTTAACCTCTTTTCTTCCCCTACTGGGATTTTTGGTTGAGGTGGTGGCTACTCCTCGAGTAGTCTACTCAAAGCATCTAAACTCAACCTAATGTTTAAAAATTCTGTAATCCATCACAAAAAGGGCAAAAAGCATTAGAGAAGGACTTTATTTATTAAAAAGCACTTTTTTCTGGTAAAAGTTTTTCACAACGTTTGATGCTGCTCTTTTGTCACTGGAATGTTACTAAGTCTCTGGCAAATTAATCTGTAAATAAGAAATACATTGATTTTTCAGAAAAGTTCTATTTATTCTGCAATTTGATCAAGTTAGGCATGAAGCACACAACAGGAATTACAACCAGAACCTGGGAACTTAGGAACTACTCCTGGGGCCAGGAAAATCAGGATACAGAGCCTCGTTGCTCTGCAACAAAATATAACTAAAGCAGACAGAAATAATGCTCTAAAAGATCCAGGAAAATCAGTTTATTTCAGCTAATAAACAATGTTTTATAATGCTGGGCTCATGGAATGGCTTGGATTAGGGATCTTAAAGGTCCTGAATCTAAAAATGAAGGGTTTACAGTGCCTTGGTGAATAAAGCTGAAAATCAAGATCAGTCAATAAAATAAAGGTTGAGCTCAGTGGTAAAGGCTGGACTTGATGATTTTGGAGGTCTTTTCCAACCTTCATTATTCTTCTGATTCCAGAAAATTTGGTTCTTACACCACCAGGGGATCCAACCCAAATCAATGATGAACCTTTGTAAGAGGGGGTACTCCTCTCACATCCATCCCAATTATAACATAAATTTATTTTCCACCCCAGATGCATTCCAAAGGACAAGACAGCTCCAAGAGATGAAAGGGAATTTGCATGGAAGTTCTCCCAGCTGGGGAAGGTCACACAAATGTCTTGGCCATCCATCCATATTTCATTAGGCTGCCACAGCCACGAGGCCCTGAAGGCCAGAGGTGGGCTGGGAACACCTCCCACATCCACGGGATCCATCCTCCCAACCAGCTCAAGCATGTGGATTTGGAGAGAACAAAAATGCAGCTTTTTGAGCAATTTCAGCTCCTCCTCCTGCACTTTGCTTCCATGGCTCGATGTGTGTTGTAGCTGGATACAAATCCATGTCTTGGGAGCTATATCCAGCTTGCGGGGGAAATGGAGAAGTAAGAATGCAGGGATGGAATTTTCCTCTGGAATCTTGTAAAACGCAAACACTAAGACCCCCAAACAGTTGCCCAAAAAGGCAACATGCAAAAATCCATTTCTTACAGAGAACAAGTCACCAAGGGATTCAGGTGCAGCATTTGCCTCTTGGAAAACAAAAGAATAGGAAAAAGAAAATAGAAGTAATTGCTTTGTCAGAGGGTGGGACATTTTTCAAGGCAGAATACGAATCAGATAAGATATTCGACCCCAACACTCCAGCTGGGCTTTCCATGGCAGTCACACTTCAACTTTCCCACCTTTCTGCTTTTCTGCAAGATCTGGTTCATTTTTCTCCTGCAGCTCAGCAGCACCATCCTCTGAAATCCCATCTGCCACACTCCTCGTGTCCACAGCTCCTGTAACAAACCAGTTTATAGTCAAATGAAATCCAAGAACCAATAAAAATGCAAAATAAAAAGCCATGCTAAATACCTGCTAGGATTTCTTTAAGGGCTACCCTAGTTTAATAAACCCTCTTTGGTGTCCATAAATCACATTGAAGGTGCACAAAGACTTTTTAAATGAGTGCTGACTGAACTACTGAGAGCTGAAATATTCAGTATAAACCTCTGTAATTTATCTGCCCATGGAGAAGAGACATTCCCTCCTGCTGTACATTGATTTATTTCCAATTAATATAAGATGAAATAGAAAGCTCTGATCATCATCACCAGTGTGCAACATGCTCAGGGCTCCAGAAAGTTTTCCTACCCTCTGGATTATTTAACTATGGCAGCCCCACTGTGTCAGGAAAAAAAAAGAGCAGTAATGCCCCAAAATATTCCTGGCTCTGGTAAACTAAAATTTGAGTGCTGCATCAGGGAAAGAAGAATATTTTTAAATATTCACCCTAAAGTCATTCCCTGTATTAAACATATCAGGAAAACTGGATTCTGGTTTTAAAGGGACAATCCCATAAACAGGGTGTGTCTGGTCACTGCAGTTTAGTGTCATATAAAACAAATACTGAAATCATGGGAAATAAAATAAGTTATAAGATCAGCTAAGGATCACTAAGTAGTAAAAAAGGCTACAGTTTTAATGGAATCCAGACAAGGGTTTTTCAGCTGCCAAATTATTCAGACTTCACAGCACAGGAGATGTGACATAAAAATTTCAATTTTCTAGCATGGACTTGAATGAGACTCCTAAGTTAACACAAATTCAGATCCCAAGTGCCAGGGGTTTTCCAAGGTATTTAAGGTGCCCAAACAGGGCTATTCATTATCCTGAAAGCAGGACTGCTCTAACTCCACTATTTTGCCTCGGACGCATGGAAACTTGAAATAGAAATAAAAAAAACCCCATGGGTGCTTGCAAAGACACCCAGCAACTCATGATCTCTTTATATAAATTAATGAGATTGGCAAACTAAGTGTATGAAGATCTTCATTAGTCTAAACAGCACCAATTTTTAACCGGAGCTGTCTGTTTTTAACAGGCATCAATTCACAGGTGTCACTGCATCTTCTGAACAGAGACATTAAAGTGATTTATGTACACTGACTTCTTTGGGATTAAAATACCAGGGGCACAAAGCACTGAAAGGAAATTAGGATCAATCACTGAATAAGAGGAGGGGGAAAGGCACTGAAACAGTGACAGAAATTGCAGTTCCACTGCTGCTGTGTGAGCTCTGGGTACGAGTCACTTTAATTCCCTAGCCAGGAGTTTCTCCAGGCTCTCTCTCTTGGTTTCCTACACAAAGGGATGGCAGTGCTATGCTAAGATTCTTTTCTGCCTGATGTATAATATTTGGGATATTCTGAAGATAATAATCCACTTTCCAGTCAGTGTGTAAATACAATATTTAAACGTTAAACTACTACAAAAGTTGGTGACATAATTGCAAGGAAGCAGCTCCACAGAAAAATAATTTCTTTGGAAAGCCTGGCCCAACTGCCTATTAAACCCAATTAAAACCATTTCAAGGCTCAAACCTTTGCTTTGCTCTGCTGTAAACATCTAACAAATGTTAAATGTCAGAAATAGTTGCAAACAAGTCCAAAAACTCATTTAGAGAGTAATTACAGAGATATTACCAAAGCAGACTGAATTTGTATCTGCAACTGTGCAGGGGGAACGAGAGCAAACAGAACTGAATCTTGCTTCCTATATCCCAAATCCAGGCAGGAAAATTGCCTCTTAGATTCACAAATGCAGGCTGGGAGCACAAACCAAACCCTGACAATAATAAACAGGCATATTTAAGTTTTTCTGCTATTCCTACTCAATAACCCTCCAGCATATCTGACAGAAATAACAATATCCTCCCTGTGGTTACCTTCTCCTCCAGGCTTGGTGCGATCCCTTGATCCTTTTGCTGAAGGCTGCTTTGATATCCTTGCTGGAGTTTCATTCTGGAAAAAAACAAACCAAAATAAAAAACAAAAAAAGCCCAGAAATTTATAGAACAGTAGATTTAAATAATATAGCATACCTAAAATTTACTTCCTTGTGTTGCTTTTCTAAGTATTATACAGAGCAAATATTGACCTAAGCATTGATCCACACATTTATGCTGAATTTATTTCCTCAAAGCCTGTGGATATTTTTCCCTGGATATGTGCCAGCTATTTTCTTTCACATGAACTTATTTGATGGAAAAACAACTTCCAAATGGGAACTAGGAATATCCAACCTCATGGAAGCTGCAGAGCACCTGTGCTGAGCTTGGAGGATATGATGGGTTACAAAAAGGAGGAAAATTCCTACAGTCACCTCTGTGTTTCAGCTGCAATATCTCCTCTTCAACCTGCTGCAAAACCTTTTAGATTTCATTCCAAAACAGGAGCAAAATTAAAATATTTTAAAATTTAAAATTTATGCTACTAGACTTGCAGAGTCCATTACTTAAATGGCAACTTCCCTGGATAAAAATCCTGCCTATCATCCAAAATTCTAAAATATGTTTAGTACCTCCTTATGTCCTTTTTTTTTTTTTTTTTTTGGCAGTTTTCATCCAAGAATTTTTGTCAGCTCTGCTGATCATCATTAAGGTTGGAAAAGACCTCCAATGTCCATATTGATAACCTGAGAATCACAAATTTGCCATTTTTAATGCCATCAAGGAATGGTCTGAGTAGAAGGGACCTTAAAGCTCATCCCCTTCCACCCCCTGCCCTGGGCAGGGACACCTTCCACCAGCATGAAGTGTTCCCTCCTTAGGAAATTCTGACATGTTCTAAGGAAAACCAGACAGAATTCCAATCTTGAAGTGGTTCATCTTAATTTTAATTCTTCATAATTACCTCCACAAGCCCAACACTATGGAAGGAGGGAAAAGAAAGCTGCTACCCCGTCAGGAGCACATCTGGCACACTCCAATCCCAGCAGCTCCCTGGGTGAGGTCATTATTAGCACAGGTGGGGAGGGAGCTGGTAAGAGGTGCTGAGGCTGCTGCAAGAGGGGATTTGGTCATTTATTTATGTGGCTACAGAGAGAATTTTTGTGGAGCCACATGTGCAGCCTAGCAGCAGGTGCAGGGTGAAAGCTGCCACATTTACTCACTATGGCAGCACACAGAACCTGAGAGCCCACAATATTTATGGCTGGGGGGCTTTCCAAAAGGAGATAAAAGAGGTTGTTCCCCTTCAAGACTTTGAAAAGCAGCCACCAGAGCCATTAAAGGGAAATCTTGCACTTCATCTCACACCATCCTGGAAAAAAAACACATTACAGTGAAATCCCTGATGGATGCATGCATGCTTCCCAGTCCTGAGTAATTATGTTTCCACATGGAGAGGATCCAGAGCCTTCTGCAAACCATCCAGGCTGCTGCTCTGTCCTCATTATTAACCTTTAAAGAGGCTGAATTTCACTTCAAGACAGAAGAAAACGTTTGCTGGTGTTTCAGAGCTCAGTATAAAACAAGCCACTGTGACTTCCCCCTCTAATTCATCAGCTCTACTGATGGTTCTCTAGTTATAAATAAGAACTAAGTCTGTGAACAGCAATTTCATTCCATCAACCCTCCACAGTACTTTTCTTCTAATTAAATCCCCAGTGCCAGGCAGTATCTTCCCATCTCTACAATATAAAGCATGCAGGTATAATTTCATATAAATAAAACCACATACAAAGAAAGGTCTCCACTTGCTAAGGCAAATTTGAATGCTGTGCTGATAAGACTTATTAGGAAAATATCAATGAATTATCTTTTCCTCAGCTAACGTCTCACAAGATGATGTTCTACTGGTATTAGGTTCTGCAAATTAAAACTTCTCTAAGAGACAAGGAAAATCTCTGGTTTTAAAGCAGTTTAAATGATGGATTTCTGATGTAGTGACACCAAAGGGAAAGGGACATTCCCAACTCCAGAACAGAAATATTTGAGCCACATCCTGCAGATCTCCATGGAATGATTCTCTCTGCTGCCCTTTTTGTAATTCCAGTTTCATTACATAACCTAAATAAGTTCCAAGAGGAACAGAAGTTCATTAGGTAGACTTAGAGGCTGCTTCAAGTGACCACTTCCAGAGCAATAGAGTTTGCAGGGCAAAAATCTGCAAGTGGCCAGAAGTGACAGGATATTACAGAAAGCTTTAGCCAAGAGTTCCAGCTGCCATGGGAAACATGGAAGAGACTTTTCCAAGGTGTTTGGCCTCAGGGGGAAATGATTTACCTGTTCTGCAGCCACTTCCAGCACCAGATGCTCTGTGACCTCCCCCACCTCTTGTCGAGTCTAAATAATAATGATCTTCATTATTTAGAAGGTCCAAAAGGCCATTTTAAATCTGATTTTTCTCTGAGATGGACTGAGAGTGAAGAGAACACGACTCAACCCTGATCCCAACCGCGGGATGCAAGAGCCAGCCTTGAGGCAGCTTCTGATTAGCCATGTGGTAGCCAAATGTCTCTTAATTCCTACCTATCCCTGCTTTCTTCTAGCTCCAGAATATTATGGATGATGACTACTGCATACTGGGTAACACGAACAGTTTCTTTAGCAACAGAAAAATACAGTTAAATTACAAAAAAGAGTCAGCCCTAAGTAGATTTGAAAGCTGGTGTTGATAATTAGCAGCAAGAAAAAATTAGATTTGCATGAATAGAGAAAATCTAATTAAGCAAAGTCAGGGACTAAACTTTAAGTGATGGCTTCGCTGTTTAGATTTTTTTAAAAATTTGTTTAGATTAAAAAAAAAAAAAATCTAAATTGACCTGTTCTCTAAAGTAAATGCAGTAAAAAGTTAAAGAGGTTAATCCTGAGGGGGAAAAAACAGTGACTGACTTGTTAGGTACTGCCTCAAACTGTTTCTCTTCTACTATAGTGAACAGATACATTCTGTAACTATAGAAAAACAAAAAGCTAAAGAGAGATGCTGGAGATTTATTAGTTCTGCAGCAAAGACCACAAAACATGATTCAATATCCTTCACCTGCACACAAAGTTGTTTGCCTTCTCTTGAATACTTTTGTTTCTCTGCCACATGACTCAAGTGGAGCCACAGTGGTTAAACTGGGGTAAATCCCTAGAAATAAAGGCTGGGAAACTCCTGGGAGGACCAGAACATCAAGCCCAGTCCAGGAGATGCAATTCCCAATGATTTCCTGCTGGAATTCCCTCTAAATCACTTTCTGCAGCTATCTCAGCTCCTAAAATTCCCTGGGCACATGTCATCCCTCCCTTCCACACCTTTAAATTGATGACATTTGCCATGCTCTGCTCTAAAGCTGGTGTTTTCATCACCTCAGAAATAAGCAGCCTCTGCTGTTACGCAAGCAGGCAGAGGCAGGAATGTCATTTAGATTTCAGGTAGTAATTCCAAAACCCTGGAATCCCTCCCAAAAGCTCTTAGGAGGGGAAATGAAACTTTACTGCCCCACTGCATTATTGTGGTGCCCAAGAGCATGATGAGAGTTTGGGATGAGGCTCAGAATTTCCATTAGAGACCCATTTTGCAGGAAGTTTGACTTGGCCATGAATATTTGCTGGAGGCGAAAAAAAAGAAAACCCAAACTCTTTTATAAGCTCTCCCTCCCAGTGCCAGTAACTTAAAGAGTTTGGCTGGACTGGAGTCAAGGAAGAGCCATAAATTTATCATCTCATGGGAAAACACACAATAATGTCAGCGGGCCCAGAGACTCCTGCAAGACTTGGGATCCTGCCTGATTTTCTCTTTCCCTGTGTTGCTTCATTTACTGAAGTCTCCCTCTTTAAACATTTGCTCCATAATTCCCCAAATTGCCTCAGGTCATCAGGAAGCAGCAGATGGAGGCACAATGGTGTCACGAGCAGCAGCTTCTGTGAGGAGGCACTGAGCTGCTCTTCCAGCTGCAAAACACAGACCCTGAAACAACACTGGACTCATTTGCTTCCCAAAATGGTAACTTCTGCTAAAATTTAAAAATAAATATAAAAACCCTATCAGCTTTCAGGAAAGATTCTGAGGAATAAAGAAAACTCATGGCAGGGGGTTGGAAGAGATGAGCCCTAAGGTTCCTCCCAACCCAAAACAGTCTGTGGTCCTGAGAAGTGTCCAAAATCTGAATACACAGAAATAAAATCTGCAAAATGAAATAAATTGAGTTAACTTTTTTTTTTTGGTCCAAGCTCAGAGAAATTTTTAATAAATAAACAGCAAGAAAACACAGGGAAGCATCTCTTTCATGTATTTCACAGCCCTAAAACTTGCTATTTACCTATCTGTCAACTCTACACTATTTTCGAGCAGATTCCCAAATGAAAATGCAACTCTTTGAATATTCCCACCTCCTCCACTACTAACCTCAGTGTCTGGCTGGCACTTGCTGTCTTTAGTTGGCCTCTGTGGTTTTCTAAGCATGGATTCTTCGGGATCTGAGGGCTGGAGAGAAATGAACTGGTTTAGATTCCAGAGAAGCATTTTGGTGCACATCAATCCTGAATTTCTACCAGCAGAATAGAATGGCAGAATAGGAAATATTTAGAGGAGGAAGAAATAGAAGAATAACAAAATGAAAAACAATGAATAGGTGACTCTCAAGGCAGTTTAGGACTTAAAATCCTTAGAATATCCAGGAATTCCAGACTGGTTTGGGTTGAAAGGGGCCTTCAAGACCATCCAGTTTCAACTCTGAGAAGGCCACCCAGTGCCTGAAAGGAGTCAACAAGAAAGATGGAGAGGAACCTGGATAAGGGCCTGGAGGGATGCGACACAGGGAGTGGCTTCCCACTGCCAGAGGGCAGGGCTGGATGGGATATTGGGAAGAAACTCCCTGTGAGGGTGGGGAGGCCTTGGTACAGGGTGCCCAGAGAAACTGTGAGTGCCCCATGATCCCTGGAAGTGCCCAAGGCCAGGCTGGATGTGGCTGGGATACACTTCCTGGGCTACTGGAAGGTGTCTCTGCCTGTGGCAGGTGTCTGGAACAAGGTCCCTTCCTGCTGAATGAGCAGGAATACAAACATGGAGGGCCACTGGAATAAACACAGTCCCAACCACAGCATGGGGTAAGTTCTTCCCCAAAATAACACTTCAGTTACCTTTTTCTCTGCTTTCTCCTTTCCATGTTCCCTGAAATGCTCTCCATCTTTTTCTCTGTCCCGATCTCTTCCTCTCTCTCTGTCTTTCTCTCCCTCTCTCTCCCTGGCCTTATCTTTGTCTCTTCCTTTCAGCCTGTCCTTTTCTCTTCCTCCTTCATGTCTTTTCTCTCTTTCCTGTCCTTTATGATGCCCAAGGTCATCTCCTCGTTCTGGGTCTCCTCTTCCTTTGGTTTTCTCTGTTTCTCTTCCTTGCTTGGTCGTTCTACTTTTGCTTCTTTCCCTTTCTTGTTTTTCTCCTTCCTTTGAGGTGTCTCTTTCAGGTTCTTTGTGCCTGTTTTCATTATTCTTCTGTTTATCCCTCTCTTTTTCTCTTTCTCGGCTCTCTTTCAAATCTCCTTTGGCTTTTCTGTCTCTGCTGGGGCTTTTGTCTTTAATTTCAGTGTCTCTCCTGCTCTAAAAAGAAAGCAAACACTAAAAATTAATTCCAACACATGGCAACTCAACCACACAATGACCCTACAAATACAAAAATGCTAAAAAAACCCCAAGCAAATAAATCATGGTATCCCTGTGCCCCCCCAAAAATGCAAATGCTACCTCTTTATCCCTATGGCATTTTTGTTCTTCTGCTTTGGGCTCTCTGCTTTCTTTATCTCGAGGTTTAGAGGGTGGAGGTTTCCCTTTAGCATTAGCTTTTTCCCCAGCCAAGACCCTTTTTACAGCAGCATCACTGGACAGCTGCAAGGAACAGAAAAACACCACTGAAATGAATCAACAATTAAATAATTAATGTAGTAATTATTATTTTAATTATGTAGCAATTCAGTGTAAAAAGGTAATAATTCCATGAAGGAATGCAGTAATTCTGTGTAAGAACAGCCCCTGCAGTTGTTTTCAACCAATTATCAAATTTCTCCATTACTGTATTCCCATAACAAAAAAAAGAACAGCAGAAAAATTACTTTCATTCCACAATTAAGAGATTTGACTGAAAGGAGATAGTCAAAGGTGAGCAACTGGTGGTATAATTAATGTGTCTGTACCCCAAAATTTTAAAGGTTCTGAAGCTTCATTTTGTGCTTCCAATCTAATAAACGTTATTAAAAGACAAACAAATAAAGTGAACATTAAAATCCTTAATATTCAGAATACATGTGTGTGGGAAGCTGGCTCAAACTCTTGCTAAAGATCACAAACTCTCTATCTGCTGCTGTTGTTATTAAGGGGAGACAAAATGTTTCTATTGTGCAATTAATGACAGCAGAGGGGTAATTAAGGCACAGAACCATTTGGATTGGACAAGACCCCCAAGGTCACTGAGTCCAGCCTGTGACTGATGCCCACCTTGTCCCCAGCCCAGAGGACTGAGTGCCACCTCCAGGTGTTCCTTGGACACCTCCAGGGATGGGCACTCCCGACCGCCCTGGGCAGCCCCTGCCACGAAGAAATTCCTGCTGGTGTCCAATCTGAGTCTCCCCTGCCCAGCCTGAGGAGATTCTCTGTCCTCCTGTCCCTTTGCCCTGTGTGCATAAAACCTGTATAATTCTGTCCTACCTTATTTAAGCAGCACTTCCCAATTGCCTGAAGGAATTCATTGGTTTTCTCGGGCTCATGTCCAGCCACAACTCGTGCAGGTTTCACTGACAGTGGCTCTCCTGTCACCATCACCACAGCATCGATGGCCTTCTGAAGGAAGTTGATTTTGGAATCCTTATCCTGGTAAAAGAGCAATTAATAGGAACTTTCATCTCCACAATTAAATTTCATATTTGCTTTAGTTCCCTAATTATACTTTACAAACAACCTGCCCCAACTGCCCTTTGACAAGAGATGATGTCTTCCAGTGATTACATAAAATCTGAAGTAAAAAATAAAAGACCAAGTAAACAAAGAAAAGCCAAGTGAAATTTCACAACAGTCCTCATAATTAAGGAATCTGCATGATTTCAGTCCTCCTTACAGCTCTCTCCTACTGATTACTCAGATAAAAATTATTCTCCTAATCTTCTACAACTCCAGGAGAGATCACAGTAAGGACGCAGCCAAGTCTTCCTCCTGACCAGTGGAACTCAAGGTTGAGACATTTTTCCCCACACTCCAGAAATTTCATCTCTTCTGCCTGAGCTCTGGTAAAACCCCACAGACTCATGGGCTGTGAAAGAAATTTGTGAAAGAAATTCTCAGAGAGATAGCAGCACATAGCTGCAACAAAGTCCTGCTCAGGAGCTGCTGGGAAATCTGCTTTTTGGGTCAACAAGGACACTATCAAAATAACCAACACTTCAGTTATGAAGTACTTAATTTAGTTATCCTGACAGCAGTAGCAGCAGTCACAGAAATAAACACACACATTAATCAGTGACTATAATATACAGGGATGAGAAGTCAGGCTCCCAGAGCTCACACTTCAGTTGCTATGTTAAACAAACACCATAGGATTAGCTGCCTAAGCGGCAACACACAAACACTGCTTTGTTTGCCAGGAATTGGCAACCAAAGCTCCCAAATCAGGCTGGAAGTTGGAGAACTCGGCATCAGCTTAGCCAAAAATCAGGGGAAAAACAGGGAGTAAAGTCACCTCTGGATGTAAGAAAAAGAGTTCTCAGTAATAATATTAACCTTCTCTTTCAGTACTCAGCCAGTTTTATACTTTAATAAAGCTACTGGGGAATGCATATCCTAGACAGGTGAGTCCTGGGATATTAAACAAGGATATTTAATGTATATATCTATATAATATAAATATACATGTATGTACTTATATAAATATATACAGCAATAAGTTTAAGGCCATGGATTCTCTTGAGAGACCACAAGACTCTTTAAACCATATCTGTGCACAAATCTATAGGTGTCCACCCAAATATAACCCACAGGCAGGAACTTTTACAATTTCTTCACAAAAATAACGTTAGATCCTTGGTGATGAACACAGAAAAGACCAAAAGAACTTTGTGGCAAGTTGCAAAGCACACTGAGAGCTAAATAAGTAAGGAAGTCACATGCCCACCTTGACATTATCTGACTTCAACTCAAAATCTGTGTAAAGTCCTTTCAAGAAACCTGTCACTCTAATCACCTAAAAACAGAAGAAACGGGATGAGTCAAGAACATTTAAAGCCTCTGCTCAATAAATATTGTGTGGCAGCAGGAAATGTACTCTTTGTGGAAACGGTGGTCAGGCCCTGGAGTGGAGTCTCCATCCCTGGAGGTGCCCAAGGAACACCTGGATGTGGCACTCTGGGCTGGTGACGAGGTGGGCATCAGGCACAGGCTGGACTCAGTGACCTCGGGGGCTTTTCCAGCCTCAATGATTGTGTGATTCTGTGATGTTTCACTAACACAGGCTGCTCCAAGCCCCAGCGTCCCACCTGGGACACTTCCAAGGATCGAGGGGCACCCACAGCTTCACCGGGCACCCTTGTGCCAGGGCCTGCCCACCCTCACAGGGAACAATTCCTCCCAAAACCCCACCTAGCCCTGCCTCCGACAGCATGACCCCCTCCTCCTACCACCACACGTGCCTTTCCCACTACAAAACCACCCAGCGCCCCAAAACCCCCGCGATTTACAGAACGCCCCGGGCATGGCCCGCAGTGCCGCCCAGCCCCTGCGGGCCCCGGCCGCCTCACACCCACCCACCTCGGAGATGAGGTCGTGCAGGTAGCGGAAGGGCGGCTTGCTCAGCAGCGCGTCGGTCAGCGGCGGCTTGCGGATCACCTGCCCCAGGGTCTCCCGCGTTTGCCGCGACACCGACTCGTTCATCGCGGCGGGGCCGGAGCCGGGAGCGGGGCCGGACCGGGCCGGGATCGAACCGGGATGGCGGCGGGACCCGCCCGGCCCCGGCCCGGCGCTCCCGGCGTGCCCCGCGCGGCGCCTGCGCGCGGCCCGTTGCTAAGGGGCACCGCGGCCATAGCAACGGGCCCGCCCCGCTCCGCCCTCAGGGGACAAACACCCTGGGAAACAGCCCAAAAAACCCCTGGAAACAACCCCAAAACCCCCGAGAAACAGTCCCAAAAAAACCAGCAGAAACAGTCCAAAACCCCTGGAAATAGCCCCCAAAAACCCGGGAAACAGCCCAAAAAAACCCGGGAAACAGCCTCAAACCCCCCGGGAAACAGCTCCAAAACCCCCGGGAAACAGCCCCAAAAACACCCGGAAAGAGCCCCAAAAAACCCGGGAAGCAGCACCAAAAAAACCTGCAGAAACAGTCCAAAACCCCTGGAAATAGCCCCCAAAAACCCCGGGAAACAGCCCCAAAACCCCCGGGAAACAGCCCCAAAAAACCCTGGAAACAGCTCCAAAATCCCAGAAATAGCCCCAAAAACCCCGGGAAACAGCTCCAAAACCCCTGGGAAACAGCCCCCAAAACCCGGGAAACAGCCCCCAAAACCCGGGAAACAGCCCCAAAAAACCCGGGAAGTAGCCCCAAAACCCCAGGGAAATAGCCTCAAAACCCCCGGGAAGCAGTCCCAAAAAAACCAGCAGAAACAGTCCAAAACCCCTGGAAATACCCCCAAAACCCCGGGAAACAGCCCCAAAACCCCGAAACAGCCCAAACCTGGGAAACAGCCCCAAAAGCCCGGGAAACAGCCCCAAAACCCCGAAAACAGCTCCAAACACGGGAAACAGCCCAAAAGCCTGAAAACCCGACCCCGGAAACAGCCCCAAAAACCCCGGGAAACAGCCCTAAAAACCCGGAAACAGTCCCCAAAAACCCCGAAACAGCCCCAAAATCCCGTAGAAACAGCCCCAAAATCCCAGAAGACAGCCCCAAAACCCCGGGAAACAGCCCCAAAAACCCCGGAAGCAGTCCCAAAAAACCTGCAGAAACAGTCCAAAACCCTGGAAATAGCCCAAAAAAACCCGAGAAAACAACCCAAAACCCCCGGAAATAGCCCCAAAACCCGGGAAACAGCCCAAAACCCCCGGGAAACAGCCCCAAAAACCCAGGAAACAGCCCCAAAACCCGGAACAGCCCAAACCCGAAAGCCCAAAACCCGGAACAGCTCCAAACCCCGGAAACAGCCCCAAAAAACCCGGGAAACGACAGCCCCAAAACCAAACCCCAAAACCCGGGAACAGCTCCCAAAACCAAAAGCCAAAACCCGGAAACAGCCCCAAAAACCCGGGGAAACAGCCCCAAAAACCCCGAAAAGCCCCAAAAACCCCGGAAACAGCCCCAAAAGCCCCGGAAACAGCCCCAAAATCCGCAGAAATCAGCCCCAAAACCCCGGAAACAGCCCCAAAAGCCCCGGGAAACAAGTCCCAAAAACCCGAAACAGTCCAAAACCCCGGAAACAGCCCCAAAACCCGAGGAAACAACCTCCAACATCCCCGGAATACAGCCCCAAAACCCGGAAACAGCCCCAAAACCCCGGAAACAGCCCCAAAGCCCGGAACAGCCCCAAAATCCCGGAATCAGCCCCTCACACAACACCCCGCCATCTGCCCCTCAGCACAACAGGCAGCGAATAAAATGTGTTAGGGAGAAACGCTGCATGTCAGCGGGAGGTAAATCGTATGGAGATAAGATGTTTGGGGTTTTTTTCGTTTCATCACTCCACGGTGAGTCTGTGGGACCCAACACAAGAAAAACAGGGCCCGCGGGGAGCAAATCCAGAAGAGGGCAGGGAGATGCGCCAAGGCTGGAGCCAGGCTGGGGGTGCTCAGCTGAAGAGAAGGCTCCACTGAAACCTCAGAGCTCCTTGCAGGGCCTGGGGGGGCTCCAGGAGAGCTGGAGAGGGACTGGGGCAAGGCATGGAGGGACAGGACACAGGGAATGGCTTCCATTGCCAGAGGGCAGGGAGAGATGCGATATTGGGAAGGAATTGTTCCCTGTGAGGGTGGGCAGGCCCTGGCACAGGGGGCTCAGAGCAGCTGTGGCTGCCCCTGGATCCCTGGCAGTGTCCAAGGCCAGTCTGGATGGGGCTTGGAGCAGCCTGGGATAGTGAAAGGTGTCCCTGCCCATGGCAGGGGTGGCACTGGATCATGCGTTCCATTCCAACCCACACCCTTCCTAAAGGAAGAATCAGATTTGGGAATTAAAAGAGGCATTATAAAAGCAAATCAGTCTGGTCTTAGTGCAAAAGCAAGAACATTTCTCCAGCAAAAGGGAAGCAGAAAGTCCCATTCCAAGCAGGTACTTTCACCTGGGCTTCTGCCAGCAGGTGCTTGAGGGAAGTGAATTTTACCTTCCCCCCCAGCCCACTGCTGAGGTTCCCAGACAGGCTCTGACTCCAGGATCTGGTGGTCCTGGGAAGAATAGGAGGTGTTGACAGTTTCCATATCTGATAGCATCGGAAGAAGTCTCAGAGGAAGCAAGACTGGGAAGAAGCTGCTCTGTGGAAGAGGGATGTTTATTTTGGGTTTGTGTGGTTTATCTGGTTTTTTCCACTGACTCTTTACGAAGCATCTGAGATGTCTGAGGAGGAATCTCGGGGGGCAGTTTAAATTTGGCCTCATTTGCTCATTTTCCTGCAGAGCGACCTGAGGAAGCACCGCTCCACACTTAACTGATGAACCAAAAGCCAGGGTCAGGCCTACACCACCCTCACAAGGAAGGATGTCTTCCCAGTATCCCATTTAACCCTGCTAAACCTCTTGGAAATGCCATGAACTCTGCACCATGCTTGTCAGGAAGGACGTTGAGAAAAGCAGAGGAATCCTTCAGCTCAACTGCACCTGGAAATTCCCAGTCTCCTGGTCCAGAATCCCAGAAAGGGCTGAGCAAGCTGGGATGAGCTAAAAAGAAAAAAAAAAAAAAAAAAAAAAAAAAAAAAAAAAAAAAAAAAAAAAAAAAAAAGCCACCCAAAAAAACCCAAACAACTCCCCAAAAACCAAACAAAACAAAAACCTCAACTCCTAAAAATAACTAATTTTACCAGAAAGTGGCTTAGTAGTCTCTAGAAGTTAATTGCAAATTTCAGTAAAAACTTGTTGCTCAAAATACCCAGTCTAAACAACTTATTAAAATTTGGGAAAAAACAATTTCCACGGCTTTTTACACAGCTAGGACTCCAGAGTGGCTTTAATTTGTGTCCTGATGGAGGAACCTTCCCTGCCATCCTCAGTGCTTTCTCCACAGGGATTGGAAACATGGGACAAAGCAAAGATGCTCCTGCACTCAGAGCCCTGAGCCAGGACCAAGCCAGGGGCCTCAGGAAAAGACAACAACCACAAGGAATGGGGAAAACTCCCCCAGAGATAGGAATGTCAGGTCAGGAACACTGGAAAATTAAAGGTAATTAATATTCACATCAGAAACCAGTTTGGGCCATTTCCAACCAGTGAGACATCGACAGACAACCCAACTAGGCAGATAAAAATGACATTTTATTTTGCGAAGAACACTTGAAAAATAAAGATGAAAGCTCTTCCAGGCTTTGCAAATAACCAATCAGAACCCACAGAGCCACAAAGACTCTGTTTCCAAAAGATGTATCCTCTCCCCAGCCCTGTGTGCCATGAACTCTCCCATTGTGGAACAGCCCACAAGAGTTTTAAGGAAAAAAAGAAAAACCAAAAACACATTTTGAGCCAACATTAGAAATAATCCAAGATTGGTTCAGTGCAGGTGCTGCTACATGACACTTGAACAAAGGCACAAAATTCCCTCTTGGAATTTGCATTTCAATTTCTCCAAACCTGATGTTCTCAGGGAGAGACCAGAGCTATTCAAGGGGGAAGGCTGAGCTCCGTCCAGCTCTCCAGCAAGGACCAGAGAAACTAAAGTGACAGGAAATAAATCCAATGGGCTGGAACCATCTGGGAACAGAAACCTCTGGAATCAGCACCTCTGATCCCTGCTGTAAACCCGGCTCCCAAGAACATCTGATACAGAAAGAAGGTGACACAAATGAAGATGGGAAAACATCTGCTGTCCTCCCCTCAGGCAGAAAACATATCCATGAAACTGGGATTGCAGGATTCAAGTGAGTGAGGACATTAACCAGCCCCTTCTGCAGAGCATCAGCCCCAAAAAGCACAGGAGCACCTGCTGAATTCTAAAGATATGCAGAGAAATAAATAATAATCGTGTGTTTCATGGTGCTTTTCACTTCTTTTTTGCTGATAGCAGAGTGTCAGTTTTTATCTTTATGCTGTCTGAAATACCAGAATAGTGTTAACCTATAAAAGGTACATGAAAAAATCTCAAATCAGCCAAAGTTTGAGGCAGCTCCTACTACACAATCTACACATACAGCAAATAGGTCAGAGATTTACTGCAGCCCCCAAAAGCAAACCTGTGTTTTGTCCTGTCATTATCACAGATTTAATTATGGATAATCAGGCTCACTTTGGAGTTAATACTTCAGAGCCTTTGACCAGGAGCCCAGCTCAGTGAGCTGCTCAAAGTCATCTCAGGACAACAAGAGAAACAGGTTCTCCAATGTAACAGAGTATCAGAACAGCCAGAAAGACAAGAAAGAGGGAAATGCCTCTGAAGAGGAGCACTGAAAATAAATACAAGTTTTTCTCCTGAGTACAGTAAAACCCACTGAAGATCAAACAACAGATCTGTCCATTTTTTCCAACCGTTTTGTCTGTTAATGAAGTTTAAGGACAACAAAAATGCCCTAGAAACTGCAAAATGAAGTTTATGGGCAACAAAACAAGCCTCAGAAATGTCAAAATCTAAGATTACATCCTTGTTGTTCCATGGTCTCCAGGTTTTACATCTTAACAGATCCTGGACTTGCACTTTTTGAGCCAATTGCCTACAGTTTGCTCAGAGATTTCCACATTTCCTTCATTCTTAGGGCTGACTCCAGCTCCTACAGCCTTCAGTTTAGAGATAAAGAGCAAAAAGCAAATTCCGGTATCAGCAGCAACCTCAGTGATCAGAGATGGGAGAAAATTCTAAACAGAGATGATTATGACTGCATTAAATCTCAGTAGTGATGGTGCAAGAGGTCAGATCTGACCCAACAAAGCATTTCAGGTGGTTACAAAAGAGTCACTGAGGGGGTTATACAATATATTAATCCGTTTCCTCCTCCATAAAGTGCATTTACTCAGCCTGAGAGTAAGTACCACACTGAGAAAGGGACCTTAAAGCACTTCCCCAACAGAGAGCAGAAGAAAATCAGAGTTATCCTGAATCCTACAGCCAGTTTGTGCCTCAGGGATCCTTAAAGACACTTTGGGAAAGCTCCTCTTGCTGCTGGAGCTGAGGCCTGCAGGCCAGGTTAGTACAGAGGTGGTGTGGGCAGAGCAGCTCCTGGTGCTATCTGAAAACCCCCACGTTGATGGAAAGAGCCACTTCTGGTTTGCGGGGCTTCTCCTCGGGGAAAAAGGGATCCTGGGCACGCTCCTGGCGGCTGGAAAACAGAAAAACCTTGTTATTGTTTAGTGCTGGGCCTTAGCAGGGTGAGCCTGGCCTGAACTCTGGGTTCCAGTGAGCTGTGAAAACAGCCTGTGCAAGGCCAGGTCAGCCAAGGGTTCATTCTCATCTCCACGGTGCCTTCCAGGAGGAAAAACCACAAGGCTCAGTGGAGGAACATTGAGAGCCAGGAGTCTGAATGATCCAAAAGCTCCCTGTAGTATTACTGGAATTGTGTGCTCTGACAGTGCTACCACAGGCCTCAAAAATTATTCAATTAGGCTGAATAATGGAATGGTTTGGATTTCAAGGGACCTTTAGGACCACCCAGACATGGGCAGGGACACCTTCCACTATCTCAGTTGCTCCAAATCCCATCCAACCTGGCCCTGGACATTTCCAAGGATGGGACAGCCACAGCTCGTCTGAAAAGCAGCAAACACTCTGCATATTTCAGAAGAAAAATGAAACTAAATGCTCGCTCTACCTTTTCCTCTTTTCCAGAGCCAGTTGCCTTTGCTTCTCCTTCCCAATGTCGTCCCTGACAGTGCTGAAGTCCTTGGTGTCATCAAGGAGAAGGTTCTGTTATGAAAAAGGATGGGAGAGATGAAAGTCAGAAGGCAAAACGATTTCCCAGCTGTTCCTCCATTGACACGATAAATTTCCAGATGGTTTCTTTCAACTAGTTTTGCACTGATTAATTTCAAGTTAATTAGAATTGCAACGGTTTGACTTGGAGGGAACATTAAAGATGATCCAGTCCCACCCCTGCCATGGGCAGGGGCACCTTCCACTATCCCAGGGAGCTTCAAGCCTCACCCAACCTGGCCTGGGACATTTCCAGGGATCAATTTCTTCCAATGGGCTAAACCAGCAGGACAGGACATCATGTTTTTCTCCTACTGCTCTAAAACCCAGCCAGAACGTTCTTTCCTTCTAACTAAGCCTGATTGCTAGCTCAGAGCTCAATGCTGGGTAATTCGTTTTCACACCATAAAACAGATCTGTGTCATAGTTCAGTAATCCATAATATGTAACAGGTTTGTATCTATAATATGATTTTTAAAGGGCACTGCCTTGGATTTTACTCAGAATTAAAAAAAAAAAAAAAAGTCGTCCAAAAATGAGGGCAAGAAAAGAGATCCAGGAGAAAAAGGACAAACAGCAGCAGCAAGAAATTTTCAGTCAACACAATGCAGTGTCCAAACCCCCATCTCAGTACTCTCAAAAATGCAGCAGAAGGAGAGAAAACCAGGAAGAATTGAAGATACTGCAAAGACATTGCCTAAACCTGATCCTCATGCAACAATTCAATCCAGGGAAATTTACCTTCACCCCAATGATGTCTCCATCCTTCAGGTGATAAGGTGCTGACTGCAAACTCTCCTGTTTTTTCCTCCTTTTCCTCTTGGATATTTGTTGTGTCTGAACAAAACAAAGGCAGAAGAGTTTGGGATTCTGCTTAAATTCAATCCCTAAGCAACTGCAGCCCAAACCAACACGTCTTCCTCTCCAACAACCAACGGATTCTGTCATTCCAGATCTTACCCAGCTAGATATTGGCAGCCACTCAAATCTCTCAGGGAAGTATTTGGCTATTTCAATTTTATCTACAGGGAGACAATAGTGAGAAGCCACTCTTTGCCTCAGAGCCCAGGTCGTGCATTCCTTGGAGATATCCCACACCAAATCCCAGGAGTCGGAGTAGTCCCTCTCTCCTGGTATTCCCATCTGGACTCGCAGCAGCAGCTCGTGGGGGCTGGTAGCAGGATGAGAGAATGGAAATTCTTATGAGACATGCTTTCAGAATTCTCAGCTTTCCCCCCTCCTGCCCTCCCTCGCTTTGTTTGTGGAAAACAATATGCAACTTCCAAGGGTTTCCCACATCCTGAGAGCCCTGAAGTCAAAAGCTGCTCAGTGAGGAGTTCCCTCAAATGTAGAGCCATAAGAAACAAGAGAAATAAAAATCTGGAGCTCTTACCCCAAATTCTCTTCTTCTTTCAAGGGTTCTATGCAGATTTCCACTCTGGCACCCAGCCTGTAGTCACTTAAAACAGAACAGAATTTTCTGCATGGCTCTGGAGCCAGGCTGGGGGTGGCCACCTTCAGGAAAGAAGGCTCCAGGGAGAGCTCAGAGCCCCTTCCAGAGCAGAAAAGGGGAGAGGCAGAGGCTATGCCTCAGATGCAGTTGATCAAAGCTTTGTATGTTTCAAGTTTCTTGAACAGCTCCTTTGCAGAACCCACTCCACCAATTATTAGACTTTTTTCAAACAGTACAGTAAAACTAAAAGAAAATCCTTTAGTTTTAGTCAAAAATCTAGAGCCCGGAAAAATTGAAGGTCCATTTCAATTAATAACCTGGGGCAAAGGGTATGCTTGTGCCTCAACAAGTGCAGAACCAAAGTGAATTCCAACAAAAAATGTGAAACCTTATCGAGAACAAGCAGGAGACAACTCCAAGAACAAAAACGTGAGCACACAGACGTGAATCAGTGTCAAAACTGTTGTTAATGCCATGAACTTCAATCACCTTCTTGTGCAAAAACTGTGAACTATATTTTATATAAGAGTGTGGTACAGGCTGTATTGCAAGTCAGAGATTCCTGCATGAGATAAAGTCATTGAGCATGAACCTTGAGCAGATGTTTGTGATTTATCATCTCACTGGCTGCCTTAAGCAATGCAATTTTGCCAGTGAGACAACCAAAAGAAAATGTCTGGGAAACTCTGGCCAATGCATCAGGCCTGGACACCATTTGTTTAACCCACTCAAGGCCAAAGAAGCCATTTTCAACATGTCTGGTTGGTTTGCCAGTAAACAAATGGCCAATTTCAAAAAATACCCCTCTGGAACTTTCACAGTTCGTTTTGAATCCAATGGAAGGTTGGGATGCTTGAACCAAGTCCCTTCCTGAGGCTCCTTATGAACCTCAGGAATTGGAAATTCTTGGTTCAGTGAAAATGAAGTTTTGTGTAATGTTTATTTCACCTGAGTCAAAACAAAATGAAAACAAAGTGACAGATGTCACTCCAAATCACATCATATCCAGAAATGCAACATCTTAATGTAATTCAACTTTAAAAATGATCACACCATCCAACCAGGCTCCACTGCAGTTGGCAAAAAGAATGTTTCTCATTTGTGAGGACAGAATTTGGCCTGCTGTCCCCTCAAATGTTGAAAGTAGTCCATACAGCATTAAGAAACTTTCTTCACTAACACCCAACATGACATTGATAAAAGAGCAAAAACGTAGAAGAAAAAAATCTGTTGATCAGTATAATACCAATTGTGATGATAATTTTATCACATGGAAAAAAAGTAAAATATTTATAACTGCTCTTCTTCTGCCACATGCAGCAGCAAGAACAGCATTGAAACAGCTGGACCAAATGGGTTCTTGGTTGAATAAAACTTCCCATGCCACTTCTCTCACACTGAGCAATTTGTTAACTGATGTTCAAGGTGTGAAACAGGCAACTCTGCAAAACAGAGCTAAAATTTGTTGGATAATGTGTTCAATCACTTGATCTTTCGTCCACATAGAAAAAAACTTTTGAAGATAAGTTTATATGTATTGATCAGCACTGTAATTCTTTTAATATTTGTGCCATGTCTGCTTCACTGTGTTAGACAAGCTATGAACAAAGCTATTAAAAAAGTATTTTTAGTTCAAACAGGAGGGGGAGATGTTGGAACCCAGAATGTAGAGAATATTTCTCTGCATGTTTTGAAGGGTCCAAACCCCCTAACAAACACTACTTTTAACCTTCGTCCATGGAAAGGGCTTCCTAAGCTTTAGGATTTAACAGAATTTTTAAGGATGTAAATTAGATAGTAGCATAGTATGTCATTTATCACAGGGTGAGAAATTTAGACTTTTGGGTTTGCTAATATAGCAAGTAGATGAAGACAAGATGGAAGATTCTTATTGTTTTTAGGCTTCTTCCTCCTTCTTCATCACTCCATATTCTGCAGTGTTTAGAACACAGAACAATTAGTTGAAATTTGCTGCAGTCTAGAGCTGTGTGAAATAGAAGTTTAGTTGGTTATTAGTAGAAAAGTAGAAATAATTTATGTTCTTAGTGATAACTGGTTAAGGGAACCTTAATCCCATGTGTTTGGGGCCTTTTGGTGTCTTTTCTCCTACACACTAAGCTGGTCTAAGGCCTAGTGTGCTAAAACTGCTAATAAAAAACAATAAACAACCTAAAAAACAAGAACAACCAAAAGTCATGTCTGCCTTCTCTCTTAATGAGAACTTCTCCAAAAAACCTTCCTTATTGGGGAGAAACATATGAGAGAGAAAAAACTACCACACCAGGAAAGCTGAAGAGGGATTTGGGACAAGGCATGGAGGGACAGGACACAGGGAATGGCTTTCACTGCCAGAGGGCAGGGATAGATGGGATATTGGGAAGGGATTGTTCCCTGGGAGGGTGGGCAGGCCCTGGCATACGGGGCCCAGAGCAGCTGTGGCTGCCCCTGGATCCCTGGCAGTGTCCAAGGCCAGGCTGGATGGGGCTTGGAGCAACCTGGAGCAGTGGGAGGTGTCCCTGCCCATGCCCTGCTCATCTTTAAGATCCTTTCCAACCCAGCCTGAGCTGACTCTCCCCACAGTCCTTCCCACACCAGCCTGTTGCCCATTCCCCAGGAAGCCCACCTGAGTTTCCGCTTGTTGTCCCGGAGCAGCTTCCCAGGGCGTTTGCTGTCCACTGTCCAAGCTCTGAGGAACAAGGGCAGGGGCACAACCTGCTCCTGGCAGCAGGGTAAGGTCAGAGCCTGAAAAACAGAAATACTCTGTCAATCATTTTAGCAGCCAGTCTCACTGGAAAAATGCAAACTACTGGATTAACTCTCAAAAAAAGAGGGAAAGGGATTGAGATTTATTCCACCCCAGCTGTTGCTTGTGGCTATAAGCAAAATATTCACTTTTCAACCTCAAAGGGAGTTGGATTTCTCTCCCTCTCAACAATTCTCAACTCAAATTCCAAAGTACCCAATTTCTTTCAAAATTTGAACAACTGGGAGGGAATGAGGCTGTTGCAATAGTTGCCCCAGTCTCTGGCCAAGTGCTGAGCTCCTCTAAACCCTTCCCAAGGACACAACACTTCCCATGCTCAGCCAGCTCTCCTTGTTCAAGCTGCAAAGAGTTCTCCATAGCAGTAGCCTGGCAGAGCCCAAAACTGAAGTCATTCCCAAAAAAAAATAAGTGTTGGTATGGAGCAGAATCAGGTGAGAGGCCCTTCCCCATGCAGTTCAAGTAGAACAATCAAGTGCTTAAACCACGCAGATCCTTTTGGTAGGACTGGGTTATAAATTTTTGTGGATTTGGGGTTTAGTTTTTTCTTTTGGGGTGTTTTGCTTAGTTTGGGTTTTAGTGTATTAAAACCATACAAAGGTATTTTAGTTTCTGTCCAAACAAAATGAGCCAGACCTGGCTGACAAGCTTGTGCACCCCAAAGCAATTCTTTATTCAGCAGATTCCACATACAGAAAAGAAAAAGATCAAAAAAAAAAAGCAGAAAACTAATACAGGAACAACGTGGAAATGGCAAAGTGGCTTTTTAGGAGGTGCTTGTCATGTGTGTGCTTCCCATGGAGATTTTACACTGAAATAAAGACAAAAGCTGCAAGGCAGAGCTTCAGCTGAAGTGCAACGAGGCTCCCACAGGCCAGGACACGTGACAAGGGAGGATAGGGACAGCAGGGACACTAAGGAAGTGTCTGAGCTACGTGCTCCAGCTGCCTCTTGGTACTTACCAGTGACCATGGCATAAATGCCATGGCACAACAGACTGGAGACAGGGGGAAAGGAAACAAAAAAGAGCTGTTAATAGAGCCCAAGTCATCCCAGCGCTGCTGCACGGTCCAACACAGGAGAACATCTAACCTGCATCTTCAGGTCTTCCAGAGAGGCCTCTCCTGCTATCTCTATCCTGCCAGCATAACAGAGATCCAGGCCCGGGTGGGTGGGTTCTGGTGGAGCTTTGAGGGAGGGGGAAGACACAAATAACAGAAGAGTCAGCATGTCCTGAGAGGTAACAGTCACCTCACAGTCACATTTTGCTTAGAGAGGGAATCTGGAGTCCACGTAGAATATCCAGGAATCCCAGGCTGGTTTGAGTTGGAAGGGACCTTAAAGGTCACCTCGTTCCACCCCCTGCCATGGCCATATCCAGCACACAAAATACATCCTGATAATTTCCAATCAGTTCCTATACAGATCCAATACTGCAAATTTCAGAACTAGGAGCAGTTATTCCCATTGATAAACGGTGTCAGTTATTGATTAAACCTACTACAAGCAAAGCTAAATTGCTCTTAGCTCCACTACTGAAATCAACAGGGCAGGAAGTGAAACTCAGAAAAGGTTTGAGGCAGAAGAAGAAAAATGCAAAGAAAACCTCTACAAGGAGAGGGGATCTGCCCTGCAGCACAACTCAGCACCAGAGGAATATTACTTTTAATACAAAATGAAAAATCAATTTGTCCCCCATTTTCCAATTCCCTTATTTCAATTTCATTGCCTTTTCCCTTCTCAACCCTCACTTGGTTTTGCTGCCCTGGCTGGTTTTTGATTTGGATTTGACCTTTAGGAGAAAATAACAGTTAAAACACTGCACTTAAAATTAAGGTATTTGATACTATGCAAGCTTTACCCATCCCTCCTTTTACAGCTTACCAAAAAGCAACACAGCCTGAAGGGAATTAAATGTGCCTTCAGGAGTCTGGCATTTGAAGCCAATCACATCTGTGCTCTTGAAGGAGATGCTTAACATTGCTGCCACTGCCTTCAGTGCAGACTGACAAAGGAAGGGCCCCTGCTACAAAATTTAGTGGGGTTTTGAGCAAATCAGGCTGAGGAGCATCCCTACAACAGGATTATCCAGCATTTATGTCCAAAACTGCATCTGTCTCCTGAGTGGTCCTTTTGCCATAACCTTGATGCAACTCATGCAGCCTCTCTAGGTTTCAGAAGGGTTTTAAGGCTTTGGATTAAAATTTGGGTTTGACTCAAAGAGCAACCATAGATGATTCCTTTCAAAGCCTGGCCACACTCACCTGCTGCAGGAGACACCTGCAAAGCCTCCATCTTCCAGGTGATCCCATTCACCTGAGTTTGTGCACTCTCTCCATATTTCTTATGGCTTGAAGGCTTCAGCCACCAAATGGGGATTTTCAGGAAACCCTGGAACAGAAAATACCAGGAGGCTCAAGTGCTGTGTGCAGACAAGGACAAATTTCACCTTTAGCACAGGGAGAGGGAAAAGATTTATATAAAACTAAGCTTTTGGAACAGGCTGCCCAGGGAAGTGGTGGAGTCACCACTCCTGGGAGTGTCCAAACAATGTGTGGATGTGGCAGCTGGAGATGTGATTCAGTGGGGAACATGGTGGTGGTGGAAAATAAAGATGCTACAATTCTGCAAGGGACAACCTACTCAGGGCCAGGCTGGACAGAGCTTGGAGCAACCTGGGATAGTGGAAGGTGTCCCTGCCATGGCAGGGTGGCACTGGATGGACTTTAAAGTCCCTCCCAACCCAAACCACTCTGGGATTCCAAGTCTCCAGACACTGCCCACTCTTCTTTTATGTTACAAATGACCATATAGTTATTGGAGCTATGTATTAGCTGGTGCAAGTTACTATTGATCACAACGATTTTGATACAGTACAATTTGTAATCCCTTTTAATTGCTTTTTGATATAATGTAACCTGTCAGCTTTTGTATGCACCATATAGCTTAAATAAATAGTAAATGTGATACAAATGTTATAGCTCGGGACTTGGCATAATATTAAAATAGAGACTATGTAATGTTAAATGCTTTTATTAGTGTAACTAACTCAGATAATGGTGTAAAATAGCTATGTTGATTCAATGTATTTGTGGACTATCTTATCTGAATGATAATATAACAGTGACAAGGACCAGGACGCCAAGAGAAAAATTTACTAGTGACTCTCTGGTTATCAGGAAGTGTCAAAACAACAGAATGGAGCCTTGGGAAGAAATAAAACACATTGCTTTAATCTACAGGATGACATGCAGACAACTCAAAAGTTAAAACCAAGCAAAAGGATTCCCAGAACACGTAAACCCACAGGAATGTTTAAATATGAATAATCTTCATGAATAGGCATGTAACCAATGTAATGAAAAAGTATAAAAGAAAATTGTTTTAAGCTAATGGGGTGCTTCTGGCAGTTTGCCAGGCACTCCACTGCTGGATACTGATCCTTTAATCCCTTATTAAACTTTTACACATTTTAAAGAGTGAACCTTGTTTCTCCCATTTTACCTTTTCCGGAAGCTTTCCTTCAGCTATAACCAAGGTGTCTCCTCTGCAAACATTGAGTTCCTTCAGGGTGGCATTCTGCAGGAAGAGAAAGCCCAGGATCCCTGTCAGCCCACACCTGCCTTTCTCCCCAGGGAGCAAAGAACCCAGGGATCAAAACAGGCTTCTCTTACTTCCTGACTTAAGGCTTCCCCTGCTTCGTAGCACCAGTCAAGCCTTCTCAAATGCCAGTCGTCACCTACCAAAACCCAAAAAGACACACAGAGAAAACTAATTAGTCAATAATATTACAAATCTCTTAAGAAATGTCAAGGGTCCTTTTTCTTTTGTTCTTTATTTTTATTTGCTTTTTAAACGCAACTCTGATTAAATGAATTATCACTTTCATCTTCCCCAGACCTTCTGCTGTATGAAAATAATCTTTTATTTACACAGATCTCTCTTCCCCACCCATCTAATTATTTTCCCTGGTTTCAGAGGAAAGAGAAGGAATTCTCGTGTGTCAAATTATCTTTCGACTCTATGGCAAGCTCTTTAAAATAAAAGCTATATAATAAAAACTTGATGTTTACAATTCTTTTTCCTCCTCACATTACAATGACACAGATCATTGAAACAAACCTACAAGGTTTAGGGTAGAAAGAGTTGTCTTAAAAATATTAAAAATTCCTTAAAAATATGTAAATAACAACACAACTAACCTGCCAATCCAGATTTCTCCAGCATTAAATTGAGACACTGAAAAAAGAAACATGGGATGAGAATTGTGTCAATGCTGAGGCTGGGAAATAAATTTTTCAGCAAATCTGTCTTAGGATTTTCTGACATAAAGAGTGATTGATTGCAGGTCAATTCTTAAAACAATATAATTAGCTAGACAAAATGTATTTGGTCTATATATTAAACCCTTTATGGATGAGATGGTTTTCAGGCAAAAAATTCACCACATCAGCTAAGCCAGTTTTCCCAAACTGGTAAAAAATTAAACGTGTGCTGTCAGTTTCTTCCTTTACTTCAACAAATTCAGCCCTAGACTTTGCAGTTTTTAAAAAAACCTTTTAAAAAAAGAAATCCAAGCTGCAATTCAACACTGGACTGGTAGCACCAGAGTTTCCTTCACTCTGTGCATGGCTCTTCCCAACTCTTCTGCCTCCAGTTCTGTGCAAGGAATGTTGTCCAGGAGCTTGGGAGCAGCCAGGCTTACCTCTCTGACAGAGGCAGTCTCCTCCACAACTATCTCCATCTCAGGGCTGCAGTTTTGGTCACTCCCAACCATGAAGTACAGGAAGAGCTGAAAATCCAAATGCAAACTATCAGAATAAATATGGAAGGGTGAGAACAATTCCCATGGCAAGAATGTCATTAAACAGCACTAAAATAGCACAAAAAGCAAAGATAATTGAGTTATGGTCATCAGCAGATCCTCATTAGCCACCCCTGGTCTCTAGAAATGCACAACCACTCCTTCCCCTGATACATCAAGGCCAGGCTGGACGGGGCTTGGAGCATCCTGGGATAGTGGAAGGTGCCCCTGCCATTGGCAGGGGGTGGAATCGGATGAGATTTAAGGTCCTTTCCAACCCAAACCATTCCAGGGATATTTGCAACTTGCACATTCCAGGAGCAATATCCCCCTGTTCTTCCCTTATTCTCTTCAGGAAAGTCCCTGCAGCAGGCTCCTCCCATCCCACACTGCTGTACCTGAGTGGAAGTTGGAGCTTTCCCACGGCACAGCCCAAGCAAGCTGCCCATCTTCAGTTCTGCTTCCTTAACTGTGTAATCCTCAGGCACTTCAGGGAGGACAAATAAAAACATCAATTTTATCATCCTCAGGGTGACCTAATACCCTTCAGTGCCCTCTGGAGAGCTGAACTCACTCAGCCCTGACAGCAGACCTGAGTGAGTGAGAAATGAGGAGAACAAAGGCATGGAGATCTCCCAGAGTCCATCAGGAGCACAGGAGGATCAGGGATGTCAGCAATAAAACCAAGTTTTTATTTCAGTTTAACCCCTGTCTTTATATCAGTACTGTTAATTAACTTTAAAACTGGAAAAAAAGCCCCACACAACTGGTTCAGTTAAGCCTGAGAAATCAGTGGAGTTATGTGTGGGTACTTCTCCCAGGAAAGGACAGAAAACAGAGGCTCAAAATCTCCCCAGTGAATTTCTTACAGAAGAGTGATGCAACAAAGCAACAAATCAATTTACCTGGAGACAGAAGTTTCCCACTGCCACTAACAGGTCTAAGACAGCTCTCATTTGCTGCAGCAAAAAGGGCAGGAAAGAGAGAAGTATTAAGTAATTCGAATAGGAATTTGGCTCAGAAATTCAAACAACATTTTTAAGATTAATTACAACAGGTTTATCTTAGAGGCCTCGCTCTGTGACATCAAAAATATAACTGGAGAGAGACTCCTCGAGACCCCATCAACAGTCTCAGCTTTAATTCTTTCACTGAAAGGAAAATTCTACCATTAAACCAACTCAAAAACCAGTAAGTTGTAACATTAGCAGATTGAGAAAGCAGCTGAACACTTACCCAGCTCCTCCTCCAGCTGAAGCTCCCGGATCGCTTTCATTTTGATATCTGACATCGCCTACAAGACAGGGACATTAAAGGGATATGAACACCTCCAGCCTGCAATGCCGCCAACACCAGGGCTTGTTCAAGTGCCAGTGCACAAAGATAATTCTTCCCCTCTCTTTTAGCTTTGGTTACTGACACCATCTCAACTTGGACCTCAAACAGGATGGTCCAAAGAGAAAACTGACACAAAAACACCACACTGGTTTATACTGGCTGCAAATATCCCAGGGATTGTTAACTCTGAGCTCAACACTATTTTCAGCAGGGAAAAGCTTCATCCCTGAGGCTAAACTGAATGAGCTGGGCCAAGTGCATTGGCCAAGCTGTTCAGGAAAGCAGAGTCCTTACTGTTTCAATAGTGGCAGTGATTTTAATGTGTTTCTCCTCCTCTTCCACACCACAGAAGTTTTTCACCTGAAGCCAGCTGATGTCATAGGTGAAGGCAGTCAAATTCCCACTTGCCACGTTGACAAAGCTGTGGGAATCAGCAGTGCAAAGACAGTCAGAGACAGGAAAACTAAACATTGGCAGGGCTACAGCAATCACCAGCACAGCTCCCAAATGAATGAATGATGACAAAGTTGTTCAGAATGATGGCATCTCACAGAGCATAGGCCTCAGGGAGCACAGAGTTAAGACCACGAATTTGCCTCGGGCAGCTTTGGATTCACTGAGCATGAGTTGCTCCTACTGTGTTTTTCCCCCTTTACAAGTGTAAATCAAAGGCAGTGACTGGTGCTGCATTTTGAGGGCAAGAAAAATCTAACACCTGATAAATAACTGGTCTCCAAAATTTAAGATGAAAATACTCGTATATATGTAAGCTCAAAGTGATCATTAGCTACAAGAATATCTGTTGTTAGCATAATTTGAATGAAAGGCTTTTCCAAAATCACCTTCTTTGTTTAACCACAGTCACAATCAAAAACGTTACCTCTGGTCGTGGCTGTCTAAGATCAGCACAGAGCACCCATCCCTGAGCCCAGCGCTTCGGACTGTCTCCTTCATGTCTTCCTCATGGAAAACTTCCCAGTTCTTGGCTTCTCTGTCTGCTCCTGAGCCATTTTTGAGGATGATGCCCCCAGCTGGAGCCAGGGCTGAGTGCAGCTGCCCCAGGCTGGTGCTGCAGGAGAAGACGAGCTGGGCCTCGCTGAAGTGCTGCCCCTTGCCGCCCTCGTTGTGCTCAGCCAAGCGAAGCACGCTGAGCACCACGGGCTCGTGCTCAGGGCCCGTCAGCACCTGCGTGCCTCCAACCTGGGGGAAAGGAATGCCAGCTTTGTGTCATCCAGGAAATACAGCAGAGACTGGGCAGCCAGAAAACTGGGACCAAAAACGGACACTCTCCCCTCGCAAACCAAACAAACCAACCCTCCTCAGGCCAAATTCTTACTGAATAACGAGAGTAACCCACAGGTGTTGGGAAGAGAAAACAAAATGTTATCCAGAGCAGCTGTGGCTGCCCCTGCATCCCTGGAAGTGCCCAAGGCCAGGCTGGAGAGGGCTTGAAGCAATCCAAGACAGGTGTCACTGTCCATGGCAAGGGGTGGAATGAGGTCCTTAAGTCCCTTCCCAAAACACCCCATGCTAACAGCAGCTAGAAAATCACACTTGCACACTTGGAAAAATCTAGAACACAGGAATTTAGCTCCTCAGGACATTAAAGAATTACCCAAATGTGACAGAACATTGTGACTTTACATTTTAAAAGTTTGATCTTTCTGGTATTCAACCTAAATTTAACCTAAGTTCCTTGCTGAAGAACACTTAATGACACAAAAGCTGCAATAGAAAAAAACTATACCAAAAATAAAACCAAGACAAAACTGACTCTTACTACATGTTTGGGTGGTTTTGTTTGGGGTCTTTTTTTTTTTTTTTTTTTTTTTTTTTTTTTTTTTTTTGAGAAAGACAAAATAAAATGGATACTTTTACAATAAAAACCATTTAAGAATTGCATTTTACTCCACTAGAAAGAATAAAATGCTGTGCTTCGCAACCACTTCCAGGTTAAGCAGATGCCTTAATATTAAAAGGAAGATGGAAAACTAATAAAGCAGCACAGGATTCCCAGGAGGCCTTGCACAGTCTTATCTCATCAGAGCTGACAAGGAAGGAAGCTCTTGGTTCCTTTACCTCTTTCCCATTCCAGACGAAGATGTCTGTTCCATCAGCCAGCCCAATGCCATCCAGGGTCAGCTCATCTCCTAAAAAACAGGAGCAAATCAAGTTCTTGCTCCCCACAAATCACAAAAACAGGGTCAGCAAGGTTTTAAAAGGCAGTACACTTAAAGAACTGTACAAGCAGGGGGAGAAATATTTAGAGCAGCTCTGCGTGTCTATTTTGATATCAATATCATGGGGAGTTGGGTGATGTTCTGGTTCAACACTGATTTTCTGAAGCTGACCACAGAGAACATAAAATTTGTAACTTAGTTAGAATTGCCTAACAAAGCAAATCTGGAGAAAAAAGTGACGATCTGAAAACCTGATGTACCCTTAATAAATTAATGAACTCTTTATGTGAGCATTTCCCTTTACAAAATTCCTGCTTCAGCTGAAGTCTAACCTGCATTTTCCTTTGATGCCACCCTGGCTCCTTCCTCTCTTCTACCCCCTCCTCCACCTATTAGGCCAATCCTATGAAAGCAAACATCCACAAGCAAATCAAGGGCAAGACATGGACTAGTAAGTTCTTGTCAGCAAATGTGTTTAACTTGCTTAAGATCTTCATTTCACAACAAAGACTTCACAGCAAAGTCTGAAAATCATTCATTCCACTAATAAGAGTGAAATAAATTATTGAAATAACATGAGTTTGAGCTGGAAGAGTGCTCAGTAACACACATCTCCAGGATGGTTTACAGATGAAATCTTTGATGGCTGCTGGAATTAAACTGCAGCAATAGCATGGAAGCCTGGCATGCAGTGCTCTTACCATCAAGCACCTGGTACAAGTGTAATCCTGCTGGTAAAGGCTTGGCCATGCTGAGAACCATGTCTCCTTCCCAAGATTCCAACATCTAGTTGGGAAAAATAACCAGAAAAATTATGTAAAATGACAGTGTAAAATAACAGTGAGGAGTAACTCACAGGACTGACAATAATTACAATCTCCTGAAAGCTGCCACAGCCTGGCTCCCAAGCTCACTTGGTGACACTTAATTGGTGACTCCTTGAAAAGACAAAGACAACTCTGTCACAGAATTAAATATTAAGAATAAGCCTGGATAAGTTCTGCTGTGTCAATCCATGGCTGTCCTGCCCAAGTATAATTAATTAACTCTTGCACTCTGAAGTCTCCATAGTTAAAATTCCAGCAATTTCATGCCTTCAAGAACAGACCCCACACCACTCCTCCCTCCTGTGTAACCCCATATTAATTTTTTAGCCTCCTAAACTCAATTTACTGTCGAAAGTTTCTCCTTGACACAAAGACTGCAGCATAAATAAATTTGTAAAGGTTGCAGTGGCTCAAGTAAAAATGAAGTTTGAGTCCATTTGATAGAGCAGGTACCTGGAACACTGCCTGTCGAAGGTCTCCCAGTGTTTTCCTTCTGTCAATAGTCAAATCCACCACGCTCTCTTTCCAAGAAAGTGAAGGATGCAAAGCCCCATTGTGGAATTTATAGCAAGAGCTCAGGTGGAGATGTAAATCAATGCCATTGTTTGCTGAGTCATATTCAGCTCTTTGGGAGAACAACACAACAAACTGGTGAATTTAACACCAAACAGATGTTTCTGTGTAACTGTCCTGGAACTGGTCCCCCAAGGGCTAAATTCTCTGTCACATCCCCTCCTCCTTTATAACTGTCCCTGTTGTAACAGCAAGTATTTAAAAAAATAAAAGGGTGGAATTCACTCAGAAACAGAATCCCAGGATGGTTTGGGTGGGGAAGGCATTAAAGCTCACCCAGCTCCACCCTGCCATGGGCAGGGACACTGTGCCCTACCCCAGGCTGCTCCAAGCAGGCCTTGGACACTTCCAGCCACAATCCTGTGTGAAATATCCCATAAACTGTCACTCTTGTGTCTGTACTTTGCTATCTTAACTGTGATTCAGGTGTATCAGCACTCATGGCCCTCAACACAAGGGAAAGTTTTGTCCAACCTGAATACCACAAGCTATTAAATGATATTGCCTACCAGAAAAGTTATCTGTAAATTCACCATAAACCAAGTCCTTCCCCTTCTCCCAGTGGAGACCTTACTCTTAAAACACAATTAAGATAATGCATTCCACTCTGTTTCCAGAATGGCAGTGATTTTCACCAGAAATTTTAAACTGTAAGTATGTTTCCCTTGAAACTCTGTAGGCTGCCTGCTAACAGGGAAGGCAGGGAACCAGCAGAATATGGATATAGAAATTATATTCTTCAATTAACCTCAATGAAATGGAACCATTTCAGTTCTGACTCTGCTCAAGGAATTTCTTTACTGTTGAATCCCTAGGGAGTCCTGCACATAAGAGCTGTTTGAGTACAGTGACACCAATATACCTCTTTTTTTGCAGTTCTGTATTAGCAGCATTCATTTCATTCAGCAGGTGCTCAGGAATTTGGTAGCTTGGATTTCCTCGTGCTGCAACAAAAAAACATAGGTTAAAATGTAGTTTGGCAATCAAGAAAAATGATCAAGAGGAGACATTACAGTACAATAATCACTGAAAACTCAGCTGCAAGATGATATAAGGAACAAACAAATGCATTTACTCCTTCCAATCAACCTTTCTTTAAGGGAAATTAACAAAGAAATGCCATTAACAAGTTGTATTTGTTTCAGCTGATGCTCTGCCATTATTTGTGGAGCATGCTAAAAAAAATTAATCAGCTACAGCAAATTAACATGTCACCACTTCCTTGTATCTTCATTTACCTCTTTTTTTCAAATGATCACTACAAGAAAAACTGGGGGAAATGAAGCTTGGGAAGGACAAAAAAGCCCTCCAGACAAAATGTCAAAGCAGGAAGCCCCCCTAGAATCTCCAGATGAGCTTTGTGTACCTTCAGGGGGCCTTTTCAGCTGAGCTTTTCTGTAGAACAGCATGTAGGCACTCTCTTTACCCTGGAATTGCTTCTCAATATCCCTCTCCTTGATGGGCTGGACTTTGGAATCATTCAGATCAAACCAGTGGCACCCAGCAGAAGCAGCCCTTGGCCTTGGGGAATTTTTCTCACAGTTCCACTGAACATCATTCTTCTGGGAAGGGCTCTGGAGATTTTGCCCATGAGAATCCAGTTTGAACAGGAGCTTGTGTGTTTCCTTCAGGCCAACCTTATTTCCATCATGACTCAGCTGGAATATCTGAGGATGATTCTGCAAATACTGAAAGGGAAGCAAGGACAGGATGAAGAAGATGCCAAGTTTTAAATGTGGCAGCCTGAGTTAAGCTCAAAGAGAAACACAAACCCCAATAATTTAACCCTCATTTCACTGTGCTTCCTCATGTATTTTCTCAGTTTACCCCTGCAAAAGCCTCACATCTACACTTCACACCTACATTTAAGTATTTCTTGTGGCATCTGCAGGTAGCTCCCTTCAGTAAACAGGCAAATATCACTTTTCCATCTATCTACAACACAAATGCTTAAAACATCGTAAAATACAGCAACCAACTGGAAAACGAGGTTTTACTGGAGTGTTAATTTCGTGGACATGCTCTAAAAAGACTGGGAAAAACCCAAAAAACTGGACAGATTTTCAAACACTGATTTCTGTTCAGTAAGTAAAGTTAATTTTTTATAGGCTAACCATAGAGATGGAAAAAAGTAATACACAAGTGATCCAGACAATTCCTTGATAATCTTGTGTTCCCCAGCCTGCTAATTCACATTACAAACCCTTCCTACCATGTGCTAATCCAAAGGCCCATATTCTCCATTTTCATCCTCATGACTATTCAATAAGAATATAAATGATTATAAAAGTTATCCAAAACTAAAACTAGCAAACCTGTGATTACCTTTCGTAATGCTCCATACTGTTTTCTGTATTTCTTATTCCAGGACACCCCCTTCTTCTCCAGTAATTTCTGCCCTAATTGATCCACGGGAATTTGTTCAGCTTCTTCCTGCAGAGAAATGAAAAACAAAGGTAACAAAGGCTACAAAAGTCAAGGGGTCAACACAAAGACACCAATTTTTAAGTGTTTTAACCATTCCTGTTTTTTAATAAGTGCTGTAGTATGATCTGGAGCTGTGTCAGAGGGGTTTAGGTGGGATAGCAAGAGAAAAGTTCTTCCCCCAGAGGATGGAAGGGCACTGCCCAGGCTCCCCAGGGAACGGGCACAGCCTCGAGGCTGCCAGAGCTCTCAGGGATGCACAAGGTGGGATTGTTGGGATGGCTGTGCAGGGCCAGGAGCTGGATCAATGCTCCTTGTGGATCCCTTCCAGCTCTGGTTATTCTAATTCCTTTTGCAACAGCTTTGGTAAGCAGCTTTAGAAATACTCCAGAAGGACCTTTGTCTGTATGAAGAGCCACTGATAATATTAAAGCCAAGCTTTAAATGCTTCACACCAAGTTGAGAAGAGCTCTGGACCCTTAAGCCTGCCCGCTCTCACTAACACCAACCCCCTGCAGGCTCCCTAGCTCCAAAACCAAAGCAATGAACTCCTTACATACAATACCTCTGATAAAATCCCTTTCAGGACTGCCAGTGGGTTTTCTGTTCCTTTGGCATTCTCAGTGTCTCTTAAAGCCTTCTCTTCAATCAGCCCATCCTCTTCTTCCTGGGTAAGAAAGACACTAATATTGTGGTTTCACACATGATTAGAGGGCTGAATTATTCTGTGCTGACATCATCATGCACTATTTCAGAGTGTGAAGGACATTCTGAGGAACTCCCCTGCTGAACAAGGGAAGGCACACAAAGCCTCATTAAAATATTAACTTTGGATGCACATTCATCCACCAGCTCTTAATGCTTTTCAGAAAAGTACTATCTCTAAAAGCAAGAAGAGAAGCCTTTAGGACTTACTTGGAGTTGCCAGTTTCCTAAGTCATCCACATCTCTGATATAAACATGATAGTGTCCTCCATAGCAGCCACCTTTGTGTATAATAACAGAGAAGAGCTCATACATGTACTCTGAATCATCCATTTCAGTCTTTAAAAAGAAAAACAATAATTGTAACAAGAACTGAGGTCAGTCTCTCACACCAGGACAGCTTTATACCTTCAGCATCACTTCAGACATTTCTCAGTGTGTGTTTGCACGTGCAGAGAATGAAATGGCTTTTGAGGGCTGGGGACACAAGGAAGGACTGGCAGAAGCCACAGGCTGGTAAATCATAAAATCCCAGAATGGTCTGGGTAGGAGGGACCTTAAAATTCACCTGGGTTCCTGCCAGGGGAAGGGACAACTTCCACTAGCCCAGGTGGTTCCAAGTCCTGTCCAAGCTGGACACTTCCAGGGATGGGGCAGCCACAGCTTCCCTGGGCAATCTGTGTTATTAAACAAGCAGGATTCTGAACCATACTGGAAATTCCAAATATTTTCAATTTCAATGTTTGTTCACAATCAAGCTTATTTTATTTAAAAGAGGAGAGAAAAAAGAAGCAACACTTAGAAACACTAAAACTGTGGGGGAGGAGGGGAAGGCTTCCTCAAATGCAAACACTGAGAAATTTCCAAGCTTGCATTGCAACACTTTAAGAAGAAAAATGTTCCACAGAAGTGCCTCCATTATGTTGTTTAAGGATCAAAATTTGTCATCAAGCAATGACATAGCTCAGTTTATAATCAGAAACACATTCATGAATGCAAACAGAGATTCCTGAGAAAAACGGAATAATTACAGGCACCAAAAGCACACATAGCTCAATTTATACATGATGCTATCAGAGAATAACCACACAAAAATAAATTTCAATTTCTATTTCCAGATAATAATCTTCCTGTCAAGGAAAGGTTAGATAACTTTTGGGTAATTATTATACCCTTCCCCCTTGTAGATACAAGTTAACTCGGTTCAAAATTGGAGGAGGACACCACAAAGTTACTCAAATATCTGACAAAATGCAAACTAAAAGATAACCTTGAGCTGTGGGTTCTCTGCTGAGCATACAGTAACTTTTAACAAATGTTAACAGTGCCCACCTGCTCACAGAAAGGTCTCAGGTTGATCTGGATGGGGAATGTGTAGCAGCTCGTTTCCTTGTACCTCTCACACTTCTCAAAATCAAAGTTGAACCTCAGGAGGGAAATGGTGAGGAAGGGAGGCAGCTTGCGTAGTTTAGCAGACTGGGAAGGGATTTCAAAAACACTTTAAGCACAGACTTCAAACAAAATTGTGCTTCCACCTTGCTGTGGTCAAATCCTTTTCCACCAAAGCTTTGTTACCACCAGAGAGACAAGAACGATGCCCTCACTTTTGAAATGTCTTCAATAATTCTCAATTTCCCTTCCAACTACACAACCTAAAAGTGACCCAGACCTTCTCCCCTGTTGAGCCCCACATCCTCCTTGATTGGTGACCACCAGCCCCATACTTGATCTTGCCACAGCAAATAAAGGGCATTGGTGAAATCCCAGTCAGTAGTGACATTTCCATAGCCCATGGGCTCTATATAGGCAGTCACAGAACAACAAGGAGCTAAAGGCTCCCTCATTTCTACAGGGGAGCACCCTCCAGGCAGGATAAACCATCTTAATTACTCCAGATTCATCCAGATCAAAGCACCTGATGGGTGAGAACCCTCATGAGAGGTAAAACCACCCATCTTGCACCACCTGTGACAGCAGGTGTGGGTTCCATGGCCACATTTCTGAGCCCTTCCAATGTCTCCATCCTGCTGTCCACTAGCAGAGCCATAACAGGAACACACACAGGGTTTAAGAAATCCCTGAATTGGGAATTCCATTTGCACCCACAGCCTGGCAAGCCTCAGCCCTGTGATTTCCTACCAAAACTCAGAGCTCCCACTCTCCCCCTGCACGGATGAGCACTTGTGAGAGGCAGACAGCTTACCCTGTACTGCCTCATCTCAGTTCAGTTAAACCCCAGCTAGCTCTTGAACAAGACACGCGAGGCACTGCTGAGTGTCCCTGAACTCCCAAGACACTGATTAACCTGGCCTGACCTCAGCTCCCCTTTGGACTACTCCCTCCACATCCAGAGGGCTGCAGGGTTTGGATTTCACCCATCCTGCAGGAGGCCAAGGAGCTCTGCTGCTGTGACCAGGGCAGAGTGCACCAGCAGCCTGAATCTGCTTCCACCCACAAAAAGAGAGCAAGAGATCCATTCCCTGCACAGAGCATCAGCTGCTCATTGTTCTCTCTCATTTGGGTTCTCCAGAAGTCAGTTTCCATGATTTCTCTCATTGCACATTTTTATTTTATGCCCTAACTAATCTTGCAGCCAATCCTCCAAAATGCCCAGAGCAAGGTGCAGCAGAAGTACTGAATGAGTCAATACTCTCCCAATTATACCATACACAGTGATAGGGATAAAAAAACTGCAACGTTTGGGAAATGAACCACAGGAGCTTTTCTTGTCATCCCTACTGAAGTTTCACAGAATCCCAAAATAGTCTGGGGTTTGGGTTGGAAGGCCCATCCAGTGCCACCCCCTGCTGTGGGCAGAGACAACTCCCAGTATCCCAGGGTGCTCCAAGCCCAGCCTTACACACTTCCCAGGGATGGGGCAACCACAGTTTCTCTGGGCAGCCTGTGCCAAGGCCTCCCCACCCTCACAGGGAAGGATTTTTTCCTAATACCCCATCTAACCCTACATCATCCCACCCCAGGGTGTTACCTTTGAAGCTTCAACCAGTTTATCACAGGCTCCACATCGATACAAGTTGTCATTCTCAAAGTATTCTTCTTCCACATACATATTCCACAGGGCCTCCTCCAAGCCAGCCACACCTTTCACTGCCACTGTGAGGTCTAAGAAATCTTCCTGCGCAGAAAGGGCAACAAGAAACGAGGTTCTCAGTGGTGACTAGAAAGATACCCATCCTATTCATCACAGTGATGGGCAAAAAACAAACCCTCATACAGACACAGTAGTTAACTTTAAAAAAATGATTTTTATATTATAAAGAGCATAAAAAGACTGTCAAGATACGCTTTACTGTTACCTCACTGCACTCTGTGCTAACTACATCTACCAAAGTCAAGGCCTGTGAACTCAGAAGATACAAAACATTGAAGTTTTTTACCTCTCATTTAGAAAACACATCCAACGATTTAAAATCCAATACTCACTACCTGGATTCAACAAGGCACTCAACAAGAATGACATTACTTTTGGACTTTAAGAACATTTAAAGTCAACAGCCTGAAGAGAACCCTCCAGTGGAAGATTCCTGGCTTTACCTGTCTCTCACTGACGTTCTTGCACTCCTTACAAACAATCTGGTTGACAACAACGCCATGGTACAGGCGGTTGATGAGGTCGTGGCCCGACGTCCCCACCAGGGAAGTCTCCAAAGCACTGAAGAGGATCCTGTTTAACTCCTGCACATCGTGCTGCCTCATCTCCTGCAGGAGGAAAACCCAAACAGGAAGGAATGAAACACTGCTGTGTTTGGCTTATGGCTCAAAAACAACATTTCGAGTGTCCCAGAGTCTCAATGACTCAATGACTCAATACATTTACTCCTTCAGTAGTAAAGTACTACATTTATTATTGTTAATTTGGTTATGCTACAACCCACCTAAGACACTTTCACTTTGGTAGAATCATAGAATTCCAGAGTGGTTTGAGTTGGAAGGACATAAAGGATAATTTTGCTCCACCCCCTGCCATGGGCAGGGACACCTTCCACTGCCCCAGGCTGCTCCAAGCCCCATCCAGCCTGGCCTGGGCACTGCCAGGGATCCAGGGGCAGCCACAGCTGCTCTGGGCACCCTGTACCAGGGCCTGCCCACCCTCATAGGGAACAATTCCTGCCCAATATCCCACTTAAACCTGCTCTCTGTCAATTTGAACCCATTCCCTAGATGTAGATTACTCTCTGACTGACACAGTTCAACATGGGTAAGAATCTAGGTATCTGAGGACAAAAAGCCTGTTGGGAAAACACTCCAGTAAAACAAAAGAAAAGCAACTGGAACTGTATCCAAGAGAGCAATCATCTTCTGTTCCTCCCTGTAAATGACTGCCATGGACTCCACGTGGAGATACACCAACAGCTGACCCAATTCAATGTCATCTCCACAGCTGGAAGGATTTTAAGGTATTTCCTAAACATCAGACTTCCAGAACCCCTCTCCTTCCAAGGAGAAGCGTGTGGGGATGCAGACTGGCACCTCATGGCTGCTCCAGCCGAAGCTCTCGGTGAGGTCTGTGGTGGAGGCAGCCTGCTGGTCCAGGAGCAGGAGCTGAGCAAACAGGCGCTGCAGCTGCAGCGGGATTATCCGAACCTGGCAACAGCAGCAGGGGAACACAGGCAGCACGTCAGAGAGCCCCTCCAAAACAGCCACTTCAAAAAAAACAGGAGCAGTTGACTACAGACAAACTACCCCTGCCCATTTCCTAACGCACATTACTCAATTCACACCCAGCAGTCAGACTTTGCTCCCAAAAATCTTCAGTGCCTCACCTCACACAGCTAAGTAGAATGGTTTTGGGGTGAGAGGGACCTTAAAGCCCATCCCACTCCAGCCCTGCCATTCCAGGGACCCCTTCCCCTATCCCAGGTTGCTCCAAGCCCCAGTGTCCAGCCTGGCCTGGGACACTCCCAGGGATCCAGGGGCAGCCAGAGCTTCTCTAGGCACCCTGTGCCCCGGCCTCCCCACCCTTCCAGGGAACAATCCCTTCCCAATATCCCATCTATCCCTGCCCTCTGCCAGTTTGAAACCATTCCCTGTGTCCCATCCCTCCATCCCTTCTCCCAAGTCCCTCTCCAGCTCTCCTGAAGGGCTTGGTGGTGGGGTGGAATGAGGTGGGAGGGAGAACATCTCAGCAGAAACAGACTCCATATCTGATTTCTGAAGGAAAACCTTATAGCAATGAAAGCTTAGAATTGTGTAAAAAATCCAGGATCAGCCAGACCAAACTGCCTCTCTGTGTCAAATTTAGGTTTTTGCTCATTTTCATGAGTTTCACATGAACTAGAACCATATTCCTCCAAATCAACATCAGACAGTGAGGAACAAGAAAATTCCCAACACCTTTGCATCTGGTTTCCTGCTGTCATCCAGAGTCCCAAGTTCTTCAGGTCCCAGGGAGAACAAAGCCTCTGCAGTTGGTAAAAAAATATTATTTAAAAAGACAACAACCCCGCTTTAAAAATTTAATGTATTTTAATGTCAAACACTACAATTTTATTCTGCAATAATTTATTTAAAGTGAACTGTGCCCTAAAATCACCTGAGTTCACAATGTTTCTTAAATAAACAACCAGAAGTGCAAGTCTCACTCAAATATCAGTCCCAAGATTGTTTTAAGAAAGTTTTGAGCACCTCACCTCTAAATTCAGGCGTGAAAAGCAGAGTCTGCAGAAGGGAGTTGAGGTAGCAGGTCCCACCCTGATTTTTGATTCCACTGAGGTTGGTGAAATCCCTGGGAGCTGGAGGCTCCCACTCTCTGGGCTTTGATTTCTTCCCTTTCCCACAATGATTGTCGGAAATAAAGGAAAAATCCTCTTCAAATAAGTCCCCAAACATTGTGAAGGCAGAAGAGTCCTTTAAAATATAAAACAAGCATTTACTATAAATAATGCAGTTGAACCTACCCACCTCAAAACCTCCAAAATAAACCTGGAAGCCCTGACTGAAAAATTTGTTCATATTTTTTTCCACCTTATTCCAGTCATTCTAAAAATTAATCCATGTAAAAGTGTAAATTAATGTAACAGAAAAAGGATGAATGAAAAGCAATTCTGTTACCACAGGTCTGAGCAGACTTTTCACCAGAAACAAACCCACCCCAATTTCATTTTGCACAAAGCTGTTATTTATTTCTACAAGTGAACAGAGCCCTACCTTGGATTATTCTTCTCCACCTCCTCCAAACCCCTGGGACTTCTTCATGAGGCATTAAAGCACAAAGATTTTAATATTTCACTTTCCCAATGAACATAAATAGGAAATAAATCACTTTGCATCAGCTTTTCCTCCCCTGAATGCAGCTCTTGACTGCCTTAAAATCTCTGTAAAGGCCCCTCCTCCCAAGCTGCTGGATGGAATTCCTGGGCTTGGTGCTCATTCCAAGCTGTCTCCCAGCCCTCATTCCTGTTTCCAGTTTGGCCTGTTGCACTTCAGCATTAAGATTCCTCTCCTCCCTGAATGCCCAGCAGCTCCTGGGTGGATCATTTATCCCAAAAATGGGCCATATCCAGGAGACACCACCCACCTACCACTCCAGAGAGGCACTCGAGTGCCAAATCCTCCCTCGCTCCTCAGTTCTGGATCCTCCTTCCCTTAAAAACCACACAGGAATAGAAATTGGAAGGGATTCTGGAGGGCCCAGTGCTTTCACAGAGGGGGGACAGCTCAGAGCACAGGGCCTCAGGCTGGAATGAATACATGGCAGGAGATCCCATTATTTAGTCCCAAGAGATCCCATTTATTAATCTCTAATCCATGACAGGAGACCCCAAAATTCTCTAATATTTCCATGACAGGTGATCCAAAAATCCCTCTAATAAACTCATGAGATTCCCAAAGCCCTCTAACAAAAACACAGCAGGGGATCACAAAACCCTCTAATAAATCCATGAGAGGAAATCCCCCCAATCCTTTAAGTTATCAATGACAAACGAACCCAAACCCCTGTAACAAACCCATGGCAGGAGATCCCAACCCCCTCTAATAAATCTCTTACAAGAGATCCCAAACCCCCTAATAAATGCCTGGCAGGAGTTCCCAAATCCCCAAATAAATGCCTGGCAGGAGATTCCAAACACCTCTAATACAACTCTGACAGGAGATCCCAAATCCCCCGAAAAAACCCATGGCATGAGTTCCCAAAATCCTCTAATAAACACATAGCAGGGATCCCAACCCCCCTAATAAATACGGGGGTCCCAAACTCCCCTAATAAACCCACGGAAGGGGATTTTCAAGCACCTCTAATAAACCCATGGCAGGAGTTTCCGAATGCCCCACTAAATCCATGGCGGGAGATTCCAAACCCCTCTAACAAATCTGTGAGAGGAGATCCAAAATCCCCCGAATAAACCCATGGCAGGAGATCTCAAAGACCCCTAATAAGTCCAGGCCAGGAGCCCCCCGGGCCCGGCGTTCTCTCCGAGGCCTGCAATCCCCGGGCCCACGGAGCCCCGCACTCACCGGGCCCAGCCCGGCCCTATGGCCCCGCGGCCGCCGCCATGTTTGTTGTGTGGCGCCGCGCAAAGCACGCCGGGATCGGTGGACCGGAATAAGGCCGGGACACCGCGCGGAGCATGCTGGGAATTGTAGTTTCGCTGCCCTGAGGGTAAGGCGTGACATGGGAACCTGTGGGACCTCCGTCCCCGGAATTGTCCCAGGACACACGCCATGAGGGCTTGGAGCGACCTAGGTAGTGGAAAGTGTCCCTACCCATAGTGTGATGAGAAAGGGAATGAGCTTTTTTGTTTCCCTTTCCTAGTTCTTTATATGAAATATTGCATATTCTCCATTTGAAGAGTTGGCCTCAGAGATCCTCCATAAACACCCCCAGCTCCCTCAGCTCAGGATTTTTTAACCCCTTCCTCAGCTCTGTTGCCTCTCCCTGCACAGGGCTGCCCCCAAATGTGTAACTTTTCACCCAAATCCAGCCTTTCCCTGTCTGTTTGCTCACATGTGAGCAGGGAGTGACTTTGATCTCGCCCTGCCTTGAACCCAGCAAATTGCAGAATTCCTGGCTGGGATAACCTGGGATAACCAGGCCAACCGAGGGAACCTTTGACAAGTTCACAGGCACTGAGGTACTGATTAACTTCACCCGTCCCGGGACTGCCTTTGCACCCAGTCCTCACACTGAAGGTTTGGATGGAAAATTCGTCCTGCAGCAGGAGGGAGGGGAGGGCAGGACATTTCCCTGCCAGCCCTCTCCTTATCCCACTCCAGCAAACAGCTGGGGTGCCATCACAAATTGCACAAATTAACTTTTCTTGTGAGAAAATGCAGCTTGCTAAACTGGTCCGCTTCCCAATACCCAAGTTTGCTTTGTCAAATTCTGAACATATTTAGTTGTTCTTGCTATGGTGTTTTTCCTTTACAGTTTATAATAGAAGATTCCGAGAGTGTTTTAGCTTCTTTTACCTCAGAGTTTCTCCCCGCTACTCTGACGCTCAAAATTTTTGTTTTCTGAAAAGCCCTGCTGACATCAAAGTGCTCTCCCTCTGCCACCTTCTCAGTAGAAAGAAATAAAGACATTGGTAAAACAGGAAAAATAAGTGAGGCTGATCTGAGGCAGGCGATATGCCTTTCATTTTAATGCGTTGACCGTGGTATGAAGGGAGGCGAGAGAAGTTGTGCGTCTGAGGGATGGAGGCTGCATGGCTCTGAACATCCTGGGGTGCAGTATTTTTATTTTGGCACCAATGGCAATGCGGTGAGGCTGGGGAAATCCCCTCTGTGCTCAGCCTGCTCCTTTGATGAGTCAGGTCTGAAACCTGAGGTTGCTAAAACTCACTCAGTGCCGGTCTTATTCCTGGTGAGGAGGAGTTTTCAGCTACATGAGGGCCACCTGCCAGGCTGGGAAAGAACTCTGTAGAGGGAGGGCTTGGGCTGTACAGGGAGAGGTCAGCCTCTCTCAGCACCTCTTGGTGGTGTCCCTGGCACTGAGGAGATTCCTGCCAGCTCAGAAGAGCCCTGAGCCTTGTCCTGAGGGTCTCCTGCTGCATCCCTGGAGGAATCACCCGAGGATGTGTGTCTCCAACCTGGAGAGGCTGTTTTCATTTGTTTCTCTGGGGCTGGGAGCTGTTCACACCAAGGTTGCCTCCCTGGTCCTGGCCAAGGTGTAACACGAGACACAACAAGGATGAGGAGTCCTGAGGGATCCGAGTAGCAGGTTCAGGAGCAGGTTGAACTCCGATGAACTCTGATGACTCAGCACTGAAAGGGTCACCAAATCTTGGCTTTCCAAGTAAGGAGGGAAAAGGCAAAATAAACCACCCACAATCCAAAGCAGTGAATCATTAACTACAGGATTACCCCAGAGCACAGTGCAACAAATCCACCCATCGGTTGCTTTCCAAAGCATCTTCAGGCTGCAACCTGCAGGAGAAATCCCTTCCACGGCCCCTACTCTGACCACAGCAACATGGCTTGGAGGCTTTGCTGTGCCTGGATTTCCATCCTCCTCCTGCTGCTGCCTGGCCTCTTGGAGGGAGGGAAGCTGCTGGTGGTGCCCATGGTGGGAAGCCACTGGCTGAGCATGCAGGAAGTGGTGGAGAAGCTGAGCGCAAGAGGACACGAGGTGGTGGTGCTGGTTCCCGAGGTGAGCTGGCAGATGGAGACGACGCAGGCCTACAGGGTGGTCACATACCCGGTGAGGCAGAGCCTGGAAGAGCTGGACAACTCCTTCCGGGAATACGTGGCCATGCACCTGACGGAGAAGCCTTTCCCTCTGAATGCCCTGGCACTTTACAATGTCTCGGTGCATGTTTTCAACACCTTCTTTGGGCAGTGCAAGGACCTGTTCCGCAGCCAGGAGACCCTGAGGTTCCTCAACCAAAGCGGCTTTGATGCCCTCCTGACGGATCCGGCCTTCATGTGTGGGACCATCCTCGCCCACCATCTCTCCCTGCCCTTTGCATTCCTAATGAGGGGATTCGGGTGCAACCTGCACTTTTCAGCCCCGCAGTGCCCGAGCCCTCTGTCCTATGTCCCGAGACTCTTCAGCTTCAACTCGGACCGCATGACTTTTTTGCAGAGAGTGGAAAACACCCTGATTTCCCTCCTGGAGCTTGACTACTGCAATGGTTTCTATGGAGAAGCACTTAAGCTTTCCTCAGAAGTTCTTCAGAGGGATGTGTCCCTCACGGACCTTGTGAACTCCGCTGCCATTTGGCTCCTGAGGTTTGACTTTGTGTTCGAGTACGTCAGGCCGGTGATGCCCAACATGGTCTTTGTTGGGGGATCAACTGTGCTAAGAAGAAACCACTGCCTAAGGTAATGGTCCTTCGCCTACACATTGCACATGTCCCAATGAAAAGTCATTCTCTTGTTTCCGGAAGTTTATAAAAAAATTGATTTGCTTTATTTTTAATTTCTGGCAATTATTTAATTCAACCAGGTTTGGGCAGTCATTTTCCACAGGCTGAAATCCAATAACCTCGATAGAGACTTCTCTGAATTAATGAGGGGTTTGTAACAAACCAAACAAAAAGGGGATTTCATCCACCAGGTGGAAATTACCATCCTTAGTGAGTGTGTATTAACCATCAACCAGATCCAGGTTTGATTTCATTTTCATGGCATCTGACCTATATTTCTTTTATCTGATCCAAACCCCAAGAGTCTCCTTTTGTTTTTAACTCCAGGCTCATCAGCATCAGTTTGTTCACTTTAGCTGTATTTTCGTGACAAATTATTTCAAACTGGCTGTCTGTGTTAAGTTATTCCTTGTTTGTGGGGGTGAAATATAAATGTCATATTGAAATGGCAAGAAATAATCTTACAATTGTGGATTTGGTGGAAGACACTTGAATGCAGAACTCAGAGAATTTTTATACCTACTCCTTGACATCTGCTTGTACCAGAACTGTTCTTTAGGGTTTTTAAAGCTAAGCAGAAATCTAAATCTATTTCGATAGTCACCATGTAATCTCTAAAATGGTACCACTGGAGATTTCTTTCTATTCACAAAGCGGGACACAAATCTCTTTCCTAGGAAATTGCTGTGTCACTTCTGGATCATGGTCACACAATATCTCTGCACAATGTCTTTGGGCTGGAGGGGTGGGTTTTCTCTTTCTTCTTTCAGATTTCTGTTATGCTCTTTGGCATGCTTAGGAAGAGCCCTCTAAACTTGATAAACAAGGCAAAGAATAATATTATTAACTAGAATATTAGGATAAAATTATATCTAAGGCATTCTAGAATGTTAGGCCGACAAGAGTGACACTGGTTTGAGATTTAAGATGCAAATTCTTGCTGGTTACACAACAGAAGTATTTTCTATCCTGAAGGTCTCGGAGCTGCAAAGGGTCCCTGACTTTCCCACAAGGGTAGAGACATCCTGTCTTCATTTTCTCCCTGCCACCTCCTGTCTTTACACTCCCGTTAGGTGACAATCACATGTTCCACATCTGGGAAAGCCTTGTGTAATTTTCACAAGTTTCTTCAGTCTCCTTTCCTAGCTACATTTTCTACAGACAGCAGAGGAATTGCTCCTATTTCCCTTTGAGCATTGTCCAGGAGCCAAATGTAAACAAGAGTAAAGTGAGAAATGAAATCTGTTCACGCACATCCACACACCAGTAAAGCCCTGAGCTGGTCATTATTGTTCAGAAATACAATCCTGTGAGAAAAATAAATAGTTCTGCAAAGCCTATTGAACCCATTGCTCAACAGGTAAGAAAAGAAAAAGGATTACTGGGAGAGGGAGAGCGAACAAGAGATTCAAAATGCACATTGTTTCTCAAACAAGAAAACCACAGGCCTTTTTGTTACACCTATTCCATAGTTTTCCACAAGCAGGGGAATGGGGCACTGTGGTCTCATTCCAGATGAGAGCTCCTCTCTGCTGATTCTGTTGTGGTTCTGTAGAGGAGCTGCTCTGAGCTGAAGGAGCTCAGGCTTGTGCAGAACTGGCCCTACTTATCTTATCCCCGTGGGAATCCAATCCTAAATTGTGTAAGGATCATTGCAGAGGTTGTGGGAGAACACGAGACCACAGGGCTGGGCCTGGGGGAACGCAAGGCTCATTTGTGCCTTGACTAAGCTGCCTCCGGCTGATTTCCTCTTGTCCTGCACTTTGCATGGGGACCCACAATTACAGCTTCATTAACAGGCAGAGAAATCCCAAGTTTCCAGGTCCTCAAGTTGTCACAGTTGAGACTAACAGGACACAACACTCTTCAGTTCCTGCAGCATTAGAAAATTTTATTGTTTACAGCTTTCTTTTATAGAGTTTTCAAAAACCTCACGTTTGGTCCCGATTGGCTGCAATTTTGTAACCCCCCAGCTCACTGGCCAATGCTTACCTGGGATTGGTGGCATCTGTTGTTTGCATTTAAACCTCTTGGCCTCTCAGTGCCTTCTTCATGGAGATGTTTACTTCTTTTCCTTTAAAGGTGTGGGCTGCTTGAGTTATGGTCAGGGTTGCTCATGACTGTGAGGCCTCCAGGCCAGCTGTTGTCACATCAAGTGTCTGGAAGTTTAACACGAGGCTTGTGGGAATCAGAGCCAGTCTCTTGACTCTAGAAGCACCTGAAGGATGGTGTGGTGGCATTGCAAATCAACCTGAGACACTCTGGTGACAATGTCATCTTTAGCCAAAGTGAATGCAAAGTTGCTTCTTTGGCCAGCTCAGAAAACCAAACTTGATATGATTAAACCAAAGTTCAGGAATCTAAGCTACAGCCCCCTCTCAAAGTTCTCCCTGTTTCTTTCTGACCTAAACCGCCCAGTTCATATTTAAACAACTTGTTAACTGAAAGCTTTAAATTAACCCCAGGTTTAAATAGGTAGCTGCTCAAGTAAAGAAAAAGTGTAACTGAATAAACACTTTTTTCTCACCAGCACAGGGCTTAAGAGCATGGGTCCTGCTTTAAAAACCTCTCATTTTCACAAGGTTTCCATTTATGGCTTAGGAAACAGCTGCCCTGGGAATGATCTGTGCTCTGTGATTTGCTCCTTGCTCTCCCAGAAATGTTGATTCTTTTCCAACTCATAGAATTGCTTCTGTGGGCTGTTTTTGCTCAAAAGATAGTGTATCTCCACACTGTGAAAAACCTGAGGGGGAACCAGGCAGGTTCCTGTCAGCAGCCACCAACCTGCCTTTCCCAGATGCTATTTAGCACCCCCAAAAGGGCCTGGGTTCAATTACACAAGGATTCCTCCATGGATAAGCCTCATCATCATCCAGAACCCAGGGAAATCAAATTGCATAGAATCACAGGCTAGTTTGGGTTGGAATTATTTTTAAAGCTCATCCACTTCCTGCCATGGGCAGGGACAACTTCCAGTAGTACAGGCTGCTCCAAGCCCTGTCCAGCCTGGCCTAGGACACTTCCAGGGATCCCCAGCTTCTCTGGGTATCACCCCCATACTCTTGGAGTTGAGCAACCTTTTCCTGCTTGCATGACCCAGAGCCTAAGTGGGTCAACACTCTCACCTCACAGCAGGGGAGCAAATCCAGTGGATGGAAGCAACACTTCCAGGCAGCCACAGCAAATATCGGGTGGTTTTGCTGTATTTTTAGCGGCGCTGAAGTGTCCGTTTGCTACGCTCTTTCCTTAGTGCCACTCAGAAATCCACACACATCGCAGCCTGTCCCATTCACAGGTGAGCAGTTTGAGAAAGTCTGAGCGCCTTTTGGAGCTGAAGCAATTGTCGGGTGAGGGGCCCAAACCCTGCAGGGCTGCTCCATCACTCCCTGCCAGCTCCAAGAGATTCCCTGGAATAATGCACTCAAGCTTTATAACTTCTGAGAGGAAAACAAACCTCCAGTCCTGGCTCACCCAAGCCTTGATGTCCTTTGGTGCACAACAGGGAAAACTTTCCTCCAAGCAGGCACCTGGCTCTCTCGCATTTGGAATCCTCAGTTCCTCGGCTGCTTGTTTGCACATAAAACAGGAGTCATAATGAACACCACACCCTTCAGAGCTGAGAGGGGCCCAGGTGCCCTTTGCTAATCATCAAACACATATAACCTTATCTGTTGCTTTGGAAAATGAGCCTGGCTGTTAATTTCCTCAATAATAATGAATCATCTTAGATCTGACCTCAGCTGATCCTGTGCTAATCCAAGAACTTCATCCTTTCTTTGCCTGTCCTCCCTTTATCTCTAATTTCTCTTGCCCTTCCCATTACGGCCTAACTTATTCCACAGATTTTGCTCTGGTGGTCTGGTACAACAAGTAGGGAGTCTGTGGAGTCCAGGGGAAAGCGTGGCCATTCTATCAAGCAAGAGACATTTTCTATTATAGTCAAGGGAAATGAACTTGTATTGGCTGTTCTCAGCCAACTGTTTCTGCCATTGAAAATCCCATGGAGTCCAGAGTAGTAAACACACCAAGCAGCAGCTTCCAAGTTAATTTGGTCAGCTCTTGTCACTGCAGTTGCAGTAAACTCATTGAGTCCAGGTTTCCTGCATTTAATGCGAATCGTTTGTGAATGTGTTCAGTCTCCTGCTTTCAGTCTGTGCCATCTCTCACGTTGTCCCTCTCCAGAAATTGGTCCCGTGTGACAGAGTGCAGCTGCTCAGGGCTGTCCCAGCAGCCTTTGTGTGTCATGGGACAAATCCCTTTGCCTCAGGCTGTAAGGATTTGTTTCTCCCGCATGAGGATGCTGGGAGTCCCACCACCATTTATAAACAGAATGGAAAAACTTTGTGCTGATGGTAGTTTTTCATCACAAGGACTTCTTCCTCAGCACCATCCAAAAGGCTTTGCTCTGGCATTGCTTTTACTTGCACAAAGACAAAACATTCCTGCAGTGGGAGTAGTGGAAGCTGTCTCACCTTCTCCTAGACTTTGTCTTGCTCACAATTCATGAAAAGGGGTCTCAAGACAGCAGCCAAAGACCAAAACTCCTTCTTTGTGTCCCTGTGCCTGCCTCCTCTCTCTTTGTTTGCCCCGAACCCATCCATTAGTTCACTTTTTTGGTGTAGTGCCAGGAGGAAAAAAGCCAGTTGGGATTGTTCTCCTCAGATTTGGGATTGCGTGGTACATCGTGCTGGCTGTGACATCGTCCTAAGAGGTGCAGGTTTGGCTGCTTCCAGGGGGTGGGAATTCAACATCAGCCTTGTGTCCTCCGGAATGGAGTTGCATCCATTCTGCTGGGTGTATTTTTAGTATTTTCTCGCCATGTATTTTCCAGGTCAATGGTTTTAACCGGGATTATTGTTACAACATGACAGCCCTGCACTTGGTGTCACAGACTACGTGCTGACAGTGTCTTGGTGCTGACGGGCTTCGAAGCTTAAACGTTAACAGAAAGCACAAATGTTTTCCTAAGGACAGGGCTTCCCATCCCTTCCACAAACATAGGCAAAATCACAGGCTAATCACCACCATATTGGGAAATTAAATATTAACTTCCGTAGCCAATAAGTCCCCTGCTTAGTCTGCATGGAGCATCCTATAAAGGACTGTGTGGATCCCTCCAGAGCAGAACCTGCTGGTTCGCTCCCACCGAAATGGCTCCTTTTTACCGAGCTACCTGGATATTTCTCCTCCTGACGCTGTCTTTAATCCTGGCCGAAGGTGGAAAGATCCTGGTGGTACCTCAGGACGGAAGTCACTGGCTCAGCATGCGGCCAGTAGTGGAGAGACTGCAGCAAAAGGGGCACAAAGTTGTTGTGGTTGTACCCTCAACCAGTCTGTATATGAAGTCAAAGGAGCCTCAGCATTACACGGTGAAAGTGTATCCAATACCTTACACAGATGAGTACTTGGATGAAATGCTCAAGACGTACATTAATGCCCATTTCATTGAACAATCTGCTTGGAATGTTGTTCTTACCTCATATCAAAGCACCATAGAAATCTCCTCGGTCTTCTTCACCAACTGCAAGAGCCTTCTGCGGGATGAGGAGGTGATGCAGTACCTGAGGGAGAGCAACTTTGACGTGGTTTTCACAGATCCCATCCTGATGTGTGGGCCCCTGGTGGCCGAGTACCTTTCCGTTCCTTCCGTCTACTTCCTGCGCGGCTTTCCCTGTGGAATGGATTCTGCTGCTACCCAGTGTCCAAGCCCTCCTTCCTATGTCCCCAGGTTATTCTTGGATAATTCAGACAGCATGGTCTTTTCCCAACGGGTGAAAAACATGCTGGTCCATCTGCTGGAGCTCTTTTACTGTAAGCCAATCTATGATAAGTTTGAAGAACTGGCATACGAGGTTTTCAAGAAGAAAGTGACAGCAACAGAACTGCTGAGCCGTGCATCCTTCTGGCTGATGAGATACGATTTTGTGTTTGAGTTCCCGAGACCAGTGATGCCAAACATGGCTTTTATCGGAGGGATTAACTGTGTTCAGAAGAAAAAACTGTCTGAGGTACAAAATTTGGTTTGTTTTTTACATTGAAAAGGCAAAAATGGAAATGTGTTATAGAATGGCAGAATGGTTTGCGTTGAAAGGGTCCTTAAAGATTGTCTCATTCCAATCCCTGCCCTCCTGGGCAAAGGATGTCTCTCACATCCTTACATCAAATCCTGACTGACAACAGCTTGCTGTTTCAAGATAGAAATCCTGCTTGATGCAGAAATGTTATTTCCTAATACCCAGCATTCCGACTATATCACATCCTGCCAAACCTAAAGCCTTAGCAGACTTAACTAGGACAATTTCAGTGACATGTAGCTTTCATGTAAATGATAATCTCTCTTGTTGAACTGAAGAATTTTGGTATGCTCCTTTCCTAGCTGTCTCATGGACTGTCTGTCCAAACTTCCATATATCCTCTATCCTTTCATCCACAGTGAAGGTTATAGGACTGAAGATTTTACTTGTTTTGTATCACAGCCATCCACTAGAACAGTTCCTTTCCACCTTCCTTTCTTGTTCAGGTGTCAATATCTATCCCCCAAAAGAAATCCTCTTTCAATTCCATCCTCTCCTCCTTTTGTGGATTACTGAACTAGGTTTTAAACCTTTCTGGGTATGGATATCTCCTGTAAATTTCCCTTTGGTCTTTTGTGAACCAGCCTTCCCGTGTTCCTTTGGCACGCTTGTCTGAGGTTATGGCCCATCTTCTGTGCATCTTCTTCCTCTGAGCTGTTTGAAAATTCCCATCAAGTTAATCCGTGTTGTAAACTACCAGTATGAGATCAGTGTAGGTGATAGAGCTGCTGCTCCATTTGGAAGGCAGGTTCTCAGCAAAGTCTAAGATTTCCCACCAGGCTTGGGAAGGACTCCACTGAAACTGCGTGGAGAATTAAGGTCCAGCAAGGATTTAAAGCCCAGAATGCCCTGGAAAAGAAGAAAATTGCTTTCCATATTCAACTACTTATAAACTTTTATGAGAGGTTATCACCAGCATTAAACCCCCCAGCAATTTATAGCCAAGAAGGACCTGGACACAGGGCTGAGGTCATGAACCGACCCAATGCTGATCATGAACACAGCCCTCATTGGCCGTGAATGATTCCTGTCTTTGTGAACTAGAGAGGTGTTGTTGCTCTTTGTTATCTGGGGTACAAGGGTGAAATGCTGTTTTGCAACTTCATTTTATACCTGCTAGGATAAGGGGTTAGGTTAAAGTTATATGGAGAGTTGAGGAAAGATTTTCTGTTGACTGCTTATCTTCCAAAAAAATGCAAGTTTGCATTAAAGAAAATTAATTTTTCTCAGGGTTTGACCCAAACCCCCGGTACTGTAAGAGTGATTTCTCATATTATTCTTTATGGTAAGTTATGTTTCAGTGTACAGTTGTGTATCAGTTTCATCAGGGTAGAAAATGCTTTTAAAAAATGCTGAATTACCTCAGTCTGTGACAAGTCTGTCAGCCGTCAGAGGCAGCAATGGAAAAGAGTCCTTTCGGTGCTCTCTGGATAAGCACAGTCCTCCCACGTGGGCTCAGCAGTGTTTCTGCCCACCCACTCTGTGGGTGCAATTTTTTCACAGATTTTCCCCACATTTTGCCATCAGATCTTGGGCATTGTGGGCTGGTGGCAAGAAGTGCCACAAAGCCGGGGTCCTGCTGAGGGAAGAAGGTGGCTTTGAGCCGATAAGCTTAGCTGGGCATGTGTGAAGGTGACACACCTTCCTTGACTCACACAAAGCCATCTTTGGGGTCCAAACATGCGCGGAATCCTTCCTAATCAGGTATTGCTTTCTGTGACCTTGTTACAAAGGTCTGATCACCTGAAATGGGAGGAGAGTCAAAAGAGTGGAGGTGGAACACAGCTACAAAAGCTGGCAAAGCAGCCCTGGCCTCTCTGGTGCGAGGGTTCCTCTCTGCACAGCCCGCGCCATGCTGGTGGCACTGCTTCTCCCCTTCCTGTGCCTCCTGAGCCCGGCCACCGCCGGGAAGCTGCTGGTGATCCCCATGGAGGGCAGCCACTGGCTCAGCATGAGAAAAGTGCTGGTCGAGCTGAGCAAGAGAGGGCATGAGATTGTGGTCATTGCACCGGACAACAAAATGCTGATTGATTCCTCAGATTTCTACGAACTGAAAACCTACCCTATGCCATTGATGAAGGAGATTGTGGAAGAGCACATACAAACCCTTAGTGCAAAATCTTTCAGCCAAGAGCCTTTCCTGGTGAGATTATGGAAGCTTTTGTTAGAGTACCGTCAGAGTGGAACTATCTTTCATGCTTCCTGCAAGTCCTTGTTGTACAACCAAGAGCTGATGAAGTACATTGGAGACAGTCACTTCGATGTTGTATTCACGGATCCCGTGTCCCCTTGTGGACAGATCATTGCCCTGCACTTCTCCATCCCCAGTGTTTTCTTCCTGAGGTTGGTTCCCTGTGCCATAGATGTTCGCGCAGCTCAGGGTCCGGACCCGCCATCCTACGTCCCACGAATGTTCTCGGAAAACACTGACCACATGACCTTCTCCGAGAGGGTGAAGAACTTCCTGATTGCCCTTTCTGAGTCCTTCAGCTGCAGTATTGCCTATTCTCCATTTGAGGAACTGGCCTCAGAGATTCTCCAAAAACCCATGACAATGACAGAGCTTTTAAGTCATGGATCCATCTGGCTGAGGAGAATCGACTTTGTCTTTGAGTATCCTATGCCTGTCATGCCCAACATGGTTTTCATCGGAGGCATCCACTGTGGAGAGAAGAAGAAGCCGTTATCTCAGGTCAGTGGCTGGCTGGGAGAGGTTGTGGCAGTCACAGAGCTGCGTGTTCCAAGTGAGGTATTTGATAAGGGTGTGTGTTATCTGTCTGTTGGAGGGAGACTATTTACAAGAGGCTGCAGTGATGGCACTTGGGGAAAGGCTTTAAACTGGCAGAGGAAAGGATCAGAGGGGATATTGGGATGAAATTCTTCCCTGTGTGGATGGTGAGGCCCTGGCACAGGTTGCCCAGAGAAGCTGTGGCTGCCCCTGGATCCCTGGAAGTGTCCCAGGCCAGGTCAGACGGGGCTTGGAGCAACCTGGGATAGTGGAGGTTGTCCCTGCCCATGGCAGGGGTGGAAGGGGGTGACCTTTAGGGCCCTTCTGGCACAAACCACTCTGGGATTCTATAAACACCAGCTCTGTCTTCCAAACAAACTGTTGTTTTGTGTCATGGATTTATTACAGGGATGTGGGATATCCTACCACAGCTGTATTAGAAGGGTTTTGGGCTCTCCTGACATGAGTTTATTAAATGATTTTGGGGTCTCTTGTTTTGGATTTATTTGAGGTGTTTGGGGACTGCCTTTCCTGGATTTATTAGAAGGGTTTGGAATCTCTTGCCATGAGTTTATTAAAGGAATTTTTGACATCCTGTGGTGGATTTATTTGTGTTGTTTTGGGTCCACCATTCATGGATTTAGTAGAGGGGTTTGGGGATCTCTGGATATATTATAGAAGATTGTTATTTCCTGCCATGGGTTTGTTAGATGGTTTTGGAATCCCTTGCCATGAGTTTATTAAGGGAATTTTTCACATCTTGTTGTGGATTTATTTTTGGTGTTTCATAGATTTTTCAGACGGGTTTGGGGATCTATTGTCATGGATTTATCAGAGGGCTTTGTGGCTCTCTTTTCATGGGTTTATTAGAGGGATTTGGGGATCCCTTTCAGGATTTGTTAGAAGGGTTTGGGGCTCTCTTTCCATGGATATATTAGGGAAGTTCGGGATCTCTTGTCATGGGGTTTTTAAAGGATTTGGGAATCTCCTGATGTGGATTTATTGGAGGGGTTTGGGGATCTATTGTCATGATTTATTAGAGAGATTTGGGATCTCCTGTCATAGATTTATTAAGGCAGTTTTGGCATCTCTGAATTTATTAGAGGGGCTTGGGGATCTATTGCCATGGATTTGTTAGAAGGGCTTGGGCATTTCATGGATTTATGAGAGATATTTTGGGATCTCCAGTTCATGGATTTATTCCAGCCTAGGCCAGTGTGTTGTAGCTACCCTAATAATTCCCTCCTGAGCTTGGAATGGCCCAGCCTGCGCCTGACAGAATCATCCAGCTTAGAAAAGTCCTCCAAGGTCACCCAGTGCCAGCCTCATGCCAACACTGCCAGCATCACCCCTAAACCACATCCCCAGGTGCCACACACAGGCTTCTCTTGGACACTTCCAGGGATGGCGACTCCACCACCTCCCTGGGAAAATTAGTCCAGTGCTTAGTCCTTAGTCCAGGGATATTTTTTTTCTAATACCCACTCTGAGCCCCCCCTGGTGCAACTTGAGGCTGTTTCCTCTCATCCTTTCCCTTGGGACGCAACAAGACAGCGCGATCCCACCCACATCCTGCCAGGGAGTCGCAGAGAGCGACAGGGTTACTCCTGAGCCTCCTTTTCTCCATAAACACCCCCAGCTCCCTCAGCTCAGGATTTTTTAACCCTTTCCTCAGCTCTGTTGCCTCTCCCTGCACAGGGCTGCCCCCCAAATGTGTAACTTTTCACCCAAATCCAGCCTTTCCCTGTCTGTTTGCTCACATGTGAGCAGGGAGTGACTTTGATCTCGCCCTGCCTTGAACCCAGCAAATTGCAGAATTCCTGGCTGGGATAACCTGGGATAACCAGGCCAACCGAGGGAACCTTTGACAAGTTCACAGGCACTGAGGTACTGATTAACTTCACCCGTCCCGGGACTGCCTTTGCACCCAGTCCTCACACTGAAGGTTTGGATGGAAAATTCGTCCTGCAGCAGGAGGGAGGGGAGGGCAGGACATTTCCCTGCCAGCCCTCTCCTTATCCCACTCCAGCAAACAGCTGGGGTGCCATCACAAATTGCACAAATTAACTTTTCTTGTGAGAAAATGCAGCTTGCTAAACTGGTCCGCTTCCCAATACCCAAGTTTGCTTTGTCAAATTCTGAACATATTTAGTTGTTCTTGCTATGGTGTTTTTCCTTTACAGTTTATAATAGAAGATTCCGAGAGTGTTTTAGCTTCTTTTACCTCAGAGTTTCTCCCCGCTACTCTGACGCTCAAAATTTTTGTTTTCTGAAAAGCCCTGCTGACATCAAAGTGCTCTCCCTCTGCCACCTTCTCAGTAGAAAGAAATAAAGACATTGGTAAAACAGGAAAAATAAGTGAGGCTGATCTGAGGCAGGCGATATGCCTTTCATTTTAATGCGTTGACCGTGGTATGAAGGGAGGCGAGAGAAGTTGTGCGTCTGAGGGATGGAGGCTGCATGGCTCTGAACATCCTGGGGTGCAGTATTTTTATTTTGGCACCAATGGCAATGCGGTGAGGCTGGGGAAATCCCCTCTGTGCTCAGCCTGCTCCTTTGATGAGTCAGGTCTGAAACCTGAGGTTGCTAAAACTCACTCAGTGCCGGTCTTATTCCTGGTGAGGAGGAGTTTTCAGCTACATGAGGGCCACCTGCCAGGCTGGGAAAGAACTCTGTAGAGGGAGGGCTTGGGCTGTACAGGGAGAGGTCAGCCTCTCTCAGCACCTCTTGGTGGTGTCCCTGGCACTGAGGAGATTCCTGCCAGCTCAGAAGAGCCCTGAGCCTTGTCCTGAGGGTCTCCTGCTGCATCCCTGGAGGAATCACCCGAGGATGTGTGTCTCCAACCTGGAGAGGCTGTTTTCATTTGTTTCTCTGGGGCTGGGAGCTGTTCACACACCAAGGTTGCCTCCCTGGTCCTGGCCAAGGTGTAACACGAGACACAACAAGGATGAGGAGTCCTGAGGGATCCGAGTAGCAGGTTCAGGAGCAGGTTGAACTCCGATGAACTCTGATGACTCAGCACTGAAAGGGTCACCAAATCTTGGCTTTCCAAGTAAGGAGGGAAAAGGCAAAATAAACCACCCACAATCCAAAGCAGTGAATCATTAACTACAGGATTACCCCAGAGCACAGTGCAACAAATCCACCCATCGGTTGCTTTCCAAAGCATCTTCAGGCTGCAACCTGCAGGAGAAATCCCTTCCACGGCCCCTACTCTGACCACAGCAACATGGCTTGGAGGCTTTGCTGTGCCTGGATTTCCATCCTCCTCCTGCTGCTGCCTGGCCTCTTGGAGGGAGGGAAGCTGCTGGTGGTGCCCATGGTGGGAAGCCACTGGCTGAGCATGCAGGAAGTGGTGGAGAAGCTGAGCGCAAGAGGACACGAGGTGGTGGTGCTGGTTCCCGAGGTGAGCTGGCAGATGGAGACGACGCAGGCCTACAGGGTGGTCACATACCCGGTGAGGCAGAGCCTGGAAGAGCTGGACAACTCCTTCCGGGAATACGTGGCCATGCACCTGACGGAGAAGCCTTTCCCTCTGAATGCCCTGGCACTTTACAATGTCTCGGTGCATGTTTTCAACACCTTCTTTGGGCAGTGCAAGGACCTGTTCCGCAGCCAGGAGACCCTGAGGTTCCTCAACCAAAGCGGCTTTGATGCCCTCCTGACGGATCCGGCCTTCATGTGTGGGACCATCCTCGCCCACCATCTCTCCCTGCCCTTTGCATTCCTAATGAGGGGATTCGGGTGCAACCTGCACTTTTCAGCCCCGCAGTGCCCGAGCCCTCTGTCCTATGTCCCGAGACTCTTCAGCTTCAACTCGGACCGCATGACTTTTTTGCAGAGAGTGGAAAACACCCTGATTTCCCTCCTGGAGCTTGACTACTGCAATGGTTTCTATGGAGAAGCACTTAAGCTTTCCTCAGAAGTTCTTCAGAGGGATGTGTCCCTCACGGACCTTGTGAACTCCGCTGCCATTTGGCTCCTGAGGTTTGACTTTGTGTTCGAGTACGTCAGGCCGGTGATGCCCAACATGGTCTTTGTTGGGGGGATCAACTGTGCTAAGAAGAAACCACTGCCTAAGGTAATGGTCCTTCGCCTACACATTGCACATGTCCCAATGAAAAGTCATTCTCTTGTTTCCGGAAGTTTATAAAAAAATTGATTTGCTTTATTTTTAATTTCTGGCAATTATTTAATTCAACCAGGTTTGGGCAGTCATTTTCCACAGGCTGAAATCCAATAACCTCGATAGAGACTTCTCTGAATTAATGAGGGGTTTGTAACAAACCAAACAAAAAGGGGATTTCATCCACCAGGTGGAAATTACCATCCTTAGTGAGTGTGTATTAACCATCAACCAGATCCAGGTTTGATTTCATTTTCATGGCATCTGACCTATATTTCTTTTATCTGATCCAAACCCCAAGAGTCTCCTTTTGTTTTTAACTCCAGGCTCATCAGCATCAGTTTGTTCACTTTAGCTGTATTTTCGTGACAAATTATTTCTAAACTGGCTGTCTGTGTTAAGTTATTCTTGTTTGTGGGGGTGAAATATAAATGTCATATTGAAATGGCAAGAAATAATCTTACAATTGTGGATTTGGTGGAAGACACTTGAATGCAGAACTCAGAGAAGTTTTTATACCTACTCCTTGACATCTGCTTGTACCAGAACTGTTCTTTAGGGTTTTTAAAGCTAAGCAGAAATCTAAATCTATTTCGATAGTCACCATGTAATCTCTAAAATGGTACCACTGGAGATTTCTTTCTATTCACAAAGCGGGACACAAATCTCTTTCCTAGGAAATTGCTGTGTCACTTCTGGATCATGGTCACACAATATCTCTGCACAATGTCTTTGGGCTGGAGGGGTGGGTTTTCTCTTTCTTCTTTCAGATTTCTGTTATGCTCTTTGGCATGCTTAGGAAGAGCCCTCTAAACTTGATAAACAAGGCAAAGAATAATATTATTAACTAGAATATTAGGATAAAATTATATCTAAGGCATTCTAGAATGTTAGGCCGACAAGAGTGACACTGGTTTGAGATTTAAGATGCAAATTCTTGCTGGTTACACAACAGAAGTATTTTCTATCCTGAAGGTCTCGGAGCTGCAAAGGGTCCCTGACTTTCCCACAAGGGTAGAGACATCCTGTCTTCATTTTCTCCCTGCCACCTCCTGTCTTTACACTCCCGTTAGGTGACAATCACATGTTCCACATCTGGGAAAGCCTTGTGTAATTTTCACAAGTTTCTTCAGTCTCCTTTCCTAGCTACATTTTCTACAGACAGCAGAGGAATTGCTCCTATTTCCCTTTGAGCGTTGTCCAGGAGCCAAATGTAAACAAGAGTAAAGTGAGAAATGAAATCTGTTCACGCACATCCACACACCAGTAAAGCCCTGAGCTGGTCATTATTGTTCAGAAATACAATCCTGTGAGAAAAATAAATAGTTCTGCAAAGCCTATTGAACCCATTGCTCAACAGGTAAGAAAAGAAAAAGGATTACTGGGAGAGGGAGAGCGAACAAGAGATTCAAAATGCACATTGTTTCTCAAACAAGAGAACCACAGGCCTTTTTGTTACACCTATTCCATAGTTTTCCACAAGCAGGGGAATGGGGCACTGTGGTCTCATTCCAGATGAGAGCTCCTCTCTGCTGATTCTGTTGTGGTTCTGTAGAGGAGCTGCTCTGAGCTGAAGGAGCTCAGGCTTGTGCAGAACTGGCCCTACTTATCTTATCCCGTGGGAATCCAATCCTAAATTGTGTAAGGATCATTGCAGAGGTTGTGGGAGAACACGAGACCACAGGGCTGGGCCTGGGGGAACGCAAGGCTCATTTGTGCCTTGACTAAGCTGCCTCCGGCTGATTTCCTCTTGTCCTACACTTTGCATGGGGACCCACAATTACAGCTTCATTAACAGGCAGAGAAATCCCAAGTTTCCAGGTCCTCAAGTTGTCACAGTTGAGACTAACAGGACACAACACTCTTCAGTTCCTGCAGCATTAGAAAATTTTATTGTTTACAGCTTTCTTTTATAGAGTTTTCAAAAAACCTCACGTTTGGTCCCGATTGGCTGCAATTTTGTAACCCCCCAGCTCACTGGCCAATGCTTACCTGGGATTGGTGGCATCTGTTGTTTGCATTTAAATCTCTTGGCCTCTCAGTGCCTTCTTCATGGAGATGTTTACTTCTTTTCCTTTAAAGGTGTGGGCTGCTTGAGTTATGGTCAGGGTTGCTCATGACTGTGAGGCCTCCAGGCCAGCTGTTGTCACATCAAGTGTCTGGAAGTTTAACACGAGGCTTGTGGGAATCAGAGCCAGTCTCTTGACTCTAGAAGCACCTGAAGGATGGTGTGGTGGCATTGCAAATCAACCTGAGACACTCTGGTGACAATGTCATCTTTAGCCAAAGTGAATGCAAAGTTGCTTCTTTGGCCAGCTCAGAAAACCAAACTTGATATGATTTGATTAAACCAAAGTTCAGGAATCTAAGCTACAGCCCCCTCTCAAAGTTCTCCCTGTTTCTTTCTGACCTAAACTGCCCAGTTCATATTTAAACAACTTGTTAACTGAAAGCTTTAAATTAACCCCAGGTTTAAATAGGTAGCTGCTCAAGTAAAGAAAAAGTGTAACTGAATAAACACTTTTTTCTCACCAGCACAGGGCTTAAGAGCACGGGTCCTGCTTTAAAAACCTCTCATTTTCACAAGGTTTCCATTTATGGCTTAGGAAACAGCTGCCCTGGGAATGATCTGTGCTCTGTGATTTGCTCCTTGCTCTCCCAGAAATGTTGATTCTTTTCCAACTCATAGAATTGCTTCTGTGGGCTGTTTTTGCTCAAAAGATAGTGTATCTCCACACTGTGAAAAACCTGAGGGGGAACCAGGCAGGTTTCTGTCAGCAGCCACCAACCTGCCTTTCCCAGATGCTATTTAGCACCCCCAAAAGGGCCTGGGTTCAATTACACAAGGATTCCTCCATGGATAAGCCTCATCATCATCCAGAACCCAGGGAAATCAAATTGCATAGAATCACAGGCTAGTTTGGGTTGGAATTATTTTTAAAGCTCATCCACTTCCTGCCATGGGCAGGGACAACTTCCAGTAGTACAGGCTGCTCCAAGCCCTGTCCAGCCTGGCCTAGGACACTTCCAGGGATCCCCAGCTTCTCTGGGTATCACCCCCATACTCTTGGAGTTGAGCAACCTTTTCCTGCTTGCATGACCCAGAGCCTAAGTGGGTCAACACTCTCACCTCACAGCAGGGGAGCAAATCCAGTGGATGGAAGCAACACTTCCAGGCAGCCACAGCAAATATCGGGTGGTTTTGCTGTATTTTTAGCGGCGCTGAAGTGTCCGTTTGCTACGCTCTTTCCTTAGTGCCACTCAGAAATCCACACACATCGCAGCCTGTCCCATTCACAGGTGAGCAGTTTGAGAAAGTCTGAGCGCCTTTTGGAGCTGAAGCAATTGTCGGGTGAGGGGCCCAAACCCTGCAGGGCTGCTCCATCACTCCCTGCCAGCTCCAAGAGATTCCCTGGAATAATGCACTCAAGCTTTATAACTTCTGAGAGGAAAACAAACCTCCAGTCCTGGCTCACCCAAGCCTTGATGTCCTTTGGTGCACAACAGGGAAAACTTTCCTCCAAGCAGGCACCTGGCTCTCTCGCATTTGGAATCCTCAGTTCCTCGGCTGCTTGTTTGCACATAAAACAGGAGTCATAATGAACACCACACCCTTCAGAGCTGAGAGGGGCCCAGGTGCCCTTTGCTAATCATCAAACACATATAACCTTATCTGTTGCTTTGGAAAATGAGCCTGGCTGTTAATTTCCTCAATAATAATTAATCATTTTAGATCTGACCTCAGCTGATCCTGTGCTAATCCAAGAACTTCATCCTTTCTTTGCCTGTCCTCCCTTTATCTCTAATTTCTCTTGCCCTTCCCATTGCGGCCTAACTTATTCCACAGATTTTGCTCTGGTGGTCTGGTACAACAAGTAGGGAGTCTGTGGAGTCCAGGGGAAAGCGTGGCCATTCTATCAAGCAAGAGACATTTTCTATTATAGTCAAGGGAAATGAACTTGTATTGGCTGTTCTCAGCCAACTGTTTCTGCCATTGAAAATCCCATGGAGTCCAGAGTAGTAAACACACCAAGCAGCAGCTTCCAAGTTAATTTGGTCAGCTCTTGTCACTGCAGTTGCAGTAAACTCATTGAGTCCAGGTTTCCTGCATTTAATGCGAATCATTTGTGAATGTGTTCAGTCTCCTGCTTTCAGTCTGTGCCATCTCTCACGTTGTCCCTCTCCAGAAATTGGTCCCGTGTGACAGAGTGCAGCTGCTCAGGGCTGTCCCAGCAGCCTTTGTGTGTCATGGGACAAATCCCTTTGCCTCAGGCTGTAAGGATTTGTTTCTCCCGCATGAGGATGCTGGGAGTCCCACCACCATTTATAAACAGAATGGAAAAACTTTGTGCTGATGGTAGTTTTTCATCACAAGGACTTCTTCCTCAGCACCATCCAAAAGGCTTTGCTCTGGCATTGCTTTTACTTGCACAAAGACAAAACATTCCTGCAGTGGGAGTAGTGGAAGCTGTCTCACCTTCTCCTAGACTTTGTCTTGCTCACAATTCATGAAAAGGGGTCTCAAGACAGCAGCCAAAGACCAAAACTCCTTCTTTGTGTCCCTGTGCCTGCCTCCTCTCTCTTTGTTTGCCCCGAACCCATCCATTAGTTCACTTTTTTGGTGTAGTGCCAGGAGGAAAAAAGCCAGTTGGGATTGTTCTCCTCAGATTTGGGATTGCGTGGTACATCGTGCTGGCTGTGACATCTTCCTAAGAGGTGCAGGTTTGGCTGCTTCCAGGGGGTGGGAATTCAACATCAGCCTCGTGTCCTCCGGAATGGAGTTGCATCCATTCTGCTGGGTGTATTTTTAGTATTTTCTCGCCGTGTATTTTCCAGGTCAATGGTTTTAACCGGGATTATTGTTACAACATGACAGCCCTGCACTTGGTGTCACAGACTACGTGCTGACAGTGTCTTGGTGCTGACAGGCTTCGAAGCTTAAACGTTAACAGAAAGTACAAATGTTTTCCTAAGGACAGGGCTTCCCATCCCTTCCACAAACATAGGCAAAATCACAGGCTAATCACCACCATATTGGGAAATTAAATATTAACTTCTGTAGTCAATAAGTCCCCTGCTTAGTCTGCATGGAGCATCCTATAAAGGACTGCGTGGATCCCTCCAGAGCAGAACCTGCTGGTTCGCTCCCACCGAAATGGCTCCTTTTTACCAAGCTACCTGGATATTTCTCCTCCTGACGCTGTCTTTAATCCTGGCCGAAGGTGGAAAGATCCTGGTGGTACCTCAGGACGGAAGTCACTGGCTCAGCATGCGGCCAGTAGTGGAGAGACTGCAGCAAAAGGGGCACAAAGTTGTTGTGGTTGTACCCTCAACCAGTCTGTATATGAAGTCAAAGGAGCCTCAGAATTACACGGTGAAAGTGTATCCAATACCTTACACAGACGAGTACTTGGATGAAATGCTCAAGACGTACATTAATGCCCATTTCATTGAACAATCTGCTTGGAATGTTGTTCTTACCTCATATCAAAGCACCATAGAAATCTCCTCGGTCTTCTTCACCAACTGCAAGAGCCTTCTGCGGGATGAGGAGGTGATGCAGTACCTGAGGGAGAGCAACTTTGACGTGGTTTTCACAGATCCCATCCTGATGTGTGGGCCCCTGGTGGCCGAGTACCTTTCCGTTCCTTCCGTCTACTTCCTGCGCGGCTTTCCCTGTGGAATGGATTCTGCTGCTACCCAGTGTCCAAGCCCTCCTTCCTATGTCCCCAGGTTATTCTTGGATAATTCAGACAGCATGGTCTTTTCCCAACGGGTGAAAAACATGCTGGTCCATCTGCTGGAGCTCTTTTACTGTAAGCCAATCTATGATAAGTTTGAAGAACTGGCATACGAGGTTTTCAAGAAGAAAGTGACAGCAACAGAACTGCTGAGCCGTGCATCCTTCTGGCTGATGAGATACGATTTTGTGTTTGAGTTCCCGAGACCAGTGATGCCAAACATGGCTTTTATCGGAGGGATTAACTGTGTTCAGAAGAAAAAACTGTCTGAGGTACAAAATTTGGTTTGTTTTTTACATTGAAAAGGCAAAAATGGAAATGTGTTATAGAATGGCAGAATGGTTTGCGTTGAAAGGGTCCTTAAAGATTGTCTCATTCCAATCCCTGCCCTCCTGGGCAAAGGATGTCTCTCACATCCTTACATCAAATCCTGACTGACAACAGCTTGCTGTTTCAAGATAGAAATCCTGCTTGATGCAGAAATGTTATTTCCTAATACCCAGCATTCCGACTATATCACATCCTGCCAAACCTAAAGCCTTAGCAGACTTAACTAGGACAATTTCAGTGACATGTAGCTTTCATGTAAATGATAATCTCTCTTGTTGAACTGAAGAATTTTGGTATGCTCCTTTCCTAGCTGTCTCATGGACTGTCTGTCCAAACTTCCATATATCCTCTATCCTTTCATCCACAGTGAAGGTTATAGGACTGAAGATTTTACTTGTTTTGTATCACAGCCATCCACTAGAACAGTTCCTTTCCACCTTCCTTTCTTGTTCAGGTGTCAATATCTATCCCCCAAAAGAAATCCTCTTTCAATTCCATCTTCTTCTCCTTTTGTGGATTACTGAACTAGGTTTTAAACCTTTCTGGGTATGGATATCTCCTGTAAATTTCCCTTTGGTCTTTTGTGAACCAGCCTTCCCGTGTTCCTTTGGCAGCCTTGTCTGAGGTTATGGCCCATCTTCTGTGCATCTTCTTCCTCTGAGCTGTTTGAAAATTCCCATCAAGTTAATCCGTGTTGTAAACTACCAGTATGAGATCAGTGTAGGTGATAGAGCTGCTGCTCCATTTGGAAGGCAGGTTCTCAGCAAAGTCCAAGATTTCCCACCAGGCTTGGGAAGGACTCCACTGAAACTGCGTGGAGAATTAAGGTCCAGCAAGGATTTAAAGCCCAGAATGCCCTGGAAAAGAAGAAAATTGCTTTCCATATTCAACTACTTATAAACTTTTATGAGAGGTTATCACCAGCATTAAACCCCCCCAGCAATTTATAGCCAAGAAGGACCTGGACACAGGGCTGAGGTCATGAACCGACCCAATGCTGATCATGAACACAGCCCTCATTGGCCGTGAATGATTCCTGTCTTTGTGAACTAGAGAGGTGTTGTTGCTCTTTGTTATCTGGGGTACAAGGGTGAAATGCTGTTTTGCAACTTCATTTTATACCTGCTAGGATAAGGGGTTAGGTTAAAGTTATATGGAGAGTTGAGGAAAGATTTTCTGTTGACTGCTTATCTTCCAAAAAAATGCAAGTTTGCATTAAAGAAAATTAATTTTTCTCAGGGTTTGACCCAAACCCCCGGTACTGTAAGAGTGATTTCTCATATTATTCTTTATGGTAAGTTATGTTTCAGTGTACAGTTGTGTATCAGTTTCATCAGGGTAGAAAATGCTTTTAAAAAATGCTGAATTACCTCAGTCTGTGACAAGTCTGTCAGCCGTCAGAGGCAGCAATGGAAAAGAGTCCTTTCGGTGCTCTCTGGATAAGCACAGTCCCCCCACGTGGGCTCAGCAGTGTTTCTGCCCACCCACTCTGTGGGTGCAATTTTTTCACAGATTTTCCCCACATTTTGCCATCAGATCTTGGGCATTGTGGGCTGGTGGCAAGAAGTGCCACAAAGCCGGGGTCCTGCTGAGGGAAGAAGGTGGCTTTGAGCCAATAAGCTTAGCTGGGTATGTGTGAAGGTGACACACCTTCCTTGACTCACACAAAGCCATCTTTGGGGTCCAAACATGCGCGGAATCCTTCCTAATCAGGTATTGCTTTCTGTGACCTTGTTACAAAGGTCTGATCACCTGAAATGGGAGGAGAGTCAAAAGAGTGGAGGTGGAACACAGCTACAAAAGCTGGCAAAGCAGCCCTGGCCTCTCTGGTGCGAGGGTTCCTCTCTGCACAGCCCGCGCCATGCTGGTGGCACTGCTTCTCCCCTTCCTGTGCCTCCTGAGCCCGGCCACCGCCGGGAAGCTGCTGGTGATCCCCATGGAGGGCAGCCACTGGCTCAGCATGAGAAAAGTGCTGGTTGAGCTGAGCAAGAGAGGGCACGAGATTGTGGTCATTGCACCGGACAACAAAATGCTGATTGATTCCTCAGATTTCTACGAACTGAAAACCTACCCTGTGCCATTCAGGAAGGAGGATATGGAAGAACACATACGGTCTGCTAGTGCAAGAGCTTTCAGCCAAGAGCCTTTCCTGGTGAGATTATGGAAGCTTTTGGGAGATTACCGGAAGAGCGGGACCATGTTTCATGCTTCCTGCAAGTCCTTGTTGTACAACCAAGAGCTGATGAAGTACATTGGAGACAGTCGCTTCGATGTTGTATTCACGGATCCCGTGTCCCCTTGTGGACAGATCATTGCCCTGCACTTCTCCATCCCCAGTGTTTTCTTCCTGAGGTTGGTTCCCTGTGCCATAGATGTTCACGCAGCTCAGGGTCCGGACCCGCCATCCTACGTCCCACGAATGTTCTCGGAAAACACTGACCACATGACCTTCTCCGAGAGGGTGAAGAACTTCCTGATTGCCCTTTCTGAGTCCTTCAGCTGCAGTATTGCCTATTCTCCATTTGAGGAACTGGCCTCAGAGATTCTCCAAAAACCCATGACAATGACAGAGCTTTTAAGTCATGGATCCATCTGGCTGAGGAGAATCGACTTTGTCTTTGAGTATCCTATGCCTGTCATGCCCAACATGGTTTTCATCGGAGGCATCCACTGTGGAGAGAAGAAGAAGCCGTTATCTCAGGTCAGTGGCTGGCTGGGAGAGGTTGTGGCAGTCACAGAGCTGCGTGTTCCAAGTGAGGTATTTGATAGGGGTGTGTGTTATCTGTCTGTTGGAGGGAGACTATTTACAAGAGGCTGCAGTGATGGCACTCGGGGAAAGGCTTTAAACTGGCAGAGGAAAGGATCAGAGGGGATATTGGGATGAAATTCTTCCCTGTGTGGATGGTGAGGCCCTGGCACAGGTTGCCCAGAGAAGCTGTGGCTGCCCCTGGATCCCTGGAAGTGTCCCAGGCCAGGTCAGACGGGGCTTGGAGCAACCTGGGATAGTGGAGGTTGTCCCTGCCCATGGCAGGGAAATGAGCTTTAAGGTTCTTTTCAATCCAAATCATTCTGTGATTCTATCTAAGAATATAATCAGCTTAAGATTTTCTGTGTAGCAAATCTGCATAAAATCCACGTGAAAAGCACAAGGTGTGATTCCAGCTCCTTTCTTTAGGTCTGCCCAACATGGGTATTTTGTTTGGTGAGTGCATCATGTGCTATGCTGTGTTTATTTGCAGCGGAAATCAGGCACAGAAATTCTGAGGCAGGAATTAATGCCAAAATGGGCTCGTGAGTTATAACAGCTCTTCCAATAACTCTTTGCCTCGCATAGAAGGCAGGAGAATATTTCTTCAAGACCATTAGCTGCTTGTCTTGTAAGAAAAATACCTCACTGTGCCATGTGCAAGAGCATCATGTTCTCTGTTATGTATCAGCAGTTTTTGAGTCAAAGGCTCATATTTTGGTCTAACAGCTTCCCTGAAAACCAGCTGAAATCTCAGCTGCTATTTTAGGACACATCCAGTTTGGATGGGGAAATGTTGATGGGGAATCTGTGGTCTAAAAAGCCTTTGATTAGATCGGTGCTGTTCAGGATGTACATTAACTTCTTGTTGCATGTGATGTGTATTCTTGCTTGCTTGTGCTGTTAGTGCAAAGATCTCAAGTGAAGCCAGGGATTAAGTGGAAGAGGAGACAAAGGATAAGGGAACTCTCCTCAGCAGTGATGGATCTGTGGTTAGCGTCATGCTGATCTCTCAAAAATACATCACTTGGTTTCCTAAAAAGGAAAAAATTGTATCTTTGTGAACATTACTTAAAAATCAACAAACTCTCCTCTCTTCTTCCCTCCAACTTTTTTTTTTTTCACTTTCCAGCCTTCCCAAAGCCCTTAGAATGGATTCTTCTGGCCTAGCAGCACTCTTTCCTCAAATTCACAGGCTTTTGTGAACTTTAATGAGAGAAACATCACAAGAAAAGAGATTTGCTTTTCACACCTTCCCCGGAACCAACCTTCCCTACCCTCGGGCTTTGCTTCACTCCTCCAACTTCCCTAGAGTCGGCATTGAGTTGTTTGCTTCTGTTGCTCTGCTTTTTCACACAGGTCTCTTTCAAATTGTTACCAAGCCCCCTTTTTATCATGGCAGTGCTTTTTCCTGTCTCTTCTCTCCATCAGAGCTGCTTAACAGCTTCTCAGGGACAAAGCCAGGCAGATCCTCTGGGAAAGCAGCAGGACATCCTGCTGCAGGCAAAGCCATGAGCAGCTGCAGTGTGGAACCAAACTCTTACCTGAGGGCAAGGCTCCCTATCATTTTTTTTTTTTGTTTGTTTGTTTTTCAGGGGGTAAAGATCATAGTCCAGCAGCAATATTTATTGCAGAAATACTGATTATTTACTCTTGATTTATTCCTATCACTCCCAGAAGGAGGAAATGATGATGAAAGATAGGTCAGGATGAGAACAAGGAGTTGTGGGCATGACAGCATAAACCCAGTGGTTTTCCTTCACTGATGCAAACCCCTCTGCTTCTCCAGTAGATTAAATTTGTACCTGATGGTGTTTCTGGCTCCAGTGCTGAACCGTATGTAAATCCCAGAGCCTCTTCCTAAGCGTTGATAGACATTGTGCTGTAGAGTGGCACACTTTTATAATTTTAAACATAAACTCACTAAGTATTTCAGAACATCTGTAAAATTCTTCTCAAAAAGAAGGAAAGTAATAAAGCATTTTAATACCTGCTTTCAGCAAGCCTGGTTACTTCCAAGTACCAGCACCATTCCAGGGGTTTTATTTTGTCAAAGCCTGATTTTATTTTCAATCTAGCATCAATCAGCACAGATTGAGGTGGAAGGGAGCCTCACTTACCAAGCCCAGTTCTGCCCAGGCCAAATTCATTTATCACTTAAGTGGTTCATCAACGTCTTCAATGGTTACCAGTGAATGGTTCTGCTGGAAAAGCCTGGTTGTTAAGGGGGAATGTGGGAATCTGGCAGGGAGCTGTGGCTGTATTTAAAAGCTGCTAGGCTGGGGCAAATGAGTAGAGTTTGGATTTCTTGGAACATGGCTCCTGTGTGTAAATACAGCTCCAGCTTCGGTGGGGATTCTGCTTTTCCTGTCCCTGTTGTGCTCGGCTGGTTGTGGCAAGCTGCTGGTGGTGCCCATGGATGAGAGTCACTGGCTCAGCCTGTGCTTGCTGCTGGTGGCCCTCAGCCAGAAAGGCCACCAAATTGTCACCATGGCACCAGAAGCAAACTCAAGCAGAGGCATCTGCATATAACACCCTCAAAAGGTACCCAGTGTCGTTAGGTAGGGATGAGCTGAGAGCACACACTCCCTTGGGAATGATCTTTTCAAAAAAACCTTTTCATCCAAGAATTACTGCTCTCCTTGAAAAAGTCTGGTTCATCTCCAACCTCTACATCTTGTCCTGCGGCAGTCTGCTGCACAACAAGGATCTGATGCAGGATCTCTAAAGCTGTAAAGTTAATGCTGTTCTCCATGGATCCTCTTGTACCATGCAGGCAAATCCTGGCTCTCCATCTCTCAGTCCTGTCTGTTTTCTCTCTCCGGGTATTTCCCTGCAGTTCAGATTTGCAGGTTGCTCAGAGCCCAGTCCTTCCCTCCTACATCCCAAGAACATTTACGGACAGCTCAGACCACATGGTGTTTATCCAGCATGTGGAAAACTCAGTTCTCAAGTTAATAGATTCCTTTCTTTGCCATTTTGCCTATTTCCCATTTAAACTTCTGGCCTCAGATGCTCTTCACAGACGAGTAACAGTAGAGGAGCTCTTAAGCCATGGATCCATTTTGCTTGAGAGAACAGATTTGAGGTTTGAGTATCCCATGCCAGTGATGCCCAACATAGTTTTTATTGAAGGTATAAACTGCAGAAAGAAAAAGCCATTATCTCAGGTTAGTGATTGCCATGATAAAATATATGAATATTTAATGCTGTTTGCAAATGCTTTGTGTGTTTATAACTGTCCATGAATTGGTTTAACCGTCATGATTGATTTTTAAAAATGAGAATCTTTTTGGTTAATAGACCCACCCTTTCATAATTTAGAAATGAAGCATCATAATGCACCAGTGGTAGATAATGTTCTGGTTGCTCTGGCAGCATCTGCATCTGCAAGAGTTTTATGCTGCCTTCCCAAAAGTTTCCCTACAAAGGATGTGCCTAGAGCTGCAGTAGTTTGATAAAAGTCCTTAAAAATTTTCTGGTGTAGGCTATCAACCTCGACACTAAATGATTCTATTATCAAAATTACTTCTGTGAAATAATTTCCATGATTAGGGCTTGTCTGCCAATCCTGTCTCTGCATTAGTATTGGTTGCTTTCATGGCCCAGGGGCAAACTCTTCCCAGACTGATCTAGAATGGTATTTCTGAGTTGCTAGTTCAGTTTTAAGTACAGCTGGCAAAAGCCATGGCTGTGTCTTTCCTCCTTCCAGCCCCTCCCTCATCCTTCCAAAAAGAAGCCTGACAGGGAAATGGACTCTGATACCAAATTTTCCATTTTTCTTGCAGTGTCACAATATAAAACTGGTGAATAACCCAGACCGTTTCCCATATGAAGCTTTAATATTTTTTCTAATCTTTTGCAAACATAAAATGATATGGAATGGCAGGAGGGGAGGAATTATCTTACACTGAAAATTCTTGTTTGGAAAATTAATGATCTGTTAATTATCTCTTTTGAGCAGACCACTTGTTGAAGTAACCCTCATTTACTTACATCATAGAATGTCTCCTACGTGGGTCGGTTCCATTGTCTTCCCAGGCACAGAGGTGAGGCTGATAGATTGGTAGTTTCCAGGGTATTCCTTTCTGTCCCTTTTAAAGGTGGGTGCAAAATTTCCCCTTTCCCAGTTGCTGTGACTTCACCTAACTACCAGGACTTTTCAAATGCCATGGAGAGTGCCTTGCCAACTCCATCAACCAATTCCTTCAGGACTCTGGGATGCTCTGGGATGACATCTCATGGGGTCCCATGTGTTTGGGTCATCAGATGCCCTTGTGTTTGGGTTCCTCAAGAGGTCACCAATGTGATCTTCTCGTACACTGGGTGGAATTTTGCTCCTCCAGTCCCATCTTGCCATCCATCTACTCAATAGGTGTGGGAAGAGAGGTTGCTGGTGAAGGCAAGAAAAGTTCTTGAGCCACTCAGCCTTCACCTTGTCGATTGTTACCAGTTACCTAGTCTTGCTTACTGAGGAGGAAACACTTCCTTTGACCTTTGTGTTGTAGCTGACAGACCCATAGTGGCTCTTCTTGTTATTTTCACCCCTGGCCATGTTCAGCTCCACTTGCACCTTGGACTTCCTGATCTCCTCCCTACATAACCTAACAGCATTCCTCCAAGCCCGGTGTTCCTCCAATACAGAGAGGGGGTGTTTCCTAGGGTAGCTTCTTCCCTGATTTGTGTCTGCCAAATAGGATGAACATTAACAGTTTTTCTGCCTTCGTTGCTATGTCCATGTTTAAACATTGACTAAATGTAAATAAGTCTAAAGATCACCCATAAAAACCAGAGAATGGATTAATGAAAATCACTGAGCTGGGTATCTCTTTCTGTGGTGGTGCTAACCTGATCCCTGCAGGAATGGCCCTGGGGCTCCGTGCTTTTCCAGCAGTTGTGCTTCTGCTCCTGTCCCTGCTGGGTCTGGCTGCTGCTGGGAAGCTCCTGGTGGTGCCGGCAGATGGGAGCCACTGGCTCAGCATGCAGGAAGTGGTGGACATCCTGGGACAGAGGGGACATGAGGTGGTTGTGCTGGCACCTGAAGTCACTATGCGCATCAAACCGTCCAAGACTTTTGTGATGAAAATGTACTCGGTGCCCTACACACAGGAAGATTTGAAGAAAGAATTCCAGGCATTTTTTCATTTTTCATTTGAACAAGGATCTTTTCTGGAAAGATTTGTTAAAGCGTACCAAGGTATTAAAAGAATCACTAACTTTGGGGTCTCCAGCTGTGGACATCTCCTACAAAACAAAGAGCTCCTGAGGTACCTTGAGGAGAGCAAGTTTGATGCTGTGCTTACTGACCCTGTCCTACTCTGTGGGGCGATCCTGGCGAAGCACCTCTCAGTTCCTGCCGTGTATTTCTTAAGAGGAATCCCATGTGGTTTAGATTTTGAAGCCACTCAGTGTCCCAGGCCCCCTTCCTATGTGCCCAGGGGATTTACACAACTTACAGACCACATGGCCTTCCTCCAGAGGGTGAAGAATCTACTTCATGACATCCCAGACATATTTCTCTGTGATTTTGCCTTTGAACCCTACTCAAAACTGGCTTCTGAGTTTCTCCAGCAGGATGTGACTGTGCAGGATCTTTTACGCCAAGCTTCAGTTTGGCTCCTGAGGTCAGAATTTGTTTTAGAGTATCCAAGGCCTTTGATGCCCAACATCATTCCAATTGGAGGAGTAAACTGTGCTCACAAGGAGCTGCCTCAGGTGGGTCTGGTTTTAATCTGTGCCTTGATTGATTTCTGTGTTCAGGAGGGGGGAATTCTGTGTTGCGATAGGAATCAAGTTCCCATTAGGAGAATCCTCATGAAAGGAACTGTCAAAGCACTTTCTTGCTGACTTTCCACTTCCTGTGTAGACAGCTGTTCCTTCTGGCTTTTAAATGCTTTGTCAGTGACCAAACTGAGGCCAGAATTAGGCCCTGAATTGTTCTATGGAAAGTCCCCCTCGAAGAGCGCTGTCGGAATTTGACACCTACTAGATTCTAGGCACCCACAACAAAGCATTTACTCATTCTCTTCTCTAGTTGAGCAGAGGAGGGGGGAAGGAAAGACAAAAGGGGCTCTTGAGTTGAGGTAAGGATCAGGAAGAAACACTAAGCACAAAACAGGCTCAAACCTTAAAAAGTCTAAAGAAAAGTTTTTAACAAACTAAGAGAAGATAATGAGAACTAAAATAAACCTTTACAATATCTTCCCCTGCGCCTCTCGCCCTTCTTTCCTTATCATCAACAAAACAGGGAGACAAAATGAGTTTTTAATCAGTTTGTCAATTCCAAACATTTGTTTCTTTAGGGAGAGGAGTCTCTTCTGCTATGCCATGGGGTCTTTTTCATGGGACAGTTCTCCATGAACTTTTCCAACATGGTTCTAATTTCCACGAGTAGCAGTCATGCCCAACCTGCTACAATATGAGTCCCTCACAAGGGCAAAGCAGTCTTCCTGCAACTGTTTGAGTGGGTCATTTTAGTTCATGGGATGTAGTCTTTTAAGGAAGGAAGGGTCTTCTTTTTCTGTTGCTGGAAGCAAGGGTCTTCTCTCTCTGAGTTTTTCACTAGATCCCAGCTTTTCAGCATCCACGCACTCCAGCATGAGCACTCTTTCTCACAGGATGCAGGTGAACTGTGCATCCTCCCATGCACTCATAAATTACATGAAAATAGTTTGTTGTATTATACTCCTCACCACAGCTTGCAGAAGAGTCTCAGATCCGAGGCCCGGGGCACCTCCTCCTCCCCCGCCCTCCTTCTCACCGACCTTAGTGTCGCCAAGTTGCTCTCCTCATGTGTCTTCCCTTTCCTCTGACTCAGGAGAGAACTGGTGTCCATATGTTCATTTCTTCTCAAGTTCCATCAACTGAAAAGTTTCTGTAGAGTCCTGCAGCGCCACTCACAGCACCAGGCTGGCCCCAGCCTGTGGCAAAGCCCTGGCCAGGCTGAGAAGGGGCCCAGCAGCTCCTCACCACCCCTCATAGCAGAGGAAGAAAGAGGAATTGCAAGTGTTTCTCATTCTTATCACAGTGGTGTCACTAACATCGCTAACTGAGCCAGCCAGTACGTCAATTGTCAGAAGCTTCAGGGATTGGCTCTGCTGCACAGAGTTTTGAGAAGTTTCCAGGAGCTTCTGTCTCAGGAGCAGCTTCTGTGGCTTCCATTGCCCCCACTAAAAGCCAGGTTGTGTTAAACTAACACAAGTGGTCATAAATATCTTCTAAAAAACCCTGGCATCATCCTTCCTCCTCTTTTGTCTTCTCAGGCTGGAAACCATCTTAAGGAGCTGTTCCACCACCACTGTGGGGTCTGGGTCTCATAGGGATGAGTTTTCCAAGGGAGAGGGGATAGGCCTTGACTGGGGGAGAGGAGAAGCCTCTGCTGGGCTGAGTGTCGATGTGCACGTGACACGTCTCCTACATGTGACTCATCTGAACAGGCAGACGGTCCAGCCAGAAAGAAGGAATGCAAAGTGCAGTCCCCGTGCCACACTTGCTTCTCCAAGGGCACACTTTACTGTTCCTCTGATAGAGATCGATGGACGTTATGTGGTGATTCTGTGGACTTGGCTGGAATTCCATTCCTGTTGTGCAACCTTTTATAATATCAGGGATTACACATTCACCACCCAGCACATAAAATAAGGAGCCACAGTTGGGCCCTGGCACAGATTGCTTAAAAGAGCGCAACAGGTACCACTGCTCTGGTGGTGCTGTGAGTTTCCTTCCCTGGAGGCACTCACCTGATCCCTGCAGGAATGGCCCCGGGGCTCCGTGCTTCTCCAGCACTTGTGCTTCTGCTCCTGTCCCTGCTGGGTCTGGCTGCTGCTGGAAAGCTCCTGGTGACATCGGTGGACGGGAGTCCCTGGTTCAGCCTGCAGAAAATGCTGGAGAGCCTGAGGCAGAGGGGACACGAGGTGGTTGTGGTGGCACCTGAAGTCTCCTTGCACATCAAACCATCCAAGAACTTTGTGATGAAAATGTACCCAGTCCCCTACACTCAGGAAGAAATGGATAAATATTTAAATGCAAGTTTTCATGTTACATTTGAAGGGAGGATCTTTTATTGAAATATTTTTTAGACAGTACAGAAATATGAAAAGATTCACTGATTTTGGGGTCTCCAGCTGTAAAGAGCTCCTGCAAAACAAAGAGCTCATGAGGTACCTTGAGGAGAGCAAGTTTGATGCCATCCTTACAGACCCTTTCCTACCCTGTGGGGTGATCCTGGCTGAGCATCTTTCACTTCCTTCTGTGTATTTCCTACGAGGAGTCCCATGTGGTATAGATTTTGAAGCCACTCAGTGTCCCAATCCTTCTTCCTATGTACCCAGGTTATTTACAGACCTTACAGACCACATGACCTTTCTCCAGAGGGTGAAGAATCTACTTTATGACACCCAAAACCTTTTCCTCTGTGATTTTCTCTTTGACCCATTCTCAAAACTGGCTTCTGAGTTCCTGCAGCGGGAGGTGACTATGCTGGATATCTTACACAAGGGCTCTGTTTGGCTTCTGAGGTTGGAATTTGTGCTCGACTATCCAAGACCCTTGATGCCCAACATCATTCCAATTGGAGGAGCAAACTGTGCTCACAAGGAGCTGACTCAGGTGGATCACATCCTGATTTTGATTTGGGCTGTGATGGATTTCTGTGTTCAAGGGACTTGACTCGAATTCCCATTTCAGGTGTCTGGATGAACGCTCATGCATCTTTCTCTCCCTTTCCATTTGTAGGCAGCTGTGCTGTAACTGCTCACCAATAATGAATGCTCAGCATTTGCTGTTTTTATTTTACATTTTCAGAGATTTCTTGTGTAACTTTTTGTAACTAGATATTCTATTAGTGAGTGCTGTGTGAGTCTGTCAAAACCTGGCAGTCAGGTGCAATCTCTAATTAGCAAACTGTTGCAGTTGAGTCTGGTGTTTCCTGAGAAATGCACTTCAGGCTTCTGTCCTTGTTGCCTCACTACATCTTCCTTTGGCACTGAATTTGTCTGCCTCTTCATCTGGCTACTTACAAGTTTGCAATCTGGAGTGTGGCAGCTTGGTGGCTCTCAGGGTGAGGAGCAGCCTCTCTGGAGGCAGATCTCTGAAAATTTTGGCTTGGTGTTGGCTGTGTGAGGTGCAACAGCAAATTTCAAAAGTCTCAAGGGGCAGGTGGTGCTCAAAGATGACATAAGTGCCAAAGGTTTTGTTATAAAACCCGAGGTTTATCGGGTGCATCCTCCACATTTATCAGCTCCCTGAACTCTGCTACTGTGTTGTTGCTGGTCTGGTGGGCCACGGCTAGCCTTGTCCCCTGGATGCATCGTCAGGCACCACGGTTCTCAGGCTGCAAGCAGTCTCCAAATGGTAGAAAGCAGAGAAGCTTTCTGCTTTCTAGGCTCCTGACCCCTCAGTGTCAAGGTTTGAAGTAAAGGTCCAAAAAGGCACATTTGCAAAGGTCTTTATTCTTCTCAATGTGGTGGAAAAAAGAGCACAGGACCCCAAAGCCCAATCTTTTAACCTCAGTCCTCATGGGGGTGTTACCGTCAGGGGACAGGTACAATGGGACAGGGTGTGGCCAGACAGGGATAAACCAAGCCCATTGTGGGGGTTAACAGGGAGAGACCACTAGAGAAAAAACTGCTTAACCAACATATTATTCATAACCACATATCACTCTTTTCTGTTTTGTTTGGAATATAAGGAGAGAGGAGATTAATCTTCTAAACTCCTGTTTCTGGCCTCCTTCACCGCCTCTCGACAGCAACCACAGTAACGTTTGAAGAGGCCGTTTTTTTCTTAGTATGCTTAGTTAAGACTCCTTTAAGAGTCCTAAAGGCTATGTAAATTAAAGTGACAACTGGAACAGCCTGTAAGACATCCTTTACAAATGTTGACATTCCCCCTGGAAACCCCCAGTCTTTAAAGATGTTCTCCAGCCAGTCTCCTACTCCTTGCTTGATCTCTTCCATCATGTTTTTTTATTTCCTGGATGGACTTTGTGGATGCTCTGGACTTTTCCAGATAGACTGGGGCCATTCCCCCTTTCAGAGTCCTCACATTCTTGTGCCTGTACTACTGACTGAGTCAGAAGCAACAGAAGACACAGGAGTTCTGGACTCATCTCGGGGGTGGGGAGGATGCCCTTAAAAGAAATCTAAAAAATAACATAGACAGCTAAGAAAAGAGTACAGTTTAAAACAATCTGTGTTAAGGCACAGAGTTAGGGATAACACAGGGTTTGGGTCAGTGTGAGGGTGCTGTGCCTGTTGGAACTCTAAGTTGAGATTGTTAATTCTTAAGAAAAAGGTTGTTATCTTAGGGGACCTTCTTTTCCTCCCTCGCTTCATCCCCCCTCTTGTATTAAGAAGGAACTCTGGGAAAAGGGATTGGGAGCTGTGTATTAAAGGTATGGAGTAGTGTGGCTGTGGGAAGAAAAGCATGGAGGAGAAATGGAGGTAGGATTGGGGGAACATAAAGAAGGGGTAATATGATCTGGGGAAATCCCAAAAGGGTCTTGACTTATTTAGAGGGGGGAAAAGGGGAAGGTTGCTGGGAGGCAGGGAGGCAATAGGGATTGAGGGAGGGCACCGAAGGGGTGTGACTTATCCATTTGAGAGGTCTTATGATTATGGAGGTGAGCTTCTCATTGCAGGATGGCTGTTTGATGATCTGTGCTGTCTTTGCTTCTGGGCTGCTGCTGAGGCTGGGTGTCTGTTGGTTTTGGGCTCCATTTCTTTGGCAGTGGTGTGGGGCCCCTCTATGATGCAGATAATATCTGGTGTGGTTGCAGTTCAGTGCATGTCTGCTCCCCTGCATTGGGACTCCACCGGATCCAGTGACGTTAGCTGCTTGGGAGCCCTTCTTCCCCTGTACTATATCAAATTGAACAGTCTCTCCATCTCCTATGCTGCAGAGATTTTTCCTGGGGTTGTTCTTCTTATAGCTGTCAGATGGATAGACACACCTTCCTTGGTATCATTCTGGTTAATGAACCCGTATCTAGTTTTGACATTGAACTATTTTATTGTCCCTAAAACTCTTGTGGCAAGTACCTTATCAGTTTTGCCAGTGAATTTGTGTTGGTGGCTGTGTTATTGCTGGGTGTGGTGCTGGCTAGGTTGCTGTCGGCTGCAGCCGTGGTGCTTCTGCTGGTGCTGCTGCTGGGCACGCTGTCAGGGCTTCAGGGTGTGTGATGTTTTATCCCTAAAGGAACAAAGTCACATCACATGTCCTTCCTGTCCACACTGGAAACATCTGACTCTCTTAGGCACTGATGGCTGAGGTGGAATGATGGCTGGTGCTGCAATCTGGTTTCTGAGCCCAGGTCCTTTCTGCTGCCCCTCTGGGTCCATTATGGCTCGTTTTGTGCAGGTCTCAATGAGGAGGTCCAGGGTGGGAGGCAGAGAAACCAGAAGCCTCAACATGATCCTCTTGAAAACATTGTTGGCATAGTTTTGTGCCACTTCCAGGATCATCTTCTGTTGCAGCTACTGACCCTCTATCTGGTTCTCCACTGCTTCACTCAGTCTATCTATGAATCCTAAGAAAGGCTCAGAAGGAGACTGTTTAATAGCAATATAGCTTTGCCCAGGATCCTTGGTAAACATAATTTGAAATGCCTTTTCAGCAGCTCTCTTTATGCACTCAAGAACAGCTGCACTGGCTGCTGCTTTCACTCAGCACCTCTCCTCATGTGGGCTGTCAAAAGGGAAAAGCCACTGTCTCCTCTCCTGCCTTTTCTTTCCACAGCACAGTTAGATGAAAGTGGCCAAGAAAACACAGCTCCCTGCAGATCATGCTGAGATAGCTGTGGCCCCATGAGGCAGAAGGTCCAGCCAGAAAGAAGGAATGCAAAGCGCAGACCCCATGCCACACTTGCTTCCTCCATGGGGCACTTTTTTTTGTTCCTCTGGTAGAGATCGATGGAAGTTATGTGGTAATTGTATGGATTTGGCTGGAATTCCATTCCTGTTGTGCAACCTTTTATAATATCAGGGATTACACATTCACCACCCAGCACATAAAATAAGGAGCCACAGTTGGGCCCTGGCACAGATTGCTTAAAAGAGCGCAACAGGTACCACTGCTCCGGTGCTGCCGGTGCTGCCTTGGGTTTCCTTCCCTGGAGGCACTCACCTGATCCCTGCAGGAATGGCCCCGGGGCTCCGTGCTTCTCCAGCACTTGTGCTTCTGCTCCTGTCCCTGCTGGGTCTGGCTGCTGCTGGGAAGCTCCTGGTGACATCGGTGGATGGGAGTCCCTGGTTCAGCCTGCAGAAAATGCTGGAGAGCCTGAGGCAGAGGGGACACGAGGTGGTTGTGGTGGCACCTGAAGTCTCCTTGAACAACAAAACATCCAAGAACTTTGTGATGAAAATGTACCCGCTCCCCTACACTCAGGAAGAGATGGATAAAGTTCTCAAGGCAATGTTTCGTTCTGCATTTGAAGGAGGATCTTTTATTGAAAAATACCTCAGAAAGTACAGAAATATGAAAATCTACACTGACTACATACTCTCCAGCTGTGAACAGCTCCTACAAAACAAAGAACTCATGAAGTACCTTGAGGAGAGCAAGTTTGATGCCATCCTTACAGACCCTTTCCATCCCTGTGGGGCGATTCTGGCTGAGCATCTTTCCCTTCCTTCTGTGTATTTCTTACGAATGATGCCATGTGAGTTAGAGTTTGAAGCCACTCAGTGTCCCAATCCCCCTTCCTATGTGCCCAGGTTACTTACAGACCTTACAGACCGCATGACCTTTCTCCAGAGGGTGAAGAATCTTCTCTTTGACATCCCAAATGCTTTCTTCTGTGATTTTACTTTTCAACCCTACTCAAAACTGGCTTCTGAGTTCCTGCAGCGGGAGGTGACTATGCTGGATATCTTTCGCAAGGGCTCTCTTTGGCTCCTGAGGTTGGAATTTGTGCTCGACTATCCAAGACCCTTGATGCCCAACATCATTCCAATTGGAGGAGCAAACTGTGCTCACAAGGAGCTGCCTCAGGTGGGTCACACTCTGGTTTTGAATCCTGCTCTGATAGATTTCTGTGTTCAGGACAGTGGAATTTTGTGATGTGATAGGAGTTGAGCTCCTCTTTTGGGGGAGTGAGCTGGTCAAAGGAATTGTTTCTCTCTGACTTTCTTGGTGACTTTCCACATCTTGTGTAGGCAGCTGTTCTTTCTGGCTTTGAAAGGGTTCTCAGTTATAAGGAAACACCAAGGTCTTCTCGCAAAAGTCTGTGATGGGACGTTGATGCACCAGCAAAGGATTGTCAGAATTTGTGGACAGTAAGACAATGTCTTGGGTTCCTTTAATGACCAGCTCCAATGTGGCTGGAAATGCCAGAGAACCATAATGACTCTTTACTGCCTCCAAAGCCCAGCCCTGATGCCTGGAGCAGGTCTGATTTGACACATCCAGCACGGCTTGACTAGCACTGAGGGCTTGGGGGCAGCCTTGTGCGTGATGCCACAACACAGTGTGCCATGTGCTTGGGTTCCTGGGATGCTGACAACAGCCCTGTGCAGTGTTCCTCCAGGACAGCTTGCTGTTCTTCTCCGGGGCAGAGCCTGGAGAGTTGAGTGAGTACTGTTAGTGCCCGGACTTTCTCTTCATTCATATTCCTTTAGGAATGGTGTGATGTCGGCTGGGATCACAAACTCCAACGTGTGGCAATTCCTCCCAACTTCAGGTACAGAGATAGCTGTGACACCTGACAGACATCCCCGTGTACAATGGGAATGGCCATGGGAGCATTCACACAATTCCACCACTGCTGGACACCGTTGGTGTTTTGACAGTGACAAAAATGAAGCCAGAATTAGGACCTGAATTGTTCTGTAGAAAATCCCCCTCACAGAATGTTCATGAACCTCTGCTCCAAATGAGGTGTCCTCCTTCCATCTTCTCTGTCCTCTCAGTCTGGAAACGGTCTTTTCAGCAACTTCCATGGTGTCTGAATTTCCTAGAGATGAGTTTTCCAAGAGAGAGGGAGAGGGGACAGTCAGTCCCTGGAGGGAAGGAGAATCTCAGCTGGGCTGAATGGTCACATGCATGTGCTACATGTGACACAACTCAGAATGTCCAGCCAGAGGGAAGGAATCTGGAGAGCAGTTCCTAAATCACCTCTGCCTTCTGAGGGCACCCTTTACTCTCCCTGTGATAGAGACAGGTGGAGTTACCTGGTGATCCTGTGGACTTGGCAGGAGTTCCATATTTGTTGTGCAGCCTATTATCATATCAGGGATTACACATTCACCACCCAGCACGTAAAATAAGGATCCACAGCTGGGCTCTGGCACAGATTGATTAAAAGTGTGCAATGGGTACCACTGCTCCAGTGCTGCCGTGGGTTTCCTTCCCTAGAGGCACTCACCTGATCCCTGCGGGAATGGCCCCGGGGCTCCGTGCTTTTCCAGCACTTGTGCTTCTGCTCCTGTCCATCCTGTGGATGGGAGACACTGGCTCAGCATGTGGGAAGTGCTGGACATTCCTGGCCAGAGGGGACACGAGGTGGTTGTGGTGGCACCTGAGTTGACTTTGTATATTAAACCATCGAAGATCTTTGTGATGAAAATGTACTCGGTCCCATACACACAGGAAGAGATGGGGAAAGATTTCAAGGAATTCTTTCACGTTTCATTTGAAGAGGGATCTTTTAATGAAAGATTACTTTAAAGTCCTTGCAGGTACGAAAAGATTCACTGACTTTGTGGTCTCCAGCTGTGAACAGCTCCTGCAAAACAAAGTGCTCATCAGATACATTGAGGAGAGCAAGTTTGATGCCATCCTTACAGACCCTTTACTCCCGTGGTGCAATACTGGCAGGGCATCGTTCCCTTCCTTCTGTGTATTTCTTGCAATGAATCCCATGTGGGTTAGAGTTTGAAGCCACTCGGTGTCTCAATCCTCCTTCCTATGTACCCAGGTTATTTACAGACCTTAAAGACCACATGAGATTTCTCCAGAGGGTGAAGAATCTCCTCTTTGACATCCCAAATATTTTCCTCTGTGATTTTTTCTTTGACCCATTCTCAAACCTGGCTGTTGAGTTCCTGCAGCGGGATGTGACTGTGCAGGATCTCTTACACAAGGGCTCTGTTCGGCTCCTGAGGCTGGAATTTGTGCTCAACTATCCAAGACCCATGATGCCCAACATCATTCCAATTGGAGGAGTAAACCGTGATCACAAGGAGCTGACTCAGGTGGGTCACACTCTGGTTTTGAATCCTATGATGAATTTCTCTGTTCAGGAGGCTTGACTCTTGTATTGGAGATGGGAATCTAATTCCCATTTCATTTTGTCGGATGAATGATCATGCATCATTCTGTCCCTTTCCATTTGTAGGCAGCTGTGCTGTAACTGCTCACCAATAATGAATGCTCAGCATTTGCTGTTTTCATTTCATATTTTCAAAGTAGTTTTGTGTAACTCTGTGTAACTTGGTACTCCCTTAGTGAGTATTGAGTGAGTCTGTGGGGCTGTCAATGCCTTGCAGTCAGGTGCAATCTCTAATTAGCAAATTGTTGGAGTTGAGTCTGGTGTTTCCTGAGAAAGGCACCTCAGCCTTCTCTCCTTGTTGCCTCAAAACATCTTTCTTTCCCAGTGAATTTTTCTGCCTCTTCACCCGGGTATTTCCAAAGCTGGGATCTGGAGGACTGTGGCAGGTTGGTGGCTCTCAGGTTAAGAAGCAGCCTCTCTGTTTGCAGGCACATCTTTGAAAATTTTGTCTTGGTGTTGGCTGTGTGAGTTGTCACAGCAAATTTCAGAGGTCGCAAGGGGTTACAGTGTCTTGGCAGGTGCTGTTCAAAGGTGACAAAAGTGCCAAAGATTTTGTTATAAAACCTGAGGCTTATCTGGTCCATCCCCCACATTTATCAGCTCCCTGAACTCTGCTGCTGGTTATGCAGCCTTTTATTACACCAGTGATTACACATTTACCACACAGCAGATAAAGCAAGGATTCAAAGTTGGGCTGTGGCACAGATTGCTTAGAAGTGTGGAGCGGGTGCTGGTGCTCCAGTGGTGCCGCGGGTTTCCTTCCCTGGAGGCACTCACCTGATCCCTGCAGGAATGGCCCTGGGGCTCCGTGCTTCTCCAGCTCTTGTGTTTTGCTCCTGTCCCTGGTGGGTCTGGCTGCTGCTGGGAAGCTCCTGGTGGTGCCTGTAGATGGGAGCCACTGGCTCAGCATGCGGGAGTTGCTGGACTTGCTCCAGCAGAAGGGACACGAGGTGGTTGTGGTGGCACCTGAAGTCTCTTTGCACATCAAACCATCCAAGAACTTTGTGATGAAAATGTACCCAGTACCTTTCACTCAGGCGGAGATGGATGAAGCTTTCATAGGGTCAGTTAAGGAATTATTTGAAGAAGGATCTTTTTTGGAAAGAGTTATTAGACAGTATCACCAGGCAAAGAAGACTTCTGCTCTCTTGCTGGCCACCTGCACACACTTAATCCACAACAAGGAGCTCATCAGGTATCTTGAAGAGACCAAGTTTGACGCTGTCCTCACAGACCCTTTCCTACCCTGTGGAGCAATACTGGCAGAGTATCTTTCCCTGCCTTCCGTGTATTTCCTGCAGCAAATTCCATGTGGTTTGGAATATCAAGCCACCCAGTGCCCCAATCCCCCTTCCTATGTCCCCAGAGTATTTACAGACCTTACAGACCACATGACCTTTCTCCAGCGCGTGAAGAACCTCATCTATGAGATCCCAAATTTCTTCCTCTGCGATGTTGTCTTCCAACCCTATGCAGAACTGGCTTCGGAATTCCTCCAACGGGAGGTGACGGTGCCGGATCTCCTGCGCCAGGCTTCCATTTGGCTCATGAAGCTGGACTTTGTCTTGCACTTCCCAAAGCCCTTGATGCCCAACATGGTTTTGATTAGTGGAGTAAATTGTGCTTACAAGAAGCTAAATCAGGTGGGTCATGCTCTGTTTTCTCTTGTCGTCCTCGCAGGCTTTGCAAATCTCTGGGAAGCTGAAACACAGCTGTTGTTAGGAAGGCGGATTTCAAAGTGCTCATGCTTTGCAGAGAGGTGCTGGTTATGGAATCTGTGAAGGATTATCAGAGTAGAAATGTGGAGAAGGCATTGTACATGGAATTAGCTGTGGGAGGCTCCCCATTGCTCCTGTGCCTCTGCTCCAGGCTGCTTTTGAATTGGAGTGGGTTCCTCAGAGCCTCTTCAAAGCCTCAAGGCTGCTGATGTGATGCAAGACACACTTTGAATTGAGGATGTGTTCATTTATCCTCTGCTCCAATCTGGCTGAATTCCTTGACCATTCTGTCTCCTTTTTTATCTTTATTGGAGGATTTTCAATGCTTTGAATGATCATAGTCTCATCAAATAGTGTCATGTGGAAGACATTTGAGGTCTCTCTGAGAACCTCCTGTCAGAATATGTGCAGCTCAGCATGTTCCTTTCTGCGTCATACCCAGTTTGAGGAATCCCTATAATCTCTGATTTTTGGTACCTTTGTGCAATTTGGTGCTCTGTCAGTGAGTGCTGAATGAGTCTGTGGGGCTGTCAAAGCCTTGCAGTCAGGTGCAATCTCTATTTAGCAAATTGTTGTAGCTGAGTCTGGTGTTTCCTGAGATATACACCTCAGGATTCTGTCATTGTTGCCTCACTACATCTTTCTTTCCCAGTGAATTTTTCTGCCTCTTTCACCCAGGTATTTCCAAAGCTGGGATCTGGCCAACCATGGCTGGTTGGTGGCTCTCAGGTTGAGTAATATTTTTTGAGGCAAATCTCAGAAAATTTTGTCTTGGTGTTGGCTGTGTGAGTTGTCACAACAATTTCAGAGGTCTCAAGGAGCTACAGTGGCTTGGTGGGTGCTGCTCAAAGGTGACAAAAATGCCAAAGGTTTTGTTATAAAACCTGAGGCTTATCTGGTCCATCCCCACATTTATCAGCTCCCTGAACTCTGCTGCTGGTTATGCAGCCTTTTATTACACCAGTGATTACACATTTACCACACAGCAGACAAAGCAAGGATTCAAAGTTGTGCTGTGGCACAGATTGCTTAGAAGTGTGGAGCGGGTGCTGGTGCTCCAGTGGTGCCCCGGGTTTCCTTCCCTGGAGGCACTCACCTGATCCCTGCAGGAATGGCCCTGGGGCTCCGTGCTTCTCCAGCACTTGTGCTTCTGCTCCTGTCCCTGGTGGGTCTGGCTGCTGCTGGAAAGCTCCTGGTTGTGCCTGTAGATGGGAGCCACTGGCTCAGCATGCGGGAAGTGTTGGACATGCTCCAGCAGAGGGGACACGAGGTGGTTGTGGTTGCACCTGAAGTTTCCTTGCACATCAGAAAATCCAAGAACTTTGTGATGAAAATGTACTCGGTCCCTTTCACACAGGAAGAGATGGAGAAAGTTTTCAAGGCATTCTTTCAAGTTTCATTTGAAGAGGGAACTCTTATTGAAAGATTTCTTAAAGTGTACAGAGCAATGAAAAGACTCTCTGACTTGGAGGTCTCCAGCTGTGAACAGCTCCTGCAAAACAAAGAGCTCATCAGATACTTTGAGGAGAGTAAATTTGATGCTCTCCTTACAGACCCTTTCGTACCCTGTGGTGCGATATTGGCTGAGCATCTTTCTCTTCCTTCCGTATATTTCTTACGAGGAATTCCGTGTGGGTTAGATTTTGAAGCCACTCAGTGTCCCAAGCCCCCTTCCTACGTCCCCCGGATACTTACATACTTTACAGACCACATGACCTTTCTCCAGAGGGTGAAGAATCTTCTCATTGACATCCAAAACCTTTTCCTCTGTGATTTTGCTTTTCAACCCTACTCAAAACTGGCTTCTGAGTTCCTGCAGCGGGAGGTGACTTTGCTGGATCTCTTACGCAAGGGCTCTGTTTGGCTCATGAGGTTGGAATTTGTGCTTGACTATCCAAGACCCTTGATGCCCAACATCATTCCAATTGGAGGAGTAAACTGTGCTCACAAGGAGCTGCCTCAGGTGGGTCTGTTTTTAATCCATGCCTTGACTGATTTCTGTGATCAGGAGGGGGGAATTCTGTGTTACGATAGAAATCAAGTTTCTATTTCTGGTGAGAGAGGTGAATCCTCATGAAAGGAACTGTTTCTCTCTCACTTTCTTTGTCACTTTCCATTTCCTGTGTAGGCAGCTGTACCTTCTGGCTTTAAAGGGTTCTCAGTTATAAGGATACTCCAGGCTTTTTCAGTGACCCTATACTAAGGATCTGTCATGGGACATTCATTCTGCCAGCCAAAGGGATTGCAGGAATTTGTGAATATTTGGACAAAGTTTTGGATTTGTATGATAAGCAGTTCCAATGGGATCTCCCTGAGAACTTTAAAAACACTTTGCTGGGTCAAAAGCCCAAGCCTGATATCTGGAGCAGGTCTGACTTGACACATCCAGCATGGCTTGTTTGGCACTGAGGGCCTGGGTACAGTCTTGGTGATGATGCCAGACATTTCATCCCTGAGATGCTGACAACAGCTCTGTTGTTCCCAACAACAGCCCACAGTTCCTCCTAGAAAGCCTCCTCTGTTGATCCAGGGGTGAGCCTGGAGAGTTGGGTGAGTAGTTTTGGTGCCCTGGCTTTCTGTTCAGTCCCCTTCCTTAGGACTGGTGTGCTTCAGGGTGGGATCAACAAACCCAGTCTGTAGCAATTCCACCCATTCCCAAGTACAAATGTGACTGGGTCACTGGCAGACACTCCCGTACACACTGACGTTGGCCACCTGAGCATTCACACAACTGCATCACTGCTGGACACCACTGGTGTTTTGTCAGTGACAAAAAGAAAGCCACAATTAGGCCCTGAATTGTTCTGTGGAAAAACTCCCTCACAGAGTGCTCATAAATCTTAGAAACTGGGCATCATCCTTCCATCTCTTCAGTTTCCTCAGCCTTGAAACCATATTGAGGAGCTGTTCCACAGCTGCTGTGCAGTCTGGGTCTTCTAGAAAAGAGTTTTCCATAAGAGAGGGGAAGTGGACAGTTTTTACCTGAGGGAAAGAAGAAGCCTCTGCTGGGCTGAATGGTGATGTGCATATGACACATCTGCATGTGTCCTGAACATGCAGAAGGTCCAGCCAGGGGTAAGGAATCCAAAGGCCAGTCCAAGAGCCAGCTCTGCTTCCTTCTTGGAGCACTCAGGACTGCTCTTCTTATAGATAAGAGATATCTGGATATTCTATGGACTTGGCAGGAGTTCCATGCTTGTTCTGCAACCTTTTATCACATCAGAGATTAGTACATTCAACGCCCAGCACATAAAATAAGGATCCACAGTTAGGCTGTGGCACAGATTGCTTGAAAGCAGAGAGTTGCCCCCTGTGCTGCCGTGGGTTCCCTGCCTTGGAGACATTCACCTGATCCCTGCAGGAATGGCCCCGGGGCTCCATGCTTCTCCAGCACTTGTGGTTCTGCTCCTGTCCCTGCTGGGTCTGGCTGCTGCTGGAAAGCTCCTGGTTGTGCCTGTAGATGGGAGCCACTGGCTCAGCATGCGGGAAGTGCTGGACATCCTGGGACAGAGGGGACACGAGGTGGTTGTGCTGGCACCTGAAGTCTCCTTGCACATTAAACCAACGAAGAACTTTGTGATGAAAATGTACTCGGTCCCCTACACACAGGAAGAGATGGAGAAGGATTTCAAGGCATTTCTTCATACTTCATTTGAAGAGGGATCTTTTATTGAAAGATTTCTTAATGTGTATGAACATATGAAAAAACTCGGTAATATGTCAGCCGCTTGTTGTCAACAGCTCTTGCAAAACAAAGAGCTCATGAGGTTCCTTGAGGAGAGCAAGTTCGATGCCCTTCTTACAGACCCTGTAGTACCTTGTGGGGCGATCCTGGCTGAGCATCTTTCACTTCCATCTGTGTATTTCTTACGAGGTGTCCCATGTGGTATAGATTTTGAAGCCACTCAGTGTCCCAATCCTCCTTCCTATGTGCCCAGGGCATTTTCACAACTTACAGACCGCATGACCTTTCTCCAGAGGGTGAAGAATCTCCTCTTTGACACCCAAAACCTTTTCCTCTGTGATTTTGCCTTTGACCCATTCTCAAAACTGGCTTCTGAGTTCCTGCAGCGGGAGGTGACTGTGCAGGATCTCCTACGCAAGGGCTCTGTTTGGCTCCTGAGGTTGGAATTTGTGCTCGACTATCCAAGACCCATGATGCCCAACATCATTCCAATTGGAGGAGTAAACTGTGCTCACAAGGAGCTGCCTCGGGTGGGTCACACTTGGTTTTTAATTCTTGCTCTGGTGGATTTCTCTGTTCAGGAGGCTTGACTCTTGTGTTGGAAATGGGAATCGAATTCCCATTTCAGGTGGTTGCATGAATTCTCCAGAATTTTTCTCTCCCTTTCCATTTGTAGGCAGCTGTGCTGTAACTGCTCACCAATAATGAATGCTCAGCATCTGCTGTTTTCATTTCATGTTTTCAGAGCCTTTTTGTATAACTTGGTAGTCCTTTAGTGAGAGACGAACAAGTCTGTGGGGCTGTCAAAGCCTTGCAGTCAGGTGCAATCTCTAATTAGCAAATTGTTGTAGCTGAGTCTGGTGTTTCCTGAGAAATGCACCTCAGGATTCTGTCCTTGTTGCCTCACTACATCTTTCTTTCCCAGTGAATTTTTCTGCCTCTTCATTTGGGTATTTCCAAACGTGGAATCTGGAGGATTGTGGCAGGTTGGTGGCTCTCAGGGTGAGGAGCAGCCTCTCTGTTTGGAGGCAGATCTCAGAAAATTTTTTCTTGGTGTTGACTGTGTGAGTTGTCACAACAATTTCAGAGGTCGCAAGGGGCTACGGTGGTTTGGCAGGTGGTGCTCAAAGGTGACAAAAGTGCCAAAGGTTTTGTTATAAAACCTGAGGCTTATCTGGTCCATCCCCCACATTTATCAGCTCCCTGAACTCTGCTGCTGGTTATGCAGCCTTTTATTACACCAGTGATTACACATTTACCACACAGCAGACAAAGCAAGGATTCAAAGTTGTGCTGTGGCACAGATTGCTTAGAAGTGTGGAGCGGGTGCTGGTGCTCCAGTGGTGCCGCGGGTTTCCTTCCCTGGAGGCACTCACCTGATCCCTGCAGGAATGGCCCTGGGGCTCCGTGCTTCTCCAGCACTTGTGCTTCTGCTCCTGTCCCTGGTGGGTCTGGCTGCTGCTGGAAAGCTCCTGGTGACGTCAGTGGACGGGAGTCCCTGGTTCAGCCTGCAGAAAATGCTGGAGAGCCTGAGGCAGAGGGGACACGAGGTGGTTGTGGTGGCACCTGAAGTCTCCTTGCACATCAAACCATCCAAGAACTTTGTGATGAAAATGTACCCAGTCCCCTATACACAGGAAGAGATGGATAAATTAATGAAGACAATGTTTCAATTTTCATTTAAACAATCTTTTATCGAAGGATTTCTTAGAATGTACAGAAATATGAAAAGATTCACTGACTTTGTGGTCTCCAGCTGTGAACAGCTCCTGCAAAACAAAGAGCTCATGAGGTACCTTGAGGAGAGCAAGTTTGATGCCATCCTTTCAGACCCTGTAGTACCTTGTGGGGTGATCCTGGCTGAGCATCTTTCACTTCCTTCTGTGTATTTCTTACGAGGTGTCCCATGTGGTATAGATTTTGAAGCCACTCAGTGTCCCAATCCTCCTTCCTATGTGCCCAGGGCATTTTCACAACTTACAGACCGCATGACCTTTCTCCAGAGGGTGAAAAACCTCCTCTTTGACATCCAAAACCTTTTCCTCTGTGATTTTGCCTTTGACCCATTCTCAAAACTGGCTTCTGAGTTCCTGCAGCGGGAGGTGACTGTGCAGGATCTCCTACGCAAGGGCTCTGTTTGGCTTCTGAGGTTGGAATTTGTGCTCGACTATCCTAGACCCCTGATGCCCAACATCATTCCAATTGGAGGAGCAAACTGTGCTCACAATGAGCTGCCTCAGGTGGGTCACGCTCTGGTTTGGTTTTGGGTTGTGATGGATTTTTGTGTTCAAGAGGTTTAAATCTCATGTTGCTGATGGGAATCGAATTCCCATTTCATTTTGTCGGATGAATGCTCATGGATTTCTGTCTCCCTTTGCATTTGTAGGCAGCTGTGCTGTAAGTGCACATTGACAAAGTGTGCTCCGCATGTGCTGTTTTCATTTCACGTTTTCGAAGTAGTTTTGTGTAACTGTGTAACTTGGTACGCCCTTAGTGAGTGCTGAACAAGTCTGTGGGGCTGTCAACGCCTTTCAGTCAGGTGCAATCTCTAATTAGCAAATTGTTGTAGCTGAGTCTGGTGTTTCCTGAGAAATGCACCTCAGGCTTCTGTCCTTGTTGCCTCATTACATCTTTCTTTCCTAGTGAATTTTTCTGCCTCTCCACCCAGGTATTTCCAAAGCTGGATTCTAGAGGAGCATGGCATCGTGGGAGCTTTCAGGTTAAGAAGGAGGATCTTGGTTTGCAGGTAGTTCTTGGTAAATTTTGACTCGGTGTTGGCTGTGTGAGTTGTCACAGCAAATTCTAGAGGTCTCCAGGGCCTACAGTGGTTTGGCAGGTGCTGTTCAAAGGTGACAAAAGTGCCAAAGGTTTTGTTATAAAACCTGAGGCTTATCTGGTCCATCCCCCACATTTATCAGCTCCCTGAACTCTGCTGCTGGTTATGCAGCCTTTTATTACACCAGTGATTACACATTTACCACACAGCAGACAAAGCAAGGATTCAAAGTTGTGCTGTGGCACAGATTGCTTAGAAGTGTGGAGCGGGTGCTGGTGCTCCAGTGGTGCCGCGGGTTTCCTTCCCTGGAGGCACTCACCTGATCCCTGCAGGAATGGCCCTGGGGCTCCGTGCTTCTCCAGCACTTGTGGTTCTGCTTCTGTCCCTGGTGGGTCTGGCTGCTGCTGGAAAGCTCCTGTGACATCGGTAGACAGGAATCCCTGGTTTAATCTGCAGAAAATGCTGGAGAGCCTGAGGCAGAGGGGACACGAGGTGGTTGTGGTGGCACCTGAAGTCTCCTTGCACATCAAACCGTACAAGAACTTTGTGATGAAAATGTACCCAGTCCCCTACACTCAGGAAGAAATGGATAAATATTTAAATGCAGGTTTTCATTTTACATTTGAAGGAGTATCTTTTATTGAAATATTTTTTAGACAGTGCAGAAATATGAAAACATACACTGACTTCATACTCTCCAGCTGTGAACAGCTTCTACAAAACAAAGTCCATATGAGGTACCTTGAGGAGAGCAAGTTTGATGCTCTCCTTACAGACCCTTTCCTACCATGTGGGGTGTTGGAGAGGGATCAGCGGGAGACAAGCACACATCCGATGATGGTCAACAAGTCTCCACTTTATTCTGTTAGTCACATCTTTTATACACACAGTAATGAAGTTCATACATAGTGCAAAAGGAAAGCTCACCATTGGTCACTCATATCACCACCAACTCCTCATAAGTTTTCATTCTTGCAGTTAGAGCAAGCATTTTAGTCATTCTTTACCCATTACAATGTTTTGTTGTTTTTCTAACGATCACTCACAAGGGCACAGTGCCCTTGTCAGCCTCAGGATTAGTCTGAGTCCTAAATTTAGTTAATTCCACATCTGAAGGCTGCCGTAAAACAACATGTCCCTTGTTCTTCAACCAATCTTCCACAATATTCTCCACAGTGGGGTGATCCTGGCTGAGCATCTTTCACTTCCTTCCATGTATTTCTTACGAGCAATCCCATGTGGTATAGATTTTGAAGCCACTCAGTGTCCCAATCCTTCTTCCTATGTGCTCAGGTTATTTACAGACCTTACATACCGCATGACCTTTCTCCAGAGGGTGAATTATCTCCTCTTTGACATCCCAAGTGCTTTCCTCTGTGATTTTGTCATTGACCCATTCTCAAAACTGGCTATTGAGTTCCTGCAGCGGGAGGTGATTGTGCAGGATCTCTTACACAAGGGCTCTCTTTGGCTCCTGAGGTTGGAATTTGTGCTCGACTATCCAAGACCCTTGATGCCCAACATCATTCCAATTGGAGGAGTAAACTGTGCTCACAATGAGCTGCCTCAGGTGGGTCACACTCTGGTTTTGAATCCTGCTCTGATAGATTTCTGTGTTCAGGACAGTGGAATTTTGTGATGTGATAGGAGTTGAGCTCCTCTTTTGGGGGAGTGAGCTGGTCAAAGGAATTGTTTCTCTCTGACTTTCTTGGTGACTTTCCACATCTTGTGTAGGCAGCTGTTCTTTCTGGCTTTGAAAGGGTTCTCAGTTATAAGGAAACACCAAGGTCTTCTCGCAAAAGTCTGTGATGGGACGTTGATGCACCAGCAAGGGATTGTCAGAATTTGTGGACAGTAAGACAATGTCTCGGGTTCCTTTAATGACCAGCTCCAATGTGGCTGGAAATGCCAGAGAACCATAACGACTCTTTACTGCCTCCAAAGCCCAGCCCTGATGCCTGGAGCAGGTCTGATTTGACACATCCAGCACGGCTTGACTAGCACTGAGGGCTTGGGGGCAGCCTTGTGCGTGATGCCACAACACAGTGTGCCATGTGCTTGGGTTCCTGGGATGCTGACAACAGCCCTGTGCAGTGTTCCTCCAGGACAGCTTGCTGTTCTTCTCCGGGGCAGAGCCTGGAGAGTTGAGTGAGTACTGTTAGTGCCCGGACTTTCTCTTCATTCATATTCCTTTAGGAATGGTGTGATGTCGGCTGGGATCACAAACTCCAACGTGTGGCAATTCCTCCCAACTTCAGGTACAGAGATAGCTGTGACACCTGACAGACATCCCCGTGTGCAATGGGAATGGCCATGGGAGCATTCACACAATTCCACCACTGCTGGACACCGTTGGTGTTTTGACAGTGACAAAAATGAAGCCAGAATTAGGACCTGAATTGTTCTGTAGAAAATCCCCTCACAGAATGTTCATGAACCTCTGCTCCAAATGAGGTGTCCTCCTTCCATCTTCTCTGTCCTCTCAGTCTGGAAACGGTCTTTTCAGCAACTTCCATGGTGTCTGAATTTCCTAGAGATGAGTTTTCCAAGAGAGAGGGAGAGGGGACAGTCGGTCCCTGGAGGGAAGGAGAATCTCAGCTGGGCTGAATGGTCACATGCATGTGCTGCATGTGACACAACTCAGAATGTCCAGCCAGAGGGAAGGAATCAGGAGAACAGTTCCTAAATCACCTCTGCCTTCTGAGGGCACCCTTTACTCTCCTTATGATAGAGAGGGGTGGTGTTACCTGGTGATCCTGTGGATTTGGCTGGAATTCCATATTTGTTGCACAACCTTTTATCATATCAGGGATTACACATTCACCACCCAGCACGTAAAATAAGGATCCACAGCTGGGCTCTGGCACAGATTGATTAAAAGTGTGCAACGGGTACCACTGCTCCAGTGCTGCCGTGGGTTTCCTTCCCTGGAGGCACTCACCTGATCCCTGCAGGAATGGCCCCGGGGCTCCATGCTTCTCCAGCACTTGTGCTTCTGCTCCTGTCCCTGGTGGGTCTGGCTGCTGCTGGGAAGCTCCTGGTGACATCGGTGGATGGGAGTCCCTGGTTCAGCCTGCTGGAAGCACTGGACATCCTGGGACAGAGGGGACACGAGGTGGTTGTGGTGGCACCTGAAGTCTCCTTGAACAACAAAACATCCAAGAACTTTGTGATGAAAATGTACCCAGTCCCCTACACTCAGGAAGAGATGGATAAAATTCTCAAGGCAATGATTCATTCTGCATTTGAAGGAGGATCTTTAATTGAAATATTTCTTAGACAGTACAGAAATATGAAAACATACACTGACTTCATACTCTCCAGCTGTGAACAGCTCCTGCAAAACAAAGAACTCATGAAGTACCTTGAGGAAAGCAAGTTTGATGCCATCCTTACAGACCCTTTCCATCCCTGTGGGGCGATTCTGGCTGAGCATCTTTCCCTTCCTTCTGTGTATTTCTTACGAATGATGCCATGTGAGTTAGAGTTTGAAGCCACTCAGTGTCCCAATCCCCCTTCCTATGTGCCCAGGTTACTTACAGACCTTACAGACCGCATGACCTTTCTCCAGAGGGTGAAGAATCTTCTCTTTGACATCCCAAATGCTTTCTTCTGTGATTTTACTTTTCAACCCTACTCAAAACTGGCTTCTGAGTTCCTGCAGCGGGAGGTGACTATGCTGGATATCTTTCGCAAGGGCTCTCTTTGGCTCCTGAGGTTGGAATTTGTGCTCGACTATCCAAGACCCTTGATGCCCAACATCATTCCAATTGGAGGAGCAAACTGTGCTCACAAGGAGCTGCCTCAGGTGGGTCACACTCTGGTTTTGAATCCTGCTCTGATAGATTTCTGTGTTCAGGACAGTGGAATTTTGTGATGTGATAGGAGTTGAGCTCCTCTTTTGGGGGAGTGAGCTGGTCAAAGGAATTGTTTCTCTCTGACTTTCTTGGTGACTTTCCACATCTTGTGTAGGTAGCTGTTTCTTCTGGCTTTGAAAGGGTTCTCAGTTATAAGGAAACACCAAGGTCTTCTCGCAAAGGTCTGTGTGATGACTTTCATGGATGTTGGTGCACCAGCAAAGGATTGTCAGAATTTGTGGACAGTAAGACAATGTCTCGGGTTCCTTTAATGACCAGCTCCAATGTTGGAAATGCCAGAGAACCATAACGACTCTTTACTGCCTCCAAAGCCCAGCCCTGATGCCTGGAGCAGGTCTGATTTGACACATCCAGCACGGCTTGACTAGCACTGAGGGCTTGGGGGCAGCCTTGTGCGTGATGCCACAACACAGTGTGCCATGTGCTTGGGTTCCTGGGATGCTGACAACAGCCCTGTGCAGTGTTCCTCCAGGACAGCTTGCTGTTCTTCTCCGGGGCAGAGCCTGGAGAGTTGAGTGAGTACTGTTAGTGCCCGGACTTTCTCTTCATTCATATTCCTTTAGGAATGGTGTGATGTCGGCTGGGATCACAAACTCCAACGTGTGGCAATTCCTCCCAACTTCAGGTACAGAGATAGCTGTGACACCTGACAGACATCCCCGTGTGCAATGGGAATGGCCATGGGAGCATTCACACAATTCCACCACTGCTGGACACCGTTGGTGTTTTGACAGTGACAAAAATGAAGCCAGAATTAGGACCTGAATTGTTCTGTAGAAAATCCCCCTCACAGAATGTTCATGAACCTCTGCTCCAAATGAGGTGTCCTCCTTCCATCTTCTCTGTTCTCTCAGTCTGGAAACGGTCTTTTCAGCAACTTCTATGGTGTCTGAATTTCCTAGAGATGAGTTTTCCAAGAGAGAGGGAGAGGGGACAGTCACTCCCTGGAGGGAAGGAGAATCTCAGCTGGGCTGAATGGTCACATGCATGTGCTGCATGTGACACAACTCAGAATGTCCAGCCAGAGGGAAGGAATCAGGAGAACAGTTCCTAAATCACCTCTGCCTTCTGAGGGCACCCTTTACTCTCCTTATGATAGAGAGGGGTGGTGTTACCTGGTGATCCTGTGGACTTGGCTGGAATTCCATGTTTGTTGCACAACCTTTTATCATATCAGGGATTACACATTCACCACCCAGCACGTAAAATAAGGATCCACAGCTGGGCTCTGGCACAGATTGATTAAAAGTGTGCAACGGGTACCACTGCTCCAGTGCTGCCGTGGGTTTCCTTCCCTGGAGGCACTCACCTGATCCCTGCAGGAATGGCCCCGGGCTCCATGCTTCTCCAGCACTTGTGCTTCTGCTCCTATCCCTGCTGGGTCTGACTGCTGCTGGGAAGCTCTTGGTGGTGTCAGTGGACAGGAGCCCCTGGCTCAGCATGTGGGAAGTGGTGGACTTGCTCCAGCAGAGGGGACACGAGGTGGTTGTGGTGGCACCTGAGGTGACTTTGCATATCAAACCATCAAAGAAGTTTGTGGTGAAAATGTACTCGGTCCCCTACACACAGGAAGAGATGGAGAAAGATTTCAAGGCATTCTTTCAGGTTTCATTTGAAGAGGGATCTTTTAGTGAAAGAGTAAATAACTTGCAAGTATGAAAATATTCACTGACTTGGAGGTCTCCAGCTGTGAACAGCTCCTGCAAAACAAAATGTTAATCAGGTACCTTGAGGAGAGCAAGTTTGATGCCATCCTTACAGACCCATTCCTCCTCTGTGGTGCGATACAGGCAGGACATCTTTCCCTTTTTTCCATGTCTTTCTTACAAGTTGTCCCGTGTGGAATAGATTTTGAAGCCACTCAGTGTCCCAATCCTCCTTCCTATGTGCCCAGGGCATTTTCACAGACCTTACAGACCACTTGACCTTTTTCCAGAGGGTGAAGAATCTTCTCTTTGACATCCCAAAACCTTTTCCTCTGTGATTTTGCCTTTGTCCCATTCTCAAAACTGGCTTCTGAGTTCCTGCAGCGAGAGGTGACTGTGCAGGATCTCTTACGCAAGGGCTCTGTTTGGCTCCCGAGGTTGGAATTTGTGCTCGACTATCCAAGACCCATGATGCCCAACGTCATTCCAATTGGAGGAGCAAACTGTGCTCACAATGAGCTGCCTCATGTGGGTCACACTTTGGTTTGAATTTGTGCGGAATTTCTCTGTTCAGGAGGCTTGACTCTTTTGTTGGAGATGGGGATCAAATTCCCATTTCAGGTGGTTGGGTGAATGCTCATGCATCTTTCTCTCCCTTTGCATTTGGAGGCAGCTGTGCTGTAACTGCTCACCAATAATGAATACTCAGCATTTGCTATTTTCATTTCATGTTTTCAGAGCCCCTTTGTGTAACTTGGTACTTGCTTAGTGAGTGTTGAGTGAGTCTGTGGGGCTGTCAACACCTTGCAGTCAGGTGCAATCTCTAATTAGCAAATTGTTGTAGTTGAGTCTGGTGTTTCCTGAGAAATGCACCTCAGGATTCTGTCCTTGTTGCCTCACTACATCTTCCTTTGGCACTGAATTTTTCTGCCTCTTCATCTGGGTATTTCCAAAGGTGGAATCTGGAGGATTGTGGCAGGTTGGTGGCTCTCAGGGTGAGGAGCAGCCTCTCTGTTTGGAGGCAGATCTCTGAAAATTTTGCCTCGGAGAGAAGGGTCTGTAGTCTAGCAGAAAATTCTAGAGTCTGAAGGGCTGTGTTGGCTTGGCAGATCCTGGACAAAAGTGACAGAGCTGCCAGAGGTTGTGTTATATAACACAAGATGTCTCTGGTGCATCCCCCACATTTATAAACTGCCTGATGCTGGTTATGCAGCCTTTTATTACACCAGTGATTACACATTTACCACACAGCAAACAAAATAACAATTCAAAGTTGAGCTGTAGCACAGACTGCTTAGAAGCGCGGAGCAGGTGCCAGTGCTCCAGTGGTGCCCCGGGTTTCCTTCCCTGGAGGCACTCACCTGATCCCTGCAGGAATGGCCCTGGGGCTCCGTGCTTCTCCAGCTCTTGTGGTTCTGCTTCTGTCCCTGGTGGGTCTGGCTGCTGCTGGGAAGCTCCTGGTGGTGCCTGTGGATGGGAGCCACTGGCTCAGCATGCGGGAGTTGCTGGACTTGCTCCAGCAGAAGGGACACGAGGTGGTTGTGGTGGCACCTGAAGTCTCTTTGCACATCAAACCATCAAAAACCTTTGTGAAGAAAATGTACCCAGTGCCTTTCATGCAGGAAGAGATGAAGGAAGTTTTCATGGGGTCGATATTGGATTTATTTAAAGGAGGGTCTTTTCTGGAAAGAGTTATTAGACAGTATCACCAGGTAAAGAAGACTTCTGCTCTCTTGCTGGCCACCTGCACACACTTAATCCACAACAAGGAGCTCATCAGGTATCTTGAAGAGACCAAGTTTGATGCTGTCCTCACAGACCCTGTCCTTCCCTGTGGAGCAATACTGGCAGAGTATCTTTCCCTGCCTTCTGTGTATTTCCTGCAGCAAATTCCATGTGGTTTGGAATATCAAGCCACCCAGTGCCCCAATCCCCCTTCCTATGTCCCCAGAGTATTTACAGACCTTACAGACCACATGACCTTTCTCCAGCGCGTGAAGAACCTCATCTATGAGATCCCAAATTTCTTCCTCTGCGATGTTGTCTTCCAACCCTATGCAGAACTGGCTTCGGAATTCCTCCAACGGGAGGTGACGGTGCCGGATCTCCTGCGCCAGGCTTCCATTTGGCTCATGAAGCTGGACTTTGTCTTGCACTTCCCAAAGCCCTTGATGCCCAACATGGTTTTGATTAGTGGAGTAAATTGTGCTTACAAGAAGCTAAATCAGGTGGGTCATGCTCTGTTTTCTCTTGTCGTCCTCGCAGGCTTTGCAAATCTCTGGGAAGCTGAAACACAGCTGTTGTTAGGAAGGCGGATTTCAAAGTGCTCATGCTTTGCAGAGAGGTGCTGGTTATGGAATCTGTGAAGGATTATCAGAGTAGAAATGTGGAGAAGGCATTGTACATGGAATTAGCTGTGGGAGGCTCCCCATTGCTCCTGTGCCTCTGCTCCAGGCTGCTTTTGAATTGGAGTGGGTTCCTCAGAGCCTCTTCAAAGCCTCAAGGCTGCTGATGTGATGCAAGACACACTTTGAATTGAGGATGTGTTCATTTATCCTCTGCTCCAATCTGGCTGAATTCCTTGACCATTCTGTCTTCTTTTTTATCTTTATTGGAGGATTTTCAATGCTTTGAATGATCATAGTCTCATCGAATATTGTCATGTGGAAGACATTTGAGGTCTCTCTGAGAACCTCCTGTCAGAATATGTGCAGCTCAGCATGTTCCTTTCTACGTCTTTTCCAATTTTATGTCTCTCCTATAGTGAAACTATTCTTCTTCTTCTTCTTCTTCTTCTTCTTCTTCTTCTTCTTCTTCTTCTTCTTCTTCTTCTTTCTTCTTCTTCTTCTTCTTCTTCTTCTTCTTCTTTTCTTCTTCTTCTTCATCATCATCATCATCATCATCATAATAATAATAAACAACTATTATGAATATATAAACTTATTATATACAATTTATTCCTATTTCCAGTTTAAATTTTGCATGTTGCAGGTTGCGATTTTTGTCCTGTCACTGTCAATATAATTTTTTTCTTTAACTATTCATCATCTCCTTCAGTCATGATGTAGTGCACCTGACCTATAGCATGGGATTTTCCCATTCCAGGCAGAAGTTTGCTTTTGCCTTTGCTGATCTTCATAAGCCTTTTATGGGCTCATCTTTTCCAGCTCATATAGACCAGTGATGCTCCTTAGTTAAATTTTCATCCTGTATCAAAAAACAAAGTATAAGTTGCTTTATTATTCTAAATTGCATGTTGGATTCATGTCAGCCTTTATTTTAATGTGTTTTCAAATAGATTTTGTGACTTGCAGAGTATCCTCATTGATTCCATTTTTAATCATTACTATTCCTGTTAGGTTTTTCAGCTATTTGCTTTACAAAATGCTGAGATAAGTCTGCTATTTCAGAAAAAGGCCAAACTCACCCAGTAAAAATTGAGGATTTTTAAGAGGATTCAAACTTGGCACTCAGACTAGAAAAGCAGAGATGGAATGAAGTGCACAGCTAAACCTATGAAAAGAATTATGGCAGAGGTCTGTATAATCTGGAAAATCATAGTTAAAGGCACAAGGGGGACTGATAGTTACTCCCAATATTTGTTCTATGACTAACAGTGAAATGCAGCAAGCTTAGAGCAAAAAAATGGTTTGGTTATTTTTGACACCATGCCCCAAAAATCCCCAAATCAGCCTCTCAAGAGCTGCAGATTTTCTTTTTTCTAGACAAACCATCTGAATTTAAAAGGGATTTAGGGGGTTAATAAGAGGTACAGGCTGCCTGCCAGGATTTGTAGGCTCACAGGCGAGATAATCATGGATTCTCTTAGTTCAGATATTTGCTGTATTGTGTCCAGATTACAACCTTGGCACTTAGTTCTGTACTTTTGCTTGACTTTCTCCTGCTATCTCACCTTTGGAATGGGCTGGACTTTTGGACTTCAGTCTCTGCACTTGTAAACACATGGAGGGCGTTCATGTGCTGCTCAAAATCCAGTGTCACAACTTCTATGAATTTTTGCTGAACTTTGCTGAACTTTTTTTTTTTTTTTTAACTTTTCTAAGCTTGGCCTCAAGGGTTTGGGTTGAGGGGTGTTTTTTACCTGTTTAGTGTTGTTTTACAGTGTTTTGTATTAGTGTCTCACAGATGATACATATTTGGCTGAAATGTGAGCAGAACTTAACTAAGTGGGAGTGATTGCATACCAAATATGATATTTGAGAGGCCTTTGTGCAGTATAAGAGTGTTTCTGCAACTCTTGAGTTTACTACCTCAATATGTACTGCCACCTTAAGGCTTGTTTAGTGCTGCTTCACCTCATTATTTGAGATCTTTTTACCACAGAAATGTGGAAATACAGCCCTGGCAGATGAGAATCTCTTCCCTCCACCTCCTGTAGTTTTTGGTCTTTCAATGCTACCCCACTGCCAGCTGGAGCCACGGTTCTGCTTCACCAGCTGCAGAGTGGGACTGCATCAAATCATGGAACTGTTAAGGTTGAAAAGCCCTCTAATATCAGAGTCCAGCCATTAATCCAGCACCGCCAGGTCTACCACTAAACTATGTCCCCAAGTGTCACATCCGCACATTTTTTGAGGGCTTCCAGGGATTGTGACTCCTGGACAGCCCCTTCCAGTGATTGACAACTCTTTCCATGAAGAATTTTTTCTTAATATCCAATCTAAACCTCCCCACTGATGTATGAAATTCCTTCCTATTTAGTGCATTTTCCATAAACATTACAGTCCTTCTTGCTGGCTTTTAAGAACCCCTTTTCTTTAAAAGGCCACATGGAGGACCTCTTCTCCAAATAAACATTTTAGGACACACTTAGTATTAATCTTGGAATAACACTTAGGATTAGCCTTGGAGTGTATTTATCACACTCATGTGCCTTTGGCAAAAGTAGCCATTTCATGTTTTAGATTTCCTATCATTCCTGCCTACTCCAAGAGAACTCTTCCAGGCCTGGAGAAACTGCTCAGAGTTCACTCTGTTCAGGAATGCTTGGTTGGGGGAGGTCTGAAAGAATCTGTCTTCTCCAGCCAGCTCTTGTCCAGATACCATTCCTGTATCTTGTATTGCTTTTGTAAAATTGCAAACTTTTGGCATCCAGCTTTTCCCTATCCATGTGGAATATGCCTTAATGGCAGGTGAGATCTGTTTGGCCAGGCCTTTTTGTCCACAAGTGTGGACTTTAACAAACCACAGCCAAGCCTTCTGAAATATGAGAAAGGGACTGTTATTAAGAACTTTCAAACTCATTTGTCCCATATCCTCTCACCTCAAACTCCCATGGCCCCTCTTCAGCAAGAGCCACATATTCTGCTGCATCATTGCTTTTCAAAAAGATATTTAGCCTTGAGCCACTCACCTATGAACTCTGATGGCCTCTCTTGAGCACAAGCTGTGCTTTCTGCTGTATCATTGTTTTACTAAGAAGGTGAAAGGTGGTTGGTTAATGTGTTACCCAAACTTTGGTGACTCTGCTGCTCCACGTGCCAGCTTCTGCTTGCCGTGGAGAACATTCTCTGTGAACTCCAGCCACCTTCCTGAGCAAAGGCTGGGGTCTTTGGTCTTGCCTGTCAACTGTGTAACACAATTCTTGTGATATAAGCTCTGTGGAGTGGCCATAAATTTGATTCCTGACTTGAATCTTGTCCAGGACAGTTGAGTGCACAGTAGTGAGTCACGTGAAATAGCCCTGACACAGCAAAACCCCTCCACAAACAACTGCTTTTCCTGCTGATTATTCTGAATAATTCAAGATAACTTAAATGCATAGAAAAGCATAGGTGCCTTGATAGCACTTTAATCAAGGCTTTTTATCATCCATGTGACCTTCGAACTCCAATAACCTGTATAATTTTATAGAGATAAGCATTCAAGTCCACCACAATATAATGAGATACAAGGAGATTTTCCTTCATATGCTGCTGAACAACATAAGAAGGAGCAGCTGATTTCTTTTCCTGCTCCATGACAGTTATGTGGAGGCACCAGGTACATGCTGGGCTTGTGCTTTTCCTTGCTTTTTGGAGTCTGGCAGATGGTGGGAAGCTCTTGGTGGTGCCTCAGGATGGAAGTCACTGGCTGAGCATGCGCATGGTCCTGGAGAAACTCTGGGAGAAGGGGCATGAAATTGTAGCCGTGGTTCCTGATGCTGCCTTGTTCTTGAAAAGCTCCCAGTCCTTCACCATCAAAACATATTCGGTGCCTTACACCCAGGAGTTTGTGGACCAATCCTACCAGGAGCTGGGGCAAAAGAGCTTTGAGACCCTAAAGCTCTCAGTTTTACTCAGCAACATCTCAGAGCTGACCAACATGTACTCTTCTGCTTGTCGGCATCTCTTATCTGACAAAGAACTCATGAAGTACCTCCAGGAGAGCAAATTCAACGCCATCATGATGGACCCTGTGCTGCCCTGTGGGCCAATTCTGGCTGAGTATCTCTCCCTCCCCTCTGTGTACTTCATGCGTGGCCTTCCTTGTACCTTAGACTACAAAGCCATGCAGGCTCCCAGCCCGGTATCCTACGTGCCCAGGACTTTCTCATCCACTTCTGATCACATGACATTCCCAGAGCGCGTGAAGAACTTCCTGATCGGCCTCTCAGAGCCTTTGCTTTGCCACCTCTTTTATTTGAAATACAAGAGCTTGGCCTACGAGTTCCTGCAGAGGGATGTAAGCATGCAGGAGCTGTTTAGCCAAGCATCAGTTATACTCATGAGATACGACTTTGTTTTTGAGTATCCACGCCCCATCATGCCCAACATGGTCTATATTGGAGGCATCAACTGTCAGCAAAAGAATCAACTCTCAAAGGTTTGTCACCACCTGGGGGTGGTGTTGGTGCTTGTTCAAGATGTGCTTTTTTAAAGTGTTTCCTGTAGTGGTATTTGTGCTTGAGGTAGGGTGTGATCAAGGCTGGCATAGGAGTGGGAATCTTAGGCTTTGAGATGGTCACAAGGCTTGCTGATGGGTTTCTCTGCAGAAGAGCTTAGGTCGAGTTTTCACCATCAGTTGTGGCATGCTCTACATCCAGATAGATGACAAAATAATTCTAGGTCAGAGGATTTAATATCCCTAAGGGATGTGTAATGCCAGTTAATTGCAGGAGACTTGACTGGACAAAAATTGGAAATATAGAATTAATTCTATGGATATACCCAGGCGCTTTTGCTGTGATACTGAACATGAAGCTGGGTGCAGCATAGAACATCAGGGGAGGGGTCAGGCTGGATTTTAGGAAAATGTTCTTCCCCCAGAGGGTTCTGGGGCACTGACCAGGCTCCACAGGGAATGGGCATGGCCCTGAGGCTGCCAGAGCTCCAGGAGCATTTGGACAATGCTCCTGGAAAATTAAATATTGTGTAAAAATGTATTTTTATTGAATTAAAGATTTTTAACTTTTGAGGTTTATAGGGTGTTTTAGAAAGGAATTTGGTTTAGCTGTTTTATTTTTTTAGTGCAATTTATAATGAATTGTGAAAAAATTGGAGTGGTACTTTTTTGTATTGGTTAATTGTTTATTGGTAAATTGATTAAGTAGGTTGGGACAATGATCTTAGGGATGCAGAGGATGGGATTGTTGAGGTGTCTGTGCAGGGCCAGGGGTTGGATCAATGATCTTAGTGGGTCAGGATATTCTAACTGAGGATATTCCATGATTCATTGTGTACCAACAGCCCCAAACCAGGGATGTGCAAAGACGGCAGAGGGAGCTCTGATGCCTCTGGATCTGTGCAAGCAGCAGTGAAAGATAGCAAATAAGAGGATGGTTGGGAAAGGAAGCCTTCAGGATTGTAACTACTGTCCCTTGTTAAGATTCTCTTCGTGCTGTGCAAATAGTGCAGATATCCCCTGTTTATTCTGCTTTCAGACCACTGTAGTGTTGCAACAAGCAGGAGTTATTGCTCAGCTTACAATGCTTACTACTCACTCACTTAAAACATGTTTACCACTGTAAACTCGGGGCTTTCACTTTGATAACGGCTGTGATTGAGCAACAAATCTGGAGGTAAACCTTCACTGCCCACTCTGTATCAAACCTCTGTCAATCTTTGCTTCTTGGTTAAGCTCCGGGGCACAAAACAATCCAAAGGTCAGATTTGTGTCCAATCAGTGCAGTGGACTCAAGGCAGGGGGTTGATCATTAACTGGATGTTAATAATGTAGTGATTGCTGGGTCAGTCCCATTCATGGCTCTCATTCAGCCTCTCAGCCCCACAGGCTGTTTGTCACTCTTCCCGTTCAACTTCACCTCCCAGCGCCCACTCACTGAAAGCCTTCCCTGTGCACAGAAGATAAACCAATTATTTACCCACAGTTAAAAATTACCCCAATTTCTGCTGTTAAAAATTAAGAAAGAACCTTAGTTAAAATTCAAGTGGGAAACATCCTGCAATTCATTCCTCATCCTCGGCTGCAATTTCACCACCGTTTAAAACTTTGCTAGCAGCACCAGGGAAATGGTTTCTCCAAAGCCAGGATTTCTTTCTCTAGCCTCTTGGGCTGCATTTTTCCTGCTGCTGTGGACCTCTGGAGAAGGTGGGAAGCTCTTGGTCATACCCATCGATGGCAGCCACTGGCTCAGCATGCACCCGGTTGTGGAGAAGCTCAGGGACAAGGGACATGAAATCGTGGTGGTTGCGCCGGAAATAAATTTGCGGATACATTCATCCCCACTTTACACCTTGAAAACCTACCCTGTGTCCTACACCAAGGCGTTCGTGGAGGCAGAGTTTAAACAGATGGGCCACAGGAGTTTCACACCTCAGCCTTTCTTGGAAAAACTCTCCAAAATTGCCAATTTTACAAGCATGTTCTTGGATTCCTGCAAGCATCTCCTGTCTGAAAAAGAGCTGATCCAATACCTCGAGGGAAGCAAATTCGATGCCGTCTTTATGGACCCCTTCTTTCCATGTGGGCAGATATTGGCAGAACATCTGTCCCTCCCCTCTGTGTACTTCATGCGGGGGCTGCCCTGCAGCCTGGAATTCCAGGCCACGATGTGTCCCAGCCCTCCTTCCTACGTCCCACGGTTCTTCACACGCTCCACGGACCGCATGCCTTTCCGGCAGCGCCTGGGCAACCTTCTGGCCTCTTTGGGCAGCTCCCTGGCCTGCTCTGTCCTTTATGCTCCCTATGAGCCCTTGATCCGGGAGTTCCTGCGGCGGGAGGTGACCGTGCCCAAGCTGTTCAGCCACGCCGCTCTTTGGCTCATGAAATACGACTTTGTCTTTGAGTACCCTAGGCCCCTCATGCCCAACATGGTCTTGGTCGGAGGCATAGGCTGCACTGGGGGAAAAAAATTATCCCTGGTTAGTTCCCTCTTTTTCCCCCGAGTTTAGCTGTGGGTGCGCTGTGAGCTCTCTCCAGGAGATGGAGCTCCCAGGCTGGAATGAATGATGCCAGGTCAAAGTGGCTGGGAATGCATTTTGCAGCGCTGCATCCCTTGAGCAATGAGGGAAGAGTTGCTTTGTGGGACACCTCTGCATTCTGAGTGAAATCTGCAAAAAACAAACAAAAAAAAAGCTTTTTCTTTTCCAATTTTTCCTGTCTGTTTCCACTCCCTTTTCCTTCTTCCTGTCTACAGCTTCCTTAAGGGAGACAGTGGAGGGACAGCTCCAGTCTCTGCTCTCTGTGGCCAGGGACAGGAGGCGAGGCAGCGGCTGGAGCTGTGTCAGGGCAGGCTCAGGCTGGAGATGAGGAAAAGGTTCTTCTCCCAGAGGGTGCTGGGGCACTGAGCAGGCTCCCCAGGGAATGGCCAGGGCCCCAGGCTGACAGAGCCCAAGGAGCTCTCTGGGATGCCCAGGGTGGCATTGCTGGCATGTCTGTGCAGGGCCAGGAGTTGGACTCCATGATCCTTGTGGGTCCCTTCCAACTGAGGGTGTTCCATGAACTTCAGACAGTTCAGCCAGGCCCAAATGAAATCCCCACCATCACTAAAGCAGCGCTTCTGTTGCTTACTTTTATGTACCTACTTACTTTTATGTAAAATACTTTGCAATGTAAGTGGATTTTGCTTCAGCTGTGCCAAAATTCCTCAATATGGGGACATCTCCCTCTTTCCATTAAGAAATCCTCCTAATTCTCTTATTTTTCCATGAGTCTCCACTGCAGATATTTTGTAAAAGTATGAGCAGGTGCTGCTCATAAATAATCTGTGCCGCTACTAAAATAATCTGTGTATCCCCAAAGCAGGGCTGCAAAGAGTTTCCTCATAGTAGGAGAACTTCTGAGCAGAAAGTTGGACTGTGGAACTCAAAAACATCTAAAAAACAAAGTAAAACTGATGTTCCACAGAATATAAATAGGATTAAATATACCTCGAGACAGCCACAAAAATATGGAAAAGAGCATAAACTGACAGAGTCAGTCTCTGTTGTTCCTGCCCAGGGCAGGGGGTTGGAATGAGATGATCTTTAAAGTCCTTTCCAAACCAAAGCATTCCATGGTTCTCTGGTTATCCCCTCAGATCCTAGAGATAACATGGCAATTGCCAGACTTACAGGAACATTTAATTAATTGTATTCCCCTTATTTAACTCTGACCCCTGCAACAATTTCCTCCAGTTTTGCCTTTCCTTCCTTGGCACAACCAAACATTTTTCTATTTCAAAGAATTTTTTCTCCAGCCTTGGGCTATTTTTTACTGTTTCATTGGAATTCTTTTGTTCCTGGATTCCAGTGCTAGACCTCCTTCTATTATTTAAATCACTCAAACAAAAGAGAGACAAAACTGGCAGCAGTTCAGTGTTATCATACCCAAAGCAGATACAATAATCCAGATATTAGAAATTTGAGTTACCTGCTGTCAGTGTTACCTACTTCCAGGACTTTAATTCTCTCTTGTAGCTGCATGGCCTGAAAAGAAGATCAGCTCTGAATCCAGCCTTGGGTTAAATGTGCCCATTTTTACTTCCCCAAGGCTCATTTTCTTTAGGATCATAGAACAGGTTGGGGTGGAAAAGACATTAAAGCCTATCCTGTCCCACCCCCTGCCATGGGCAGGGACACCTCCCACCATTCCAGGTGACTCCAAGCCCTATCCCCTTGGGCATTGCCAGGGATCCAGGGGCAGCCACAGCTTCTCTGGGCACCCTGTGCCCCACCCTCACAGAGAAGAATCTATTCCTGATATCTAACACAAATTTCCCCTCTTTTCATTTGTACCTATTACTCCCTATTCCATCACTCTAGTTCCTTATGAAGAGTCCTTCTCCAGCTTCCTTCTGGGCCTCTTCAGGCACTGGAAAGGGGCTCTGAGTTCTCCACACAAAAATCTTCTCTGCTCCAGGCTGAACAGCCCCAATGTCCCAGCCTGTCCCCATAGGGGAGGTGCTCCTGTCTCCTTGTCAACTCCATGGTTCTCCTCTGGACTTGCTCCAGCAGTCCCATGTCCTTCTCATGTTGATAAGCCCAGAGCTGGATGCAGGATTCCAGGTGTGCCCTCATGAGAGGGGGAGAATCCCCTCCTTGGACTGCTGGCTGTGCTGCCTTGGATGCAGAACTGTCAATAACAACTCATTTTCCTGGTCCTAATTTTGTTGTGCTCACTGCCTGTTCTGTTGCCTTCCCAGAGAGTTTTCTAGGAACGTGGCAGCCATTCCAGCCTCTGACAAGAGAAAGGGCTTTGGCTAAAGGCTTGCTTTCCTTTGGCAGGAATTTGAAGCCATGGTGAATGCCTCTGGAGAACACGGCATCGTTGTCTTCTCGCTGGGCTCCATGGTGTCTGAGATTCCCATGAAGAAAGCCATGGAAATCGCAGAGGCCTTGGGAACAGTCCCTCAGACGGTACCAGTTCCCTCTTCCCCTTCCAGCAGAGCAGCTCCACACTGTTCTCAGGTCCTCCCTCCCTTTTCCTGATGTGGGCTTTGCTTCCCTTGCCAGGTCTTTTGGCGCTACACGGGCAAAGCACCCCCCAACCTGCCCAAGAACGTGAAGCTTGTCAAGTGGCTGCCTCAGAACGACCTCCTGGGTAGGTCTGACACACCTCGGTGGGGCTGGTGCTCCAGGGAGGCCCCAAGGGCATCATCTGTGGGTCAGCTCTGAGTTAGCATCCCCTGTGGGGCACAAACCTTCCTTGCAGCCTTTGCTGTTGGATGCGGGGCTTGTGCTTTAGGAACTTAGCTGGCAATTGCCGAATTATGAAACAACTCTGTTTGAAAAGGTTTTCCAACACTTCAGTACCAGTCAAAAATGGGAGTCTTTACCTTTGACTAAGCAGTCTCAACACCCAGCTGTGTTTTTGTCCTGTCTTCTGGCCTGAAAAGAAACTTCATGTGCTCCTCAAGGGAGCACTTCCAGACAGGTCTTTGGGCTTATAAAGTGGTGGAATTGTTGCCAGGAGAGCAGTTGTTGGTAAGAGAACAAATTCAGCTGTGAGACCTTCATTACCATGGAAGAGATGGTGAAAAACTAATTGATGGTAACATCCTTTCTAACCTCTCCTGCTCTGGTTTAATCCTAAAGTTGGAGGATTACCCTAAACCAAGACTGAGGCCTACAATGTTCTAATCCCTAAGTCTGGCCATGAGAGATGATGCTCTCAACAGTCCCAAATCCTTGATTTATCCCAACCACAGCCCCTTTTTGTGCATGTTTTTTCCCCGGGGACGTGTTGCTGGGAGTCAGTAATTCCAGGAGCTAAGCAAGCCTGTGTTTCTCTCCACAGCCCACCCCAAGACTCGTGCCTTTATCACCCATGGAGGCTCCCACGGTGTCTATGAGGGAATATGCAATGCAGTGCCCATGGTGCTGATGCCTCTCTTTGGGGACCAGATGGACAACGCCAAGCGAGTGGAGTCCCGGGGAGCAGGCCTGACCCTGAACATCCTGGAGATGACTTCCAAAGACATTTCCAACGCCCTGAAAGCAGTGATCAATGACAAAACGTCAGTACCAGAGGCACAGCCTTCCCCCTTCTTACTGTGTAGCCCCAGCATGTTCACTTCCAGCTTCACAGTGTTTTTCTCTTCCTAAATGGTTTCCTTTATCAAAAGTATGGATTTGGTAGCAGCTGCTCCCATGGAAAAGCTGATGCTCACCCTGCATTAACTCCAGGCTGTCCTCTTTAGGGGACAAAAAGTGGCTGAGAAGGGAGGATGCAGGGAGCAGGGGACATGGGCTATGAATGCAATGAAAGAAATCAAGTTGCCAAAAAAATATGTCACCTTCTTAAAGCCAAGGCTTTGACACAAAGAGCTTTAGTTCCCAAACCTGGGGTGACACAGGTCAGTGGGGAGTCTGAAAATGGTTTATCAAACATATTTATCACTCATTTATCTTCCAGGTGAGTTTTCTCAGGCATTTTCCCTCCCCTCAGTCTCATGAGGAATTCTGTGAGCATGGAGAGCTGCTCCCTGGCTCAGCAAGGCTGCACAATCCCAGCACAGAGCAGGAAGAACTCGCAGGGGTGCACTGAGGAAGCCCAGGGAACATCACAGTGCTGCAGTCAGCACACCCAAAGGATTTAAAGACAGCACAGAGATTTCTTTCAGACATAAGAGGTCTCCCCTGCTCCCATTCAAAGATGCCAAGGACTAAGAAACTCCACCACATTCCTGAGAATCAGTACCTTACTGACATTGTTTCCTACCCAATTTTTATGGCAATAATAGCAATAACGCTATTAGTAACAAAAACAATAATAATGCAGCTGGAAAAGCTGGCTAGTTTTTATTCCCCCAGTTTCCCCTTTTAGCCAGAGACCTTCACCCCAGAGATTTTGCTGAGAGCTCAAACTAAGCTTTCCCTCCTTTTTTTTTTTTTTTTTTTCTTAATTTTTGTCATTGGAAGCAGCACTTCCTGGGTCTGTAACTCTGCCATTGTCCTTCTCAAGGGGCTCAGTAACACAAGAGCCTGGAGAAGCTGCAGCTGACCCATCCCTGGAAGTGTCCTGGATAAGGTTTGGAGCAACCTGGCCTGGTGGAAGGTGTCCCTGCCCATGAGGGACAAGCTTTAAGGTCCTTCCAACCCACCGAACCTGATACTGATGCCTTGGAGTGGCTACCTAGAACAGGGGCTAGACAAGATTAAGAGAATAAAGTGGGTATTTATTAAAGGCCTTCAATAGATACACTTTGGGCAGCCAGAAGCCTCCCAGAGGCTACACCCAAGATGGACAATGGTCATGAGTTTTTCAAAGTTTGGTCCATTTACATATCAGGGGTTAATCCTCCAGCTACAGCTTCGGATAATGAAGCCATTTACCCCCAGTTTGCTCCCCCACAAATCACTGTTGTTTACCTTTTTCGCTGATACCTGTGAGAGGGTACCTGGAACAGAGGTTATACAGTGCTAAAGGAATAAAGTAGGGATTATTGAAAAGCCTTCAAAGATACACCTTGGGCAGTACAAGAGCCTGGACAGAGCTCCACCCAAGATGGGCCTCAAGTCAGGAGTTTTCACACTTTTATAAATTTGGGTCCATTTCCATATTCCATATTGGGGTTAATTGTCCAATTGCAGTTTTAGGTTATGAAGGCCCATCCTCCCTGATTGCTTTCCTCAGTTCTCTGTTGTTTGCACTTTTTGGGCCTGGAGCTGCAATGGCATCCTTGGTTCTGAAACTGGAAAAGCATTGTTGTGCCTGACTGAACTGTGAGGAGAACTGGCTAACACTTTATATGAAGTTCAGAGTTACACACTAATGCAGTTCAGAGTCTGCAAAATATGAAATCTAAATCTTAAGGCATCATCAGGGCCTGAGGCTATAGGATGTCCTTGAGTGCCAGGCCTAGAAGGGATTATTTTGTCTGAATAAAACAGGAGAACAGTGCTGACCGATATGGAGTTTTAAATCTACACCCTAAAGCAGTACAGGGTTTAAAAAACATAAAAGCTAAACCCCTGAGGCGTCAACTCCATGTTTGAACGCCTTCCCCCTCAACCCCCTTGTCTCGGCAGGTACAAGGAGAACATCCAGCGCCTCTCCGACCTGCACCTGGACAGACCCATCCACCCTCTGGACCTGGCCGTGCACTGGGTGGAGTTTGTGATGAGGCACAAGGGGGCCCCTCACCTGCGCCCTGCCGCCCACGACCTCAACTGGGTGCAGTACCACTCGCTGGACGTCATCGCCTTCCTGGCGGCCGTCACGCTCCTCTCCCTCTTCATTGCCTTCAAGTGCTGCCTCTGCTGCTGCCGCAGGTGCTTCTGCAAGAAGGGCAGGACGGGCAAGCCCACCAAAGCCAAGTCCCACTAGCACCTGGAAATGGTGGTAGGTGACAAAGCTCCCGCTCCAGACCCAGCAGCGGGGTCAGGGAACAGCTCAAATTTCACTGCAATGAATAAAACACTGTGATTTTCAGTCAAAGAATGACAGGGATTCTTTGAAATATCACCACAAGGAGGATTTTTCCACTGGACTAATTTTGGCCTTTTAATTAAGAATTAGTTGTTAAAAATGCCTTGTGTACGAGTGCTGCAGTCACTTGGGAAGGTCTGAGTGTGAAATCCAAGGCCCCTGGCATCCACCGGTTGGTGTGCAAGGACTCTCAGTGACTTTTTGTTTTAACCTCTACCTGCAGCAGAGATACATAGGGATTTTGGAGGACTTCAGGAGAACCATCTGGTCAGATTTCTGTTTGAAATGTCTGTGTGGCTGCTATTGTAGGAGAGGCAAATGTTGTACACTCACAATTCCTGTCACACAAACCAAGCCTGATGCACATCTTCATGTGTTTACATGACCCTGAACAAACCAAGGTTTCTGGCAGGGAAGCTGCTGGAAAACAACTGGTGTCTCCTCCAAATTCCTCATCAGGCATATGTGCTGTACCTGGAGCTCACCTGCTGGTGAGATCTTTGTAAGAATTGCTTATAAATCCCCACAACTGATTTGCTCTTCGTAAGTGATGCTCAGGGAAAGACCCCAAACCCTAGCCCTATAAATAAACCCCGAATACTAAAAATAAAGGTTGCTGTGTTTTCTGTCTTGAGAGTTATGGGGGGGGGGAGGGTGCTTGTTCATGGAAAAAGAGCTGGAGAAGGGACAGATTCAATTCCCCACGTTGATGCACAAACCCCCCTCAGCACTCCTGCCCTGCTGCCTGGTGACTTGAGCCATGCTGAAAGGTGCCATCCTGAGGCTGCCACAGCTCCCAGGTGAATATTCCAGGCTCTGAACTGGGGGATCCAGTTCATCAGGACAGCACAGGTGTCCTGTCGAGTATCTGCTGCTGCTCCTTTCTGTGGCTGTTTAGAAAAGCAGAGATTTCAGAGGAGGCTGTGTGAAGTCCAAGGCAGTCTCTGTCCTCAGCCTGTCCCCACTGCAGTGCCCAAATCTCCTGGACACCCACCTCACCCACAACCTGTGCAGCACTTTCCTTTCCCTGAAGGAAACCTTTCTCTGGACTGTGCAGACTCCCCACAGTGTGTGAGGGCTGACCTGCTTGGAAAATGCAGCTCCTGCAGCTCCAGGCGTTCCTGAGGTGACAGCTCTGGCTGTCCCCCTAGCTCTGTGACATCAGAGCAGCTGGAAAGGAGACCGTGTGAGACCTCTCCGGGTTGTCACAGCACAGCCACGGTGGCTCCAGCCCTCTCTGAGCATCCCTGGCTCCCGGCAGTGTCCAGTGCCAAAAAAAACCCACTTCAAAATGTCCTTGAGGAGAAGTCCTCTGACTGCCCAGCTGCAAACTGGCTCTGGATCAACCCAGTGAATTTCTCTGCATGGACAAGGGGAAAATTCCTTGATTTCATATCAGAAGAGCACAACTGAGAAAAAAAAATATAAAAATATCCCAATTGCAGCTCTAACCCCCTTGTGCAGGGGAAGTAAAACCGAAAGGAAGGAAGCATCAAAATGCCCATCCCATGACTTATTTCATTTCAGAAATACGTTTAACACAGCCAAAGAAAAATGACAGCAGAATCCAGGTACCCTCCTCTTCTTCCTTCCTTTGCTCTCCTCACCCTCACTGCTTTATCCTGCTCTTTATTTTCCCTTGGAGAAAGACTGTGCAGGGCCAGGGCTGGACAAGCATCCCTGTGCCCAGCAGAGGACGCTCTGGGATCATCAGCAGGCAGGAGCTGGGACAAGGCCACCCTTCCCACCAAGCCAGCCCAGTCTCTCCCAAACTCCACCCCAGGACCCCCAAAATTTCCCCCAGTCTCCTAAAATCCGTCCATAAATCCCAGAATTTCCCTAAAATCTGCCCCAAGACTCCCAAAATTTACCTGGGGATCCAAAAAATTCACCCAAGGACACCAAAAATCCTTTAAAATCACCTAAAATCCACAACTCTCTCGCCTAAAAAACTAATAATAATCCTCTTAGTTTTTCCCAATTTTACCTAAATCTTCCCTTACTTTTTGGAGGGGGGAGGTTCGTGACCCCCAAAACTCATAAAAATTCTCTTAAAAATAAAATTTAAAAAAACACATTAAAAAATAACAATAATCCTGAAAAAGACAAAAAAAAATCCCAAAATTTCTTTCAATTTCCCCAGATTTTCCCCAAAATTTTTCCACACTACTCCTTAATTTTGGGTGGTCTCAGACTCCCAAATAACATTAAAACACTAAAAAAAAAATCAAAAAAAATCAGAAAAAAATCCTCAAAAATTTCCTTAAAAATCCTAAAAAATTCCCAAATTTTTCCTAACCTTCCCAAATATTTCCCAAATTTTCCCAGACCACTCCCTAAATTTTTGGGTGACTCTGAAAGCCTGAAGCCCCTAAATCTCACAAAAGCCCGAAGCCCCTAAATCTCACAAAAAAACCCAAAACCTGAAAAATGCTGAAAAATCCACAAAAAATCCTTACAAAACAAAACAAAACAAAACAAAACAAAACAAAACAACCTCAAAAAATCCCAAAATTTCTGAAAAAAAATTCTGAAAAAAAAATAAAAAAAACTTCTGAAAAATAGTCCCAAAAAATTCCCTAAATTTTCTGGAATATTTCCCCAAATATTTTTTGAATTCCCAGCTGGGTGGCTGGAATCCACAGGGACTTGTGTATCCCCCCCTTGCTCCAGGAATAGGGACACTGCCGCCAGAGGAGGATTTCCAGAGCCAGTTGGGAGCCAAAGCACTTGGGACAAGTGGCTCTGGTGCAGAGGGAGGAGCTGGATCATCAGCACAGCTCTGGGTCCCAAACCTTCCCAGGGAAAGGGTTAATCAGGGGATGATGGCCCCTCTTACTGCCCCTTAACTGGGGAATACACGGAGCCAAAAATGCGGGCAGAGCCTGCAGCCCAGCTTCCCTTGCTGGGAGATGGAGAAATCCACAGTCACAGCCCAGTTTAAGGCACCAGGGCTGAGACTGGGGTGCTTCCCAACGGGGGAAACTGAGACAGGACCAACCATTGCTCCTCTCCCTGAGCTCCCCAAGCACCACAGGCTGGGCTTTTCCAGCAAACCCTTCCACTCTCTGGGAAAAGGCAGCAGCCAAAATGCCCTCGTTGCCCTTGGAGAACCTCCCACCTCAGCAGCTTCCCCCCCAGAGCTGGTGATTTCTGCTCCCACCCAGGGACCTTTGGAGTGTTTGTCTTATTTTTCCCTGGATTTTAACATCCAGTAAGTCTGGGAAAGAGAGTGCTGCTTCCCAGCTCTCATGAGCTGCTTACACCCACCCCAGCTGCAAAACATGAGCACAAAGCTCTTTGGGCTTGGGATGGGGTGTTCTGGGGGACACAGCAGCCCTGACTCCAGAGTGAGGATGAGGCCAGCATCTCTCCCTTCTTCCCACCAGCCAGACCATGAGAAATGACAGGAATTGCTGGCATTTTTCTGCAGCCACAGGGTTTCTCAGCCTCAGCCCAGTCCTCAAGGGCAACAGTGAGGTTTTTCCACTGCCATGGGAGCTCTGGGTGGAGCTCAGGCTCCTCCACCTCCCCAGCGTGGGGGTCTATGGAGACCCCTGGCCCACCAGGGACTCCAAGCCCTGTCCAACCTGACCTTGGACATTTCCAGGGATTTAGGGGCAGCCACAGCTTCCCTGGGCAACCTCTCCATCCTCACAGGGAAGAATTTCTTCCCAACATTCCATCTAAACCTATTCTCTGTCAGCTGAAAGCCACTCCCCCTTAGAAATATGTCCTTATAAATAAACATCCTCTTCCTTACCTGTGCAGGGCTCCACCCACAGGTGGACACTCTCACTTGGATGCTCACACTCAGACCTGCAATTAATCATTTTTAATCCATCTATTTGATAATCTACCTTTTGGGTGGCTTTGTAAAAAGCAAATCCTTACTGCTGCTGGTACCCAGCCACGACTCCAGATTGGAGAGGTTTTCCAGGAACTCATTTCCCACTCTGGGAAATCATGGAAGCATAACATGAGAAGATGAGGAGTGCATCCCACTTCCCTGAGGAGTGCAGGTGAGGGAAACCAACCAGCCAGCAGCAGCACCACCAGCCTCATTTAACAAAGACCACCCAAACCCACATGCGCCCACAAAAAAACCAGTGGTGTGGGGATTGCAGCTGTGATGGTCCAGCCTGGGGTGCGGTGCAGGGATAACGCTGTGGGAACAACCGCGAGGAGTGGTCCAGAACACGCCTTGGCCCCTGCATCGTCCCCCAGAGTCCTCTCTGCAGCATTCCAGAGGGTTTGGCACTGGAGATGCCCCATCCCACAGCGGTTTGCACCTCTGGCACTGCCTGAGGGTGACAGGGAGCTGGCACCAGCGAGCCCAGGCACTTTCAGCCCGAGCAGCCACAGAGCCCTCGGATTAATTATCACCTGCAGAGGTGTTTTTAGGAGTTATTTATAGGATGAAACCTGGGGAAAAGGGGTTGCCAAAATTTCTGACACAAAGTGCAGGACAGACTCTCCCTCCACCGGAGGGAGCATCAATTCCCTTTCTTTTAAGGAAGGGTGAAAGATCTGCTGTGCCAGATCTGATTGTTTGGGATGATAAAAGCGAGTCATCGAGCAAATCCCAAATCCCCTCAGCCAGCTCCTGCCTGGCTGATTTAATGTCCTCAAAAAACAGCCTGAACAAAAGGAGCAGATTTCTTCCCAGGAATACTACCAGCCTGGATTATCTGTGGGGAGGGGGAGACATGGCTCCTGCTTCATTGCGGCAGATCCAAGCATCCCTCTGTGGTTCAGTCCCAGGGACTCGGTTTTTGCTGGAGGTTGCCACAGAGGTGGAAGCTTAATTAATGTTCGTTTGGGGGGAATCAAAGCAGGGCAGGAACCCAGAGTTATATCCCAGAGGCTGCAGAAGGGGTGCTGGGGCTGTCCTTGGAGGCTGGGTTTTGTCCCAACTCCTTGGAGATGATCTCAGCAGAGCAGGACGGTGAGTCAGGGCTGGGATGAGTCAGGGAGGGGCAGGGGGAGGAAGGGGAAACCACAACCAGCGTCACTCCCAACATCCCAACACTGAGCAAGGCTGTACAGTAAAAAAACCACCACAGAATCCAGTTAACAGTAAAAAAATTACACATTCCTCCCCCCTGGAGCCAGAGACCTCTCTCTTTTCACTTGAACATCAGGGTCCTTCCACCCCAAATCCAGCAAGCAGCCACCCCTTGGGAAAAACTTACCATTACATCCTTCTTCACCCCCAATTATAACAAAATAAAAAAAAGCCCAAAGGTGCCATTTGTTGCTCAGAAGTCCCCGAATTCCAGCAATTGATTAAAGCTGCTGAGCTGTGAAGAGGAGAGCCCCAGGGGATGCTTTGGGTAAAGGCTGTTACCAAAAAAATAAAAAGGGCTTTTGAAAGGAGGCTTGATCGGGTCATGCTGTGAACAGGGGAGTTGCATTTCCTGGGATGATCACCACCTCCTTTAATTTCCAGCCATTCAAGCCCTGATTTTTTTTTTTTTTTTTTTTTTTTTTTTTTTTTTTTTTTTTTTTTTTTTGTGAGGGATCAGGCCTGATTAAGTCCCCTCGAGCTATTAAGGTAAAAAAAAAAAAAAAAAAAAAAAAAAATAAAAAAAATTAAGGATCCAGCAACCAAGAAAACACAAAGTGGGAGACAAACCTGGAACAGGACTGCTGAGCCGGGTGTGCTAGCAAATCCCAACACCCAGGGCAGGATTCCAAGGAATCCATTGTGATCCTCACTGAAGGTGCTTCCTCCACGGTTTTCCACAAAGCAAACCATCAAGCCTCCACCTGGAATGGGAATATGACCCCCCAGAGAAGGTTGGATGCACAGGACAGCCCTGGCAAGGGTGAGGATTTGGTGGCAAAATAAAAACCTAAGACTTGGGAGCAGCCCAAGCACTCACAACCAGCTCCTCACGTCGTGTCCTGTTAATCCACAAAAGGCCTTTAATGAAGAGCTGGGAAGGAAGCAAATCCAGGGATTTTCAGCTAGGGATGCAAACAAACGCCCGGAGAGCTCCGGGGTCCTTCATCACAGGCCCCGAGTTTCACTGCAAAGCTTTGTGTGCAGACCCCAATAATCACGGGTGACTTTCCTCTCCCTTCCCCTCCTGGCACCTCTCCTGCATCCCTTTGGTGCTGGATGAGCCCAGGGAAGATGATCCCTCCCTTGTGATGGCTGAAGCAGAGGAGAAAATGCCATGGGGATGCATTTGCAAGGTGACCTGTGCTGAAGCATTTTCTTCCCTGAGGAATAAAAAGCCAAGTCCTTTCTTTCCTTGAAGCTGAAATATTCCAGGGAGCAAGGCAGCAGGGAGGAAGCCAAGGGGGAACTCCCCAAATCACCTGGCTGGTGTCCCCATTTCCCAGAGCAGGGTACCCATGGTGGGGCATCACCACAGAGTTGGGCAGGGCAGGAGGGGCCTGAGAGCCCCAGCAGAAAGCAGAATATTTCCCTTCCCTGGCTTGGGATCTGACCTCCATTGGGATTGGGAGCACCACAACAGCCTTGGCTAAACACAAGAGTGTTTCCTCCAGCCAGAAAACAACCAGGGAAACTCTGTGCCCAAACAAATCCTGCAATCCCATCTTCTCCCACTTCAGGAAGCTCCTTACCTAGAGCTTTAGCACAAGCAGCAGTCTGGGAGGTGAGATCACTTCCAGCCACTTTTCCCCTGGAGAAAGGGGGATGGAAAGGCTGAGGGGAGGAAACAGGATTCAGGACTACTGGCTCTGGGTGTTGGCACAGTGGAAATCCCACTAAATTAATCCCACTCTGCTTTGGGATGAAGAGACAACAGCAGATGATGTCTAACCGGGAGCACTGGAGAGTAACAGCTTTAATCAGAATATTTTTTTCCAAAAAATTCCTTTTTCTTTAAAAAAAGGATCATTAACAATAAGATCAGAAGCCAGTTACTGCACAAGGGTGGCAATGCAAAGCCCAGACAGATTTTTAGATGTTTAGTTCAGAAGGCATCTAGGGGACACATTCCCAGTCCCAGCACAGGAGGAAGGACTGGATTTCAGACCAAAAACGGGGAGAAATTAATGCAGCCTCAGCCCACAGGCCCCAAAACGTGTTGGCTGTGGTCCCAGGGGTCTGGGGAGGGCACAGGGTGTTTGAGGCGGCCAAGATGGGTATTCAGAGTAGCTGAGGTAGATAGAAAAACCAAGGTGGGAGGGGTAAAAAAAAAGCTGGGATTACTCATGGATCACTCAGGCTCAAACTCCTGCCCTCACCAACTGCTGCCACTCTCCCAGCACAGCCTGCTGCAGAGCTCTGGAGCCTCCCAGGAGAGGGGGGAAAGCTCCTGGGGATGGGATTTTGAGAAAAGACACCATTCCCGCCACTAGATGCCTTCCCTACTCTTTTTCTTCTGTCATTTTTGTAATTCACCTGAAAAGGAAGAAAATCATCCTTTAAGATCCTTTATACATCCACTGGTCGCAGCTTTTCACTGAAAGGAGCCTTTGCACTTAAAATAATCTTTCTGTGCAAAAAATATTTCCCTCCCAGGTAAAATATCTCAAAGCTGGGGAGCAGAAGGAGCAAAAGAAGTCGTTCAAAAACCTCATATTTAAAAGGAACAGGAGAAAAATAACACAGGCACTGGGTGACACAAATATTGAGGTTTTTGGCACCAGGTTTACAGCAAAGATTATTTACAAGTTAAACTGGATTTGAGGAGGCTTGAAGAATTAGAAATCAATGGCAAAGAGCACCTGGAACATTCCCAGTGAGCTCAGATTTCAAATTAGGAGAAAGATTATCTCTTTTTTTCCTTTTTTTTTTCTTTTTTTTTTTCTTTTTTTTTTTTTCTTTGCCTGTAGAGGGATTATGTGGATGGCAACAATTTCCTCCCCCTTTCTGGCCTCTTCCCCAGATCAGGAGCACCTGGGGAGTTTGATTCCCTCTCACCATCCTCCTGATCCATTCCCTGAGGTCTCTGGCAAGCCCCAAACCTCCACCTTCTTCCAGAGGTGTCCTGCACCACATCCAGGTGGGATGAAGTTCCTCCTGGTTAAAAAACAGGAACAGGCAACTCCTTGGTCACAAACATGAAAATCCACGTCTGTGGAGGCATGAAAATAACCCAAAAAAATCAATCAAAATGCTCACAGGGCCCATGAATAAAATTTAAAAAGAAAAAAAATAAAAAGTTCTTTTTTGGTGCAAGGTGCAGCTTGGGCTGAGCACATCCCAAATTTGGGGACAGCTCAAGTTCCTATGGTGCTTTTGTCACATCTGCAGCCCAAAACCTGCCAGTGGGGGGGAGAAAGGGCATTTACTGTGCTTCCTCTTAAAATATGTATTTACAGGACTCATATTTGTCTCGAACCCCATCATTACAAAGCAGTTTCTACAACCTAAAACCAGCCACAGCATCCTCCACCCCTCCCCAAAGCAGTTACAACTTTTACTGCTCATTACAAAAATTAGACTTTTATTTGTAAATGCCTAGAAAACATCATCGCTTTTGGGATTCCCTCCCCGCCCCTCACCCTCGTGAAAGTTGGGGGTTTTTTAGTAAGAAATAGCTTAAATGGATGAGAAGCCATCCCCTTCTAGATGAATTCCCATCAAGGTGGGATATCTCCTGCTGATTTCCAGTCCTGGTGGAGAACTTGCAAACTTTGGCCTCTTCAAACCCAGGGGAGAGAAACCTCCACTTCTTCTCTTTAAAGTCAACTGCTTAAGAAAAGGGGGGGGCGGGAAGAGCACAGGAAAAGAAAAATTCCCAGCCAAGGAGAAGTGGACAAACAAGGGCTAGATGGCAAAATCCTCATGATCCTGGGGGCTGAAGGCAGCTGCCCGCAGCATGTCCAAGGAGTTGACGAGGATCAGGGTGCCCGTGAGGTGCTTCCAGCGCTTGGTGATGGGGTTCTTCATCTTGTCCAGCCCCGTGTGCAGCTCCTGGATGACGTCCCTGTAGCTGTCCCCCATCTGGCTGCTCCAGGTGAGCAGGAAGTCGTATGCCGGCTTCCACATGGCCTGGGGGGACAGGGGGACAGGTGGGAGGGGATCAGAGCTCAGCCAGCATCCCAGAACCAGCACATTCCCAGAAAACGGCCCCCCCAACACCCTCAGATCCCTGTGATCCTCCAAGAAGAGTGAGCTCTGGAGGAATCTCCAGAAAAACGTGGAATTGTTTGGTTGGAAAGGCCTTTGAGACAATTTGGCCCAGGCTGCTCTGGAGTAATCTCCAGAAAAACATGGAATCGTTTGGTTGGAAAAACCTTTAAGACAATTGGGTCTGGTGTGCTCCAGAGGAGTTTTCAGAGAAACGTGGAACTGTTGGGTTGGAAAAGTCTTTAAGACCATTGGGCCCAATGTGCTCCAAAAGGAATGTCCAGAGAAACCTGGAATTATTTGTGTTGGAAAGGCCTTTAAAGACCACTGGGCCCAACCATTAACACAGTGGGTCTGGCAATGCTGGCTCAGCAGCTGGACTCCATCATCCTGAAGGTCTTTCCCAGCCAGAAGAATTCCAAGATCCGCAGCCCCGTGGAGCCCCAGCCGCGCCCGCTCTCACCTCGCTGTCCACCGTGCCCGTCTTGTCGCGGTGCGGGGCCTCGTAGGCGTCCATCTGCTGCTTGGACACCTTGGCCAGCTTCTCGGCCAGCTCCCGCCAACGCTGGGCCACCTCCACGGCTGTGGTCAGCAGCACGAAGTCCTGGATCAGCCGCACCACCAGCCCCTGGCAGTCCATCTTCAGCAGGGCCTGGAGGACACAGGGGGAAGCAAGCAGGGAGTCAAGGCCGGGGAGCTCCCCCAGGAGCATCCCAAAAACCCTCCAGCCTCTTTTTTAGTGACAGCTGGGGAAACTGGGCCACTGGGCTTGGCAGGAGAACAATCCCATTAATTGAGAAAGCACTTGACCCCTCTGGGATGGGGTTTGCAGCCTCATTCTCCAGGCAACCCCTCCCGAGATGGAGCAGGGGCCCCACCTTAAGCAGTTTAAAGCATCCCAGGGGCTGAGGACAACAGATGCTTTTAATCAAGAGAACTAATCCAGACTCCATCCCAGAGCTGCCTGATTCTTCAGAGCAGTGGGCAAGGGACAACCAGGACAATTTGGGATGGGACCTGGATATCAGCCCTGTGAGGGGGTGGACTGGGGTGAGACACAGGTGAAGACTCTGGCACTACAGGACCATTGCTCAGAGGATGGGATGTTCTTCCTCTTCTCTTCCTCCTTTCATTCTCCTCCTGCATCATTTATTGTCCTAAAAGCCAGGATTTTCCACAAATGGTTTTGAAGTAGAAAGAGCAACTGCATCAGTCTGTGTTTTATAGGTAGGAATGACTTAACCAGGCAAAAAAGGATGGAGTAGGGTTAGCTCCTGCCTTTAAGTGTCAAATCACATTAAAATCCCCTCAGAGTGGGATGAAGCTGCAGTAGGGGAAAACCCCCAGTGCAGCCCTGGAAAAGGAAGGGTTTAATGGCAGTGTTCAATCTCAGAGGATGGATCTGACTGCCAGGATCATCATCCCACTCCTCAGGGCTCCCACAGCCTCTGCCAGAGCCTTTGGACCACAACGGTCCCAGCAGCAGCAACCCCAGGCCTTGGGGAAATCCCACCCTGAACCTCAGGAAGGGGTTTGATGTTATTAAAACTGGAAATCAAGCAAACAGACCACTCCTTCCAGAAGCACAGGGATGGTTCCTACAGAAATGATAAGGATAAGGTAGTTCCCACGTGGCCAGAATCCACCTTGGTCCTGACACCCTCCTGACACAGGAGTCTGGGCAAATCCAGGTTTGGCTCTGGGGCAAAGAAGGGTTAAATCCTCCCCCTGGAGATTGCACGGGCACAGTTGGGGGAGGGAAGCTGGGAACATCTGAAACCACTCCGGGCGATTTGCAAAGCAAATGCACGTTGATTTTCCCCTTATCTGCTCCCTGCTCCAATCCGAGCTGCGTTCTAATCACAGCTGCAGCCTAGCACGTGCCTGCTCCTCCACAGCGCTGACACCGGCTTCCTGTGGGACCCAGGGAGGCCATAAACCCCCTTGTTAAACAAGCAAGGAAAACCCATCGAAAATAGCACTCACTTGGTTTTGCAGAAAGACATTAAGAATGTTTCGCTCTCACACACAGCTCGTGCCAGAACCGCCTCCTCTCCTCTGGCCCACGGATCCAGCACCGTCTCTGGATCCAGCACCCTTTCCATAGGCGATGGATCTGCAGGGTCCTAAGGAAGGGGTAGGCTGGACACGCTCAAACCTGCCTTTCCAGGATCCCAATCTTACGCGCAACCTGGCATTTGGGCGAGCAGGATGAAGGAGCTGTTCTGGTCTCCTGCCCAAGGTCAGAGCAGTGGAAGAGGCCGCGAGCGCTCCTGGATGGAGCTCCAGGAGATAAATTCTCCTGCTCCTTCTGCTGCTCCAGGTGAACAACGAAACAGCAGCAAGGAAAACACACCTGGAAGGCCACCTCATCAACAACTGCAAAATCACTCAAAACAACGACTCTGGGAGTGATGGATGGCTCTGGTGCACTGCCTGTTAACTATGAAACCCACTGATGGCCACGGCACCACCTGCTGTGCCCTGGCAGCTCCAATTCCACAGGCAGAGGTGACAGGACGTGGGGACAGCACCGGAGGCACGTAGGGATGGGTGCAAAGCATCACAGACGCCGAAGTGGCAGCCAGAGGGGGAATATTACTGGAAACGGTGAGACACTGGGATAAACTCAACAGGCTTAATCCTCCAGTGGGATTATGCTACAATTTTTTCCATTCTCCTCCCTCGCCCTGGCTGAGCCTCCCAGGATAGCTGGGTCCACTCACTGTGTCTCTGTGCCTCATCACCCAGGTGTGACCTGGGCTGTGCTTTGCCAGAGCCCTTGGAAATATTTATTATTTATCCCCCTGGAAGCAGCCGGAACCTGCTCTGCCAGCCCAGCAAAGAGGGTGTTTGATATTCAAATCCCAGTTCAAGGCAGAAACACCTCAAATTAAAAGGCATCCAAGGAGGCTGAATTTACACCCCAGCTTTGAAATGCAAAATCCCATTTCCTAATGGAGGAAAGCAGCACTGTGGAGGAAAACAGCTCCCCCCTGTTTCCTCAAACATGGGGGATAAATTCCCCAAGGAGGCCATGAGACCCACGGGGGGAGAGCCTGCTCATGCACAGGCTCCTGGTTCATCATCCTCTCTAGGTTTTTCTGCTTTTGACCCAAAAAATTTTGCTCTGTACAAGTGTTCCCCAAAATAATCCTTGTTTAGGCAACAAACCTCTCCTTTGCTCACTCTTTTGGCTGTCACTTCCTCCAAAATCATCTCACACATTTAAAATACACACTCTCAGCCTTAGATACTGATTTTTTCTTTCACCTCATACAGTCATGCACTGTCTCTATGGGGTAATTCCCTTGGACATGATGCCCAGCTGGATCTCAGCATGCTGAGGGGGGGGAGGACCTGGTATATGTGGCTTCACATCCCTGGAAGTGTCCAAGGCCAGGCTGGATGGGGCTTGGAGCAACCTGGGATAGGGGAAGGTGTCCCTGTCCATGGCAGGGAGTGGAATGGGATGGGTCTTAAGGTCCCTTCCAACCCAAAGCTATGGACACCCTGACCTGCAGGACTTCAGGACAGCTCCCACCCCCCAGTAGCTCTTTCAGACCTGCACACACCAGGGTCAAACAGAATCTCTTGGCAGGAGACAGGCAGCACATGGATACCTGGATACCAGGAGTCAGAGCAAACAAAACAATGGGTGGGGAAAAAAATATCCCAACCTCATCTCCTGTGTGACCTTTACAAGTAGCCTGGAGAAGAACAAGCTCATAGTTTCCTCCTCACAGCTCCCTGCTGCCGTGCCAGGGGCCATTCCCAGCAGACCCATGTTTTTCCCAACAGCAGTGTCTGTTGGAAGGATGATAAATGAGAGTCTCTCTGACAGCCAGAGAGGGAGAAATGCTGTGTCCCAGGGCAGCTCTAACCCCACGGGCCAGGCACCAGGGGCAAGGAAATCTTCTTGAACCCATGCCTAGCTTTTTTATCCAAAGCATCCATGTGCTGCCTGCTTCTGACAGGCAGAGAGGAGGGAGGGAGAGCTTCCCTCTCTGCTGAGTAATTACTGAGCCACATCCCCCCGAGTTACCTTCACACTTCAGTGCTAGCGCCTGATTAGAAAAGAGTAATTAAAGGCAGATTACTGATTAACTAGTCATCATGACCAGGCTTTTCCTTGCTTGGCTGCTGGTGCACGACTCTGCCACTGGCATTTCGTGTACTCAACACTGATAAACCTGCTTCTACTTCTCTCTTCCCAATCCTTTTAAGGGTAGACAACCAACTTTCAAGCTGAAATGGCCACACTGGAGCTTAATGAAGCTGGTCCTTCTTGCCAGAAAGCCAGTCCATTTGTTACAAATGAAATCAGATTTAAACACAATAAAATCCATTGCTGCTCCATTGCCTTCCCCTGAAACATCATTATTTTCTTCTTTCAACAGGCTCAATGTAATTTCTCCATAGGCTAAGGAGGATTTGATGGCAGCCAGGGGTTTGGAAGCAGCATCATGTTCCACCAAGATGGGAGATCAGCCTTTATCCACAGGCTCAGCCTCACAGAAAGCAGGATTAGAGAAACAAGGAGAATAAAACCTGCCCTGGGACTCTGCTCTCCAGGCAGCCACAGGGGAGCAGGATGTTTTCCTGCAGCTCCCAGCCCTCCCCTTGAGTCAGAAGCTTCCTGAGCCTTATCTCTCCCTTTGTCTCCCCAGTGAGGATTCTCCATGACCTACAGACTGTCTGGGATCCCTGAAAACAATGGGGAGAGATAAAAGCAACACCTACAGGGTTTGCAAACAGCACAAAGCTCCCAGAGGCACCCGGCAAGAGCAGCACGGATTTCATACCAACATTCACTGAGCCTGATGATCGAAGGCACAAACCCTCCCTTGGGGGAAACGGGGGGATTTTCCAGTCCTGGATGAGGAAAGGGTCACTGAAGGCCAGGAGAACCCTGCATCAAAAGCAGCTGAAAGCTGAAAGTCAAAGTTAAAACATTGCCCCACAGGCCCCAAAGTGGTACCCGGGCACAGGGAACTCTCCGGACAACATTTCCATGAATAACAATGGATTCCATACTCTTCATAACACCTTCTACTAAATCCTTACACTTTCCCCTTCTCCCTAAAAGGAGTGTGGGAACTGAACTCATTAATTCAGCTCCAGTCCCCTTTTGCCTCAATTTCATTTTGTTGAGCAAGGCCGTCACTATTCCTTAATCCAACTGACATTTTAAACCACGCTGTTCTCCATAACTCAGTTATTCTGCTCCTGTGGGAGAGCATGGAATGAGAGAGAGCTGCAAATCTCTTCCAGACATTTTGCCCTGTATTTTCTTTGGCTCACTTCCTAAGAAATGCTAGGAATGATTGTGGAGATGATATTTTGTGAGGGATTTACTTGCTAACGGCATTCTAGAAATACTGGCAGGCAGCACTCCTCCCAAATTCCTTTCTGGACAAGGAGCAAGCAATGCATTTCCATTTGCAATGTATAAAACATCCAGCTCAGAGGTGCCCTTGATTTAGCTGCCACTCCAGAATAAGGCTCCCCATCACTGAAAGTGTTCCAGGCCAGGTTGGACAGGGCTTGGAGCGACCTGGGACAGTGGAAGGTGTCCCTGCCCATGGCATGGAGTGGGACTGGATGAGCTTTGAGGTTTCTTCTATCCCAAGCCATTGTGTGAGTCTGTAATTCCGAGTACATCAGCGTGTCTCTCATTATTGCCACGATCCCATTAAACCAAGAGCCCACCAAACACTGGGCTGGACTCCCACCCGGCAGTGCCCATCAGCCCTCAAAAGACCTTCAAGGTGGACTTCACTCTCTAAAGACTGAATTAAGAAACTTCCACCTCCCCTGATCCCTCTGCAGAGCCAGGAACGAAGCCCCCCTTCACCAGGCCTCAGACTCACTGTCATCAGCTCCTTCTGGAAGGATTTCCTCTCCTTGTTCTCCATGCTGTTGCAGTCTTCCTTCAGCTTCTCCAGGACAGAGGCCACTCGCTCTGGCTCGCTATCCAGCTCTGCCCGGCAGAAGAATGTGAGTGGCAAGTTCAGGTAGCCCAGGGCGTCGGCGAAGGAGCGCCAGCTGCTGAGGTTCTCCATCAGCAGAGTCCTCACTGAGGCATAGATGTAGGTCAGAAACTTGCACGGCCTCAGGATCTGCTCCAGCAGCAGGCTGGTGGTGAGATCCGGCCCAGAGAAGTAGCTGGGTTTCACCTTCCCGACCACCAAGACGTTTTTGGTGTGCACGAGGCCGATTTTCCCCTGGTAGTAGCCAATGTACCACTCCTTGGTCCACAGCTGCCCTTCAACCTGATCTTCTCCTCACTGAGGAGGGCTATGACATCTCCCTTCTTGTACTCCAGCAAATAGTGGTTCTTGCTCTGCCTCACCACTGTCTTCAGCAGCTTCCCGTACTTCAGGCTCAACACTGGCCGGTCCTGAAAAACCGGATACTTGGCGGTGGCAGCCAGAGGGGAGAGGATGATCTTCCCCACCTCATTCTTCTTGAGGAACCGCCTCTGCCCCGTGGGTTTGATGGCGCTTTTCGGAGGCGGCTGCGGCGTCTGGACACAGAACTGAGTAAGAATGGCATCCTGGTCATCCTTGACTTGTATCCTCAGCGTAAAGTCCGAGAGCTCGTTGGGGTCATGGGACGTGATCGGGAAGATGAGGCGGCTGACCTTGCCCAGCTTCATCTGGAAGCCCCGGACGATCTTGGCTTGCTCACTGGCCTTCACCTCGTAGTTGGTCATGTTGGAGAACATGCAGAGCTTGAGGTCCTGGGGCCGGGACAGGGCAAACTGGTGCTTCCCCCAGAGCTGGAGGGCAACAGGAGCCAGGCTGTGGGACTGCCTGGTGACCTCGTTGACCAGCAGGGTCTTGGGCGCGCACTCGTGGCCGAACATGGCTACCACGGTCTTGAAGGAAGGGTGGATGTGCTTGGGGCCATAGACGCCCACCGTGATCTTCTTGCTGATGTAATCCCACACAGTGTAAGGGTAGAGGATGTTCTGGCCCTGCGCCACGGCCGCGATGTACATGCAGGGTTCCAGGTTCTCCAGCTGCACCTGGATCGTGTCCCCATAGGAATAGCTCAGCTGCATCGGCGTGTAGGGCCCCTCCTTCACATCACTGCGCAGGCACTGCAGCCCCACCAGGCTCTTGCTCATGATGTCGTTCTTGACCTCCGCCGACACCTTCATCTCCAGGATGATGAAGGTCTTCACCTCCATGTTGCTGAGTTTGATCTGCAGGACGGGGCTGATGGTGCTGCACTTGTCGCTGTTCAGCTCCAGCGGCGGGTCCAGCATGGCCTTCATGGAGATCTGCTGCGTCTCTCCGGGGCACACGTGGCCCTCAGGCACGTGGATGCTGATGTTGGTGTCAGGCAGCTGGACAGCCCCACCGGAGCTGTCCAGCTTGCACACGATGTTGGTCTCCACCGGTTGCGTCTGACCCCAGCCAGGATTTTGGCCGAGCAAATCCAAGTCGTGGCAAGACCGAGCCAGCTTCCTGTGGTTCAGCCACGCTGTCCTAAAATCCTCCCTGCTCTGGAACTGCTCAGGGGTGGGAGACTTCAAACCACTGAAGAAACCCGACGATGCTGGTGCGTCTGACTTGGCCTGAAGGACGGACAGCTCAGACAAGCTGTAGGAGCGTTTGCTTCGGAAGAAGGGGTTGTCCCTTCTCACAGGCTGCTCCATACCCAGCCTGTTTGTGGAGGGAAACTCACCAAAAAGGTTCCCCAGGCTGCTGTTGGCGGCCGAGCTGGGAAGAGCCGACGTGGGAGACCCTGAGTCGAAGAGCAACAAATCCACGGCGACGCTGGAGTTGGACTCTTTGTCTGAGCTGGGCGCTGCTTGCAAATTCCCATTCAGGAACGGGTTGGTCTGCACTCCGTTCAGGAAGGGGTTGTTGTGGTAGGATTTGGCAGAGTTTCTCTTCACATCAGTCCATTCCCCGAGCAGGTCCAGCTCCTTGACGCCCTCGTCGGGGCTCTCCAGCAGGTTGTCGATCATCCCGCTGTCCGTGAGGGAGGAGTTGCGGCAGTTCACGGGCTGCACGTAGGAGGACGGGATGTAGCCCATCTCCGTGGTGTTGTGGGCGTACCACCACTCCCCTCCCGACGTGTCCAGCACGTACAGGTGGTCCCCCTTGGAGAACTTCAAGGTGGTGAAATTCGTGGGGCAGTAATCCTTGATTGCCATGACTTCCTTCGCATTCCCAAAGGATGTGGGATTGTCCGCCAGCAAGGCACTGGGAGAAGGCACTGCAGAGGCAAGGAAGAGACAACACCGTGAGAGATGCACAGCAGAGTCACCACTGACATGGAATCCTTTATTCCAGGTCACCATTCCATGCTGTTTTAAGTGATAAAGGCAGTTTTAGAATCACTAAAGTTGGAAAAGCTCTCCAAGACCATCGAGTCCAACCATTAACCCAGCACTGCCAGGTCCATCACTAAGCCATGTCCCCAACTGCCACATCCGTGTTTTCTGAACACTTCCAAGTCCACTAATTCCCTGGGCAACCTCTCAAGCCCACAGGTATCTTTGCCCATAAATTTTTTTCAAGAAAACTCCACTATTTCTGGTACATTCACACCTCTCTTCCCTACAGGATTTATCCAAACCCAAGATAACTCTCCCTACAGGGTAAAAACCCTCTTGCTCTGCTCTAACACCTCTCCTGCACGTGTTAAACATACCCAGGGAAGCTGCAGCTGCCCCTGAATCCCTGGAAGTGTTCCAGGCCAGGTGGGATGGGGCATGGAATAACACGGGATAGTGGAAGATGTCCCTGCTTTAAGGTCCCTCCCAAATCAAACCATTCTGTGGTTCTAAAGGTTTGAACCCTTACAGAATTCCAGCACCTCCCTCCCACACTGCAGTTCTGGTCCTGGCAGCATCTCCAACCTCCCTTGCAAAAGTGCCAGTGGAAGAGTCTTTTGCCAGGGGATCACAATTTACATCCAGGCTGGGTTGAGCCTACACTGCCACCCTATTTCTTGGCTTTGCTCTCATTTTCAGGACGTGTTTCTGTAAAAAGCACTAAAGACAAGCTGCAGATGATGTTGCATCAATGGTTAAATGTGTGCTGTCTCCCTAGGCAGACTGAAGAAAACAAGGAAAGCTGCATTTTCACCAACAGGGAGATGCAAGGGAACTGGGACAGCACCTGCTTCAACAGGCTCGAGAGCTCTCTGAGAGGAAAAGGGAGTTTAGAAAACACAGGAAGCCCTTAAAATCCCAGAAACAAAGGGATGGGAGATCAGACTGCACATCCCTGCAGTCACCACTCGCAGGCTGGCAGCATTTCTCACCACGGAAATAACAAAGCTAGGGAAGATACAGCTGAGCAAAGAGAAGCCTTTAAATATTGCCTGGGGATGGAGCACTCAGAGAAGAGTTTTGTACACATCCTGAACGACTCATCCGCCAGCAGGCAAAGGCGTGAGGACATTCATCCAGGGGGAAACTACACAGAAACTCCAAATTGGAATTATACTGGCAGCCTGCTAGGTTGGAAGCTGCTGTTAACTCAAGTCATCCTGCAGGATGGAACATTTTTGTGTTAGATCAGACACGCAAGTGGCTCCTCCCATGTCCCTCCAGCTGGGCATGCAGGAGTTAACAGGGACGTGCTTGGAGAAGAGGAGCAATTCCTAGTTTTGCATTAAAACCCCCATCTAATTTGCAGCAAGTGTTTGATGTTCAGGTGCAACACCTGCAAAAACAATTGCCTTTGTGCCTGTTTATTTTCAAGGCTCTCAGCACTCTCCAGCTTCCACCTGGAGATTTTCCTTGGGATGCTCTCCTGCCAGGGGAACAATAATTCCCCTCCCACATGACCATGGCTTTTATGCTGGGTAAGGAAAACACAGCAGGGAAAGAAACGTGAGAAAAAAAAGAAAAAAAAAAAAGGGTTATTGGAGGAACAACCTGCAGGCTCCCGGCACTGTGGAGAGGGAACGCCTTTGTCACTGCCTTGTCGGTGTCACCAAGCCCTCCCGGGGGGAGGACAGTCCTGAAATGGGGAGGGGGATGATCCCCACGCACCTTTGACGTCGCAGAGTGTGGTTTCAGCAAAGCCCTCGCCGAGGTCGATGAGCGTCCCCTCGGACCTGCACCGCGGGAGCCCTCCCGAGTTGGCCGCCCGGATCCTCTGCGCCGCCATCTCCACTCCTGGCAGGCACTACATGGCCATGGCCTCTCTGCTGGCAAGGGGGACCCCAGGGCCACCTCGGGGAACCAGCCTGGGGGACGGAGACAAAGGCCAGGGTGTTAGAAAGGCTCTGGGCCCTGCCACGCCACCCGCACGCTGACCCCGTGGTGCCAACACAGGGGAGCCTGTCCTGTTCTCCTTAAATCTTCATGAACATAACCTGGATGCTCCCAGGAACCACAGAAGTGCCTACAAACCCTTGGAGAGCAAGGACACAAACTCACACGAATCAGCCCTCTGGCCTTTAAGAGTTTTTTGGGAATATGCTGCTCCCAGGATGGCAAATCGGTCCTTCTCCCCATTTCCCAAGCACTTGCACGTTGCTGTAACACAATTACAAAACCACCAAGCACTGGGCTGCTGTGGGAGCACAGAGGACCCACAGGCCTGGGCGTTTCCCTGTTCAATTGGATCATCCCTCTTTCCCACTGAAGCATCTCCTGGGATGGGGACCAGCTCTTCCTGCTTGCTCCCCATGACTCTCCCCTCACCCGGCCAACCAGGCAGAGCAACATCCCTTCCTGCACTGAATATGACAAAATCAAAGGGGGTTTTCCTCCTTTTTTCCAAAATCACTTGCCAAAACACTTCCAGAACCCTTGTGGAAGAGCAGCTGCATCAGCCCACTGGAGCCAAGAGGAAAATGAGCCTGTTCCCACAGGACACTCCGACCACCAACGTCGTGGCTGATGCAAGCATGGGCAAAGAGCTCCCCTGACATCACCCGTGTCCTCTGGAGCTGGGACAGTGGCCAGATGGGCCAGGACAAGCAGGGAAGGCTGAAGGCATGGCTGGAGCACAGCCTGAGCCCTGAGCTGCTATGCCAGGTTTGCACCAGAGAGTAGGAATGCTGTCCGACGTACCCAGGATCATCCTGGGAATTCTGGATTCAGCCTCTGCCTCCTGCTCCCCCAGAGGTGTCACAAAACTCCAGCCTGGCTGCAGAACACCAACAGGTCTTAACCATAAAAGCTTTAATTAAGAGTTATATCCAAATTCCTTGTTTTACAAAGGTATTTTCAGCCACTCCTAACGCTGTTCTTCCTTTCTCCCCCTCCCATGCAATTTTTTTCTTTTCCTCCCTCTGTTTGAAAATGAAATCAAGCAGAAAATAACAGCCAGACCCAAATTCCTTAGGTGGGAATACAGAGCTGATGTCTCCTCCGGCACTGTGAGGGGGAACAGCAAATCCTGAAGGATTTGGTGCCCTTTCCTGGAATGCAGCAAGAGGAAATTTGCAGGGGAGAGCCTAAGCAGGAGACACCCCAGCCTGCTTGAAATGCTTCCCAAGCCATCCCCAGGGCTGGTATGCTGGGAATGTGGCTGGCTGGAAGGGATGCACCAGGCTGCAGCCAGAAAAGGGAAGGGAGAACTTGTGTGCAAACATTTCCCCTTTGAAGAGAGCCTCCTGTCGGGTCCTGCTGGGAGCAATCCAAGGGAAAAGGGTTTAGCAGGGAATAAACACAGGCAAAGCAGGCATCGAGCTTATCAGAGCTGGGACAGGTAAGAGAGGGGACCTGGAGCTACTGCCTGGGGCAAGACAAAGGAATAACCAGCAGGAAGCTCCAGCAGGAAGCAAGGAAAGGAGGGAGGATGCTCCCCTTGGCTGGCATCGTTCACCATCCACCCAGTTTCCCATTCTTGTCATTTGGGATTGCAGCTTTTCTAGGTGGCACGGAAAGACCCCAAACACACAGCACCACCCCTAGGGACCACATGTCTCACCAACTTTGGTGATTCTTGTACACAATCTTCTTGAGAAAAAAACATAAATCAAACCCCCAAGGCATCCCAAAATTCTTCCCTGCTCAGGCAGCACTGCACAAAGTAGGAAAAAACCAAGTGTAAGCCACGAGTATTTTGAAACACCAGCCTGCTGGTCCAGCCTCAAATGAATTTTGTATTACGGCAGCTACAGCCCTGACAGCTCTCACTGACATATCCACAAGCCTGGAATTTGCAGGGATGCTCCCGCTCCATTTACATAAGGAGATGGGAAGCTCCCTGCTAAAGGTCTCTGACAGATGTGGCTGTGTGGAGAAACAGCTGGAAAAATCCCCTCGGCATCAAACCCTGAGGCCCCAAAAGGCAGTGAGAATCTACACACAAATGAGGAATAATGGAAAGGCGTTTTCTCTCCTGACAGCAGCATCCTGGACCTGTCTGTCCCTCCTGGATGTAGAGATGCACACACACACACTGAAGGATGGGGGACAGGCCCTCGACAGCTGGATTTGGGATGGGATCCCTGTTCTGGAGCTGGGGATGGACCCAAAACGCTTCTGAATGCAGAGGTAACCAGCAAACCCTCAAATTCAAGCTGTGTGAGGATAAAAGGGATAAATGGGTGGGGAAACAAAGGGTGGAAGGGGCAAGATTTGTTTAGAAGTCCCCAAGACAATGGTCTGCAAACTCCTCTGAAAGTGCTTTAAATTTAGCCTGGGGTTAAATATAGACCAGGGCAAAACCCAGCCAGATCTGTTTACCCAAAGTCACAAACAGCATCCGAAATGAATGGTGGGGGGAAGGAAACTAGTGGGTGACAGCACCAGCAGCTTGTCCTGCAGCTCCTCAAAGGCACCCACAGTTGCTTTTCACACTGGCTTTTCTGTCCTACAAGGGACAGGGAATGCTGCAGGGTCAAATCCAACCCTGCGAGCCAGGGGGACCTGCTGCCTGCTCCCCCCATCCCAACAAATCCAGCTGCCTGGATCAGGGCCCCACAGTGGTTACATTTTTCTTCCCCAAATCCTAACCAGGCTTCACTGGGAGTTGGAGAAAACTTTAGGGAAGCCCCGGTGAGCAGATTTCCATGGATGCATCCTCACAGCTTCCCAGGACGGACGGTGCTACCCCTGGATTTAACTTCCCCTGGGGAGCCTGGTCAGTGCCTCACCACCCTCTGGGGGAACCTTTTCATAAAATCCAACCTAAACATCCCCTGACACAGCTCCAGCTGCTCCCTCGGGTCCTACCAGGCACAGAGCAGCAGCATGTCTGGGGCTGGTGACAGCACCACATATATTTTAAAAAACCACTTATTAAAACTTCACTAAAACCCAAAACCAAAGGTCACTTTTCCTGCAGCACTTGAACACACAGCACTCGGCATCCCAGCTGCAGCCTTTCCCAGCGTGCAGCGGCATGGAAAAGGTTAAAAATAACTTCTGCAAAATGTCTGGTACAACTTATCCCACGAATCCAACTGCAGGCCCCGGGGAGCCCCCTGAGACCTCCTGGCACAGGCTGAGCCCCGTCCTCCCCAGCACTCCCAGCTCCACCCATCATTCCAAGCTCATCCTGACGGGATTATGGGATGGACCCACCTCTGGCCAGACACTGAGCTATTAACCAAAGACACACCATGGGCACCCAGCCATGCTGGACAGGGAAAAGCAATCCCAGGAAAAATACCAAACCCATGTGGTGCCTTAAGTTTTAGCTTTCAGATTTCCCACATTCTGAAGTGCCTTAATGTGTGACTCTGAACTTCATATGAATTGTTAGCAAGTTCTCCTTACAGCTCAGTCAGACAAAATAATCCTTTTCCAGCCCCAGAACCAAGGACACCATTGCAGCTCCAGGCCCAAAAAGTGTAAACACAGGTAAAGTGAAAAAAGCAAGCCAGGAGGATGGGACTTCATAACCTAAAGCTGTAATCGGACAATTAACCCCAATATGAAAATGGACCAAAACTTACATAAGGGTGGGGCCTTGTGACCAGTTGTCCATCTTGGATGTAGCCACGGCCAGGCTTTTGCACTGCCCAAGGTGCATCCTTTTAGGGCCTCTCAATAAATCCCCACTTTTTCCTTTTAACTCTGTCTAGCCTCTGTTCCAGGTCAGCCTCTCAAGGGATTGTTTTGCTCCTGTGAATAGAACTTACTAACACCCAATATGATGTTTCAGAGTTACATGCCAAGCAGCAGAGAATATGAAAAATATAAAATCTAAAACCCAAGGCACCATTGCCCCCCTTTAGAGACTTGACAAGGGTCAAGATATTAGTGAAGATGTGGTTGGACAATTGACCCCAATGTGTGGATGAACCAAAACTTATAAAAGTGTAAAAACTCGTGACCAGGATCCATCTTGGATTCAACCTGGCTGCAGCCTTGGCCAGGGTCTTGCACTGCCCAGGGTGTATCCCTTTGGAGCCTTTCAATAAATTCCTGCTTTATTCCTTTGGCTCTGTCCAGTCTCTGTTCCCGGTCAGCCTTTCCAGGCATCAAGGGAAGGTCCTCTCCAACAAGCGCTGACTGCAGTGTAGGTGGGAGAAGACCCCTCCAGGAACCTCAGTGAGGGAAAATCCCTGGCTGCCAAGAATTTGGGCTGATAAGAGCCAGGAGGGCTGGCAGGGCTGGGCGGTACCAAGCACCCTCAGGGCTGGAGATGGAGCCAGGTGCTTCCAGGTGCAGCCAAGGAGCTGCCACCAGCAAAGGGAGCAGTGCACATCCCTGCCCATCCCACATTCCCAGCCCTCCCTGGAGCTGCAGGGTCCATCCCATCAGGGCACATCCCTGTCCATGGGAAGCACAAGGAACAGGAGCCCCCGTGACACAGGACTGCTCAACTCTGCCATAACTGCCATCCTGCACCCCTGTTTTCTCTGGAAAATCCATTGAAGGCCTCTCAAGACTGTGGTGCAAGCTCAGGGGAAATCTCCTATCTTTCCTTTGGCCACAACTTGAAAATTGGGAAAAAAGGAAGGAGCAGCCAATCAATCCCTCATCACCCTCTCCCCCTGCCAGAGCCAAGATCAACTCCAGGCACTTGCTGCTTTATGGCTTTTAATTTGCTTTTTTTTCCTCCAAAGTCGAGTTCCTCTGGCTCTCCTACAAACACAGAAGTGTTTTTGGAGGTTTCTTTTAAAAACAGCTGGCTTTGCTTGGATATGAACAAATGAAAACTTTCTCTAGGGAGGAATTCATGTCCTGGAGCCACAGCGCTCCCCACACTTGTCCCACACAATGATTTACTGAAAATGTTGCTTTTATCAGTCACAAAACCCCAAGCAACCCAAATCTATGGAATCAGATGCAGAAAAGACCCCTCCACACCCTGGGGACACCCCAGCCCTGAGGGAGCTGCTCAGGGAGTGCCAGATGACACCAATCCACTGCAAGGTGCAACAGCCTACAAAAGAAGCTGTAAAAAGCCCCAAAGTGACCAAAACTGCCAAATTTTAGCAAACAATCTGATTTAGGAACTTGGTTTTGCCCTGTCAATCCTTCACCTTCAAGATCTCCCTCATGGCTATGAGACAACACAACACTGGCCCTTGCTCAACACACTTCCCCCCAGTGGAAAATGATCCCACTGCCTGGAGAATTCCCTCCGTTTTCCATGCTTGTACTGACAGACCTTCAGGCAGGGAAAAACCCACAATGTCCTTGAAGCTAGACACACCAGCAGAGCCCAGGTCCTCTGCAGCCTCCTACACGGCTGGATGGCTTTGGAAGCAGCTGGTGGCAAGGAAGAGACTGATGAGTTTGTGGCTCATGTCCTGGTGATCCGGGTCTCTTCCATGAGCCTTGCTGGTGAGGATGGGTGAGGAAGAGCTGGCTGCTGTTGAGTATGTCACCTCAGAAGTCCAGCCCAAGCATTCCCCAAGTCTGATGCCAGCCATGCTGTGTATCCCAGTGATTCCTGACCCTGCTGCCTCTCTTATTTCCTCCTCCTCCTTCACTGCTTGTGTTTGCCAAGCCAACGCTTTCATCTTCAAAAAAAAAAAAAAAAAGGAAAAAGAAAAAACTCACCCAAGCCAAGCAGAGATAAAACCGCCCCTTAAGACAACACCAAACACCAGCTCTTTGTACCAGAAAGAACACCCTGGTGTGAACTCACACGTCCATCCCAGCACGAGCCTCCCGGGAGCTGCCAGGAACACAACACACAGCGCTGTTAGTCCCTTCCCCAGCAAACAAGAAGGGACTTGTGGAAGTATCGGGACCTCCCATCCCTCGTGCAGCACCCTCACGTCCCAGGGCTTGGCTCTGGAGCCCATTCCCACCATGTGATGTGGGAATGACTGCACCCAAGGCAGCGGCAGTGGCACCTGGCCCCGTGGCATGCCATGCCCTCTGTTCCCTGCCAAGCCCCATGGAAAAATCCTGACCTCGAGCTCCAGCTTGGCTCAGCTCCTGCTGCCAGGCAAGGGCAAGCCAAGCACGGCCAGGTTGAGGAGAATGAAGGCAATTTTGGCTGAGTGTGTGCTGCCAGCCTCTGCGGGTGCCTGGTGTCCGTCAGGACCTCCCTGCTGGGGATGTCACCCTGCCCAGGCAAAGCAGGAAGGAGAGGAAAGCTTCCTTTTATGGCAGCAACTCTGGAGAGTCCTGCTGGATATCCATCACCAGCTACACCAGAGTCATATATAAATCAGCCTTGAGGGTGAGGAAGGGGAGTTTTCCCTGCAGGACCTCCTGCAGCTGCCCAGCACTGATGCCACAGCAGAGGAGGGTCCTGGAGGTGCAGGCACCACCCTTGAGCACCCACAGCAACCTCAGAGCCCACCCCAAATCCCTGAAAATGGTGCTGGTGTGGCAGAGGTTTAAAAATCCTGGAAGTGCAGGAAAGTGCTTCACAGGGCAGGAACCCTTGTGAGGTTTACAGGGCCACAAAAAAGGTTTTCCTGGGACAACAGCCCAGGCCCTCCCGCTCCACAGCGGCATGATACACATGCCTTTCATGATAACACAGGGAAGTAAATAGAGCTGGACTTGTTTCCACACATGGTTTCAACTCTACCATGGGGTGCAAGACCAGCCAACCCTTCTGGCATCCCCAAAAGAGGCAAGGCAGAGGGATGTCTCCAGTGGGATGGTCCTCAGTGCAGTGGATACTGCCGGAATGCCAGCAAGGCGCTCCCCAAGAGCAGATCCCTCCATTCCACAGAGCCAGTTAAAAATCCAGAGGAGGTGTCTGCCCAAACAGCTCTTGGTGGAGTAGTGAGATCAAAGGAGACCTCAACGGGGACCATTCTGCAGCCTCAGCCAGACCTCTTGCCCAAGGGAAGGCTTGGTCAGTCTTTCCCTGAACCCACAGACATTTTTGTCTCCACAATGTCCTGCAGCAAGGAACTCCACAGATGGGCTGGAAAGCAATGGAAAACTCATCTCCATCAGGAACAGGCTCTCATCTGAGGTCCACCAGCCCTCGTATGAGAAGAGGCAGAGTTCAGTCCTGGTCTCCCTTGCCTCTGCTGTCTGCTCAATGTTCTTCCAAGAGAAAAAACCTTTTCCTAATTCAGGCAGGGCACTCCCAAAGGTGTTCTGGCTTTTTAAGAGGGAGCTGTGGATGGATGTTCCTCAGGCAGGGCAAGGAGTTTAATCCAGACAAGTCCCACAGGAACCAACAAAACCATGAAAATCCTAAGTCATATCCAGTGCTGTGCTCCCAGAGGAGTTAAACATAAAAGCCATAAACTCAAGCTTTAAAACCCTTTGATGGAACAGGAGTCCAGGAGAGAACCATCTTCCTCCAAGCCCTCACAGCCCCTCCAAAGTCCTTCACAAGCCCAAGAGTCTGGCCAGAGCAAGACTGTTCCTGAAGGATGCTTAGGGCCAAAAGCATGGACCAAACGTCTCTCAAAACAGGGAAACTCCGATTTGAGCTGGATCAGGCAACAGCCCAAGTTCACACAGGGAATCGGTGGTGGAGCAAAAATTAAACCTGGATTTCCAGAGCCACAATAAGACACTTTTAAAGAAAAGACCCTGCCAAAATCACCAGGAAAACGCATACAGACACCATAGTCACCCAGGAGATCTCAGGCCAACACCCACAAAGAGCAGAGTAAGGGAAAACCATGGAAGTCAAAAGGAGGGGAAACAGCTTCCCACATCTGTGGGTGCTGCAAGAACCATCTCATAATCACCCCAGGGGGTCCACTCAACCCCTCCTCCCCATCTGAAATCAACCAGATCCACAGGGGCTTGAAGGCAAAAGGCACTAATTGAGGAAACCCTGGAGCTACGTGCTGTCTTCCCAACTTGCAGCCGCAGTCCCGGCAGCTTCTCCTTCCTCAGATAATTTGGATGCTAATTTGGCCTTCAAGAGCTGTCAGAAGCCGAAGTCCCTGAACTGCTGAGCTTCCCCCAAGAGGAGATGATGACAGAGCTTTAACTGCATCAACACTTCAGAGCCCTGCCCCCATCACCCTTCACTGATTCTGCCCTTGCCTGATGGAGAGGAGCTGCTGCAATGCTACATATTCTCCTTGCTTCTGGCTGAAAAACCAGTCCCACCAGCATGACCAGAGAAGGGCAGGCACAAGAAAGGCACTTGTGCTGCTGGCTGGACAGGCTGCCACCACGACTGGTGCAGAGAGGACAGCACAAAGCTCCAGAGAGGAGCTGCAGACCACCAGAGATGAGGCAGCTCCCAGGTGATCATCACCAACAACCCCATGCAGCTCTCCCAGCCCAAGTACTCCACCAAGATTGATCTGTCTCCAGGAATCCTCAGTCAGGAAGTCCACTTTTTGGGAAAAGCAAGGGGTTTTATTCCCAACTTGCCACCTGGACACCAAGCAATGATGAATGAAACCTCTCTGGATTCCAAGAACTCATTCAAGCTAGGTCAAAACCACCCCCTTGGTTTAATTTTCTTGCACACCTTCCCAATTAATCCATCACTGGTCTGCTGCTAGCTTACAGGACAGCCTCAGCTGTGCTGAAAATGCTGACAGGAGCCAAAATCCTCCTTTCCTCTCTTTGAGTAGAAACAAACAGAATCAGCACATTGCAAAGAATTCCCTCAAAACAGCAGGGTTTTTTAAGCTCCTCTTTGGTAAACAGTCCCCAGTCAGACTGCATGGGACACCTGGGTTTGAGCAGCTTAACCCTTTTCTGGAGTTGATGGTCTTCTCATGGGAAGGCAAGATGGGGGTTGGTGGCATCATGGGATGCTCCATGTTTGACCCAGTCTCACAAATCAGGGATTTCCATGTTTGAAAAAAGGCAAAGATACCTGGAGAGCAAACCCCCAGGTGATGCAAGTAGGAAGAGGATGGTAGAGTAGGTTCTACTATCCCAGGGTGCTCCAAGCCCCATGCAGCCTGGCCTTGGACACTTCCAGGGATCCAGGGGCAGCCACAGCTGCTCTGGACACCTTGTGCCAGGGCCTTGCCACCCTCTCAGGGAAGAATTTCTTCTTAATATCTGATCTAAACCAACCAAACAGAGCCTGGATTTAGACCTCAGGTTTGATCTCAACTGCAAATCCAGCCATCTGCAGACCCATGCCAGGAAGTGCTCCTGCTTTGATCCACAGGATGCTTTGAACCCCACACTCATTACGTGGGCACAAAAGACCCTGTGGCTCAATTTAGGTGGTTTTCAGCAGCACAAATCCTCACTTTCACTTAGCTCAGAGCTTTCCTAGGGATGGGAATGACCTTTCCAGGTGCAAACACCTACTTCTGCCAGCCAGGAGGGTGCCCGAGATACACCAAAACTGGCTGCTGTTTATGCAACACAAGAGCAAACACCACGCCTGCTTGTTTAATTAATTACCCCAAAATTAAAGCCTGTCTCTGTGCAGCCTGCAAATTAACTCGACCTGGAGGTGAGGGAGGTCAGATAGATTCCAAGCAGTGGCTCCAAGTATTTCCCACAGCATCAGGAGTGCCATCAAAGGGAAAAAAAACCCAAAACAACACCACCCAGCCCCATCTGCCAGAGCTTCAGGGTTTTGTTGTTTCGGTCTCGGAGCGCTTCGGTGTTTTGTTGTTTCAGCCTTGCCGGGTTAAGAGCTGCTCACTCCCATCACCATGGGTCAGATAACTGATAAGAAACCGATTTCATCACTTTTAAGCCCCGAATGTTGATGGGCAGGCTTCAGCTGCAAACAAAGCCACGCACTTTGAACTGCAGCTTTATGCCAGTTTAAGAATGTGCGAGGCCCACGTCGGGATTGATGTGGAGAGCCAAAGTCCTCTCCCTGCAGCCTCCACTGTGTGTGGTGGCAAAGCTGCTTCTCTGGACAGGACACAACCCCCAGCAAAACATTTAGCCATTTTGCAGACAGATGCCCCTTATTTAGCATGATGCTTTGGTGCAAATATAGCAATTTATGCAAACCTGGCAAAAAATCTTTGTTCAAAATTACTCTCCTTGCTGGACAGAGCAGAGTTGAATCTCAAACACCTTTTTTTTTTGCAGCATTAGTCACCAGGCAAAATTAAAATGACAGCTGAAAGTCATCCTAAAGCCAGAGCAGGCTGTTCCCTGCTCAAGGCAGAGCTTTACAGCTCGAGTGGAGTAATTCCTGCTGAAGAGACTGAGACACTCTGCACTGCACTCATAAGGACAAAACACTTCCCATGAGTGCATCAGACACAGAGCACAAGAGCATCCCTCAAAAAAGGGACAATTCTGAGGCAGCAGAGAGGGAACATTCACAGAAGACAAGTTATTCCCTCTCTGCTGGCTCTAAGATGTCAGCCCCAGGCAAGACTGGAAGGAGACAGACCTGCCCTGGCTTCCAGGAGGAACCTTTGCTGGAGCTCCAGAGCTACATGCTCCATTCGTTTCCACTGAGATTTCCCAGAAATTCCCACTGAGATTTCCCAGAATCCCAGAAGGATTTGGGCTGGAAGGGACCTTAAAGCCCTTCTTTGCCCATCCATGGGCGAACAAACCACCCACCAGACCAGGCTGCTCAGTTCCCATCTGTAAGAGAGCACAGAACTAAATTTCAGATTTTTTGGAATTAGGGGTAAAGTGTTATCAGCTGTGATAAAGGGTGGTTTTGGGCCAACCAAGTGCCCAAACTAGAAGAAACAAGACAAAGACACTGAGAGCCATGCAGGGGATACAGCAGAGCCCAAAGCTTGTCCTCTGTCTCTACAGGAACAGCTCTTTTCAGAAAGTAAAAGCTAACCTGGGGTTTAAAAGCCCCACGTGCTCAGGGACAGGGTCCCTGGGTCAGCAGGCCATGAGCAGCACATAGCCCGCTCCATTTATGGATTTCTGTGGAAAAACAACTTCAACCCCACCACCAGCTCTGCTTGGAGGCTGCTTTTGACAACCATAGCGATGTGTTTGATTTCCAGACCCAAAACATGGGGCTGCAAGGAGCAGGCTCTTGGCTAGAGAAGACAAATCCACAGCTCCTTCACTGACCTGCCCAACAACACCAGCAACTTCCACAGCAACATCAATATCCCAGATTTATTTTTTCCCCCCTGTCAGGATCGAGCTGTTCCATATCTCAGTGCTGGTCACGTCCAGCTGATGTTGGTGCCAGTGATGGGACAGCTCTGCCCAGAGAAGCAGCACTGACTGAAAGCAGCCCTGAGGAAAAGACCTGGACTTACAGGGAACTGGGAGATGTTTCACAAGGGCCTGGAGGGACAGGACAAGGGGGAATGGCTTTAAACTGACAGAGGTGGGATATTGGGCAGGAATTCTTTCCCATGAGGGTGGGCAGGCCCTGGCACAGGGTGCCCAGAGCAGCTGTGGCTGCCCCTGGATCCCTGGCAGTGTCCAAGGCCAGGCTGGATGGGGCTTGGAGCAAACTGGGATGGTGCAATGTGTCCCTGCCCTGCAATGAGATGAACTTTAAGGTCCTTTCCAACCCAAATCATTCCCTGATTCCGAGAAGGACGCAGCAAGAATTTTCCAGGAGCTGAGGATACTCTCCAGCACAACCAGCTGATGGCCACATGCAGCCTGCAGGACGTTGCAGGGTCAGGCTGGAATTAGACACACTCCTGATGAGAAAAAAAAACAAATATCAAACCAATGCAGATGGACCTTTATTTTTCTTCTCCTTGTTTTTTTTTTTTTTGTTTGTTTTTTGTTTTTTGGGTTTTTTTAATTAAAATTTGCTTGAAGTGCCACATAAAAGAAGTGAAATCCCAGGCACAGCTGACACATCAGGAGAGATTTATATTTAGAAGAATGTCTTAAGTACTCGATCAACAGGAAAAAAAAATGGGAACTTTTTCAGCAGGGTCCAGAACGAGGGCAGAAAACCAAAAGGGAGACAGTCACCAACACCCATTATTCTTAGGGCAACATCCACTGGCATTTTAGCCTCCCAACAACCCACTTTTGCAGTGAATCCAGCTTTCTTTTTCGCCATGCATGATCACAGTAAACATTTACAGCCAGAACACATGATGTGCATCACAAGACAACTGGCGCCAGTATTATTTTTAAATACCATCAGCTCTGCTTTTAACAGGATGACAGGAAATGTGTTATTAATTGAGCATAAAACAAATATATTGAGGTGATTTAAAAAAAAAAAGCCATTCCCAAGTTTTGTAGAGTGAAGATTTAAAGAGAGATAAAACAGAGCACCACCAGAAAAATATAATCCTTTGAAATCTGCCATTCCTCTGGCTGCATTATTCATTTGGGAGCTTTCAGTCCTGAAGTCAGAGCCCTGCTTAGCCAGATATCTGGTATTTGCTGGGTCTCATCCCAAATTTCTCCAGCATTATTCACATTTTTTTGTGCAGGAAGGGGGACGAGGATTTTCTGGTGAAAGGCAAAAGGGAGGAAGAAGCGTTTGCAGCACTATGGAGTGTGGGATTTCCATGGATAGGCTCTGTCTCCAAATGATTCCCCATCCACAGAAGAAGAAGAAAGAAATCAGGGAGATGCTTGGACTCTGCACTGTTTTGGAGATGAGGATGAGCTGGGACCTCTCCAGGCAGGAGCACTGGGAAGTGGATGCTCATCCCAAAGGAAGATGCTCTGCATCCTGTCAGGGCCCAGCAGCATCACCTCCTCTGCCAGCATTCCCACTGGGTATTATCCTCTGTCCCACTTCTGCAAGCTCAATTGCCTTAAAGCAGCCCTAAAGCAGGAATTACCAAAGCAAAACCCCTCCCCTTCCCTCTCCGAGCCAGCGGAGCATCTGATGCAGCATCACCACTCTGTGATCACAATCTCGTAAAAAATAGGCCCGACAGCAAATTCTCCCAACCCCGATTTCTTGTCCCATCCCCACCAAAAGACCTTATGGAGTGATTTTAGAGTCCATTTTTGGAGACGTGGGCACCACGACTGCAGAGACCATGGTTCAACCTTCCCACGGAGAAAGGTTGGTGCCCCATGCCTCAGTTCCCCCACACCGTTTTCCAGTGGTATCCAAACCCTTCAGGACACATATTCGTCCCTTTTGCCTAAAGGATGCTCCTCCACCTGCCTGCGCTCAGGTGTTCATCACAGCCAGGAAAACCAGCTTCCCTCGGGATGTCTGCAAGGCCAGACTTTAGAACAGAGCCCAACACATGGAGCCAAAGCCAGGATGGAACGGTCACAATGCACACAGGGGGTCAAACACTCACCCTTCCCAAATCCCTGCTCCAGGGCCCTGCATTCCCCTGCTCAAACAGCCTGCAGGGTTTTTCTCTGCTCACTCTTTCCACATCCTGGATGTGGTGGATGTTTTAGGAGCTCCTGTGTTCAACAGGCAGAGCAGGGGCTGCAGAGGCACCAGATGCTCCTCAGGGATGGCCCGTGGCAGGGCCAGGTGCACAATCAGGGAGTGCTCTGGGTTGGATGCACCCAAATGAGATCTTCCCATCTCATTTCCAAGGGCAGGGACACCTTCCCACTAGCCCAGGTTGCTCCAAGCCCCATCCAACCTCTCCTTGGACACTTCCAGGGATCTGGGGGCAGCCACAGTTTCTCTGTGTGCCAGGGCCTCCCCACCCTCACAGAGGATAATTCCTTCCCAATATCCCATCTATCCCTGCTCTCTAAACCCTTGAGTTTAAAGCACTTCTCCATGCCCTTGTCAAACACCTCTCATAGCAGGTCCAGGAGCAGGGATACTCTGGAGAGTACATCCCGTGGGGATTTGGATGAGTCCCTGTGTCCTCCCTGTCACCAGGGTGGAGCTGCGACGTCATTCCAGGGATCTCATCAGGCTCTGCAGGAGCCCAGATGGACCATCTGGCTAATTGAGTTAATTAAAGCATTTTTCAGCAGCGATTAACTTTCAGGCAGCTCTCCCTGGGAGCAGAGGCCACAGCTCGAGAGCAGCAGGAGAGACCAGAACAATTACTTGGAAGCACTGACGCCCCGAGCTGCTTCTCTATAGCATTTGCTGACTCCAACAACTCTCAGGGAAAAACCAACCCCAAATCCCCCAAAATTTCACCTATTTCCCAGGCTGAGCAGGATGTGAAGAGCCAGGCAGGGGAGGAGAGCCACCACAGTGATGTCCCCATCCCAGAGCATCCCTCCCAGGCAACCCTTGGAATGATGAGCTGGCCAAGGCCAGCATAGGTGGAACAGGGGCATGATGCATTCCCAGAAAACCAAAGAAAACGCTTCCAAAGACCCCAGGAAAGCCTTGTTCTGTGGTCTCACTTCCTCATAAGCTTAGCTGCTGGAAAGGAGATGCTTTCTGGGAAGCTGGTATCAAAGGAGAAGACACAAACCCCTCCCCCAATATAACCCATCCCAGTGCCAGGGATGCCAGGTTTTCCTCCCCTTTCCCCAAAAAAACCCACTTGTGCCATCTGAGCAACCATGGGATGCATTCTTGCAGTGGTCCCCCTCCTGGGGAGGCTGCTCCAAGGGACCTGCAGCCAACAGCATCCACAGGGAGCTGGAGCAAGGGAAGACAAGCTGCGGGATGCAGCTCTCCCTTCTCCTCTGTTTCTGTGGGATGCACTTGGGCATCCCCTCTTTCCTTTTCTGGGAGGCACTTCCTCCTTTTTTGTAGGATTTACTCACATTTCCTCCTTTTCAGGGATACCCTCATCTCCTCATCCTTTTTTTTGTGGGACACACTTGCACAGCTCCTCTTTTTTCCAGGATGCACCCACACAAACCCTTCTCCTTCTGTGGGATCCACTTGCACAGCTCTTTTTTTCCCAGGATCTACCCATGCACCCGCTCCTCCTGCTTTTTTTTCCTGGGATGCACTCACACATCTCCTCCTCCTTTTTAGGGGGATGCACTCCCCATCTCCTCCTTTTTCCAGGGTGCACCGCTACCTCCTCCTCCTTTTTTTTTTGCAGGATACACTCACACAGGTCCTGCTTTTGTAGGATGGACTCACAGATCTTTTTTTTCAGGATGCACTCAAGCATCTCTTTTTTTCCTACCCCCAAACCTTATCCTCTGCAAGCTCCCAGGCCCATTGGGAACTATTCCCTGCGCTTCCTTAAGGATCCAAACAACTTAACCTGCCCCAAAGGTGCAGCCACACATCCACACATACCCAACACCCCCTCCCCCCGAGGATGTTTTTGGCAAAATAAGCATGGAGGGGGATTTGGGGAAGAGAGCAAGAAATTCCCAAGGCTGGCTTTCCATGCAGGCTGCCACCTGGGAAACGCTTCCCAGAGCAACCCCACCCCGGGAGCCCTAATCTGATGGCAGGTTTTCAATGGAGCAGCCAGGATGGGGAGGGAGAGAGGCTGGAGAGGGGGAAAGAAAGCAAGGAAATGCCTCTGAGGTGAGGAGGGTTTTTTTTTTTTTTTCTGGCAGGGGACGCCTTGTTTTGTTCGCCTGCCTCCAGCGTGCTGCCATTTTCCGGAAGCTGGAGCACTCACAAAAAAATGGGAAGTTTCTCTTTGTTTAATTTTAGCCGTGGCAGCCTCTGCACCGAGGGGCCCAGCAGCTCCCCCCGGCTGCTCTGGGAACGGATGTGAGCCAGGAGGAGGGAGCAGCAGCAGGGAACGAGGCAGGAACTAGGGATTTAACATCTCCCACAACCACACGACCCGAGCTGAAAGGTTCCCAAGTCCCAGAGGTGTGTGGGACTTGGCAGACTTTGGGCTGAACTCCCTGTGTGACCACTGCATCCATCACTCCAATTCCTGGGGATTTTTTCTGCTCCCTTGCCCCACACTTTACCTGTGGAGGTGTTTTTAGCTGGATAACTTGAGCACCTTCCCCCACCAAGCAAAAGGAGAGATGCTGTGCCCAGCCCCGGACACACTAAGAAGTCCAACCACTCTTGGACTTATCCCGGATTCACAACTGAGGGGGGAAAAGCCCTTTAGGATCATTGCTTCCAGCAGCAGTGCCCATAAAACACCTCCTGCCCTGCTCCTCTGTGCTGACCCAGCCGGTGCCCCACCATTGTCCAATCCCAAAAAAGCCAATTTTTCCCTGTTCCTAAGGAGACAGACAGCGCTGTTCAAACAAGGCCACACACCACGCCGACCCTGCCCCCCAAAACCGACCTGGAACACTTTATAGGGATGACCCAAAGCACTCCCCCCGGGCGGAGTGGCCAGGCACTGCGGGAGAAGGATTTGCCCCCGGAGAGAGGGGAACACGGAGCTCGTGCAGCACAGGATGAGCAAGGGCAGGGGTGATGCCACGCCACAGCCAGGAGCCTTTGCTGGGTCAGAATTTTCTGGAGTCAGCTAGTAAACATCTGGTTTAGCTCTGTGAAAGTGATTTCCCCCCTTGGAAATGATGGGATGGTCCCCAGGGCGATCCTCCCACGGGGCAGGAGAGGAAGCAACTCCAGAGAATGAAGAGAGCAGCAAAAAGGAAAGGCTTTCACAACACTATTATTATCATTATTATTATTAAAGCTTTCTCCATCATTTAACGGGACTGCAAACCAGATGTGCATCAACACCCCTGCAATTTACACAAAAGTAGCCAGATGATGAAAAATCACTCAACTCCAGAATGGTCTGGGTTAGAAGGGACCTTAAAGCTCAATCCATTCCACCCCTGCCATGGGCAGGGACACCTACCACTATCCAAGGCTGCTCCAAGTCCTATCCAACCTGGCCTTGGACACTTCCAGGGATCCAGGGGCAGCCACAGCTTCTCTGGGCACCCTGTGCCAGGGCCTGCCCACCCTCACAGGGAAGAATTCCTGCCCAATATCCCATCTAAACCAACTGTCTTTCATTTTGAAGCCATTTCATTTGGAAGAAATATCAGAGCAATTACAGAACAAGTGCTGGGCCACCTTCCACCTTCGTATTTTCATATATAGAGGCTTGAAGCTATGAAGTTATTCTCCCAAACTGAAAGAAATTTGGGATTAGGCAGGAATTCTTCCCCGTGAGGGTGGGCAGGCCCTGGCACAGGGTGCCCAGAGAAGCTGTGGCTGTCCCTGGATCCCTGGAAGTGTCCAAGGCCAGGTTGGGCATGGAGCAACCTGAGATAGTGAAAGGAGTCCCTGCCCATTGGAAAACGGGTGGAATGGGATGAGCTTTAAAGTCCCTTCCAGCCCAAACCAATCTGGGATTCTGTGATGATCCTACAAAGAGGAGATGGGATGTGCCGTCCTCCCACAGCTAGATTTGCACAATCTCTCTCCTGGGTGAGCAGGAACACCCACTCAGGTAAGGAAAAGCAGGAACAATTCTTTAGCCCCAGGAGCTGGGGAGTGAGAGCAGGGCTCTCCCATGGATATGCCAGCTGGGAATGGGAATGGCTGCCTCCCGGCACCGAAAATAACCCCTTGCACAAAGCCACATGGAACCAGCAGGGTAAAAATAGAAATATCCTGTGGGACTGGGGAGCAGTCCCCTCACGGGGTTCCCAGTGGAGGGGCAGCAGCTTGGCCAGCAAAAACTGGGATTAAAGCCAGGAAATGCAGCTTGTGGCACACCGAGTGATTCCTCCCAAAAACATGCGACCCACCCAAAATACCAACTTCCCAGCAGAGGGACAAAAAGCAAATCTGGAGACACAATTAAAGAGCTGGAAGTTTTATGGTCTGCTCTTTGATCCATGAAAAACTGGCTTTACCCTGGGAAACACCTGGACCCGCAGCCCCCCCAAGGCAGCAGAGGGATTTCACGTGCTCCTGCATTCCCTGCTGCTGTGAGACATCCATACTCCCACACTTTCCTTTAGGAGCCCACAGAAACAGAAATACACAGAAATCACCTCAAGGACCACCAGGAGAAATTAAGGAACCCCCCCAGGCTGCAAGGAGGAGCACAAGAGGAGGGAGATGCCACAGGCACCCTCAAAAATTATCCTTCAGTGAGGATGGCTGTGGTGTTAATGGAACTGGGGCATGATCACATGAGCACTAAAAAACAGATCTGAGCTTGTCTGGGAAGCAAAGGGACTTGTCAGGACACGCACGTGCCAAAGCTGCAGGTCCTGCAAGAGCCTTCTCTTTTTCCCCTTCCTAAAAACCCCAACATCATTTATGGCCACAAAGCCAGGGAGGCTGCAGATCCTTCTGAGAGGAACAAACCCCAGCAAAGCTGCCCTGGTGCCCCCACAGGTGGGTGACACCAACCCTCCAGCTCCTTCAGGGACAGGGCTCAGCCCCACCACCTCCACCAGGAGCAGCCCAGGCTTCTCCTGCCCCTCCAGCCTCTGCTTCCAAGCCCTGTCAGTGGGATTTTCCATGTGCCAGCCCCAGCAGAGCCACGTGCTCCTGCCCCAGCCAAGGCTGGCATGGCGCTGCCGAGGCCCCCAGACAATGCCAGCCCTGTGCCCAAGCCCTGGGCAGGGTCAATGCAGGGATTGTTGGCCAGGAGGGAGCCCAGGGAAGCAGGCCCCACTCAGCTCCCACTGAGGGAAGCAAAGTGTGGTTTTAAATCTCTTTAAATTTCCTTTTTTAAAAAAATTCTTTTTAAATTGCTTTTAAATTTCTGTGCTTTTAAATCTCGCCCTGTGAATTTTGGGGAGTGGCTTGGATGGGCCCTGAGCTGGTGCTGGCAGTGAAGATGCCTCCTGCATCCTGGCAGGGCATCATCCAGAGGGCAGGGAACCCCAGCAGCACCCACACCCTGCTCTTTATGAACACCTCACTGCAGCCATCAGAGAATCCCAGAATAGTTTGGGTTGGAAGGGGCCTTAAGGCCCATCCCATTCCACTCCCTGCCATGGACAGGGACACCTTCCACTAGCCCAGAGTGCTCCAAGCCCTGGCCTTGGGCACTGCCAGGGATCCAGGGTCAGCCACAGCTTCTCTGGGAAAACTGTGCCAGCACCTCACAGGAAACAATTCCTTCCCAATATTCCATCTAACCCTGCCCTCTGGCAGTGGAAGTCATTCCCTGTGTCCTGTCCCTCCATCCCTTATCCCAAGTCCCTTTCCAGCTCTTCTGGAGCCCCTTTAGGCCCTGGAAGGGGCTCTGAGCTCTCCCTGGAGCCTTCTCTTCTCAAGGTGAACACCCCCAGCTCCCCCAGCCTGGCTCCAGAGCAGAGGGGCTCCAGTTAAGACATCCCAGTAAATAAGCAGAAATACACTTCCCAGTGGGTTCATCCCCTTGTTTCAAAGCTGACTCACCATCAGCTACTGGGGAAGTCAACACTTGGCTACAAAATGTTCCCAGGTGTTGCCATCCCCTGCTCTCTGTGGCCAGGGACAGCACCCCAGGAAATGGCTGGAGCTGTGTCAGCGGAGGGTTTAGTTGGGTTTAAGAAAAGGTTCTTCCCCCAGAGGGTGCTGGGGCACTACCCAGGCTCCCAGGGAATGATCACAGTCCCAAGGATCCCAGAGCTCCAGGAGAGTTTGGACAATGCTCCCAGGGAGGGATTGCTGGGGTGTCTGTGCAGGGACAGAGGCTGGACTGGATGATCCTTGCAGGGTCCTCCCAATTCAGGAAATCCCACGATTCTCTAAAACCCCATCCTGCCTCCTCACCATCTCCTGGGGAGCCCGCGGGCCAGCCTGCAAAGCTCAGGCGCTTTCAGGAGGAATTTCGGGCAGGAAGGAGAAGGCAGGTGCCAAACCCGAGGCCAAGAGGCTCCGAGGTGAGGTCATTTCCATCCACTCCTGTGCCAGCTGCCCCATGGAGCCAGGAGGCAACACAACTCTCAGACCACTTGGAAATAAGGAGACTGAGGAGGATGCAAATTCCCCGAGCTCTCCAGCTGTCTCCCTCTGCACAGACAGCCCTGGCCACGAAAAAAACTCTTCCCATATTTAAATGCTTTTCCCATTAAAAAACAACAAAAAAAAACCCCACACAGTGTCTAAACCACCTCCTTATCATCCACACAAGCTCTTGTGAGCAACCCCACCAGGCTAAAATAAATATTTTAGCTTCGCAAATAGTTTTCCTCTCATTAGAAGGCAAACATAATTAGGATGTCGAGCGCCAAGGCGAGCGGCAGCTGCAATCACTCCACGCTGCTCCAGCTTTGGTTGATTAAAAGTAACGAAGCTGCTATTTTTGAAAAGCACATTCCCTTCCACGGCCCGAACGGGGTTATTTCAGAAATATATATCCATGGAAAGCTGGCATCTCTGCCTGCAAAATTCCCCAGCCAGGAGGGGATGCGCACAGCGGAGGCTGCTGGTCCCTGGGATGGGGGGGGAATATGAGAAAAGTGGGAATTCTTTTGCTGTGAGTGACCGGGGGGTAAAGCTCACTGTGGGAAGAACATGGAGACCCTGGAAAGCTGAGGGAATCATCATGGAATCCCGGGTGGTTTGGGTTGGAAGGGACTCAGTTCACCTCATAGCCAGAGACACCTTCCACAAGACCAGGGATGCTCCAAGCCCCATCCAACATTCCAGGAATGAGGCAGCCCCAGCTCGTCTGGGCGAGCTGCTCCAGAGAAAAGGAGGAAAGAAGGAAAAAGCAGAAGAGGAGAGAAGAACTTCCACCAGAGATGCTGTCCCCTCTGCAGGGTCTGGTACCGACACAGCGGTGCAGGAGCAAGAGCCAGGAGGAGACGCAACTGTTCCAAGGATCCCAGAATTATTTAGGTTGGAAAAGCTCTCTGATGGAAGGTATCATGCCCAAGCATTAACCCAACTGCCAAACCCCCCCACTGACCCCTGTCAGACCTACAAGTCATCCCAGGAGGATGTTCTTCCCATTATTGAGAATTTTTTTTTTTTTTTTTTTACTTTAAGGCAAATTTAAACATCCTGCTAGTGCAGTTGGGCACGAGGAAATCAAGGATGGATCCTTATTCCACAATCTCAGCATCCAGACAGAGATGTCAACACAACACCCCCCCACTCCAACGCCTACCCAAGCTGCTGCTCCATTCAGAATAACTGAACTATTAACTTGCAATATATATATTAATTAACATCCAAAACAATCATTGCAAATCTCAGGGAGCACCAGCCAGCAAGGACAGGCTGGAGAGGGGGGGGAAGGCAGTGGTGGGCATTCCAGAGCGGGGATGCTGCGCCAGGAATTTGCATCTGCCCGATCCCACATCCCACAACTCCTCTGGGTTTTGGAGCTTTGATGCAACGTGGTTTAATTTGGGCACAGAACGGCCTCCCGGTCACGGCTGTCCCCCTTTGTACCAAAGTTATGCCGAGCCTAAGCAACATCCAGCTGCTCCCAAACAGCCAAAAAAATCGGTGTTTCTAGGAGCCCGAGGCTGCAGCACACCGCACACCTGCTCAACTCCACCTCTCCCACCCAACACTGTCCCGGGAGCAACAACTGGAGAACCGAGCCCTGCGCAGCGCCCCTCGCTCCCGGAGCATCCCCCCCGGGCAGCCAGCAAGGAGAGAAGAGATCAGCGACCCCTCGGCGAGCCGCAGCTGGGAAACGAATGCCAGGCACAGCCGGTGGAAGGAATGCTGCCCAAAACAGCCCCGAACTGCCCCGCTGGAGCGTCCCAGCAGCGGCCGGTGAGGAAGAGGAGCCAGCCCGGCCCGGCCGCTCCGCTCCGGCTGTCGAGGCCGGGTGACAGCGGCAGGGTGACAACCCCGGCAGCCGGTGCCCACGGGACAACGGGTGTGCATAGCCACAGCATCTGCCAGGGGACGGGGACACGGAGCCACGCGTGTCGCGGTGACATTTACACCCTGACACGGCACACGGCAGCGGGGACACGGGGCAGGGACACGAACAGCGAGGACAGAAGGCAGCCACGCAGGCAGAGGACAGACTACACACACCGGGACACACGCATGGGGGACAGGTGACGGGCACAGCCACAGCAGAATGGCAAACAGAGGGACACAGTCGCACACAGGGCACACACACGGAGGGCAGGTGACAAGCACGGCCACACACGACACACGCACAAAGTGGGACGCGGAGGACACACGACACAGCGTGACGCTCTCAGACACAAACAGGACACACACACACAGACGCAGAGAGGACACTTGCAGGCACACACACAGTGCCACACTGTCACACGCCGTGACAATACAGTCACACACGCACGCACGGGGGGCACTTCACACGCGGTCACAAGCGCGCACACGGTGTCACACAAGGGACACACAGAGTCGCACACACACACACACAAACATTCACACTCCCGCACCCGCGCTCTCCCCAGCCGCCTCCCCGCGCTCCGCCGCTGGCTCAGCCTCGACCGTCCACCACCACGGCCGCCCTCCTCCCGCCGCCGCCGTCGCCGCCACAAACTTTTCCCCGGCGGCCCCGGGAGCCCGCGGGGAGCCGCTCCCATACCCGGTAGCCCCGGGGCTCGCCCAGCTCGCCGCTCTCACCTGTGCCCGCTTCCACCCCGGCACCACCGGGACCGGCCCCGCCGCGCTCCCGGGCGCGCCCCCGCCAGCACGGGCCGCGCGCGCCCGCCGCCGTGACGTCACGGGGCGCGGCCGGGGCGTGGCCCCGCCGGAGCCCGGGGAGGGGCGAGGGGGGCGGGAGATGCTCGTGTAAAACACGTGGGGGTAGGGGCAAGGATGGGAAATCGGGGATGGGGAGTGGGTTGGGAGCGTCCTTGGGCGAGGGGCGAGCGCTTGTGAACATTACCAGCCCGCCCAGCCCGGTGGTCGGTGTGGCCACGGTCGGGGAGGGGGGGGGACGACACACTCAGGGTGGTCACACTCAAAGCTTTCGCGCTGGGAAGCTGAGGGTTTATGCCGCCTTTCCCTCCCCCCCCCCCCCCCCTTTTCTTTTTTTTGGCCGTTTTTGTTCACGGAAGCGAAGCTGCGAAATCCTGGTATAGCAGCTATCCCGGCCCTGTTGCTCTCCCGAGGGTGGGAGAGTCAGGAGAAACACGGAGGAGAACGCTAAGCTCTGATTTCTTGCGTTAACCATTGTCGGAGAGCGGCTTCCAAGCTTCACACAGCACCCAACGCCGGAAGAAGGGGGTCGTGCTCCCTAAAATTCCATAGATGGAGGGAGCATCCCAGCCTAGGGTTGTGCTGCCCGGCCAGGATGCAGCGTTTGGAAATGGGATAGCAGGAGCATCAACACAGCAGGACAGGGATGGATACAAAGTGCGCCCAGAGGTGGTAGCCACCAACACCACCACAGTAACCATCTCCCATTGGAACACCCTTTGGTAAAGCAGCTGAGCAAGAAATATCAGAGCAGATGGGTCTGGGTTACTCGAGCCGCTGCTCTTCCCGCCCCCTCCTTGTTTTTTCCTGGGTTTAATCGGGATCTGATGATTAAATTTCCTGTTCCTGGTGCTGGCTCCTCCTGCGCCCAGCGTGGAAGAAGGAGATGGAGTTTTGGCCTGGCTGAGACAAAAGTGGGACAGCAATGGGGTGGCTGCGAGTCCTTGCATGGCCAGACCCCATCCCGGGGGTCAGCTGGGACTTCCAGCCTCATCCAAGCTTTTTCTTGGCTTCCTAAAACGAGCCACACAGAACCACTCCAAAGCACCCTTGGGAGCTCTTTTCTGTGGCGTTATTTGGGGAGCTTTGGGGTTTCTCCAAGGCGAGCTCCCTGCAGCTGGATAACCCAGTTCTCTAACTGCAATGGGGCATTTCCATCCTGTGTTGCCAGTGGAAAACACTGGGATAGCACCTGAGATGCAGCTGGGCTGGGTGCTGCCTCCATCCATGCCTTGGCACTGAGCTTGGGGTGCTTCTGTTCCTCTGCTCCCACAAAACTCTCATTAAAATCAGTATTTGAGTTGCTGGTTTATTCGTCTTTTCCATCTCTGGTGTGATTCCCCATCTTCTGGATACTGGAAAGTACAAAATTATTCATGTCCTGGCCTGGCACCTTGAGGAGCTCTGGGGACAAAAGTGTCTTTTCCAATGGGCAGGAGGAGGTATATGAGAATCTGCATTTCCAGCTCAGCACCCTTATGGTCCCTTGGGAAAAACCACATCTCCAGGTGCCAAAACTGTGCCTGGACTCCATTAAAAATCAGCAGTTTGTGGGTGACAACAGTGTGCTTTTCCTGGAAGCAGCTTTCCCAGTGCTCAGGATGTGCCTTGGGCATGTTGCTGGTGCCGAGCCTGGGATGGAGGGACGAGCATTCCACCAGAATCCCTCCTTCTCTGATATCCACGCAGTTTGCAATGTCCAGGAGCAGCAAGGAAGAGCAAGGAGGCGATAGCGGGGAGCAATTAGCCCCGGACCAATGCCCTAATGAGGCCAGGCTTTTCTATGGTGCTGGTGTTTTCTGTGGTACCAGGAATTCTGTGGTTAAGTTCATTTCTCTGCGTTCCCCTCTGCGGTGTTTCTCAGACACAAATCTGGCTGGAAATTGTTGGCCTGAGCAGTTCTTGGGAACAGGGCTGGTCTGGGATGACATTCCCGTGGGTCAGGTATGTAAGTGTAGCCAGCTTTATTTGGGAAGAGAGCTGCTCCCTTTTGCTCTGGTGCTGCCTTGGGAATTGCAGACAGGAGATGGACATCCAGACCTGCATCTGATGAGCCCCAAACACAGCAACACCAATCCCGTTCCCCAGGGCTGGAGCATGGATCCTCCTCACCAGGAGGACCACGGAAACACAGAATCATGGAATGGTTTAAAGCCCATCTCATTCCAACCCCTGCAGGGGCAGGGATGCTCTCACAGACACAGCAGCAGCTCAGCCATGAACCCTGAGCTCAAACCTTCTGGGAGGGAGTGATCCCAAACCTGAATGTGACAAAATCCCTTCCCTGTGGAATACCATAACACCCTGGCCCTCAGGGGGAGCAGCTCTGTGTTTGTTGCAGCCGTTTGCCGCATGCCACAGGGAGTGCTTTCTCCTGGTCCTGCCAGGGAATTTGGTGGGAATCCAGTGAATCCCTTAGCCCAGATCATGCCATGGACAGCCTTCCAGAGCTGGGGAAGAGCGTGCTTGGCTGCCAAGGTATGTTTAATAATGCTTGGCTAGTACAGCACTCCCAGCAAACTCCCCGGGGCGAGCGCTTCCCCAGCCAATCTTCCCCTTGCTGCGAATTAATTACAGCCCCAATGGTGAATGACGAAGGAGGAGGATAACTGGCAGGGTTTGATGTCCCTCTTCTCCTATGGAAGCTGAGTTATTGACTCCTTCCTGGGAAGCAGCAGCTCTTTGTTTGCATCCCAAGACAGGGATCGAGGCTCCAAAGCATTGCTGCCACAGGCAGTGCTTCCAGGTGTTTGCTCAAAGGTACTCAGGGTTTGGGAGCTGGATAAAGCCAATAAATTCCAACAAGATTTATTCTGTAGGTGTAATATTCCCGCCTCGAAGCCAATTACACACAGAAGTGCATCGTAAACGAGGCTTGCTGCATTTGGAACTGGCAAAAAAAGCACTGCCGTCCCTCCACGAGGCTCCCCAAATGGATTATTTCTGCTTCATCCTCAGAATTCCATTATGCCAGGCTGGAATTAAAGCAGGGTGGATTTACTCCTCTGACACCCGTCTCCACAGGCACCCACCTGATTTCCTCTTGTAGGTGTGAGTCTGGAGCATTTCTTCCACCACAACAGCTGAAGAAGGCAATTACCTATGTGGTATTGGCAAGCCTGGCCTCTACTTTTCACAGAAGGCAAGGATAGATGGGATATTGGGAAGAAATTCTTCCCTGTGAGTGTGGGCAGGCCCTGGCACAGGGTACCCAGAGAAGCTGTGGCTGCCCCTGGATCCCTGGAAGTGTCCCAGGCCAGGCTGGATGGGGCTTGGAGCACCCTGGGACAGTGGGAGGTGTCCCTGCCCATGGCGGGGTGGGATGAGCTTGGAGGTCCCTTTCCAACCCAAAACCATTCCGTGATTCCATGATTCATAAATCTGTGGCCATGTTGGTGCCAAAGGGGAGGGAAAGCTGTGGGAAGGGGGCTGATACCACCTGTGATCACTCCTGGCTGGGGTTTGTGAGGTGACAGGGACACCACGTAGCTTCCACTTCCCGCTAATAACAGGGATTTGTTTTTAAGCCTGAAGAGGATGTGCACAGAGCAAATGACACAGCTTCTCTTTTAATATCTTTGGCTGCCTGACATCAGCTGAGAGAGTGAATGAACAAAGGGCAGCAGAGAGGTGGAGGGGAAAGGTGAAAGAGCTGCAGGGACAGGTCCAGCACCTTCTCTGCTTCTCAGGGTAAGTCCTGCAGTGTCCTTCTGCCGCTGCCCTCAGCTTTGCACACAGATCCTGCCTCCATAACACCCCTCATCTCTGCCAGGGGCAAATCCCACCTGCTGCTCACCCTGTCCTGTGGGAAGGGATGGGTTTTGGAGAGCTTTGCTCCAGCCCCCCTCCTCCTGGAAGACTACTCCACATGGCAAAGTCCTTTATTATAACCAAAATCCTAGAACTCCAGAAGGTGTGGATTGGAAGGGACCTTAAAGCCCAACCCATTCCACCCCCTTCCAACGGGCAAGGACATTTTCCACCGTCCCAAGTTGCTCCAAGCCCCATCCAGCCTGGCCTGGGACACTGCCAGGGATCCATGAGCAGCCACAGCTTCTCTGGGCACCCTGTGCCAGGGCCTGTCCACCCTCACAGAGAACAATTCCTTCCCAATATCCCATCCATCCCTGCCCTGTGGCAGTGGAAAGCCATTCCCTGTGTCCTGTCCCTCCAGGCCTTTGTTCAAAGCTCCTCTCCAGTTCTATTGGAGCCTCTTTAGGGTTTTGGGGGGTTTTTTTTGGTTGGTTTTTTTTTTTTTTTTTGGTAACCAACAAACCCCTTCCTTTAAAGCCACCATCCCCAGTAAATGACCCACTTCATTTTTCCTTGTCACCCTTTAGAAGCCAAGGAACCCCTGTCCTCACCTCCCACGCTGACTGGCTGCTCACAGCAGCAAAACCCACAACCCATGAGCTAAGGCTGCCCTTCCCCTTTTTCCCTTTCCTCCCAAGTCCCATCCCACAAAATAAAACAGCTTTTGTTCCCGCTAGAGATTCTCCTGGCAACAGAACCACGGAAGCTGAAAAAAAAAAGTAAAAAAATTCCCAGACTCAATGACAGCTCTATCTAAAACCAACTACCAGGATGAGGCTGTTTTATCATCATTAGGGGGGAGAGCACCAGGATAATGGGAACGGGAAAACCATTCCCAGATGGATAAATATGCCTGGCTAGCAGAGGGAGATTCAAAAGGGGACACAGTTGTTGATGCATCCTTGTGAATCTCGACATGAGAACGAGATGACTCCAACCTCCCCCCTCCCCTCCATGTAGATTCCAGATTGTGGGATTTCTACAATCAGGCTCCAGCAGATTGCTGTGGGCCTGGAAAAGGCCCAGGGTGTGCAGGAAGGAGTTACAGGAGCAGAAAGTCCTGTTTTTCAGCCAAGAATAGTTTTGTCTTTAGCTAAACATCCTCCTAGGTGCCTTTCCATGCCCCTCAGAGGCTCAGAGCAGCCCTTTCTCCACCTCTTTCGGGCTGCAGATTCCCAAATTTTCCCTCCACTCTAAGGATTCTCTGGGGCAAAGGCATAGAGAGCAAGAGCAGTTTAATGGTGCTGCCAAGGGATGCACCTGTATTTATTATGATCATTTATTCCCTTCCCTCAGATCACTGCCAGAGCCCTTCCACTTTCCAGACAGCTCTGTGATAAAACGGGGAAAGTTTCCTTCCTTAAGCAGTGTAAGACACAATAATTCCCTGTGTTCAGTGACAAACAGCCTCGTTTATGGCCATTGCTGAGCTCCTGCATTAATCAATGGGGTTAATTGAATTGATGACTGTGCTGTCTTGTGTTCACAGCAGCTGCTTCACATCATTAGCCCCATTTAACGAGAGGATCTGGCTGTGGTCATTTCCACCTGGATTTCCACCCTGGGTGTCCCCACTTGACACCACTGTGGCTTGGGACAGGCATTTGGAAGATGCTGGTACAATTACAGGGCAAGCTTAAAACAAGCAACATTTTCTACAAATTCATCCCAGGAATACTGGGCGGAAGTGTCCCAGGATAAAAGCAGAGGATAAGAGTATCAGCACTCTTGCCTACCTGCTATCCACATTGGGAAAGGACTCAGGACTCAAAAGATAAAGGAGAAAATAAGAATTCCCTGGTTTTTAGAGGCAGAGGAAAAGGGGAAAGAGGAATTAGACCAGGTTGGGCAGGGATTGGAATGACTCAGTCTAGTGGAAGGTGTCCCTGCCCATAGCAGTGGGGTGGGAGAAGATGAGCTTTAAGATCCCTTTCCAAACGATCCTGGGATTCTCTGATCAGCCCCATGTAGCACAGCAAGGGCACAGTGCTGAAATTTGCCAGTGTGCCCATAATTCAGGGTATTTCCAGTGATTTCAGGTGATCTCAAGCCCAACTTGAGGGGCTGAGAAGTCTTTCAGCCCAAAACTGTGCTGAGATAAAACTAGGGACATTTATTGCCAGGACCAGGGGAACAAAGCTGATTGGCAGATTTCCCTCGTTTCCCCTGGCAGGGTTTGGAATCCATAATCACTTTCCCTACTTCACCAGGAGCAGCCCCCAAGGATGAGGACATGGTGGCTGTTTTGCCACACAGGTGCCTGTCCTGGCTGGTTTTCCCACCCTTCCAAGGACAAAGAACATCCATCCCAAGTGAGTTTTTGCCATTCCAAAATGATGCTCAGTATCAGCTGCCAGGTATACAGCCCCACACACTGCCCTGCCCGTGGCTCTCCCAACAAAGCCCGGTTTGTCCAAAGCTCTGCCTGGCTGAGATTTAAGCCAGTCAGAGATAACCACTTGGCTGTTCCTTCCCTCAGTGCCTCCTCTGGCCTGGTGGAACACACTTCTTTTCTGTGCCGACGGATTTGCTTTTCAATGCCCCATTATGTCCCAAGGTCACAGCAGATCCAGGAGTTTGCTCGGCTGCCCTGCAAAGAAACCGAGTCACAAGAATTATATTTCTTCCCCCCCCCCCCCCCCCATTTAATAACTGCGTGTACTGAGCCTGAATTGCTTTCTTTAAGCATGTGAAGGAGAGTAGCAAGCACTCGACCCCGCATTTTTCTTGGCACTCCCTCTTTTCTAAGCCCATTATTCGCCCTCCTTTTTTCCAGCAAAGAAATGCCCAGTTCTCTTCTTTTCCAGCTGGCAAGTGCCAGGATCTCATTTAGTTCCCAGTGCCATGGGATTATTAGCATGGATGTTAAGAGACCCTCCCTGCAATAACAGTGACCACCAACCCATGAGCTGAGCTTGCCACCAGCACAAATGGCATGATTCCCATCTTGAAAGTGGGAAAATTGGAGCGAGGTAGCATTCCTCAGGCCTCTCCTGTTGTGGCAGTCATCCTGTGGAAAAGATTTGGGATTTGTGTGGTCCGTTCATGCCAGGGATAGAGCAGCAGATGAGAGCAGCAGGGTTTTGAGGCGAAATGTTGGCTTCTTCAAAGGCAGCAGTGAAATGCCCGCTGGCCTAAACCAGCAGCCACGGCAGGGTCAGGGCTCTGCTGATGGTCAGAGCCGGGGCTGGAGCCTGTCTGGTGGCATCCCCTTGCCAGCTTCTTTGTACTATTAATTATGGCCATGAGTCTGCAGGCTTTCCAAGCTCTGTGGCTCCAGTTTGCCATGTGGGAAGGAGCTGGGATGTAAACTGAATTCCGCCCGTGACACTTCCCAACAGGTCGCGCGTTATTTATGCCTCTGACAATGCTTAGATCCATCCAGGGTGATGCTGGAGCTCTCACAAAGCATCCTCAGAGCAGCTTTTTTTGTGGGACGCTGTGTTTCATGGGGTGCAGAAGCCTTCTTCCCCCTGGACATGGCATTCCCATTCCTGCCAAGGCTCCAGCTGCAAAGCCAAGCAGCCTGACCAGTTTTCCACTTGCGAATTTTTGGCAGATGTCCTGACACAAAGCTGAGGGTGAGCAGTTCTTGGGCACTGGCAGCCCCAAGATACCCCTGGAAACCCCTCTGCAATCTTCCAAAGGTGAGGTTTATGCAATTCCTTCTCCGTTACAAATCTCACCTCCTCGTCTATGAGTTTTCATCACTTCTCTGTGCTGATGTTTGCTGAACATGAGCTCTGAGCCACCATGCTTTCTGGGGAGCCCTCCAGGGCTGGAGCTGAGGATCTTGGAGGTTTTGTTCAGCCTTCATGACTCTGTGGTTCTATTTACAGTCAGATCTGAGACAAGAATAAATCCATCCTGGCAAACTTTTACATGGAAAAACATCTGTAAATGTCTTGGCAAGGAAAAAATACTTCACAGGGTGCTCATACCTTATTAAACACCAGAAAACCCACATCGAGGGAGATGTAAAAGTTATAAACATCCCCAAATCCATTGCTGGGTGAGTTTTTTTGAGACTTTGAGGAATGGAAGGAGCAAGTAAACAAGCTGGGATTCTCCCCTGTGCATGCAGGAACATCTCCAGCACAGCAGAAAGCACGATCAATAATTGAGTGAGAAGCCACACAGCTCAGAGCTCTCACAAAGCACAGCCTGAGCATCCAATATTTATTTTCAAGCCTTAAATAATGCATTTGCAAATGCTTCTAACTGGATATTTTAAGGCAAACAAATTTATGTCATGAAAAGTTAATTCGTGAGAGCGTCTCCGAAGGAAAATCACCGGCAATCATGGGAAACACCCCTCATCGCCTCAATGCATTGGTCCTGTTCTTCCTCGTAAATTAGGGGGCAATTCCATAATTTCTAATTAAGGAATCATTTGCTATCAATTAGCCCATGTAAGTAGATTGCACTTATTCCCTGAGCTAAATCACTAAAGCCTTTGGCATTTCCTCCTGGCTGCTGCAGCACCGGTGGCCAGCGGAGCAGAGTGGGAATGGGAGGCAAGGGATGCTTCCTTCACCCATTCCCCATGGGAGCTCGGTGGGATGGCTCCATCCCCATGGGTTAATTCACTCTGCACACATGTGGCAGCTGCTGTAGGCAAACGGGAAAAAAATCCCGTCGCCCGGGGAGGTGGAATGCGTTGGACTTTGGTGATCCAAGTGGTTCACTTACATCTTGGAATATTCTGTGATTCTGATGGGATTTGTGTGGCCTGGAGGGGAAGGATGTGTCCAGTGTTGCAGTAAAGCAGATGGGACTCAGGATTTTTATGCAGCAAAAGCCCATTCTTTATTTAGATAACTTATTTTTATACTGTTTCCACACACTTCGTGTTTAACACTAATTGCCTAGTAGTTTTCTTGCTCTTCAATTTATTGGTTAGTAAATGGCATTCTGCCTGTCTATTAAATCTCCTTATTTTTGGATTGTTTATATATCTTCATCACTGATTCTTATGGGATAGATTTACTGTTTATGCAGGTGCAAACTTATTTTTCTTACTAGAACAGGTTGTTGTGTTAACTGCCTCTCATTCCTTTGATTTTTTTTTTTTTTTTTTTTTTTTTTTGGGTGGGGGCAGGAGCAGAACTTACAGGCTTGTTGGTAATTCAGCAGAACAAGGCTTGATTTTGTAAGGCCTTTCTTTTGTATCACCTTTACCTGTATGTAACAGTGGTCACAGGTGGCCCTCAGGGCTCGGTCAGGTGGAGGTATCACCATTAAGGACAACTTGAGCTGGAGGTGAAGGGAATGAAGCTGCTCCACTGCCTGCTCCCAGGCCCTGCTGCATCCCCAAACACTGCTCAGAGTGGGCAGGAGCTCTGGATGAATGACCTTGGCCAGGGCTGGCACCTTCCCACAGATGTTTGCTTCCACCTTGGCAGCAGATGAAGGCTTTGCTGCTAAATCCACCGCGGCCCCAATGCTGACCTGTTCCCTCCCCACCTTGTCCTTCACCCCCCTGTTCCAGGGAATGAACAAACACAGCTGGGGACACGAGGACCATGGCTTCCAGTTTTCCTGCCCCAGCCTCACCCCACATTTCAAACCTGGGGAGCAGAGCTGGCTGCAGCAAACCCCAGGTACCCCAACCCCCAGCTCGGGGATGAGCTGCTGCCACGTCAGGCTTCTCCTTATGAAACCCAAAGAGATAAAGGTGAGATAAGATAAGAAAGGTTCATAACCTCTCGTCACAGGACAGGATTTCTCATCTCCAGCCAGGCTCTCCTGCCTCTGATGTTTATATGCTGTGCAAGCCAGCATCCAGCAGGAGATGAGTTGCCTCCACTGGGATTTCAACTCGGTCTGATCAGAAGAAATTGGTTTTGACAGCTTTGTGATAGAAACACCTTAAGCCAAACTCACCCCTGGCAGAAGCTCTCTGGGGTCCCCAAGGCTGAATTTGGCTCTGGCTGGCTGGAAAAATTAAAACCAGGAATGAAAACCCTAGAAACAGAGTAACCTGGATACAAAAATAGGTAACAAGGGGATGGCTTAGCCCACAACAGCCTCAGGAGCTTAGAGGGTAATGAGGGGAGAGCCAGAAGGGGGGAGAGGCTGGCTGTAACTTCATGGGCTGTGTGACGTTGATGTTATCCCCTCCAGGGCTTCGGCTGGCACAAACACAGCCCTAAAAATCATAAACTAATCCCAAATGCTCCCATGCAAACTGAGCTGACCTGGAAGAACCAGTGCTACCACTTCTCCAGGAGTTATTTTTTCCTGGGCTTTAGAGAGAACCAGGGTCATGCTGACAATAGAGCCCTGAACTTCCAAGCGTTGCTCCTCAATTTCTTTCTTGTGGCAAAACCTTTGGACTGAGGGAGGTTTCCCCACCCTGCAACATTTACAGGAGGTGGGAGGAGTGGGGAAGCACAAATGTGCTTTTCATGCCTTGCTGCCCTCAGTTCAAAAGGCTTTCACCTCCCTGGGAGCACGTTCACCACTCCTATCTAGTCCCAGCAGCTCTTGGTCTCTTCAGGAGCTGGGACAAACAGGAAAGCATGGAATTACTTTGATCCCAGCCTTTAATACCTCAAGGCTTTATGTTACTCTTGGGTTGTGGGAGCTGGATGCCGTCAACCCAAGCTCCAGGATTTTTCCTTGGAGCTTGCTTGAGGTATCAGGCCCATTTGGATCCAGCTCCACCAACCCTTTTGATTTGGGTCCCGAACTCTTTTTTCCTCCTTGGAGGATGGGGAATGGGCGACAGATAAACATTTCTATGGCAAAACTGCTCAGTTTTGCTTCATGGCTTTATCTTCAAGTAGGCCCACACAAGTGCTAGTAGAATCCTGTATTCATCCCAACCCATCCCAGATGGATAACAGGGCTGTGGTAGTGGCAAAAAATAGCCTGGGTGTTGGAGCAGCTGGAATGAGATAGGGTAGTCACAGACATTTTCACAGCACAAACTAAATTTGGGATGAAAACGCCACTTTGAAAAGTTTGTCAGGAATTACGTTCAAGTATAGTAAAACTTGAGCAAAGCATAAATCTGACAGGAACTTACAGGTTACAAAAATATCCTCCTCTCACTCTCCTTTCCATCCATGTTTTTCTGCCCATAATTCACCCACTCAGGCTTCATTAAAGACTCCTGTAAATCATTCCCAGGGTCGGAAGCTCACCAGTTTGCCTACAGCTTAATGGCACTTTCCACTTGACTCTTTGTTTTCTTTATTTGCTTCACACTGCAGGGAAAAATACTCAAGTCTGACTTAATATCAGTGGGAGGAGCACAGATAATGGGAATGGGAAGTTTAGCCCTGGCTCATTTTGCAATTACCACACTGAGGGCTCATGGACTTTTAGGATATGATTATTAAAACATATATAAACTGTTATAAGTTGGTCTTAATTAACAACAGAGACAAGTCTAATTAAAATCAATTAAATTTATTAAGCAAGTGACATTTTAAGCAGAAGAGACAATTGCAATCGGGCAGCCATATGGTTATTATTTTATAAACGGTCGCAGCTCTCGTTCCATAGTTCCAGCTTATATAGTCTTTAACTTCCTGTACTCCATATCTCTCCCGCTGTCTTCTGTGCATGTGTATCGTGTTGCTAGGGGGTCTTCTCTGCCTTTTGGTGGTCTCAGGGATGAAGGCACAGAGTCTTCCTCGGTGACTGGTAAGTGAACTTTAACTTTCTGTCTGTCTGTGCATGTGCACCGTGTTGCTGGGGAAGGGGTGTTTCTGCCTAAGTGACCTGCAAATTAAATCTATTCTTTGTATCAGTAGATGTGTCTGCACATGTGCACTGTGTCACTAGGGAGCTCTCTTTTATCTAATGCCTGGAAGTTAAGAGGTTCACTTGAACAAATATTATCAGTCTGTTATTTATTACATAAACTGGTATTTGTTATATGTGTGTATATATTCTGCCCAGAGAAGCTGTGGGTGCTCCATGTGTGCAATTGTTCCAGGCTAAGCTGGAGAGGGTTTGGAACAACCTGGTCTAGTGGAAGGTGTCCCTATCCATGGCAGGGGTGGAACCGGATGAGCTTTGAGGTTCCTTCCCGCCCAAACCACTCTGGGATGATTTTTATGCAGTTACTTTAAAGCACATTAAATCCTCCCTTGTCCCCCACCAAACCCAACAAGAGATAACTGAACTTTTGCTCTTTGAGGTCACTGGTCACTCTCCAGATCTCAGCCAACACCTCTGGGACCTGCTGGAGCACCAGCTCAACAAATACACATCTCCTGGTGGATTTTCCCAGCCCCAGAAAGGAGCTGTGACTCTCATGGACAAGAGAGAATGAGTCCCTTTGAGACCTGGCAAAGATCATGATGGGCTTTTGGGTGCCCATATCACTCACTTTGAGTCTTTCACTTGGTCCTGAAAAAGCAATGTAACTCGCTGTCTTCCATCCTTACACACCACCTCTTGCTCAAGTGGGATTTTCATTAAGGCTTTGTGAAACTGTCTCCGGAGAGAACCACCAGAGCTGTCAAACCCTCAGCCACACTCAGCATCCCTCCCTCTGCAGGCTCTGCTGCACCAGCCCGGGAGAGCAGCAAACTCGGGAGATTCAGGGGCACTCACAGATTTTAAGCAGAACGTGATCACCTTTCCTGATTAGCGTCACACTTCACTGGCCTCTCTGACCAATTCACCATTAATATTCTCCGAAATTATCCTGAAAACTCCTGGCTCTTAGACAGGCACAGCTGGTGGATCATTTACTGAGTGCATAAACCTCTCCGGGGTTTTTCCCAGCTTTTTGGGAGTGGGAAGAGGGCTGACTGTGCAACCCCAAAGGAGATCATGGTGTCCCGTGGTGGACCAAGGGCTGACACTCCAACAAGGAACAAGAATGGCATCTCCACAGGATTAAAGGTGTCTTGGTGCAAAGGAGCAGTGGGGTGCTCTACCTCCACTGGTTTAGGAGCACCTTCCAAGAAAATCAGGATTAATCCCCTTCCCTCCGTGGCAATGTGGCTCCAAAACTCTGTGGCCTGAAGGGGAGAAGTTGTGGCTACATCTGGAGGCTGCTTCCTCCCTGCCCTTGTTCCAGGAGCCTGCACAGCTCCTTATCCATTGATAAGGGCTGCCAGCCCCCATTTCTGCTACACCAGTCGCTTTCACATGGCTCAAAGGGCAGTTTTCAGTTTACAAACCTCACTCATCTCCAGATGGACCCTGAAACGGGGCACATTCATTGTTCAACGCATGTGGGTGGCCACAGGAATGCAGAAGAAATTGCAAGGTGGACCCAGGATCATGAAAACTCGTTAATTCTTGGCTGCTTTACAGCCGCACAGTCTGGACACTTTTAGGTTCAGTTTATCTAATCTGTATTGGAAGAGCTGTCCCCGAGGAGGGGAGGATCATGGACAACTGTTCTCCCAACTCCGTTTGGATTGCGATGTGATTTCCCAGAGCAGCGAGGGGTGGGACAGACGAGAAGCCTTGTCCAAAATGAAGTTTAAAACGATCGAGGGCGTGAGTTTGTGCCCAGCACCTCCAAGCCCTGAGGCGCTCAGGTGAATCTGCTCTAATGACAGTAAAACTCCTTTTTCCCAGAAGGGGCAGGTACTAATGTTGCTTGACAAGCAGTAAAGTTTTACAACTTGTTGTAAAAGGAGGGACAGGGTTGTTTCCCCACCCCCCACCCCCCGCCAAAAAAAAAAAAAAAAAAAATCCCCATTCAGTAGTCAGGGGGAGATATCCCCCTGGGCTCCATCCATATTTGTGCCTTAAAAATACCTGTCCTTGAGGTATAGAATCCCCATCCATCCCCGAGTGCCCTGGAATGATCACAGACCCATTAAGCTTAAACTCCTAATGTGGACCAGCGCCAGGAGAGACAAAAAAGCTCATTTGGGATCCCCTCATCATGTCAGGGAAGGAAAGAAAGCATCAGTCTGTTGTTTTGCCCTTGGCAGGAGCCCCTTTCCTGCAGGCTCCGGGTTGCGCTCTGCCTGCAGAGAAAGGCCAAGGAGTTTTGGGATGCTGAATGGGATGTTATCCTGTCAGCTGTCCTCCTCAGGTGGTTTTGGGGTAGGAATTTTTGTGTAGGAATCCAACGACCCTTAGACTGTATTAACTGGAAAAGGGCAGAGCAGACCAAGAGCCCCAGAGAGGGTGAACTGAGCCAGCAACAGCCGCATCTGAGCTATCCCTGCTCGGCGAGTCCCTTTCTGATGCTAATATCCTGCGGAGAAACCCTGCCAAGGAATTGCTCGCATTCCTCCCTGCAACAACAGACCCACAAGAGCCAAACCCCTGGCCCCCCACATTCATCCTGAGCCTGTGCTTGCTTCAGGCTCTGCGCTCCGCTGGCCGCGTTCCCTTTCTCTCCCAAACCCACAGCCTGGCGGCACAGCTCCTGGGAGAGTTTTTCCACGGAATTCGGTGCAGGCGCTGGGTGGGCACACCCATCCTCCCTTCCCCTCCACCTCACCTGCAAAGCCTCAAGCTGATACTGGTCTGGAATTCCCGAAAGGAAAAGGGACCTGAGGGGGTTTCAGGGGTCTGAAGCAGGAGGATGTCTGTGCCCCCCTTTCCCAACGAGGCTGGGTTGATCAGCAAAGGATGAGACCAGCCAAAGAGCAGCCTGAGAGCAGAGCAAAATAACCCACAGGGACCATCCAGTCCAGCCAGCCCCTGGCCCCACACAGACACCCCAACAATCCCACCCTGTGCATCCCTGAGAGTGTTGCCCAAATGCTCCTGGAGCAATCCAATCTGGCAGGATTGGAGCAGTGGCCACTTGGGTTTAGCCCAGGTGGCAGAGGAGGAAGATGTCCTGGGCAGCCCTGTCTTGCCCTGCCTCCTGCCAACATCACCCTCCAGGGAGACCCTGCCTTACGGGGCTCCTCCTTCAGCTATCACTGCTTCCCACCATCAGCCAGGATTCTTTCCTGGTGAGCAATTACCTGTAATTAACACGAAGTTAGAGGGCTTCTATCCCATTGTACCTGACCATGGGATTGGAGCCTCTAATCATGGCAAACCGCAGGAGACTGCAAACCTGGGGTGAAGCTCATTTGTGAGTCCTACCAAATTCTAGCTCCTGATCCACAATCCCCTTCTCTAATTAGGGTCCAGACACACAAAGAGACTGAACACCGAGTGGAATGCTGAAAATTCAGTGAAATGTCCTTTTAAATATGTCTACTTTTCCAAGGGGAGCCATTCCAGCGTGCTCTGGATTCAGATGAGTGAATTCCCACAAGAGGGACAATTACAAGACGAGCCCATGAGGACAATGCCATGGTCTGGGAGTGAGAGTGAGACACTGCACATGGGCTTTCCATTGTATCTTGATGGAAAAGCAGGAACAAAACCAAAGTCCTACTGAGCCTGTGTTCCTGTACAACTCTGAAAATAATTGTTCTGGAGGCAGATGAGAACATAAAGCAGAATGAAAACACTTTTATGTTGTTCAGGCACTTAATCCCAAGGAAGAGTCCATTGACAGAGCATGGCAGGGTGCACGGTGCTTATCAGCCCCTCAATTTTCTTTGGCATCAGGGCCATAAGCAAGAACAGAGCAGCACTGAGTCTCTGAAGTCCAGAAGTCATCTCCTGGCTTTGGGAGGACTCTGTAAACATCAGGACAGACGCTATCTTAAAAGGCTCAATGCCTTTGATTATGTTCCCATGTCGAGTTTCCTCCATTTATTTTTGTCTCATCATCTCTAAAGTTGGACTGTGTTGCCTGAAGAGAAGGTTGTGAACTGAAACACCACCGTGAGTTTCTTCTAATGGAGCCTGACCTCCAGCAGAGAAATTGGCACTTAGTTTGGATTTTGTCTGCATTCCCAGCCACAGGCCCAAAAGATGATTTTTTCCTAATGGTAGAGCTGTTGTGGTTCTGATA